>LR738713.1:536238524-536374109 GCA_902687465.1 Secale cereale
GGGGTGAGGGGGGTGCCGGTGTGCGCGTCCATGGTGGAAGGGGCGCGGACGCCGGCGCGCGCGGGTGGAAAGGAGGAAGAAAGGGGAGTTCGCGCGCGTGCTCGAGTCTGCCGCGCGCGGAAGTGGACGCCCCAAATTAACCGCGCGGGATGGGGCTTTCGCCAGCGCGCCCAACTCGTTTTAGCGCGCGCGCGGTTTTTGCGCGCCCGCTGGAGCTGTCTGGCGCGTTGCGCGCGCGCTAAAATTGCGTTTTTTGCGGCGCGGCGCTAGTATAGCGCTGCTGTTGGAGATGCTCTGAGAAGGCTTACCTAGGTTCAAGCCCTCGCGGTGGAGTTAAAACCCTACTTCTTGCTCGCATGTATTGATTGAATATAAGGATGTACAATGACGATCGAGAGATTAAGATGGGTTTACACTTTTTGTCGATTAAGGTTATGGAGGAGTCCTCCTAGACATTGGCTGCCTTGTCGTGCACTCCAAGTCCTCCGAGTCTTCATCTAGTATGGACCTATAGGCTGGTACGACGACCTTGGGGACAAATTAACCTAGGAGGCCATGGACTGGTTACTGATATGACGAGGCATCCCTAGGCTGTAACACCATCACCACCCACTTCTCACACACCGGCCTCAACTCCAAATCGCCTATTGAGATTGCCAAACTTTATTGTTTCTTTGTCTTCATCACACATTAATACATTTTCGCCTTAGAAACTCATCATGTGTTTCTATGTTATCTGGCCGGAATGTGTTCATAAGTTATCATAGGGCATGTTTGGTTCTCAACCTAAGGTTGCCACATCTAATGTTAGTTATGTCACAACATCTTAGGCACGTATTTGGTTCACTGCCACATTTGTGCCTTGCCACATTTTTCTAGTTATATGGTCCATATGTCATAGACTATATATATATTTTCTTTTTGCCAAATCTTGTCACACTTGTGATGACCATTTTGTTAGCCACACTTTTTATATCAGTCACACTTTGCCTAAAGGTAGTTGTGAAAAAGTTAGCCATGAATCAAACAAACCCTTAATTTCTAAGTCCACGAGATTGAGGGTGTAAATTTTGATGGATATAGAAATAACTTAATGAAATGAAAATGACCTTTTGATTTATTTGATCCTTTTTATTAGAAGGCTCAACTAAATTTACATTGTCAGCTCACCCTGAAAATAGGCTCTTATATTTCTTTTTCTTTACAGAGGGAGTACTATGTATATATTTTTTGGCTATTTTGCCAGTAAAACAGTGTGGAACTTCACAAGCGTCTCGGATCTCGACTCCATGTCCTGCTTGTCCCCACATCACCCAATCGCGAAGAAGGGCGCGAGGGCCGCCGCGCCGCCGACGTTGGTCTCATGCCGTCCCACGTCGCCGGCCTGCTGCCTCGCCCAATGTTGCATCTCGTTGAAGCCCCGCTCTCCCCGTCCACCTAACAAATCCCCTCGCCGACGCTCTCGGCGCCGATGCCGAACACAGACGCCACTACACCCATAGGCAGCAGGGCCGGCGGCGGGGGGCAGTATCAGCAGCGGCGGAGAGCACTGGAGGCCGGAGGGAGTAATGTAAGGGGGAGTGGCGAAGGCCAGGGAAGCGGCGGCGCTTCTCAAGGTCTCCGTTCGCTCTGCACTTGGGGTTAGGCTTGTGGTGGATTCCGAACATGGAACAAGGGGGCGAATAAGCCAGCCTCCTGCCCATATTCGCATGGTTAAATTGTGGAGCCCCAAAAATAGCCGGAAGCTTATCTTCGGTGGATTCGGGGGCCTCCATGCTTGGCGCGCGGTATTGCCTCCTCACCATCCCCCCTCTCTTTCTCCGCCCATCCTCCCCCCAACCCGGATTCCAGCCCCAAATCTCCTTTCCCCACCCATTGAGGAGCTTCTTGGCAAGATGGGGACGAAAGAAAAGGGATTCATGTGAGGTACTGCAATTTTCTCCGTATCCTGCTTTTCTATTAGGTTGATTTGTTTGCTCCATGATGTGCATCTGTTCGATGTGGGCACAAATTGCATGTAGTATTTGTGCACCTGGATAGAGTGGGGCTTTCTCATGCTGGAAACTGTCAAATTGTTGCTAGACCCATGCGAAGTTAACAATCTTGCCTTTTATTTGTCGCCATAATTGCTTCTTGGCCGTTTCACTAGCCTAATGTGAATTGTTCAATTGGGCCTATGACCCCTGGTTAGTTCTTTTCAAAAAATGTTAACAATCTCGGTAGCAATTTTAGGTGCAAGGAAGAATGTGAAATGATAGATGAGGATTGCACGCGATATTACATTGTACAGGTTGATGCTTTTCAAACTATAAGCTCTTTACCTGGTATTACACAATCTTATGTAAGTGGATGCACAAGCTAGATACGCCAGAGCAGCCCTCAAAAAGTCATGGTGGCTATCGTCTTAGAAACTAATGTATTTGCAAAATATATGCCCTATCCCGAGTTCATGGAGATGCATAGCTTATCTCGTCTGCTTGGAGATCAGATGGCCAGCACGCAGTTGACCTGCCAATTGGCTAGATGTGTATTTTTGCCAGCACAAAGGGCCAATTAACAACAAATTTTTTTTTAGAAAAGGAGGATTACCCCCGGCCTCTGCATCAGAGTGATGCATGCAGCCCCATTAACAATAAAGATATGAATTGGGCAGACGCTCTGCCATCAAATATATATATTTGATTAATTCTGTTTATGTAAATACCAAAAGTGTGCATGGAGTTTTCTGGTACAGCTCTACTGCTTTTGCCCTCTTATGAAAATTGACTTGATATATGGAGAGTGTTGAACACATACGAAATTATTAAGATTTATAAGTGTATGCATCATTTCTGGTTGTCAGTCAAGCAATGCTAACCTACCTCATATAGTTTTGGCAGTCATGATTCATGAACATATATCAGCATGCTGTTTCATTTATTAACTTGCTAGTTACTTTTCAGGTACCCAATAGTAATGCTATCCATGATAATTGTTTGAACTCACCATCGCGTAATTCCTGCATGCCGTGGGATGGAGGAACTGAATGTTGAAGGAGTGCAGCAAGTGGAGGAACTGAATGTCAAAGGGGTGCAGCAAGAGGAGGAACTGAATGTTGAAGGTGTGCAGCAAGTGGAGGAACTGAATGTCAAAGGGGTGCAGCAAGAGGAGGAACTGAATGTTGAAGGAGTGCAGCAAGTGGAGGAACTGAATGTCAAAGGGGTGCAGCAAGAGGAGGAACTGAATGTTAAAGGGGTGCATCAAGTAGCTGTTGTTCCAAACACTGCTGACTCACTGGAAAACTTGACTGATTCAAAGCCTCTTGTTTCTGTTGGTATTACTGAAAATTCCCCAGATGGTCATAACAGACATTTAAGTGAAGATTTAAGTTCGCTTACAATAAATAATGTACGTGTGAATGGGGAGGAGATTTGCCACAACCAATCCAAGGGGGATGGAATCAGTTTACATGGTCACAATAGAAATTTCAGTGAAGATATAGGTTCCCTTACAATTAATGAATTGCGTGCAAACAAAATAGAGGAAAATTGTCACAACCAACTTGAAGAGAAGGAACAACAACAAATTAGTCGCCATAACTCAGCTGAAAGAAACATTTTTAAGGCAGCAGAGATCGCCGAACGTTTCATTCAGGCTCTAGATAACAGAGTTCTTGTTGAAACTTCAGCACCGATTGAATCTGTTAAAGATGCTGTTAGCAAATTTGGAGGGATTCTTGACTGGAAAGAGGTGATGGCTCTTTTTCTCAAATGTTTACTGTACTTCTTATTGCCTTGTCTTGGCTCTATAGGCTTATGATTTTAATACCTTTTTCAGAGGCGTAAAAATGTTCAACTCAAACTTGACAAGGTGCGGGAAGAAGGCCCCGAGTACCAGAGAAGATTCATAGCCGAAGAAGTTGAGAAAAGCAAAGTTCTGCAGGAGCTGTGTAGCACCAGGCGGATCATAGAAGGGCTGAAATTAAGCCTGGAGAAAGCACAAACTGAAGCATTGCAAGCACAGCAAGATGCAGAGCTCGCTGAGATACGATACAAAGAGATACAACAGGGTATTGCTCGCAAAGAGAGTGCTGCAGTGAAGGCAGAGATTGATCTTGCCAAAGAACGCCACGTGACTGCCTTAGCGGACTTGCAGTCAGTTAAAGAGGAGCTAGAGCAGCTTGAGAAGGAACACACGTCTTTAATTGCACATAGGGAGAATGCCGAGATTAGAGCACGTGAATCCACTGCCGTGTCTCAGGAGATTGAGAAGATCGTGGATGTCCTTACCCTTGAGCTCATCTCACTGAAAGAGTCACTTACCTCTTCGCACGCTACCCACATTATAGCAGAGGAGCGAAGAATAAATGTGGCTTTGGCGTATGAGCAAGAAAAGCTGGATTCGCAGAATGAGCTGAAGCAAGCTGAGGAGGAGATTCAAAAGGTGAATGACGAGATCTCGGCCAATAAAGATCTCGAGTCTAAGCTAGAAGCTGCTTCTGCGTTGCTGGCAAATCTGCAAAGTGGCTTTACTGCTTATATGGAAGGGATACTGTCTGAGAAGGAAAGTGAGGTTGGAGAGGAAATGCGATCCATGGTTAGTGTTCAGATGAAGCTGACGAAGACCAGGAAAGAGCTTGAGGATATGAGGATAAACATCGAAGCGGCCAAGGATGAGGTGAAAGGGCTGTGGAATACTGCTGCTGCATTACGAGCTGATATAGAGAAGGAGAAGGCAGACCTCACATCATTGAAAGATAAAGTGTATCATGCAACAGTTTCTGCCTCATCTCTCCAGGAAGAACTGAGAAAGACGACGCGTGAGCTCATCGTGGTACAGGAGAGAACTGAAGCGGCTAAAATGCCCATAGAGCTACAGCAGGCTACTCGAGAAACAGAACGAGCAAAGGCGAAGTCTCGATTGGCCTGCGATGAGGTTACAAAGGCTACAGAAGAGGCAGACCGAGCTAAGGCAGAGGTGAACCTTGTCCAGTTGAGGCTAGAAGCAGTGTCAAGGGAGATACTTGTGGTTAAAACATCAGAAGAGATTGCAATGGCCTCAGTAAATGCACTGCAAGGATACAAAGAGGAGGGAGAAATAGAGCCCCAAGCTGACCGAAGAAGTGACAAGAGCATGATGGTACCACTCGAAGAGTATGATGCGTTGAGCAAGAGAGCAAAGGAAGCCGAGGACCTAGCTAAGAAGCAGGTTAGCCAGGTAATTGAGAAGATCAAGGAGGCGAAGGAGGGAGAGGTGAGGAGCTTGGATAGGTTGTATCAGCTGACAAGACAGATTGATGAAAAGAGGGTTGCGCTGAGGGAGGCGCAGGAGAAAGCCATCGCAGCACAAGACAACAAGCTAACGATGGAGAACGAGTTGCGGAAGAAAAGAGTGAAGCATGGCCAACATTATACGGCGGGCGATGCTGATCTTACGATTCCTGAGGTCTGCCTTCTGAATAGCGCATGCTCTTTCGATGCAGCAGGATCGTCTGCTTCTCATATGCAAGGCGGAGGCCTAGCTAGAGCTGACACTATCGCGGCAGAGCCAAAGGCACGCAAGTCGTACTTCCCTCGCTCCATAGTGACGATGTTCATGACTAGGAAGAAGACGCATTCCAAGTGAACCTCCGTAGTTTGCTAATTTCCTACGGTATGATTCCTCTGTACATGTATCAAGTAGGTTACACAATTTTATCTACACTGATTGTACTTACTGTTCAGAAATGAAATCTGGTTTCGGTCTGCGCTGTCGCCTTGCAATCTTTTTTTTTTTTTTGTCAATGAAGCTGCCTTCTTTAGAATCAGAAAGCATACCTGTGAACTTGTTGACAGTGTTTTCTTTTTGTCAGTTAGCTTGATCATTTGTTATCTCTCACACGGGCATTTCTACTGCTCCCAGAATGCAAATTAAGTCCAAAAAAGCAGTAAGGCATCAGAGCTGTCTGAGAATTTATAAATAAAATGGAATGTGCTGGGTCTATATTCCTTTTGCTTAAAGTAAGTACATTTAGCAAAATAGCTACAGTATTATTTTTGTTTGAACTTTGAACACAAGAGAAGTTCACACAGCACCATTGAATCACTCTGCAACCCTTTCCTGCTTGTAAATTTATGGGGTCATTTGAAAGCTACCCGGTCAAAATCAGTCAAATAGTTTGAGGCCGTCGCTGACGTCTTCGCAATGCCTGACGTGCCGGAGAACGGCGCCGAGGTCCCCCTTCTTCTTGGCCCTGCAGTCGTAGCTCGGCGGCGCGTGGAAGCACGGCTCCATGGACGCCGCCTGGACGCAGGGTGGGTCGGCCGCCGTCTGGTTCCTCGGCGGCAGCAGCAGCCACGGCTTCACCCCGGCGAGGCCGTGGCCGACGTACCCCACGGTGGACCAGCCGCTCACCACCGACACGTCGCAGTAGCTCTGCAGGAACATCTCCACCACCGCCTTCTGGTTGTGGGAGTGGTTCCCGCCGCCGCCGGGCTGCAGCACGCTGACGGTCTCGCCGGTCACGGTCGCGTGCTCGTAGTACATGGACCTGAGCTTCTCGGCGTACTCCGGGTGCTCCGAGCTGACGAGCACCGCCTTGGACGTCGCCGCCGTCGCCTCATGGAGGACGCCCGGGGTCGTGTCGACCTCCGGCAGGATCTTCTCCTGGCTCGTGCATGCCGAGACCTGCTTGAAGTACTCCTTGAACGGCACGGGGTTCCAGGCGAAGGTGGCGATCTGCAGCCCGATCTTTTCCTCGAAGCCGGCCATGTAGGACGTGTAGTACCTGGTGATGAGCGGCCACAGCTCGTTGGACGGGTGGAAGAGGTACCTCCCGACGTGGTGGAACGCCGTGTCGCTCGCCGGGAACATCCACCGGAGCTCCTCCTCGAACTGCGGCACCAGGAACAGCCCCGCCGCGAAGTAGAGGTTGGAGCGCAGGATCACCCAGTTGACGTTGCCCAGGGCGGCCTGGTCCTCGTCGCAGAAGAAGAGCTGCTCCGCCTGCCGGTAGTCGTGCTCCAGGTGCACGTACGCGTACGGCGGCAGCGACTCCGCCCGTAAGACGGCGGGCTCGTCGTCGTCCTTCTTGTTCTTGCCGGCGGCCCGGATGAAGTTCCCGTAGCTGCGCTCGCTGCCGCGGCGGAGCCCCTTGATGCGGTCCGCGAGGAAGCCCCCGGCGGGGAGCTCCCACGTCGCGCCCGGGAACGGCTCGCAGAAGAGGCCGGCCATGTCGTCCGCGAGCTGCAGGAGCAGGACGCGCCGGGTGAGCAGCGCGTAGAGGAAGGCGGACGCGATGGAGAGCACGCGGTCGCCGATGTGGCCCGAGGTGGGCGCCCACACCAGGTACCGGCACTCCACCAGGCCCATGCTGTGCGGCGAGGGCAGCTGCATCAGCGACTTCTTGTAGGAGAGCGTGCCCGGCCCGCACTTGCGGTGGAGCGCCTCGTACTTGCGCAGCCGGGATGCCAGGTACGGCGACGGCGAGTGCGGCGACGCCCTGCGGTGGGGGGACGACGCGTACCGGCTCAGGCAGGAGCCCTCGCTGACGTCCGGCGACAGGAGCCCGCCGAGCAGCCTGTCGTCGGCGAGCTCCGAAGATTCCGAAGACTCTGACCCAGCCGTCGTCGCAATCTCTGAAACCATCATTTCTCCATCAATAACGAAGTGAGTGAGTGGACATATATATGCCTCCATGATCATCATGATCATGTTCGTGTCGTCATGTACCGTGGCGCGCGGTGACCGTGACGCCCAGATGCCACACGTCGGAGAGGTTGGGGGAGAGCGCCAGGAAGAGCGGCAGGGAGAAGAAGCAGAGCGCCACCAGCAGCCCGGCGACGAGCCACACGGCGCTCCTCGTGGCTGCTGGCGGCGGCGGCGGCGGCGGCCGGCGGGACACCCGCGTCGCCGGCTTGCTGTCCATTGAAATGATGTCTTCCTTGGCCGCGATCGAGCGCCTTGTGCACGAGCTCAACCGAGTAAGCTAACGGAGAATTCTGACTTGACTTTGGGTGGATACACCTTTTTGCTGCTCGAAGTAACGACCTTGTGTCAGATGCAAACTTCCTTCTTGGTAGTACTAAATTCAGTGCCACTGCAAAAAAAAAAAGGAAAGTAAGTAAACTCAGTGCCTCGAGCAGAGTGGCCGGCGCCAACACTGCTACTCTGGCGACAGAAATGGCACTTTGTAAATACTCCCTTTGTTCACTAATATAAGACGTTTTTTAGGCTAACCATAAGCCTAAAAAGTCTTACATTTAACATTAATGAGCAGAGGAATACACTTACTCCCTCAGTCCCGGTGTACTTAGAAACTACATCCCCGGTGTACTTAGAAACTACATCCGTGTAGAAATCTAGCGATATACTTTTCATGGCATATAACACATATTTAATTTGTCAAATCGATGGCATAGAACACATTCACTACCAACATCTCGAGGGAAAAAATCGCAAGCAAACTCAAACCTTCACATTTCAACATGGCCGTCAAGTGTGTTTTCCTCAAATCGGACGAGGGAAACCAATCTTGGTATGTGTTCACTCGCTTCTTCTATAGGATTCCTTTAGATGAACTAACACTGCACATCGATGTAAAGAACACATTTCAGTTATGTTTTCTCAGTTTTCAGCTTATCCTACTATATAGCGCTACAAAGTTTCCCCAAGTGAAAATTCTCAAAACAACAATAATGATGAAAAACTCGCTAGAAGGAGGGCTTGAACCTCCGACCTTGTGGTTAACAGCCACATGCTCTGGCCAACTGAGCTATTCCAGCTTTTGTTGCATCTTTTTTGTTTAAAACCTTTGATAGTCGAGACATTTTTGTTTTGCATTATTTCCCAAGTTATGGCATTAATATTAATAACATGGAGACAAGCAACATCATGGCTCTTTCGAGAGTTCGTGACCCTCCTAAAGCTTATAGGTATACATTTGATGCTTTTGATATGTAAGATTTAGATTTTTGGCAACCTCTTTAACGATCTGCTGCTGCCTCATTCTGGTTTGGATCCCTCTAATTCATCAAATGTCCGCCCCTATGTTTGGTTCAACTTTGTAGGACCGCCTGGCCCACTATCCACAGACATTTAGTGACTCCCGTTGAATGACAAAAAATGTCCACTCCAGACATTTAGGGGGGATTTGGTGATCGGCGTTGAAGTTGCCCCAACTTAGTTCATACTCTTTTGATGTGTAGGATCATCTGCTTCCGACCCCCATATGCACGGAGGATGACTAGCTAGAGCTGCCACTATGGCGACGGCTGCAACAACAGAGTCTTTTTTCCCCGCAAAAAAAACACATATTTAATTCGTCAAATCGATGGCATAGAACTAGGGCTGGGCGTTCGGTTTTTATGGTTAATACGGTTCGGTTTATTCGGTTTTCTTGAATTTCGGTTTTGAAGAAATTGCCACCGAAATAAGTACACAAAATTCAGACACAAAACCATATTAACTGAAATATATCGGTTCGGTTTGTTCGGTTAACCAAAAAACCAAATTACATGCACCCACCGGTCAAAGTGTCATGACTAATGAGAAGGGATGGCTTTTGTACAAAATGCACAAAATAATTAGTTCCTTGAACGTGAATACATACACTTGGTGGAACGATTCACTAGCCGTGCATGCAAAATAATAGTAAAATATTCCAATGAAATAAATTAAGGACTAATCATTAGCATAGTGATACGTATTAGCATGGCCTTACACACTACTTATATTAATAGATTAGAGCTTTTTGTAGATTGCATCAAGGCACCATAACTTGAAGAAGCTAGTAGTGAAGTACCTTTGAGCGGCCGACCGGCTAGATGTGGCAGCAACGGTACATTACAGAGTAGATTTTTAAGAAAAATAATTGTGGAGCAGCTATTGGATTGGGCCGATCGAAATTGGCATGCCGGCTATTGCTCTTGCACTATAGGAACAAACTAACCAGGATATGTACAGATCGGTTTCTTCAGTGAATTCGGTTTGTTAGCGATCAAAACCAAACATGACACCGAACATCGTATAGTGGCCAGCTTTCGCACCGAACCATAAAACCGAACACCGAATAAACCGACAAATCAGTTAATAAGGTTCGGTTTGGTTTGGTTTGGTTTTTCGGTTTCAAAGTGCCCACCCCTACATAGAACACATTCACTACCAACATCTTGAGGGAAAAATCGCAAGCAAACTCAAACAAGGTGAAAATTCTCAAAACAAGATGAAAAACTCGCTAGAAGGAGGGCTTGAACCTCCGACCTTGTGGTTAACAGCCACACGCTCTGGCCAACTGAGCTATTCCAGCTTTTGTTGCCTCTTTTATGTTTAAAACTTTTGATAGTCGAGACATTTTTGTTTTGCATGATTTCCTAAGTTATGACATTAATATTAATAACATGGAGACAAGCAACATCGTGGCTCTTTCAAGAGTTCGTGACCCTCCTAAAGCTTATAGGTACACATTCGATGCTTTTGATATGTAAGATTTAGATTTTTGGCAACCTCTTTAACGATCTGCTGCTGCCTCATTCTGGTTTGGATCCCTCTAGTTCATCAAATGTCCGCCCCTATGTTTGGTTCAACTTTGTAGGACCGCCTGGCCCACTGTCCGCAGACATTGAGTGACTCCCGTTGAATGACAAAAAATGTCCGCTCCAGACATTTAGGGGGGATATTGGTGATCGGCGTTGAAGTTGCCCCAACTTAGTTCATACTCTTTTGATGTGTAGAATCATCTGCTTCCGACCCCCATATGCACGGAGGATGACTAGCTAGAGCTGCCACTATGGCGACAGCTGCAACAACAGAGTCAAACGCTGGTTCGTGATGACAATGGCTAACTGGCCGTATCAGGGTGGGTCTGGTTTTTGCTAAGTTGTCTGTAAGTTAAACTTCTTGTTCTCCTTCTAATAGCATGGGCAGAGCTCTTTTTACGAATGAGAATGTGCAGAGGTTCCGCTGACCATTCAAAAGAAAAACCAACTTAACTTCTTGTTACTACTCCCTCCGTCCGGAAATACTTGTCATCAAAATGAAAAAAAAAGATGTATCTATATGTATTTTAGTTCTAGATGCATCCTTTTTTGATGAAAAAAAAGGATGTATCTACATGTATTTTAGTTCTAGATACATCTTTTTTTGTCCATTTTGATGACAAGTATTTTCGGATGGAGGGAGTACAACACTGATAAACATAAGAAGATGGGAATAAGATCAAAGAAGAGAGGGGCACTGCTAGTCTGCTAGTACTCCCTCCGTCCGGAAATACTTGTCATCAAAATGAATAAAAGGGGATGTATCTAGATGTATTTTAGTTCTAGATACATCCCTTTTTACCCATTTTGATGACAAGTATTTTCGGACGGAGGGAGTATGTGCCATCGCCCCGCATGGATTATGTCTGCAACAAATTATCTATTGGAACGCAAAAATAGCTAGAGAAACCGGGTGGTACTTTGGAAAGGGAAATAAACACTGGTACATAAATAAAAATGGTAAAAGATAGGAACACTGCTATAAGGTACAGTATCAGCGAATGGACAGGAAAGTACTAGTAGATACACTAGGTCTTTACTTCATCGCTTCTTTTTTCTGTCAGTTCTGTGTGTATTGGCCAGCTTAGCTACTCCGGTGCCATCATCGCCACTTCAAACGCAACGCCAATGTAAGTAGATGAAGTAAGATTTCAATATACGCGCAAGGTAAAGAAAGACAGAATGCTGACACAGTTAACTACTTAAACATATGTTACTTTGAAGGGTGAGTCAGTGTAGTTACCTTGCTGAACTCGAGTGTCGGCTGGTTGGGATTCATGCCGAGCGCTTCCCGGACTGCAGCCTCCGCAGCCTCCACCTCCCAGGGCTCAGGCTTGGACCACCTCCCAACATACATGTGCTCAAGCGAAGAGACGTTCTCCAGGCCGAAATCCAGATCGCCAAACTGATCCAGCGTTTGCCGCGCTGAGAACCGTAGCTTGAGGGTTTGGAGCTTCTGTGTGGCTCCCTCGGCAAACCGCAGCTCCATGACGCGACTGGCGACTTTGAGCGTTGTTAAACAAGGGAATGGATGACCACCGTCGATCACTAACCTACTTTGTCTCTCATGTGTGGGCTCCACAACCCATATGTCGAGATAACTCAACGACGGTATGCCCCCAAGGACTTGAAGGTCCTCCACTCGAAGTGTTCTCAGGCCATGGATTGTGAGAAAGGAGAGGCAGGACAGGGAGGACATCCATCTTGGCAGTGCACAGTTGATGTTGTTGATCAGATGAATGCTCTGAATGTACCGAGGCCGCGGCGACAGATAGTCACTTCTGGAGTCTGAGCCGAGATGGGCACCGATTATTTTTATCGTTTTGAGATTGACCAGATTCGAGAGACACCGGCAGAAAGGTCCCTCGTAGCTCTCGTTCCATTCATCGAAACTGATAAGAAGGTTTCTCAGTTTCGTCAGCTTCCCTACATCATGGAGCATGGATGGAGACGTGATAGTGGGGATAACTGGAAAATCTTGCAGAGATTTTAGACCCCCAAACTGATCTGGCAGCTTGGTCCGCCTGTCAATATGCAAGTACACTAGTTGCGTTAGCCGAACAAATTCTGGCGGCAACACTTCTATTCCAGTCTGACTTATGTCCAGTACCTGCAATAACTGCAGATTCCCAATTTCTTCTGGGATCTGGGTTATGGATGTATTGCACAGCCGTAAATACCTCAAGTGAAGCAGATTGCATATAATCTTGACATGATGGTTATCCACATCCAGACAGTAACTTAAATCCAATGCACGTATGACTGGAAAGCTTGAGAGGGCCGGCACTAAATTGATATCTTGCCCGAATATAAAAAGTGATCTCACATGAGACAAGTTCATGGTTGCCAGCCTTTTTAAATCATCTTCATTTCTGGTTTGTACAGACAGTCGATGTATCTTACTTGATGCAGACACATGCTGGAGACCACCTACTGTTGTTAGGAAGTTCTCTTCGCTTGAAAGTGAAGTGATGAGGTCAAGCACCATATCGTGTACACGACAAGCGCTCGCTTTATTATCACTCCCAATATCTACAGGTTGAATCAAGCTTTTGTTAATCAGCTGAGCAAAGTATTCCTCTCCTACTTCATACAAGCACTTCCCATGTTCTTCCTGAACAAAACCTTCACTAATCCATTGCCATATCAAATCTTCAGCTACAATGGTATAATCCTCTGGATACACACTGATAAACAATAAACATGTCTTTAGATGTGCAGGTAGGTCATAGTAACTCACTGATAATATCCTTCTCATGTCCTGCATATCAGAACTATTTTGTGGCCCGGAACCAATAGATTGGTACACCTTGGACCAATCATTTCCTCTTTTACTAGCTAGCATACTAGCTGTTGTCAGTATAGCCAATGGTACTCCACCGCATCTCCTTAAAATGCTGTCAGATACTTCAGCTAATTGAGTAGGAGGATATTTGTCTTCGATGCCAAATATTCTTTTGTGGAATAACTTTCTTGAGTCGATAGGAGAAAGAGGCTTTAGGTCATAAACACTACCAACTTGTTGGGCAACATCAAGAATACGAGTTGTTGTGATTATTCTACTTCCACATCTGTTCTCAACGAAAGCATGTTTGATTGCTTTCCATACAGAAATGTTCCATATGTCATCAATCACAATGAAATACCTACAAGAGGATACCAAAGGACCAAACATTAGTAACCTATATGTGAACTTCTCTTTCTTCGAGCGCACACAAGTGAAAGCATATCAACAGAAAGGAAACAAGGGAGTTAGTTGCGATGTATTATCAGTATGTAGTCAACCTCTAATTGCTTAGACATGAGCCTCCGAGTTAGAACAAAAGAAATTAGAAACAGCAGAAATAGTGAAGATACAACTGAGGAAACAAAGCATATCATCTTTCTAGAATTGGATCCTCTTATTGATGGTTAAATTATAAGTCATTCGTGATTAAGGGATTATATGTTATTTAGAAAAATCATATTAGTACAGGATCATACTTTAAGAATGATAAGAACACTCAAACCCCGTGAGTTGCTTATTTGGGTAATATACTTATGGACTGAATGTCTTTAACTAGAAAAATGTCAAGCGAATACTAGATATATCCACTGACTACTTATGTAACATGGAATAGCTCTGTAAAAACTTTTAAGTCTAGTTCGACTCCTGTTATTCAAACAATTGAGCAAACATCGATGACCTGCTAAACTCGTAAAGTTTGACAACTTCAATAGTACGGTTGATGCTTATATCTGTACCTCTTGTTTAGAAGGAAATCTCTTAGCTCGTTGATGAGCTGTGCTTCGCCCCACGTCGCTTCATTGATGTTACTATACTTGTGCTTGTCAAGTTGATGAAGAATGTTCTTGAAAATCTTGTCAATGTTCGGATTAAGAGACACGGAAACAAAAGCCCCACAATCGAATTGTGATTTAAGCTTTTGATACACCGCATTAGCAAGAGTTGTCTTGCCTAATCCCCCAAAACCAGCAATGGAGACAGTCTTCAGCTGCTGCTTCGTTGCCTCGTCTGCCTCATCAGTCATCGTGTCGACTAGCTCTTGGACCTTCTCTTCGGTGCCTACGAGCTCTGTCTCCATTTTGTAGAGGGCTGACAGGCGAAGGCTGTCAACACTTGTGAGAACAGGCTGTTCAACAGCTTTGTCAACCTTGTACCTATCGCGCCGCGCGCTGACCTCCTTGATGCGGCTCTTGATGTGTTTGACCTCGGTGCCGATCTTGTGGCGCGTCTTGGCCCTCGTCAACAGGTCGATGCTCCTGTGGATGAAACCCATGAAGCTCTGAGCCTTCTTCTCTGCACGGTCGTCGAGATGCACCATGAATCTGTCGACGCTGTCCTCAATTTCGTACGACAGGTCCTTGACATCCTTGGCCCAAAGCTTGACGAGTTTACTAGGTGGGTGGTCAATCGGGGCCTCCGAAACCTCTACGAGAGCAGCCTCCATTCTCTCCAGCTCGGCCGTGAGGAACAGGATCTCGCCCCTGACCTTCCTGTGCAGGTTGTACTCATCCTTGAGCATGCTGCCCAGCTTGGGCAGGAGGGTGCTCATGGCCCCCGTCACGACCTCCATCCTCGATCGCTAGCTCGCGCTGAGTTGTGCGCAGGCGGCCCTCCGGCAGCACCTCCCTCCGCGGCTTCGGAGTTCAGAGGGGAAGCTGCAAAATCCGAGGACGAAAACCCGAAATCAAACCATGGGGGCTGGAGTACAGGTGGAACGGAGGATACGGCGCTCAAAACCACCGGACCTGTGGCGGGTCAAGCGGCGGCCGCGACTCCTGGGAAGCTCACCGGCCTGCTGGCGGAGCTATTGGCGACGGCGGCACACAGGGTAGCACTAGGACGGCCAGGGCATGGGTCTTTGACTGGATGGATGGGTGGGTATGCGGGGGATGACAGTAAGGTGGCGTTTGGTTCACGGGTGAGGTTGGCTTGGCTGAGGATATCCTTAACCACCTGGTTGAGGATAACCGATTTTTATTGTTTGGTTGCAAGGATAAAAGATGAATATGGATAGTCATTAGTTTTTTTTCATCTACTCCCTCCGTTCCGAATTACTTGTCGTAGAAATGGATGTATCTAGACATATTTTAGTTCTAGATACATTCATTTCCAAGACAAGTAATTCCGAACGGAGGAAGTACAATATTAATACATGCTCTTCTTCCCTTAAAAAAAATACATGCTCTTCTTTGTACAATCAAATACATGTATACATGCTCTTCTTTGCACAATCAAATACATGTATATTTTCATGCAAAAAAAAATACATGTATATTTCCATGCAAAAAATACATATACATTTCTTCTCTGTATAATCATACACGTGACTGTCCATGCAATGAAATACCATGAACTGGTCACTATTTACCAGATATTCATACATATATACATGTTCTTCTTTGTACAATCATATACGTGATTGTCCATAATATTAAATACCATGAACTGGCAGTTGAATACCAAATATTCTGCTACTTCTTATCAACGCAAGCACGGGTGGTTGCCCTCATCCGCCATAATCTCGCGACTCTCGTCAACCATGTTTTGAAGGAATATTCTCTGGTATCTGGTTATCCCTATCCTTCCTGGCTGATAAACCAAACAAGTGATATCTCCTAAAAAATTGGCTATCCCTGTCCCTATGATGGATAACCTATAAACCAAACGCCACCTAAATGGAGCCAAACGAGAGGGGATGACATCACCGGAGGAAGTCGTCCTGCAGTGGAGAGTGGAGAGACGCGCGCGAGCAGTGCCCGCCGACGGCGACGGCGACCGCATTGGTGCGATCTGCCAGCCCCCACACCGGCGTGGGGTCCAATCCTAGGGCCCACACGGTGCGCGGGATCCTTCTTCATCGGGTGGAAACACGTCGTGATCGAGAAAGAACGTCGCGATATTTATCGAGGTAGTTCTAGGCGCCAGCTGACCGGCCTAAAATTTGGCCGGTCACGCGCGAGCCCTTAGATCGACCGTCTGTCTGTCCCCTTTCTTTCTCAACACACCAGATCCCCACACGTCGCTGCCTCTCCCGACCATCTTCCTTGTCGCAGCCCCGTCATTGTCTAATCCCCGCCAGCTCGACCATGGCTGACAAGAAGCCTTTGCCAACAACGGCTGCAAGCTCTCCGCCTTGTGGTTGTACCATCCGTGTGCCGTCGCCGTCGTCCTTGTCGTCGTCGCTGGCCGCATGGGTGAATGCAGCATGCACCGCCTCCATCTCTCATGGGGTCAGCCACTTTCACATGGTAAAGTTTTTCAAGAACACAAAACATTGTCAAAGTTTTTTATTTTTTAACCCTTTTTTTTCATCAAGGAGCATTTGAGCTCACAAGCAGATACTCCATATGGTAACTTCCTCTTGGTGTGAAACTACGCTAGGCGTGTTTACCACAACAAGAAGTCCATGCTGCTTTTCAAACTTGATACTCCCTCCGTTTCATAATATAGTGCATATAGATTTTCTGAAAAGTCAAACGCAATAAAGTTTGACCAAGTTTACAAAGAAAATTATTTATATATACTCCAAACATATACAAACATGAAAATATAACTGATGATGTGTCCAATGATATGCATTTGGTATCTTAAATGTTCATATTTGTGAATATAATAAACATGATAAAATTTGTAATGTTTGACTTCTCAAAAAATCTATGCGCACTACATTATAAAACGGAAGGAATACCAAGAAATTTTTGACTCTATTTGTTCAAGCATCTACAACCGGACCTGGCAAATTACCCCCCCCCCTCTATATGTCCTCATGGAAAGCACATCCCCGGTCCTCAAATGACCCCATTTGCAACCACACCACCTACTTTCGAAACATCAAATCCACGCAAATACATGCACATCGATCATCACACACGAACAATGAGTAGCACACACAAATACAAATTATTCATACATAAAAAATACATAATCCGAACGTAGTCAAAACATAAAATTTGATCATGATGCATAATTAAAACATAAAAGTATAGTTCAGTGCTTTCGAGCGTGGATCCGCATATGCTCCACAAGATCATTGAGAAGTTGCACATGCACATGTTGATCTCGAAGTTGTCGGTGCATATCAAGAAAGTTGATAATATGCTCTGCCTCTTGTTCTCGGAGACGGACCTGAACACCGGGCTTCTCAAAATCATCTGTGTGGGCTGCCCCTTCACCCTCACCCTCGACAATCATGTCGTGCATGATTACGCAACATGTCATGAGTTGTCCAAGTGCCTCCTTTGGCAACCTCACGAAATACAACAAGAAGCTTAACCCGGAGAAGTGCATATCCGAGGTCCCAATGGGAAAGAGGTACATCATCTCCGAACAGGGAGTTCAGGCCAGCCCCGACAAGATCAAAGATATCCTCAAAATGGGCCACCCAAGAGGTTAAGGGACGTTGAAAGGTTGACTAGGTGCGTCGCGGCTCTCAGTTGCTTCATATTGCGACTCGGAGTGAAGGCCATGCCCCTCTACAGGCTACTCAAGATGTCCAACACCTTCAATTGGACCTCAGAAGCTCAAGCCACCCACGACGACTTGAAGAAAACCCTATCTTCATCGCTAGTACCGGTCGCTCCACTGAGATGGAGCCGATGTTGCTAATTTTCAATGTTGTCTCGGTGGTGGAGAGATCGGATCACATCAACAAATTCTTAAAATCTATGGACACTTCTTCAACAGAGCTTCATGAAGGGGTTGAGGATTCGATTGCTTGGAAATTCACTGTCGACTCGCACCATTATGCTAAGTTGGACTGCCGCACCCAATTCGCCGGTATCACACCGACTATATTCACACATGTCATTTGGAAGCCTTGGGCACCCCCAAATGTAAGCTGTTTGCGTGTCAAATCATCTAAAACCGGGTTTTGGTGACCGACTGGTTGGCCAAGCGGGGTTGGCCGGTCTGTTAACTTTGGAAGATGGGTATTCTTTATGGTTAAGTTTTTGCCGGCACTTTATGGTATAAATTCTTGTCGATGTAGTATTTATCCTCTCCCTGGACATTAGCAATGGCATTAGCTGTACTACATGATGAACTCATGCTGATTTAGAATACACTCCGACGCATGTTCCTGCTCATAAGTCGGAATCTTTGGCTCAGTGAAACTACGGTCCTTTCAAGAACTATTTACAATTACATTAGACATTTTATCAATTTTTATGTTACTGTTTGGGTGAGAAAAACCAGTTACTTATTGGACCAACTGTTTTTTTTGCGGGGTAAATTATTGGACCTACTATACATGTTTTAATTTACCTTTATTCTGTATTGCAAGGAACACACCTAATTCAATAAGGTAACGTTAGTCATAGTTTCACTTGCACCCAAAACCAGGACGAAGTCATGTCGATTTAGAATACACTCCAACGCATGCTCCTGCTCATAATTTGGCATCATTGGCTCAGTGAAACTACGGTCCTTTCCAGAGCTATTTACAATTGAATTAGAAATTCTGTAAAATTCTATGTTCTTGGGAGAAAAACTTCCGTTACAAATTTCCAAGCAAGGTATTTTATTAGTAACTCTCTTGAGGTGGAGTATATGAGATCATCCCGTCGAAACTTTGGAAGAGTGATTTGGAAAGTATAATCTTTCGTCTTGTTCTACCCAAACCTTGATATGTGTTTACTCGCTTTTTCTATAGGATTTCTTTAGATGAACTGACACCACACATCAATATATAGAACAAATTTCAGTTATCAGTTATATCACATTGTTTCTTAGAGTATCTACAGTCGGACTTTGCAAATTCCGGCCCCTCAAACGCCCGCGAACGCGCCCACACGTATCCGCGGGCACTGACCGGCCATGCCTCAAATTAGCCTCTTTGCATCCGCCTCTCTCAAATTTCATCCCCTAAATCCATACAAAGCATGCAAAAGGAATCCTATGTACTACATCTACGTACTACCCTAACTACTCTCCGTCGTCGGAGATGTCCACGACGACGGTGCCGGGCGCCGGCTGGACGGGCGGGTAGGAGGGCGCCGGCTCATCCTCCTCCTGCTCGACCTCATCCATGTAGGTGAACGTCTCCGCCTCCTCCGCGGCCTCTTGCGCCTCCATCTCCTGTCGACGATGGCGTCTTGCCTCCGCTGATGACTCCGGCCAGAGGGAATCGAGGATGGCCAGCTGCTTCACCTGCAGATCCCCGGCACCAGCGTCCCCAACATGCTCCTCCTTCGGCTCCTCCTCCTCCTCCAACTCCTCCCCCGGATCCACTGCATCCGGAGGTAGCCCCTCGGTGATCCGGGCTTCGCGCCTAGCCCGGATCTGCTCAAGGAGCTCGAGCCAGTGCTCCGACGTCGGAAAAGGCTCGCTCTTCACCAGGCGGCGTGGGGGCATGGCTACTAGACGGACGGGTGGAGTGGAAAGTGGCGGCGACGTCGGACAGGAGGAGAAAAAATGTGGATGGATGGTAGGGTGAGGGAGTCCTGGATTTGGGGATCCACAAGTGTCCGGTCTACCGAAGCTGGGCCGGACTGATGGGTCGTGAAGATGAAGATAAACTGACCTCCCCAGTGTCCGGTTAGGACTCCTGTGTATGTAGAAAGGCGGGGTAGATGTTTGGGTGTAATGATTCCTTTCTTCCCAAGTAATCTTTGTAACCCTATGCATCTTCCGGTGGATATATAAACCGGAGGGTCTAGTCTATAGAGGGTAGCAGAATCACAATTGCATAGGCTAGACTTCTAGGGTTTTAGCCATTATGATCTCGAGGTAGATCAACTCTTGTAACCCTATATTCATCAAGATCAATCAAGCAAGAAGTAGGGTATTATGTTGATCGAGAGGGCGTGAACCTGGATAAACATAGTGTCTCCTGTCTCCTGTTACCATCGATCCTCAGATGCACAGCTTGGGCACCCCTACTCGAGATCTGCCGGTTTTGACACCGACAATGGTGCTTTCATTGAGAGCTCCGTCGTGCACTCATGAGAAGCGCTCGATGGCTCGTCTCTTCATCAACGACGACATCACCCTCGGAAACAATTTGGCTTTGGGCCAGGTCCTCCAGCTCGGCGAGTTCGCTGTATGTGCCCGCATGGTCGCTAGGCCGACCGCGCCCCCCGCGATCATCGAGCACCACTCATATATTGGCTCCGAGCACTCCGAAGACACGACTCCGACGGATTCCTTGTCCTTAAATGGGCTGCTGGATCGTATTGCCACCCTGGGGCTTTCATCACCTAATGATCAGATCGGGCTTAAATCCGGTCAGGAGGAAGAAAATTCCACCCCAATCACTCACCTGGTGGCGGCCGTCGAGGAATGGGCCGAAGATACTTCCCCTCATGAAACGGAGACCGGCGCTATTCGGATCTCCGAACCCTTTGAGCTGAACACACCTCTTTCAGGTGTGACTTCGTGTCTTTCGAGCTCAGGGACAGATGTTGGGCCCGCAGGACACTCAGACCCCGCGGGACCCGGATCGTCCACACTAGAGGTTGTACGAACCCCAGACACTACATTGGGCCGGGACTCAAATTTATCCACACCCACCCACCACAGTACATGCTCTCCGAGTAACTCCGGACTTCCGGACATACGTGATCTCTTGTACGTACAGCAGCAGCCCCAAGAGATGGTTCATCACTTCTGGGCCAGATTCCGGCTTGTTGAAAACAAAATTAAGGACTGTTGCGACGATGACGCGGTTCCCATATTTCGCCGCAATTGCACGGACGAGGGAGTCTTGAACGCCCTCAACCGCCGTCTAGTACGGAGTTTTATGGAATTGTCGCATTTAGTACGAAAGTACTGCGCTATGGAAGTACTTGGAAGGCCCAGAATACACATCTCGAGTAGTCTGTCTACGGACAACATGCCGCTAAAGCAAAACAGGTATACCCTAGCAGGGCATCCGGTAACGTGCCCATTGGCAAGAAAATAGACCTTTCACAGGACACAGGTCCATTCTGGACGTACTCTTAGATAAGCCTTGCCAAATACATGCCACCCCGGACATTATCCTAACTCACAACCTTATAGCGTGTTGGGTACTCCGGCATGTAGCGAAAAGCGGTGAAGCAATCCTCGCCACCGCAACTCCAGGGGAGAAAAACTTTGACGTCCTTACTGTCTCCGAGACATTCTCCTCAAATAACCGGCGCAAGAGAGCACATCGTGAACTTGTCGAGGTTCATCAAATAAGCACTGCAAGCCCATGAAGCGATGCGACAATCACTTTTTCTACCGACGATGAACCGCAAGTCCGGCCGGTCCGAGCCTTAGCCGCTCTTGTACTAAACCCAATAGTAGACGGCTTTCGCCTTATTAAAGTACTCATTGACGGTGGCAACAGACTCAACCTCATATACGAGGACACGCTTGCAAAAATGTTGGTTGATAAATCCTGCATTGAACAAAGCAATACAACCTTCAGAAGAATTATTCCCAGCTGGGAAGTCCGGTGTTCGGGAAGCATTAAGTTCGATGTAGTATTCGGTACACCCGAGAACTACAGGTCGGAGGAAATGCTCTTCCAAATTGCCCCTTTCAACAGCGGATACCACGCTCTTCTAGGGCGGGACGCTTTCTCTCGCTTTTAGGCCATACCCCATTACGGGTACATGAAGCTCAAAATGCCAGGGCCCAATGGAATAATCATGGTAGCAAGTGATCCGGACAGAGCACTCCGTGCCGAAAACAAAGCTGCATCCTTAGTCCTAGAGGCACTATCTGAAGCCCTCGCGGCCGAAGAGTTAACCACCTTACGATCTACGGTGGACAAGGATGATGTAGTCCTTGATAAAAGATTGAAATCTACCTCCTTCAAGCCAGCAGATGAAATTATCAAATTTCGAGTGCATTCGACGGACCCCAACAAGATGGCATCCATTGGAGCACAACTGGACCCGACGGTAGACAGCGACTTGCGCGCCTTCCTCTGCGAAAACTGGGACATATTCGCCTGGCACCCTTCAGACATGCCTGGAATCCCACGCGTGATGGCTGAACACAACCTTAACATCATCAAAGGGTTCAAGCCAGTCAAGTAGTCACTACGACGATTTTTCGAACCCAAAAGACAAGCGATGGGGGAAGAGCTGGCCAAGTTATTGGAAGTCGGATTCATAAGGGAAATTAAACATCCGGACTGGCTAGCCAACTTAGTCATGGTACCAAAGAAGGATAAATCCTGGCGCCTTTGTGTCGACTTTACGGACTTAAACAAGGCTTGCCCTAAGGATCCTTTTCCACTGCCCTGCATTGATCAAATTATCGATGCAACCGCAGGACATGATTCATTGTGTTTCCTCGATGCTTACTCTGGATACCATCAGATAAAAATGAAGGAATCCGACCAGGCCGCGACGGAGTTTATCACTCTGTACGGGCCCTTTTGCTTCAACACTATGCCCTTTGGGCTCAAAAACGCGGGTGCCATGTATCAACGCATGATTCAAACATGCTTAGAGAAACATATTGGCAAAACAGTGGAGGCATACGTCGACGATGTAGTCATCAAGACCAAACACGTCGAAACATTGATGGATGATCTCCGCCTCACGTTCGATAACCTCCGAACATATGACATAAGGATCAATCCGGAAAAATGCGTCTTTGGCGTTCCGGCCGGAAAGTTTTTAGGGTTCATCGTATCCCATAGAGGAATTGAGGTGAACCCAGCTAAAATCTGAGCCCTGTCACAGCTAACTATGCCAACCGATCTAAAACAAGTCCAAAAGCTAGCAGGTTGCATGGCGGCCTTATGCCGCTATATCTCCAGATTGGGAGAAAAAGCATTACCACTTTATAGACTGCTGAGGTGCATAGACAACTTCGAATGGACGGATGCGGCCACGACCGGATTGGAGGAGGTAAAAACCCTATTAGCGGGCAATCCAATCCTAGCCATTCCAAGTGTTGGCGAGCCAATGCCGCTTTATATCTCAGCCACTCACCAGGTAGTGAGTGGCGGTACTCGTCGTCGAACGAGTGGAAGAGGGACATAAATTCCCCATCCAAAAGCCAGTATACTACGTATCAGAGGTTCTCACACCGTGCAAATCACGATACCCCAACTATCAGAAAATTGCATGTGCTGTGTTCATGGCATCTCGGAGCTCCGACACTACTTTCAAGAGTGTTCGATCATAGTGGCATCCGAAGTACCACTCAATGATATCATAAACAATAAATACGCCACAGGACACATAGCCAAATGGGCCAACGAGCTCCTACCGTTCGAAATAACATACAAACCACGCCGTACTATTAAATCTCAGGTGTTGGCCGACTTTGTCGTAGAATGGACTGAAGTCGAACTCCCTATAGAGTACGGAGCATACTCCCACTTGACCATGTATTTCGACGGCTCCAAAATGCTAGCCGGATTGGGGGCCAATGTCATCTTGATATCCCCAATAGAGGATACAGTCCGTTACATACTGCAAATCATGTATATAGACTCAAACAATGTGGCCGAATATGAGGCACTACTACATGGTCTCCGCATGGCCGTATCCATGGGCATACAACGCCTCGAGGTGCATGGAGACTCAAACCGCGCAATATCTTAGGTAAACGGAGAATTTGATGCGAAGGATTCAAAGATGGAAGCTTATCGAAACGCCATATTAAAAATATCGGCTCGATTTGATGGGCTGGATTCACCATATAGCTCAGGATAGTAACAAGGCATTGGATATACTTGCTCACATGGGTGCTAAACGCGACCCGGTCCTGCCTAACACATTTGTAGAAATGTTGTTTAAGCCATCAGTGACATGGCAGGACGAGAGTGGAGACGCTAATGCAGACCCGAACACGCCCCCACCAGCCGAACTCAATACAGATGTCATCTGGGATTCGTACATGGAAATAACATCTTCAGCTCATGAGATCATGGCTGTCATAGCCCCCTGGACCGAACCCTTCATGGCCTACCTTAATAGGCAGGAGCTCTCCGATGACCAAAACGAGGCCCATCGCATAATTCGGCGTTCTAAAGCCTATAAAGTTCACGAAGGTGAATTATATAAGAAAAGACAATTGGTGTTCTCCAAAGGTGCATCTCCGAAGAGGAGGGACGACAACTTCTAGCCGAAATACACGCTTGCATGGGCGTCCATCACGCCGCGGCTCGGGCTCTCGTAAGCAAGGTGAAAGGATCGATATGGTTGACTAGAGGGGGGGTGAATAGGCAACTAACAATTTTTAGCTTTTCTTAACCACTTTAAATTAAGCGTCAAAGTAAGTTGTCTAGATAAGCTACTAAGATGACAACTAACCGAAAGTAAAGGTAACAACTTCACAAGCACACTATAGGAGATAAACAAGTAATGCTTGCACAAGTAAAGGTAAGAAATAACCACACGTGGAGACGGTGAAGACGAAGATGTGATATCAAAGTTCCTTCCCTTTGAGGGGAAGTACGTCTCCGTTGGAGCGGTGTGGAGGCACAATGCTCCCCAAGAAGCCACTAGGGCCACCGTATTCTCCTCACGCCCTCACACAATGCAAGGTGCCGTGAATCCACTAGAGGTGCCCTTGAAGGCGGCAACCGAACCTTTACAAACAAGGCTGGGGCTCACTCCACAACTTAATTGGAGGCTCCCAACGAAACCCCGGAGCTTCACCACAATGGATTGTGTCTCCGAAGTGACCTCTTCCGTCTAGAGTGCTCAAACACCCAAGAGTAACAAAATCCACACAAGAAAGTATGGGGGAATCAAGTTTCCTTTGGTGGAAGTGTAGATCTAGGTCTCCTCCTTCAATCCCTAGCAAATCAACAAGTTTGGTTGGCTAGGGAGAGAGATCGGGCAAGAAAGCTTCAATGGCATTAATGGTGGAGAGAGAGAGGAAAGAGATAAGGTGGAGGTGGGAGAAGGGGCTCCTTAAATAGGGTCTCCACCAATCCAACCGTTATGTGCAGATTTACATAGGACCGGTAGTTCCGCTAGCCCAACCGGTAGTACCGGTGAGTGAAGGAACCTGCGCCCTTGCCACTAAGGCGGTACTTCCGGTGGCTCACCCGGTAGTACCGGTCTTCCGGAGAAAACCAGAACTACCGCCCCACCTCCGGTCAACTACCGCTTGGAAACCAGAAGGTTTCAAGCAGGAGCGGTAGTTGGGACGGTGGTTGGGCCAGAACTACCGCCAGGCAGATAGCTTCTGTGTGATGGCAGCCAGAGCGGTACTACCGCTCGGAACACCGGTAGTACCGGTCTTGCGAGAAGAACACCGGTACTTCCGGGCCACCACCGGTCTACCACCGCACCCAGTACAAAAGGTATCACCCCTGAGCGGTACTTGGGGCGGTGGTTTGACCGGAACTACCGGCCACCCGTACAACCGCCAACTAGGGCGGTACTACCGCTGTGGATGAGTCTACACAAAAAGGAGGAATGAAATGGGACCTATCTCTCCACGAACGGAGGCAATATAGTGGGTGCAAAGTATATGTGTACGTGACTTGATTCACCCATTACCTTCCGATGTGTGTTCCCTCTTAATAGTACGGATTTCCTATGACCAAAAGAAACAAAAAGGCATCGGAACCTCCGTCTTCGATCTTTTCTTTAAAGAGGGAAGGCCTAACCGTCTTGTGCCACATATTATCAACCTGAGTAATATTGACACACGATTAGTCCACACAAGGATTGTCATCATCACCAAAACCTCAGGCAAGAGATGCCCTTACAATTTCCCCTTTTTTTGGTGAATGATGACAACCACGAGACAATCACGGGGGTCTATAGAATGTAGGTAGAGCTCCCCCTGAGTGTGAGCACTTATTTAGAGTTTGCTTTTGGAATGCAAAAGTGCTCACACTAGGATCTATGCTCCCCCTAGGTTTTATAAACCAACCAGCGACCAACAACAAAACAAATATACAACAAAGCATATGATTGCATAGAGCTTAAAAAACGTAAGTGCATGTGATACGTCCAAAACGTATCTATAATTTCTGCTTGCTCCATGCCTCTTTTGTGTGATATTGCTATGATATTTATACACTTCCATACACTTTTGATCATATTTGGACTAACCTATTAACTCAGTGCACCGCAGTGCTAGTTTCTGTTTTCTGCTGTTTTTGTATTTCAGGTTTTCCCATTACGTAAACTGCCAGAAAAATTCCGGGAAAAATATATAAAAAATCAGCGTTCCGGAAGCTTCCATGCGGCCAAAGTAGGGCCGGAGGGGGGCCACCAGGGCTCCAGGCGCCCTGGGGGCGCGGCCCCCCTCCTGGCCGCGCCGGGGGGGGGCGCCTGGGCCCCCCAGGTCTCCGCTGATGCCCTCCCTTTGGCATATATTTACACCGTGTCCCGAAACCCTCGAGGACGGAACCCTTTTTCGCGATCTCATCTCTGTTCCGCCGCCGCCGCGCTTCCAAGATCGGGAGCACCAGGAGAACTCTTCCCGACACCCTGCCGGAGGGGAGGATCACCACCGGGAGCCTCTCCACCACCATGGACGCCTCCCGGATGAGTTCTGAGTAGTCTCCCTTGGACCATGGGTCCATGACCAGTAGCTATGTGATGTTCTCCTCCCCTTTTTTTCTTCACCGATTAGACCTCGTGAGCTGCCCTACATGATCGAGGCACATATGTAATCCTTATGCTGTTGCTATGATGAGTTTGCTGGGATCCGATGGATTATGAGATTATGTTCAGATTGTGTTTGAGTAATATATTTGATTTACCTCTTTTATATTTATGTTCTTGAGTAATTCTTGCATGTTCTCCGTTGCTATTTATTGCTTTGGCCAAGTAGTAGGTAGTAACTCCAAGAGGGAACGTTATGCTTGATTGTGGGTTCATGCCCCTCGATGACTAGCTTGAGTGACAGAAACATGAGTCTAGGGGATGTGCTGTTGCCACAAGGGGGAAAACAACGGTGCTTGTACTCGCGGGTGCAAGGATTGTTTACTTTACGCAAAGTTCTTTTAATGCAGTTGTCTGTTGCTTTGAGTTTACACTATGGGTGGGACTCGCAACTTAATACCTGCGAGATGTTCTGGATAGATATCTCAAGGTGGATGATTAGTAGTAGATGCAGATGGATTTCGGTCTACTTACCTTGGCGTACCGCCCATGCTTTTGAGCCTCTACCTTTTTTGCAGCATAGTTAGCATTGGTTTGCGCACATAATCCTGTCAATTGCCCAGCTGTAATTTGTTTACCTCGCTTAGCTGTTTTATCGTCTTTTGGGAGAGAGACATCACTAGTGAACATCATGGGACCCCGGTCCATATTACCATCACTGATCACATCCGCTATTTACTTTCTGTTTTTACTTACTAGTTGCAGTAATACCTATCACTATTATCTCTTGCGTTTGATCCTTTGTAAACGACAAGGCCAGAGGGATTGACAACCTCTCTGTACTCGTTGGGAGCAAAGTTATTTGTATCTGTGTGCAGGTCCGGTCGATTGCTAGTTGCGCCGCTAGCAGTTGACACCTTCTTGTTGAACCTTGGAGTCTCAGGGGAATTCGATCCTTGGTATCTTTGCCAAGGGAAAACTACCGCTACACTGCATCTCAAACCTTCCACTTGGGGTAACCAACGAGGGGCGAGAAGCCATCAAGCAAAGTTTTCTGGCGCCGTCGCCGGGGACTCCTCTCTTCAAGATAGGGGAGTTGCATGCTATCTTTTACCTTTGCTTTTTAGTCTTGTTAGTTTACCTTTCAGTTTTGGCTTTAGTATCCTTTATCGAAAATCACAAAAATAGTTATCTTGCTTGCTTGCTGCTATGGGTTCCACTGAGGACACCAAGTTGTGTGACTTCACTAGTCATAACAACGATGACTTTATTTGCATGCCTATCACTACACCTGCCACTTCAGCACCTTCTTATAAAATTAAACCTGCTTTACTGAACCTAGTTATGAAAGATCAATTCTCCGGTGCTGGAGATGGTGTTGCTTTACACTTAAACAATTTTGTTGAACTCTGTGATATGCAAAAGTACCAAGAAATAGATGGTAATATTGTTAAGCTTAAGCTTTTTCCTTTCTCCTTGAGAGGAGGAGCTAAAATTTGGTTTCAATCCTTGCCTAGAAATAGCATAGATTCTTGGGACAAGTGCAAGGATGCTTTTATTGGAAAGTACTATCCACCTGCTAAAATTATCCAACTAAGGAGTAACATAATGAATTTCAAACAATTGGATAATGAACACGTTGCCCAAGCTTGGGAACGCATGAAATCTCTTGTCAAGAACTGCCCTACTCATGGTTTGACTACTTGGATGGTTATCCAAACTTTTTATGCAGGCTTGAACTTTACCTCGCGGAACTTGTTAGATTCGGCCGCGGGAGGAACCTTTATGTCAACTACACTTGGTGCTGCCACGAAGCTTCTCGATGAGATGATGACCAATTATTCCCAATGGCACACCGAACGCGCTCCAACAGGTAGGGAGGTAAACTCTGTCGAGGAGATTTCCTCCCTAAATGAAAAAGTTGACTTGATCATGTCTCTACTTTCCAAGCAATCTTCTGTTGATCCTCGTGATGTTCCTTTAAATTCTTTGATTGCTCAAGAACAAGTAGATGTGAACTTTATCTCTAGAAACAATTTCAATAATAATGCTTATAGGAGTAATTTTGGTAGCAATCCTAGACCGTTCCCCTCTAATTCCTATGGGAACAACAATGCTTATCCTAGCACCAAGAACTCCACTTCTGAACTAGAGATTATGCTTAAAGATTTCATCACTACCCAAAAGGCCTTCAATAAGAGTGTAGAAGAAAAACTAAACAAACTAGATAATCTCTCTTCGAAGGTAGACAATTTAGCCCATGAGGTAGAGTTGCTTAAAATTAGAACTTCTCCTCTTGAGGAGAGGAAGGTCACTCCTATGAATGCTATTCAAGTGCAAATTAATGAAAACATTAGGATGTTGGCTAAACTTAAAGAGAGATGGGCTAGAGAAAAGGAGGAAGAAGATAGAATTAAGAACCTTCCTACCCACCACACTGTTGCTACTATCCAAGTTGTTGAGGATTTCCAAACTCTTAGCACCCATTGCACTCCTGGTCCCATTGGTCCTATTAATGGTGATGCTATGACCATAGAAACTACCAAACAAGTGAGCCTAAAGGACACCACTACCACTTTACTTGATAGTAGTGACCTTGATTTTGATAATTGCACCCTTACCGAAGTTATTGATTTCCTTCACAAGATGTCTAGAGATCCCCGCACTAGCACGCTTAATCTTGCCTTCACGGAGCATATCACTAATGCTCTCATCAAAGCTAGGGAGGAGAAACTTAGAGTAGAAGCCTCCATACCTAGGAAGCTAGAAGATGGTTGGGATCCTATGATTAAAATTAAGTTGAATAACTTCTCTTGCTATGCTTTATGTGATGTTGGAGCTAGTACCTCCGTTATGCCCAAAAGAATATATGATATGCTTAAATTGAAACCTTTTGATTCTTGTTCTTTTGGTGTTCGTCTTGTTGATTCTTCCATAAAGAAACCCTTGGGGAGGATCGACGATGTTCTTATCATTGTCAATGACAATTACGTTCCCGTTGATTTTACTATCATGGATATTGAATGTGAACCTTCTTGTCCAATTATTTTGGGACGTCCTTTTCTTCGCACCGTTGGTGCCGTCATTGACATGAAAGAGGGGAATATAAAATTCCAATTTCCTCTCAAGAAAGGGATGGAACACTTCCCTAGAAAGAAGATTAAGTTACCTTTTGAGTCCGTTATACGGGCTAGCTATTCTTTTACTCTTGATAAGACTTGATCTCTTTGCATTATGCCTAGCTTAAAGGCATAAAAGGAAGCGCTTTTGGGAGGCAGCCCACAATGAATAAAATTTTATTTTGCTTTTGTTGTGTCTTGATGTTGTTACTACAGTAGCATCATCATTGTGTCTTTACTTTTCAGCTTTGTGCCAAGTGTAGCCTCTGATTGCAAGAAAGTTCAAAAGTTGTGACGTGCTGTCCAGGAAACAGATTCTGTCCTTGGACAGAAAAATTCGTATAAAATCACCAGTCCATCTTTTTGGTCTGAATTTTTTCGACAGCGTGCTCTATACAATTGTCTTTCGGGCGTCTGTTCTGCGTTTTTTGATTTGAGTTGCAGAAGTGCCCCAAAAAAATCATTTACTACCTGTTGTTCTGTTTTTCACAGATTCTGTCCTGTTTTGCCTTTCCTTCATTTTGCAAACCTTGAGCTTGCTTTTTCTTTGCAAAAACCTTTTGGCAATCTTGAGAAACAGTAGAACTTCAAGAATATCCTTATTTCCAGCAAGGAACAATTATTTTATTATGGGTACTAACCTCGCTAATCAGATTGTGATGAGTTATGTATGAAGGGAGTTTTCAAGTGTGCGAGGGAAGATGATAAAAAGATTCAGGAGTGTCAAACGCTCAAGCTTGGGGATGCCCCCATGCACCCCCAAGAAATATTCAAGAAGACTCAAGCGTCTAAGCTTGGGGATGCCCCCGTGCATCCCCTTCTCCATCAACATTATCATTTCGTCTTTCGTTCCACTATATTTTTATCACTTCATGTGTTATGTGCTATGCTTGGAGCGTCTTGCTTTTAGTTTCCTTTTTAGTTTTCTTTAGCTTTGCTTGCTGTTCATAACGAGTTGGAACCCAGCTTTCTTTGTGTGGGAGAGAAACACGCTCCACTTCAACCTAGAACACAACATAGAATTTTCATGTCTATCTTTGCTGTGTATGTTCTTTGTCTTTCAATAGCTACTATCATGCTTAGCTCTTAGCTTTCACGCTTTTCTTTTTAAAGAGCTTTTGTTTAGTTGATCGCTGGAACTCTCTTTAGTTATCATGCTTATCTTGTTAAGAGAGTTGGCTTCTGTTGCACTTGTTGATATGTCTATGATAAAAATGCTATGTGCATAATGGTGCTTAGTAGTTCATGTTTTCTTATGGTTAGTCTCAAATAGCTGGGGGTTCTCAATGTGTTATTGGAGTACCAACATGATTTGTTTGCCTATGATGTGGTATGGTTTAGTGATATCTTCCTCCGAGAATTTATTTTGATTGACTTGGCGTATGCTCACGCATATTTAAGACTGTAAAGAAAGTCTATCAAGCCTTGATGATCTTTAATTTCTGAGTAGCGATATAACTTCCATGCCCGATTCAATGTTGCTTTGTCGCTCTGCATGATTATGACCGTCATTGCTCTTTTAGTTGGTCGCTCCCAGTCTTTTGCTACCTTCGCCTGTACTAAGCGGGCTGACTGCTTGTGCATCCAAAATCCTTTAAACCAGTTATGCCATATGAGTCCACCATACCTTCCTATACATGGTATTTACCTGCCATTCCTAACGAAGACTTTCATGTACCATCTCGAAATTATTCAAAAAAAAGCATTTCTCTTTTGTGCCTCTGTTTTAGTTCATGAGGAAGTAGTAGTTAATTCATGATCTTTTTAAGTTGGACAAGCTTCACCCCAGGATTGCGTGTCTAATGTGCAAACCCTTAATACGAGAAGGAACTGGCAAAGAGTGCGCCCGGCTCATTAAAAAATATACAACAAACAAACCCTCCTTCACGCTTTGGTCATGAGAAATCAAAAAACTTTGGCAGTGATAAACAAAGGAGATTAAGAGGATGTGATCGTCCTCATTCGGGAGCCGTTCCTCGAAACTTGTCCAGCTCAAGATGTAATTGAGTTATCTGCTAGCATTCATTGACGAAATATGCATATTCTAAAAAATAATTATTACCTCTGTTTTTAAAACCAAGAGCTCTGGTACATGTTTAGTTTTTGTTTCCGACCATGGGTTTTCAACCTTGCCATCAAAAGCCATGGTTCGGGAGTCTCCACCTTCTTTAAAGCACCAACTATTGAGAGCATGATTGTCATTCTGAGTGTAATGTGCATTGTCCCAAAGCACCATTGTCTTTTGCATGATTATGATATCGTTTATTCTGAAATCATTGTATCTAGTCGTCACTTAAACTTTGGAGGTGCCCCTGCATTTATGTTTTGCTTCACTAAAGGGGGCAAGTGAGGTACCACTTTATCATATTTGCACACCATGCTCATTACAAATCTTTTGAGTATTTCAGTATCATATTGTAAAACTTTCAGTTCTTTGTGATTTTCTCACGAGGCAACTTAATTACTACAGATTCATTGTCTCAGTAAGCACTTGTCATGTGATTGAGAAAAGTCCTTATATGGTTAATAGCATGTCACCACAGAAATTATGCTTGTTATCATTTACCTACTCGAGGACGAGCGAGAATTAAGCTTGGGGATGTTCATACGTCCAAAACGTATCTATAATTTTTGCTTGCTCCATGCCTCTTTTGTGTGATATTGCTATGATATTTATACACTTCCATACACTTTTGATCATATTTGGACTAACCTATTAACTCAGTGCACCCCAGTGCCAGTTTCTGTTTTCTGCTGTTTTTGTATTTCAGGTTTTCCCATTACGTAAACTGCCAGAAAAATTCCGGGAAAAATATATAAAAAATCAGCGTTCCGGAAGCTTCCATGCGGCCAAAGTAGGGCCGGAGGGGGGCCACCAAGGCTCAAGGCGCCCTGGGGGCGCGGCCCCCCTCCTGGCCGCGCCGGGGGGCGCCTGGCCCCCCCAGGTCTCCGCTGATGCCCCCTTTGGCATATATTTACACCGCGTCCCGAAACCCTCGAGGACGGAACCCTTTTTCGCGATCTCATCTCTGTTCCGCCGCCGCCGCGCTTCCAAGATCGGGAGCACCAGGAGAACTCTTCCCGGCACCCTGCCGGAGGGGAGGATCACCACCGGGAGCCTCTCCACCACCATGGACGCCTCCCGAATGAGTTGTGAGTAGTCTCCCTTGGACCATGCGTCCATGACTAGTAGCTATGTGATGTTCTCCTCCCTTTTTGTTCTTCACCGATTAGACCTCGTGAGCTGCCCTACATGATCGAGGCACATATGTAATCCTTATGCTGTTGCTATGATGAGTTTGCTGGGATCCGATGGATTATGAGATTATGTTCAGATTGTGTGTGAGTAATATATTTGATTTACCTCTTTTATATTTATGTTCTTGAGTAATTCTTGCATGTTCTCCATTGCTGTTTATTGCTTTGGCCAAGTAGTAGGTAGTAACTCCAAGAGGGAACGTTATGCTTGATTGTGGGTTCATGCCCCTCGATGACTAGCTTGAGTGACAGAAACATGAGTCTAGGGGATGTGTTGTTGCCACAAGGGGGAAAACAACGGTGCTTGTACTCGCGGGTGCAAGGATTGTTTACTTTATGCAAAGTTCTTTTAATGCAGTTGTCTGTTGCTTTGAGTTTACACTATGGGTGGGACTCGCAACTTAATACCAGCAAGATGTTCTGGATAGATATCTCAAGGTGGATGATTAGTAGTAGATGCAGATGGATTTCGGTCTACTTACCTTGGCGTACCGCCCATGCTTTTGAGCCTCTACCTTTCTTGCAGCATATTTAGCATTGGTTTGCGCACATAATCCTGTCAATTGCCCAGCTGTAATTTGTTTACCTCGCTTAGCTGTTTTATCGTCTTTTGGGAGAGAGACATCACTAGTGAACATCATGGGACCCCGGTCCATATTACCATCACTGATCACATCCGCTATTTACTTTCTGTTTTTACTTACTAGTTGCAGTAATACCTATCACTATTATCTCTTGCGTTTGATCCTTTGTAAACGACAAGGCCGGAGGGATTGACAACCTCTCTGTACTCGTTGGGAGCAAAGTTATTTGTATCTGTGTGCAGGTCCGGTCGATCGCTAGTTGCGCCGCTACCAGTTGACACCTTCTTGTTGAACCTTGGAGTCTCAGGGGAATTCGATCCTTGGTATCTTTGCCAAGGGAAAACTACCGCTACACTGCATCTCAAACCTTCCACTTGGGGTAACCAACGAGGGGCGAGAAGCCATCAGCGTGGATAACTTAGATAAGGGCACATGTCTTACACCATGCAACTGAAGTTCACAGGAACGAAATTCATTGAGCTAAGATAGAGCATAGAAAACTTAGATAACATGTCTTACACCATGCTACGGAAGTTCACAGGGAAGAAAAAGAACACCAAGAAACACCCATGCAACTCCCGTGACCTATAGCAATACTCAACTCTCCCCCTTTGGCATCAAGCACCAAAAAGGAAAAGAGCGATACTAACGCCCCAGGGCTCAGTACAGCTCCTCGCCTGTCGCCAGAGAATCATCCGAGTCACCATCGTCAGAGTCCTCTGTGTCCTCATCGTCCTCAGCGGCCTCAGCCTCAGTCTCCATCGCATCCATAGTCGATCGAGTAGTGGAGGTTGTAGGCTCATCATCAGATCACTGGCAGTTGGCCAGACACCACTTATCCTCAAGAGTGATGCTTTTCTCGGATCCACTCTTTACATCAGGCACATTGAGGTGCTTCATCAATTGAATCTGCCGGTGGCGCGCCATCTTCTCATTCACATGAGCCTTGTAGAGCTTCTTCTGGACGTGGGCCTGCAGGCAGAAGGTCTTCTTGACCTTGGCAGTAAGCTTCTCCACCCAAGAGGGCTTGGCCCCAGCCTCTAACTCAAAGTCATCATCATCCGAGGTAGCAAAGACATCCTCCTCATTTCCCATGGCGAATCTAGGAGCTTTATGCTTCTTGTGTCTCAGCACCTTGACCTCATGCTCCGTGAGCCTATCCGGAGTAGAAAGAGGCTCTCCAGGCCTCCGAACTTCCCAAACCGAGTAAAGGAAGCGCATCACAAAGGGAGCGTAGATCGGTACCTTGCGGTACCAAACACAGTTGTACATCTCCTCCCACATCCATTTGGACACATCAAAAGTGATGCCCTTGCCTCGCTTGGTCTTCATTGCCACAAGCAGATCCACCAGATAACCATATATATCATCCTGGTTCCCAACTTTGGGCAGCAGCACACACCGGAACACACGGTGAAGAATGTCATAAACTGGCAGAAGGTCATTGGATTTACCTATTATGCCATGACCAGGGATATACAGAGGTTTTAGCTTCACTTTATCCATGGGATTGGCTCAGTCGTGAGGACGGAGACCACCTCGGCCTTCCAAGCCAGTGTCATCATAGCCCACAACATTGCAGAAGGCACTCCAGGGAACACAGAAGAACTCATCCCGGCACATAAATGAAAGGTGACGCTGATCGTCACTGCCGAAGTGGACAGTAGCATAGAACTGATGAATGAGTTCCACATCAAAGTCACATCGCAGCTCCATGAGCTTGACCAAATCAAACTCCTCACAGACCTCCAGAGCCTCTCCAAAGTAATCGGGGCTGCTTCTCCACTTTGCAAGGTCAATGGACCACATACGGGTGAACTTGTTCTTGTGGTGCTCGAAGATTTCATCCACAATCCTCAACTGCATCTCATTGCGGAAGTGAGGATTATTCCAACATGGAGGAGGTGGTGCGGTGTAGGGGTCTTGAAACCGAAACTTCTCCCAGTCCGAAAGCTTCCATTTGTACATAGGAAGCGCTACACGCTGCTTGGCTGCCACTGACTTTTCCCAGCGAGTTGTTTTGGAGGGGATCACAACCTCGGGAACATCTTCATCATCTGCTGGCCTCTTGCCCCTACAGGCCTTCCTTTTGGCAAACTGACCAGTGCGAGAGCTAGAGCCACCTGCAAACGCACACGGAGAACACATAGCAACCCAGAAAAGATGAGAGGAATGTACACAAGAGCAGAAGAATAATTCACAAGTACGTAAGGCGAATAGAAACAATGCATATAAATTCAGAGCAACCGGTAGTTCCGGACCGGCGGTAGTACCGGTCGTGTGACCGGTAGTACCACTGAGAGCGGATCTGCCAAGAGGAGGGGAACTACCCGATCTCAAAACTACATGCACGATGTCTATTACTAACTACGCACAAGTGAATAAGAATCTATACGAACCTCTCCCTCAAAACATTTAGCCAAAAATGAGGGAATACACGCATTGCCCTAGAAGAAGGATTCAAGAAGAACCCTAACAAAAAGAAGAAGTAGGGCAATACCGGTATCCATGGGAGGAGATCGAGGAAGAGGCGGCCTCCACGGAGCAGATCCGGTGAAGAGCTGACGGATCCGTAGAGCCGGAGGGCGCTACGGGGTAGTGAGCGGAGCAACCGGTGGCTAGGGCGAAAGAATGAACGGGTGAAGGGGAAAACCTCTTCAGCCCGTGCCTTTTATATCCGCCCAGATCAGCCACCGGTAGTACCGGTCCGGATGCTACCAGGTGGTTGGAGCGGTACTTCCGCGCCAGGCGGTAGTTCCGCTAATCTACACCGGTAGTACCGGCCAGGGGCACAGGTCAGAGCACCAGAGGTAGAACCGCCTGCTCTAGACCGGTACAACCGCTGGGCTGTAACCAGGTGATCAAGCGGTAGAACCGCTTGAACCATCGGTTGTACCGCCTGGGAGTGCCCACTCACTCCATGATAAGAAGCTTGTGTACATTTGGAGTAGATGGCTTGGATGAGATGGCTTAGGATGGAGCAAGTCACTGAAGTACGAGAGAAACACGAAAGCCAGAAACCAAACAAACCGGAGGGCGGTGGCCGGAGCCACCTATGTTAGAGTCAATTGGCATGGCACCGCAAAGAATTATCCTTGGGCCGATAACCAAAACTCGTCTTTAAAACACAAGTGTCATCAAAAATGACGAATGTGAAAAGCATATCAATTTATGCATAATGGGGGGAGGATGAGTTCATTGAGAGAACACCACTCCCCCTATTTCCATGCCTACACCTAGACTAGACAATATGATGAGTATGGTGGGGTGTGCACGTGCTCAAGCCACATTGCTCAAATCAATGATATTTAGCTCATGCCTTAACTCGCGAAATCTTGCTTCATCCAACGGCTTCGTGAAGATGTCTGCAAGGTTGTCATGAGTGTTGACATAGTGAAGCTCGATCTCTCCCTGCCTTATGTGATCCTCGATGAAGTGATACCGAATCTCTATATGCTTCGTCTTGAAGTGTTATACAGGGTTGAGAGAAATCTTGATGGCACTTTCATTGTCACACCAGAGAGGCACTTTGTCACAAATGACACCGTAATCCTTTAAAGTTTGCCTCATCCATAAGAGTTGAGCACAACAACTTCCAGCAGCCACATACTCTGCTTCGGTGGACGAGAGAGACACACAACTTTGCTTTTTGGAAGACCAACTAACCAGAGAGCAACCAAGAAATTGGCACCCTCCAGAAGTAGACTTCCTATCCACTTTGTCTCCCGCCCAGTCAGAATCAGAGAAACCAACAAGGTTGAAGTTTGCTCCTCTTGGGTACCATAAGCCAAAGTTTGGGGTATGAGCTAAATATCGAAAGATTCGCTTGACAGCCACAAAGTGACTTTCCATAGGTGAGGCTTGAAACCGTGCACAAATTCCCACACTCAACATAATATCTGGTCTAGATGCACAAAGGTAAAGCAAGGAACCGATCATAGAGCGATATACCTTTTGATCCACCGCTTTACCATTTGGATCAATGTCAAGTTGGCACTTGGTTGGCATTGGAGTAGTAGCCGGCTTGACATCACTTAGATTGAACCTCTTGAGCATGTCTTGAGTGTACTTGGATTGTTTGATGAAGATCCCTTCTCTTCTTTGCTTGATCTCAAACCCAAGGAAGTACTTCAACTCTCCCATCATAGACATCTCAAAATGTGTGGTCATGAGTGCGGCGAACTCATCATTGAAAGCTTTGTTAGGAGAACCAAAGATAATATCATCAACATATAGTTGGCATACAAACAACTCCCCTTTGACCTTCTTAGTAAAAAGAGTGGGGTCGATTTTCCCAATTTCAAACCCACGATCTTGCAACAACTCGGTAAGATGCTCATACCACGCACGTGGGGCTTGTTTAAGGCCATAGAGTGCCTTATCGAGTTGGTACACGTGATTGGGGAGCTTAGGATCCTCAAACCCCGGGGGTTGTTTAACATACACCAACTCATTAATGGGACCATTAAGAAATGCACTTTTTACATCCATTTGTTGCAATTTAAAGTTATGATGGGAAGCATACGCAAGCAACAAACGAATGGATTCAAGACGAACAATGGGGGCAAAGGTTTCACCGTAGTCGATACCCTTGACTTGGGAGTAGCCTTGAGCCACCAGACGCGCCTTGTTGCGGATGACAATGCCATGAGCATCTTGCTTGTTCTTAAAGATCCACTTGGTTCCAATGACATTATGGTTCTCCTTTGGCCTTGGCACCAGACGCCACACCTTGTTGCGCTCGAAGTTATGGAGTTCTTCATGCATGGCATTAAGCCAATCGGGATCTTCGAGCGCCTCATAAACCTTCTGAGGTTCCACACAGGAGACAAAAGCTTGATGAGCACAATAGTTTGCTAATTGTCTACGAGTGCTTACCCCCCTTTTGATGCTTCCTAGAATGTTCTCCATGTGATGTTCTCTGGAAGCAAGCCTGGAGGCAACTTTTGCAGCATGACGCTCTAATTGCTCTTCAAGGGATAACTGAGGAGCACTGAGTTGATCATCTTGAGCGTCGTCGGGAGCTAGATCTTGATCTTGAGCTTCCTCTTGACCTTGATCTTGCTCGGAGGACAGAGCTTGGCCTTGTGCATCATTTGGTGGCTCTCCACCATCTTGTGATTGATCTTGCACTTGGCCTTGTTTGTCCAGTTGAGGGCCTTCACTTTGTTCTTTGGAAGCGTGTGGGTCTTGGGTTGGTGATGGTTCCACTTGAGTGGAACATTGTCCTTCTCCTTCGGCCACAAGGGGTTCCTCAATGGGTAGGATATATCCAACACCCATTCTTCTTATGGCTTGAGGAGGAATTTCATCACCTACATCACAAGTACCACTTTGCTCCACTTGGGAGCCGTTATTTTCATCAAACTCTACGTTACTCGTCTCCTCAATGAGTCCATTGGACTTGTTGAGGACACGGTAAGCATGAGAGTTTGTAGCATAACCAACAAATATGCCCTCGTGAGCTCTAGATTCAAATTTAGACAAGCGAACACCTTTCTTGAGAATGAAACACTTACACCCGAATACCCGGAAGTACTTGAGATTGGGCTTGTTACCGGTAAGAATCTCATATGGAGTTTTGTTCAAGCCTTTGCGGAGGTAGAGCCAATTTGATGCATGGCAAGCGGTGTTGATGGCTTCGGCCCAAAAGTTGTATGGAGATTTGAATTCCGCCATCATGGTTCTTGCAGCATCCATCAGAGTTCGGTTCTTTCTCTCCGCAACACCGTTTTGTTGAGGGGTATAGGGAGCTGCATATTGATGTTTGATCCCCTCATCACTAAGAAACTCATCCAAGGTGTAGTTCTTGAACTCGGTGCCGTTGTCGCTTCTGATCATCAAAATCTTTGCTTCATGTTGTCGTTGAGCTTCATTTGCAAAGTTGATGACGGTTTGTTGGGTCTCACTCTTCTTTTTGAAGAAGTATACCCAGGTGTATCTTGAGTAATAATCCACAATCACCAAGCAGTACTTTCTACCTCCAAGACTATCAAAAGATGGAGGCCCAAAGAGGTCCATGTGAAGGAGCTCTAGGGGTCTCTTTGAATAAATGATAGTCGTGGGAGGGTGAGCCGTCTCATGTAACTTTCCTTCAATGCAAGCCATGCAAGCACGATCTTTGGCAAAGCTAACATTTGTTAGTCCACGGACATGGTCCCCCTTGAGAAGACTTTGCAAAGATCTCATATTGACGTGGGCCAAACGGCGATGCCAAAGCCATCCCACATCAACTTTAGCCATTAAGCATGTCACGACCTTAGTGGGTTGCTTCGAGAAGTTAACCACATAAAGGCCGTTCTCGACATGCCCAACATAGGCTACTTTAAGAGTCTTGCTCCACAAGAGGGCCACGGTATCAATATCAAAGAATGTAGCAAAGCCCATGAGTGCAAGCTGGCGAACAGAAAGTAAATTGTATGCAAGGGACTCCACAAGCATGACTTTCTCAATCGTGAGATCATGAGAGACAACAACTTTGCCAAGCCCCAATACCTTAGAAGATGAAGCATCACCCCATTCGACATTGGTGGCCATAGATGAACCTAGATGCACGTCCACCACCAAGTCTTTGCTTCCGGTCATATGATTTGTGGCTCCGCTATCGAGCAACCATGATTCCCCACCGGAAGCAAACTCCTACAAGAGATCAATGCTTGGATTTAGGTACCCATTTGGTAATGGGTCCTTTGAGGTTAGTAACAATGGTCTTAGGAACCCAAATGGACCATTCAATGTACTCATAAGAAGAACCAACAAATTTAGCAAACACATGACCATCACTAGCACGACATAAAACATATGAAGGATTAAAGTCGCCGGCCATGTTTGATGGTATGATGGAGTTTTTCTTGACACCACCACTTTTCACCATTTTCTTCTTCTTGATGTGCCCTCTCCTTCTTTCATAAAAGATTGTTGGAGAGGGGGTGGTTGCTTGGTCTTGTCATTCTTCTTCTTCTTGGGCTTAGGAACAAACCCAATTCCTTCCTTTGCCACAACCTCCTTTTGATTGCTCAAAAGGTTGTTGAGGTTCTTCTCACCTTGTATGCATGTCACAAGGCCTTTCTCAAGTTGCTTCTTCAACTCGGCATTCTCTTTAACAAGATGCACATGCTCGCAACACGGGTTAGTAGCATTTGCATTATCAATTAATACCATGCGAGGAAAGATAGCCTTTTCTTTAGTTAGTGAAACTTGGAGTTGATCATGAGACTCCTTGAGAGTAGCATGCATACCTTTCAAGGCCTTGTGAGCCTTGTCAAGTATGGCAAACTCTTCTTTGAGTTTCTCATGGTCAACCTCAAGTTTTGCCTTCTCGGAATTAAGCACACGAGAGACAACTAATGCATGATCAAGATCCTTCTTTAATTTAGCATGATCATCGTTGTGTGACTCCTCAAGAGCCAAACAAAGACCACGCTCTTCCTCTAGGGCGTTAGAGAGATCCGAGATCTCATCGACATAGTCTCGACTATGTCCTTCCATTTTAGTAATGGTTTCCTCGTGAGCGTCGATCATGTCGTTGGCCTCACCGAGTTGTTCCAAGAGGGCAACAAAATACTTCTTGGGTTTGCCCTTGATATTTTTCATGAACGACTCAAATTCATTCTCTCCCTCCTTAGTTCCCTCACTTTCATCAATACAATTCATCAATGAAGGAGAAGTGATGGTAGTATTGATGTTTGGGGTTACCTTGTTGGTGGCCTTGGCCATGAGACACTTGGCGGTGATGTTCTCATTTGGCGAGTTGAAGAGGGATGAGTGCGAAGTAGTAGCAATAGCAATTGTGGCCATAGTGACCGTCTCATCATCTTCATCATTATCATCATCCTCAACATATTCTTCTTGGGCCACCAACCCTTTTGGAGGAGTCTTCTTGTTGAAGTTGTTCTTGTTGGGATAGGACTTTGACTTGTCCTTCCGGATAAGCTTGCCTCCAAAGTCTTCTCTTTTCTCATATGGGCAATCTGCAACGAAGTGGCTTACATTTCCACAGTTGAAGCATGTCCTCACTCGTTGCTTGCCCTTGTTCCCACTTGAGTTGTTCCTGTTGAAGTTGGGCCTTGAGTTCTTCTTGCCCCAGAATTGCCTTGAAGCAAGAGCCATGTGCTCATGATAGGCATATTTGGTGTCCTCGGGGCTACACTCATCATCATCTTCCACTTCCTCTTCTTCCACACACGCCTTGGCCTTCAGGGCAAGATTAGGCTTCTTTGATCGTTGAGCTCTTAAGACCGCATTGTCGGCGGTCATATCCAAGATCCTCATGGCAACAAACTCATCCAACACTTCATTTGAGGATAAGTGGTGGAAGTCCGGCCTCTGACGAATGACAGAGGACATGGCCTTATGATAGGGCATCATGGCCTTGAGGAACTTGCGCTTGATCCAATTGTCATCTGTATCCTTACTGCCATGATCTCGAAGAGAGACCACAAGGGTAGTTAATCTCCGATAAAGTTCACGAGGATCTTCTTCTTCGATCATAGCAAACTCATTGGCTTCATCTTGCACAACTTCATAGTTGGAGCGTTGAATACTAGTGCTTCCCTTGTACATCGTGCCAACATGCTCCCAAGCTTCCTTGGCCACAGTAAAGGGTCGAAGATGTGCAATGTCTTCAGGAGGGATGGCATCTTGAAGAATGCAAAGAGCGGACTCGTTGAATTGATGATCCGCAGTTTCTCTTGGAGTCATGTTGTCGGGATCACGCGGATAAAAACCTTGCTCAATGATTCGCCAAAGATTAGTAGAAAAATGATTTATATGACGTTTGAAACGAAACACCCAAGTAGCAAAATCAGAATTTTTGATATACTTGGGAGGAGGCCCAACGGAATTTAAATGCGGTGTGGGAACGGGTCCTCCATAGTGAGTAGGAGGAGCAGATTGGGCAAAGATCCCACTCCCATTCTTAGTAACAGGGGCTTGTTCACTACTAGCTTCTCCCTTGTCGGGATTAGCCTCCTACACGTTGGTTGCGGGACGAACCACTTCCAACGGTGCGGTGGATAATTTAAGCCCCTCAAGCAAATCTTTAAACATGCCTTTGACCTCGCTCGCTAGTGACTCTTTCAATGTGGTCAAGGCCACATTGAACTCCTCACGAGAGACCGAGGCTCCCCCATCTGACGTAGGCAAGGACGGAGTTCCACCGGAATGGTCCTCCATCTCGACTATGTTGTCACCCATACTCTTTGGACGGTAAAGTCCTTAAAAAGAGACGAGGCTCTAATACCAATTGAAAGGATAGATATGGTTGACTAGAGGGGGGGGGGGTGAATAGGCAACTAACAATTTTTAGCTTTTCTTAACCACTTTAAATTAAGCGTCAAAGTAAGCTGTCTAGATAAGCTACTAAGATGACAACTAACCGAAAGTAAAGGTAACAACTTCACAAGCACACTATAGGAGATAAACAAGTAATGCTTGCACAAGTAAATGTAAGAAATAACCACAAGTGGAGACGGTGAAGACAAGGATGTGATATCGAAGTTCCTTCCCTTTGAGGGGAAGTACGTCTCCGTTGGAGCGGTGTGGAGGCACAATGCTCCCCAAGAAGCCACTAGGGCCACCGTATTCTCCTCACGCCCTCACACAATGCAAGGTGCCGTGAATCCACTAGAGGTGCCCTTGAAGGCGGCAACCGAACCTTTACAAACAAGGTTGGGGCCCTCTCCACAACTTAATTGGAGGCTCCCAACGAAACCCCGGAGCTTCACCACAATGGATTGTGGCTCCGAAGTGACCTCTTCCGTCTAGAGTGCTCAAACACCCAAGAGTAACAAAATCCACACAAGAAAGTATGGGGGAATCAAGTTTCCTTTGGTGGAAGTGTAGATCTAGGTCTCCTCCTTCAATCCCTAGCAAATCAACAAGTTTGGTTGGCTAGGGAGAGAGATCGGGCAAGAAAGCTTCAATGGCATTAATGGTGGAGAGAGAGAGGAAAGAGATAAGGTGGAGGTGGGAGAAGGGGCTCCTTAAATAGGGTCTCCACCAATCCAACCGTTATGTGCAGATTTACATAGGACCGGTAGTTCCGCTAGCCCAACCGGTAGTACCGGTGAGTGAAGGAACCTGCGCCCTTGCCACTAAGGCGGTACTTCCGGTGGCTCACCCGGTAGTACCGGTCTTCCGGAGAAAACCGGAACTACCACCCCACCTCCGGTCAACTACCGCTTGGAAACCAGAAGGTTTCAAGCAGGAGCGGTAGTTGGGACGGTGGTTGGGCCAGAACTACCGCCAGGCAGATAGCTTCTGTGTGATGGCAGCCAGAGCGGTACTACCGCTCGGAACACCGGTAGTACCGGTCTTGCGAGAAGAACACCGGTACTTCCGGGCCACCACCGGTCTACCACCGCACCCAGTACAAAAGGTATCATCCCTGAGCGGTACTTGGGGCGGTGGTTTGACCGGAACTACCGGCCACCCGTACAACCGCCAACTAGGGCGGTACTACCGCTGTGGATGAGTCTACACAAAAAGGAGGAATGAAATGGGACCTATCTCTCCACGAACGGAGGCAATATAGTGGGTGCAAAGTATCTGTGTACGTGACTTGATTCACCCATTACCTTCCGATGTGGGTTCCCTCTTAATAGTACGGATTTCCTATGACCAAAAGAAACAAAAAGGCATCGGAACCTCCGTCTTCGATCTTTTCTTTAAAGAGGGAAGGCCTAACCGTCTTGTGCCACATGTTATCAACCTGAGTAATATTGACACACGATTAGTCCACACAAGGATTGTCATCATCACCAAAACCTCAGGCAAGAGATGCCCTTACACAAGGCTTTCCGAACATGTTTTTTCTGGCCAACTGCCCGAGCACATGCTCAAGCCCTAGTCCAACATTGCGTTGGATGCCACTTTTTTGCAAATCAAAGTCATATGTCTCCCACCACTCTGAGAACCATCCCTATTACTCGGCCCTTTGCGGTCTGGGGGCTGGATATGATCGGACCCCTTAAAGGGGGAAGCCACAAAAAGAAATATTTGCTGGTCATGGTGGACAAATTCACTAAATGGATAGAAGTCAAACCAGTCAGAACAGCTGAGGCAGGGCCAGTGATAGATTTTATATCTAGTGTAGTACACCAGTATGGTGTCCCGCACAGTATTATACAGATAACGGCTCCAACTTTACAGCTGACGAGGTGAAGAACTTGTGCGCCAAGTTAGGCATTAAACTTGATTACGCCTCCGTGTACTGATACGTTTTCAACGTATTTATAATTTTTTATTGTTCCATGATGTTATATTATCATTGTTCGATGTTTTACAATTATTTTATATCATTTTTTGGTACTAGCCTATTGACATAGTGCCAAGTGCCAGTTGTTGTTTTCTGCATGTTTTTTTACATAGCAGGAAATCAATATCAAACGGAGTCCAAACACCGCGAATTTTTTTCGAGATTTTTTGGGGCCAGAAGACACCCATTGGGCCAGAGCTGCACCTGGGGGTGCCCCGAGGGGGGCACAATCCACCAGGGCGTGCCAGGCATCCCTGGCGTGCCCAGGTGCGTTGTGCTCACCTCGGTGGCCTCCCGCACCACCTCTTCACTCTATAAGTACTCAAATATTCCAGAAACCCTAGGGGAGTTGACGAAATTCTATTCCAGCCGCCGCAGAGTCCAGAACCACCAGATCCAATCTAAACACCATCGCAGAGGGGTTCACCATCTCCATTGGTGCCTCTCCGATGATGCGTGAGTAGTTCCTTGTAGACCTACAGGTCCGTAGTTAGAAGCTAGATGGCTTTCTCTCTCTCTCTCTCTCTCTCTCTCTCTCTCTCTCTCTCTCTCTCTCTCTCTCTCTCTCTCTCTCTCTTGATTATCAATACAATGGTCTCTTGGAGATCCATACGATGTAACTCTTTTTGCGGTGTGTTTGTTGGGATTCGATGAACTTTGAGTTTATGATCAGATCTATCTTTTTATATCCATGAAAGTTATTTGAGTCTTCTTTGAACTCTTATATACATGATTTCTTATAGACTCATATTTCTTCTCTGATATTTGGGTTTTGTTTGGCCAACTTGATCTATTTATCTTGCAATGGGAAGAGGTGCCTTGTAGTGGGTTCGATCTTACGGTGCTTGATCCCAGTGACAGAAGGGGAACCGACACGTATGTATCGTTGCTACTAAGGATAAACCGATGGGGTCTATTTCTACATAAATAGATCTTGTATACAACATGTCATCGTTCTTATTGCATTACTCCGTTTCTCCATGAACTTAATATACTAGATGCATGCTGAATAGCGGTCGTTGTGTGGAGTAATAGTAGTAGATGCATGTAGGAGTCGGTCTCCTAATCTTGGACGTGATGCCTATATAATGATCATTGCCTAGATATTGTCATGATTATTTGAATTTCTATCAATTGCCCAACCAAAATTTGTTCACCCACCGTTTGCTATTTTTCTCGAGAGAAGCCACTACTGAAATCTAGGGCCCCCGGGTCTCTTTCTCATATTATTTGCCTTTGCGATCCATTTTTCCTTTGCTTTTATTTTCAGATCTATTAAACCAAAAACCCAAAAATACCTTGCTGCAATTTATCTTATTTGGCGTTCGGTCTATCAATATTTATATCTCTCTCACGTCCGTTAGCCAAAAGGGATTCACAACCCCTTTTACACGTCGGGTTGAGAGTATTTGTTATTTGTGTGCAGGTGCAGTTTACGTTGTGTTGCTTGGTTTTCCTACTGGTTCGATAACCTTGGTTTCATCATCGAGGGAAGTGCCTACCGCTGCTATACTGCATCATCCCTTCCACTTTGAGGAAAAACCAATGTAGCTCTCGCAACCATCATGTACCACCCTCAAACAAATGGTCAAGTCGAAAGGGCCAATGGCTTAATAATGAGTGGCATTAAACCCCGACTGGTGCGCTCCCTGATGGCTTCTCGCCCCTCGTTGGTTACCCCAAGTGGAAGGTTTGAGATGCAGTGTAGCGGTAGTTTTCCCTTGGCAAAGATACCAAGGATCGAATTCCCCTGAGACTCCGAGGGTCAACAAGAAGGTGTCATCTGCAAGCGGCGCAACTTAGCAATTGACTGGACCTGCACACAGATACAAATAACTTTGCTCCCAACGAGTACAGAGAGGTTGTCAATCCCTCCGGCCTTGTCGTTTACAAAGGGTCAAACGCAAGAGATAATAGTGATAGGTATAACTGCAACTAGTAAGTAAGAACAGAAAGTAAATAGCGGATGTGATCAATGATGGTAATATGGACCGGGGTCCCATGATGTTCACTAGTGATGTCTCTCTCCCAAAAGACGATAAAACAGCTAAGCGAGGTAAACAAATTACAGCTGGGCAATTGACAGGATTATGTGCGCAAACCAATGCTAACTATGCTGCAAAGAAAGGTAGAGGCTCAAAAGCATGGGCGGTACGCCAAGGCAAGTAGACCGAAATCCATCTGCATCTACTACTAATCATCCACCTTGAGATATCTATCCAGAACATCTCGCTGGTATTAAGTTGCGAGTCCCACCCATAGTGTAAACTCAAAGCAATAGACAACTGCATTAAAAGAACTTTGCGTAAAGTGAACAATCCTTGCACCCGCAAGTACAAGCACCATTGTTTTCCCCCTTGCGGCAACAGCACATCCCCTAGACTCATGTTTCTGTCACTCAAGCTAGTCATCGAGGGGCATGAACCCACAATCAAGCATAACGTTCCCTCTTGGAGTTACTACCTACTACTTGGCAAAAGCAATAAACAGCAACGGAGAACATGCAAGAATTACTCAAGAACATAAATATAAAAGAGGTAAATCAAATATATTACTCACACACAATCTGAACATAATCTCATAATCCATCGGATCCCAGCAAACTCATCATAGCAACAGCATAAGGATTACATATGTGCCTCGATCATGTAGGGCAGCTCACGAGGTCTAATCGATGAAGGACAAAGAGGGGAGGAGAACATCACATAGCTACTGGTCATGGACCCATGGTCCAAGGGAGACTACTCACAACTCATCCGGGAGGCGTCCATGGTGGTGGAGAAGCTCCCGGTGGTGATCCTCCCCTACGGCAGGGTGCCGGGAAGAGTTCTCCTGGTGCTCCCGATCTTGGAAGCGCGGCGGCGGCGGAACAGAGATGAGATCGCGAAAAAGGGTTCCGTCCTCGAGGGTTTCGGGACGCGGTGTTAATATATGCCAAAGGGGGGCGTCAGAAGAGGCCAGGGGGGCCCAGGCGCCCTGGCGGCGCGGCCAGGAGGGGGGCGCCTCCTCTGGCCGCCTGGAGCCCTGGTGGCCCCCCTCCGGCCCTACTTTGGCCGCATGGAAGCTTCCGGAACGCTGATTTTTTATATATTTTTCCTAGGATTTTTCTGGCAATTTACGTAATGGGAAAACCTGAAATACAAAAACAGCAGAAAACAGAATCTGGCACTGGGATGCACTGAGTTAATAGGTTAGTCCAAATATGGTCAAAAGTGTATGGAAGTGCATAAATATCATAGCAATATCACACAAAAGAGGCATGGAGCAAGCAGAAATTATAGATACATTTTGGACGTATCAACATCCCCAAGCTTAATTCCTGCTCGTCCTCGAGTAGGTAAATGATAACAAGCATAATTTCTGTGGTGACATGCTATTAACCATATAAGAACTTTTCACAGTCACATGACAAATGTTTACTGAGATAATGAATCTGTAGTAATTAAGTTGCCTCATGAGAATATCACAAAGAACTGAAAGTTTTACAATATGATACTAAAACACTCAATAGATTTGTAATGAGCATGGTGTGCAAACATGACAAAGTGATACCTCGCTTGCCCCCTTTAGTGAAGCAAAACATAAATGCAGGGGCACCTCCAAAGTTTAAGTGACGACTAGATACAATGATTTCAGAATAAACGATATCATAATCATGCAAAAGACAATGGTACTTTGGGACAATGCACATTACACTCAGAATGACAATCATGCTCTCAATAGTGGTGCTTTAAAGAAGGTGGAGACTCTCGAACCGTGGCTTTTGATGGCAAGGTTGAAAACCCGTGGTCGGAAACAAAAACTAAACATGTACCAGAGCTCTTGGTTTTAAAAACAGAGGTAAAAATTATTTTTTAGGGATGCATATTTCGTCAACGAATGCTAGTAGATAACTCAATTACTTCTCGAGCTGGACAAGTTTCGAGGAACGGCTCCCGTACGATGACGATCACATCCTCTTAATCTCCTTTGTTTCTCACTGCCAAAGTTTTCTGATTTCTCATGAACAAAGCGTAAAGGAGGATTTGTTTGTTGTATTATTTTTAATGAGCCGGGCGCACTCTTTGCCAGTTCCTTCTTGTATTAGGGGTTTGCACATTAGACATGCAATCCCGGGGTGAAGCTTGTCCAACTTAAAAAGATCATGAATCAACTACTACTTCCTCATGAGCTAAAACAAAGGCACAAAAGAGAAATGCTTTTTTGATTAATTTCGAGATGGTACACGAAAGTCTTCGTTAGGAATGGCAGGTAAATACCATGTATAGGAAGGTATGGTGGACTCATATGGCATAACTGGTTTAAAGGATTTTGGATGCACAAGCAGTCAGTCCGCTTAGTACAGGTGCAGGTTAGCAAAAGACTGGGAGCGACCAACTAAAAGAGCAATGACGGTCATAATCATGCAGAGCGACAAAGCAACATTGAATCGGGCATGGAAGTTATATCGCTACTCAGAAATTAAAGATCATCAAGGCTTGATAGACTTTCTTTACAGTCTTAAATATGCGTGAGCATATGCCAAGTCAATCAAAATAAATTCTTGGAGGAAGATATCACTAAACCATACCACATCATAGGCAAACAAATCATGTTGGTACTTCAATAACATATTAAGAATCCCCCAGCTATTTGAGACTAACCATAAGAAAACATGAAATACTAAGAACCATTATGCACATAGCATTTTTATCATAGACATATCAACCAGTGCAACAGAAGCCAACTCTCTTAACAAGATAAGCATGATAACTAAAGAGAGTTCCGGCGACCAACTAAACAAAAGCTCTTTAAAAAGTAAAGCATGAAAACTAAGAGCTGAACATGATAGTAGCTATTGAAAGACAAAGAACACACACAGCAAAGATAAACATGAAAATTCTATGTTGTGTTCTAGGTTGAAGTGGAGCGTGTTTCTCTCCCACACAAAGAAAGCTGAGTTCCAACTCGTTATGAACAGCAAGCAAAGCTAAAGAAAACTAAAAAGGAAACTAAAAGCAAGACGCTCCAAGCATAGCACATAACACATGAAGTGATAAAAATATAGTGGAACGAAAGACGAACTGATAATTGTTGATGGAGAAGGGGATGCACGGGGGCATCCCCAAGCTTAGACGCTATAGTCTTCTTTAATATTTCTTGGGGGTGCACGGGGGCATCCCCAAGCTTGAGCGTTTGACACTCCTGAATCTTTTTATCATCTTCCCTCGCACACTTGAAAACTCCCTTCATACATAACTCATCATAATCTGATTAGCGAGGTTAGTACCCATAATAAAATAATTTTTCCTTGCTGGAAATAAAGATATTCTTAAAGGTCTACTGTTTCTCAAGATTGCCAAAAGGTTTTTGCAAAGAAAAAGCAAGCTCAAGGTTTGCAAAACGAAGAAAAGGCAAAACAGGACAAAATCTGTGAAAAACAGACCAGTAGGTAGTAAATAATTTTTTCGGGGCACTTCTGCAACTCAAATCAAAAAACTCAGAACAGACGCCCGAAAGCCAATTGTATAGAGAACGCTGTCGAAAAAATTCAGACCAAAAAGATGATCTGGTGATTTTACACGAATTTTTCTGTCCAAGGACAGAATCTGTTTCCTGGACAGCACGTCACAACTTTTGAACTTTGTTGCAATCAGAGGCTACACTTGGCACAAAGCTGAAAAGTAAAGATACAATGATGATGCTACTGTAGTAACAAACATCAAGACACAACAAAAGCAAAATAAAATTTTATTCATTGTGGGCTGCCTCCCAAAAGCGCTTTCTTTTATGCCTTTAAGCTAGGCATAATGCGAAGAGATCAAGTTTTATCAAGAGTAAAAGAATAGCTAGCCCGTATAACGGACTCAAAAGGTAACTTAATCTTCTTCCTAGGGAAGTGTTCCATCCCTTTCTTGAGAGGAATTGGAATTTTATATTCCCCTCTTTCATGTCAATGATAGCACCAACGGTGCGAAGAAAAGGTCGTCCCAAAATAATTGGACAAGAAGGTTCACATTCAATATCCATAATAGTAAAATCAACGGGAACATAATTGTCATTGACAATGATAAGAACATCGTCGATCCTCCCCAAAGGTTTCTTTATGGAAGAATCAACAAGACGAATACCAAAAGAACAAGAATCAAAAGGTTTCAATTTAAGCATATCATATATTCTTTTGGGCATAACGGAGGTACTAGCTCCAACATCACATAAAGCATAGCAAGAGAAGTTATTCAACTTAATTTTAATCATAGGATCCCAACCATCTTCTAGCTTTCTAGGTATGGAGGCTTCTACCCTAAGTTTCTCCTCCCTAGCTTTGATGAGAGCATTAGTGATATGCTCTGTGAAGGCAAGGTTAAGTGTGCTAGTGCGGGGATCTCTAGACATCTTGTGAAGGAAATCAATAACTTCGGTAAGGGTGCAATTATCAAAATCAAGGTCACTACTATCAAGTAAAGTGGTAGTGGTGTCCTTTAGGCTCACTTGTTTGGTAGTTTCTATGGTCATAGCATCACCATTAATAGGTCCAATGGGACCAGGAGTGCATTGGGTGCTAAGAGTTTGGATATCCTCAACAACTTGGATAGTAGCAACAGTGTGGTGGGTAGGAAGGCTCTTAATTCTATCTTCTTCCTCCTTTTCTCTAGCCCATCTCTCTTTAAGTTTAGCCAACGTCCTAATGTTTTCATTAATTTGCACTTGAATAGCATTCATTGGAGTGGTCTTCCTCTCCTCAAGAGGGGAAGTTCTAATTTTAAGCAATTCTACCTCATGGGCTAAATTGTCTACCTTCGAAGAGAGATTATCTAGTTTGTTTAGTTTTTCTTCTACACTCTTATTGAAGACTTTTTGGGTAGTGATGAAGTCTTTAAGCATAATCTCTAGTTCAGAAGTGGAGTTCTTGGTGTTAGGATAAGCATTGTTGTTCCCATAGGAATTAGAGGGGAACGGTCTAGGGTTGCTACCAAAATTACTCCTATAAGCATTGTTATTGAAATTGTTTCTAGAGATAAAGTTCACATCTACTTGTTCTCGAGCAATCAAACAATTTAAAGGAACATCACGAGGATCAATAGAAGATTGCTTAGAAAGTAGAGACGTGATCAAGTCAACTTTTTCATTTAGGGAGGAAATCTCCTCGACAGAGTTTACCTTCCTACCTGTTGGAGCGCGTTCGGTGTGCCATTGGGAATAATTGGTCATCATCTCATCGAGAAGCTTCGTGGCAGCACCAAGTGTAGTTGACATAAAGGTTCCTCCCGTGGCCGAATCTAACAAGTTCCGCGAGGTAAAGTTCAAGCCTGCATAAAAAGTTTGGATAACCATCCAAGTAGTCAAACCATGAGTAGGGCAGTTCTTGACAAGAGATTTCATGTGTTCCCAAGCTTGGGCAACGTGTTCATTATCCAATTGTTTAAAATTCATTATGTTACTCCTTAGTTGGATAATTTTAGCAGGTGGATAGTACTTCCCAATAAAGGCATCCTTGCACTTGTCCCAAGAATCTATGCTATTCCTAGGCAAAGATTGAAACCAAATTTTAGCTCCTCCTCTCAAGGAGAAAGGAAAAAGCTTAAGCTTAACAATATTACCATCTATTTCTTGGTACTTTTGCATATCACAGAGTTCAACAAAATTGTTTAAGTGCAAAGCAGCATCATCTCCAGCACCGGAGAATTGATCTTTCATAACTAGGTTCAGTAAAGCTGGTTTAATTTCATAAGAAGGTGCTGAAGTGGCAGGTGTAGTAATAGGCGTGCATATAAAGTCATTGTTGCTATGACTAGTGAAGTCACACAACTTGGTGTTCTCGGTGGAACCCATAGCAGCAAGCAAGCAAGATAACAATTTTTGTGATTTTTGATAGAAGACACTAAAGCAAAAACTGAAAGGTAAACTAACAAGACTAAAAAGCAAAGGTAAAAGATAGCGTGCAACTCCCCTATCTTGAAGAGTGGAGTCCCCGGTGATGGCACCAGAAATCTTTGCTTGATGGCTTCTCGCCCCTCGTTGGTTACCCCAAGTGGAAGGTTTGAGATGCAGTGTAGCGGCAGTTTTCCCTTGGCAAAGATACCAAGGATCGAATTCCCCTGAGACTCCGAGGGTCAACAAGAAGGTGTCATCTGCAAGCGGCGCAACTTAGCAATTGATTGGACCTGCACACAGATACAAATAACTTTGCTCCCAACGAGTACAGAGAGGTTGTCAATCCCTTCGGCCTTGTCGTTTACAAAGGATCAAACGCAAGAGATAATAGTGATAGGTATAACTGCAACTAGTAAGTAAGAACAGAAAGTAAATAGCGGATGTGATCAATGATGGTAATATGGACCGGGGTCCCATGATGTTCACTAGTGATGTCTCTCTCCCAAAAGACGATAAAACAGCTAAGCGAGGTAAACAAATTACAGCTGGGCAATTGACAAGATTATGTGCGCAAACCAATGCTAACTATGCTGCAAAGAAAGGTAGAGGCTCAAAAGCATGGGCGGTACGCCAAGGCAAGTAGACCGAAATCCATCTGCATCTACTACTAATCATACACCTTGAGATATCTATCCAGAACATCTCGCTGGTATTAAGTTGCGAGTCCCACCCATAGTGTAAACTCAAAGCAACAGACAACTGCATTAAAAGAACTTTGCGTAAAGTAAACAATCCTTGCACCCGCAAGTACAAGCACCGTTGTTTTCCCCCTTGTGGCAACAGCACATCCCCTAGACTCATGTTTCTGTCACTCAAGCTAGTCATCGAGGGGCATGAACCCACAATCAAGCATAACGTTCCTTCTTGGAGTTACTACCTACTACTTGGCCAAAGCAATAAACAGCAACGGAGAACATGCAAGAATTACTCAAGAACATAAATATAAAAGAGGTAAATCAAATATATTACTCACACAAAATCTGAACATAATCTCATAATCCATCGGATCCCAGCAAACTCATCATAGCAACAACATAAGGATTACATATGTGCCTCGATCATGTAGGGCAGCTCACGAGGTCTAATCGATGAAGGACAAAGAGGGGAGGAGAACATCACATAGCTACTGGTCATGGACCCATGGTCCAAGGGAGACTACTCACAACTCATCCGGGAGGCATCCATGGTGGTGGAGAAGCTCCCGGTGGTGATCCTCCCCTTCGGCAGGGTGCCGGGAAGAGTTCTCCTGGTGCTCCCGATCTTGGAAGCGCGGCGGCGGTGGAACAGATATGAGATCGCGAAAAAGGGTTCCATCCTCGAGGGTTTCGGGACGCGGTGTAAATATATGCCAAAGGAGGGCGTCAGAAGAGGCCTGGGGGGCCCAGGCGCCCTGGCGGCGCGGCCAGGAGGGGGGCGCCTCCTCTGGCCGCCTGGAGCCCTGGTGGCCCCCCTCCGGCCCTACTTTGGCCGCATGGAAGCTTCCGGAACGCTGATTTTTTATATATTTTTCCTGGGATTTTTCTGGCAATTTACGTAATGGGAAAACCTGAAATACAAAAACAGCAGAAAACAGAAACTGGCACTGGGATGCACTGAGTTAATAGGTTAGTCCAAATATGGTCAAAAGTGTATGGAAGTGCATAAATATCACAGCAATATCACACAAAAGAGGCATGGAGCAAGCAGAAATTATAGATACGTTTTGGACTTATCACTCCCTACGGGAGTCAGATAAACACTGGGTTGAGGAGATTGACTCCGTACTCTAGGGGCTGCGGACCATACCTAACCGGACAACCGGATACACGCCTTTTTTCAAGGTGCACGGCGCAGAGGCTGTTCTACCCTGCGATATTATTCATGACTCACCTCGAGTGCGTATGTATGAAGAGCGAGAGGCCGAGCTCGATCGACAGGACGACCTAGACGATCTCGAAGAGGAGCGCGATATCACGCAGGCCTGTTCCGCATTCTATCAACAACAGGCCAGGCGATACCAAAGCAGAGAAGTGCGGGCCAAAACATACAATGTTGGCGAACTCGTTTTATGCCTTCCGGAGAAGAAAAAGGATAAGCTCAAACCAAGATGGGAGGGCCCCTTAATTATTGACGAAGTATTCACCGGAGGAGCCTATCGCCTTCGAAACGCATCAGACAATCGCCTCAAGCCAAATCCATGGAACGCTGCGAGGCTCCGATGATTCTACGGATAGTTCGGTAGCACCTTTTATTCTCCTTTTCTGTTTAGGTCTCATCCTTTAATTTCAGTTTTCCTCTTCATTTTTTGTTTTCTTTTTCCTTACCGGAAAGTGTTCGGCTAAACCGAACTGTTAAGGGGTGAACATTCTCAAATGTATATACCTCAAAATACATGGGGCTTCTATAAAGAAGCTCATTATTACAAGCTTATTGATTATAGTACTCATGTTTTCTGTTTCATACAGTCTCTTCGCCATTATATGCACCTTTATGACTTAAGTTTTTGCCAAGTTGGGTTGCCTGGCTCCTGTGTTTATCCCCTACATTCCCGATTGTTCGGCTGGGGTGTAAAGGGAGCACCTCTGCGATTGTTACAACCGGGTAATCCGGACCTGTACCTCAGACGGGTGAAGCCGTAAGCTAGTGTTCTTAAGGGAATCATTGGTCGGCGGAGAAACGACGAATCGCTTTTTGACACATAATCTTTCAATCTCACAGGATAGTCTTCCTGTAATCCTATTTTTTAGGATCAAAGCCTAGGCACGCATACATACGCATGCTGATCCAGGGAAAGGAACCCTTAACGAAACTATTCTCTCTGGAAGATGTTTCTTGCGTTAAATAGTAATATAACGTAACTCCCCAAACACAGTTTGTCTGTTCAAGCAATGATAACCGGATTGCCTAGTTTCCGAACATACTAAGTGTTTACCACAGGTATAGTATTCGGAAACACTCCAGCCCTTGGGGCTCGGAGGTCAAAGCGGAAGGTCTTCCTTGACAATCTTTTAATAATTCGGCCGGAGATAAGTTTAATGATAAAAATACATTGTTACATGGAATCAAACACCTACTCTTCATCTATACCATCTATAAGACTGTCTAATTTACAGTCTTGTTGTGAAAATTTGGTGGTTGTCCTTACTTGGTCATATACCAAGCTAACGGGAATTTCTTGTCCGTCTGGTCCCCGAGGTCCACCCCGGGCCATATGATTCGGTTTAAGTCCGGTGTAGCGTGTCTTCACCATAGCCCATGCTTCTCGTGCACCTTCTCGACATGTTGATGCCTTCCATAGTTCAAAGCGGCACCGAGCTCCTTTAAATAAAGTCACCTGTTCATCCATAATTTCTGGAGGAGAATCGGCTGGCCATAAGGCTTTGACCATGTTCTTCATGGCTTTCCGAGCTCGCTCGTGTACTTTGGAGAGCTATTGCAGTAGGTCGCCTTGAAATCCGGACACTTCTTCCTCGGGCCGCCCAGATAACAAACCTACAGGAATAATATTGTAAAACTATGAATCAAGGGACTATACAAAAGCTAGGTTCAAGGTCATATTGAATATGTCGCCTTTTAGCTTCCTGTTCTCCTTCAAGACATCCGATAGTTGGGCTCGTATGTCCTTTAGCTCTTCGGCTTGCTTGATATTTGCATCATGCACTTTGTTCTTCTCCTCTATGGTCCGTGTTAATACATGTTGATCAGCGGCCGCTTGCCCTTCGGCGTGTTTTTTGTCCGCCAGAGCAGCCCTTAGCTTCTCCTCCAGTTGATCTGTCGATCCTGCCGCTGTAGTTAAACAATGTATATTTAAAATCATTGATTGGCACAAAATCTTACTTTCCGAACACTGTTGTTCTTACCATCAGATCCCTTCTTGGACCTCTTCGAATCTTCCAATTCGGCTATGACAGTAGTTAACTTGGTTCGGCATTCTTCAAGCTCCTTGGATAATACATTATTCTTTTCCTTGAGTACCTGGGGATATAACGATCCTTAAATCAGTTGGGCCAACTGCTTCAAGTCTCGGGGGCTACTGGCATGTGATTATTGAATCTATTCTTACCCGCATATCCTTTGTAAGATGGTGAGTGGCTCCGGCAAGTCCATCCCGAGCAGCTCGGATATATGCATCCACAGAACTAAGGGCGTTAAACGCCTCCTCAGTAAAAGTTGGATCACGCATGAACTCTTTTTGCCGCTAATGATTCATCGCTCTCTCCACTTCGGAATTGGTAACAGATACATTATCCGAATTCTCTTGGAGAGGACAATCCTACATTACGCCCGTATCAACCCTAGTCCTTGTGGATGGGTCTGGTGCCGGATTAGTTGGAACGGGGCCAACAGGATCCCCGGACACAGTCCGGTGTATGCTCCTCCTAAAATAAGACAAAGCAAAAAATATTACTATCCGGCCTTGCCACCGAGCATATGTTAAAAATTATACCTTTTTGATAAAAGAGGAGGTTTGGTGGTCTCGCCGGTCTACTTTCATTTCAAAGACTCTCCCTGCGCAGGCCTCGCCTTCCTAGAAGACGCCATACGCAGAGAAAAAACCCTAATTCCACCGCCGTAGCTTCTGTTCCCGTGGAGATCCCATCTTGGAGCCTGTTCCGGGAGGGGGATCCATCACGGAGGCCTTCATCATCATCATCATCATCGCCCTCACCATGTGTTGTGAGTAGTTTACCATAGACCTTCGGGTCCATAGCTAGTATCTAGATGGCTTCTTCTCTCTCTCTCTCTCTCTGGATCTCAATACAAAGTTCTCCTCCGTCTTTGAGGAGATCTATTCGATGTAATCTCTTTTTGCGGTGTGTTTGTCGAGATCCGATGAATTGTGAGTTTATGATCAAGGTTATATATGAAAGATATTTGGTTCTTCTCCGAACTTTTTATGTGTGCTCATAATATCCTTGCAAGTCTCTTCGAATTATTCGTTTGGTTTGGCCTACTAGATCTATAGTTCTTGCAATGGGAGAAGTGCTTGGCTTTGGGTTCAATCTTGCGGTGTCCTTTCCCAGTGACAGTAGGGGCAGCAAGGCACGTATTGTATTGTTGCCATCGAGGATAAAAAGGTGGGGTTTTCATCATATTGCTTGAGTTTATCCCTCTACATCATGTCATCTTGCTTAAGGCGTTACTCTGTTCGTATGAACTCAATACACTAGATGCATGCTGTATAGCGGTCGATGTGTGGAGTAATAGTAGTAGATGCAGGCAGGAGTCGGTCTACTTGTCTCGGACGTGATGCCTATATACAATGATCATGCCTAGATAGTCTCATAATTATTCGTTTTTCTATCAATTGCTCGACAGTAATTTGTTTACCCGCCGTAGAATATTGCTATCATGAGAGAAGCCACTAGAGAAAACTATGGCCCCCAGGTCTATTCTCAACATATCAATCTACATCTACTTTACTTTTACCGCTTTTATTTGCTGTTTTATTAAACCAAAAATACCAAAAATATAAACTATCATCTCTATCAGATCTCACTCTCGTAAATGACCGTAAAGGGATTGACAACCCCTTGTCGCGTTGGCTGCGAAGTTCTTATTTGTTTGTGCAGGTGCGAGGGACTGGCGCGTGGTCTCCTACTGGATTGATACCTTGGTTCTCAAAAATTGAGGGAAATACTTATGCTACAGTGCTGCATCTCACTTTCCTCTTTGAGGGAATACAACGCAAGCTCAAGAGGTAGCAATGATCGCCCGTACACAAAACAATGTACAGCGTGGCACAACTAGAAAAGCCGATCGAGACGGCCTGAACCTGGGTAAACATCGTGTCCCTTGTCTCCTCGTACCATCGATCCTCAAACACACAGCTTGGGCATCTTTACCGGAGATCTGCCGGTTTTGACACCGATAGGGTTCCGGTGCCATCAGTCGACTCAAATAGTCGAGCAATGCACTACGCGTCCCGCCGGAGCTACGCCACGCGGCTCCACCGGTCCAACGGAGGAGACGAGCTTCATACCGCCGGGTTTGAGGGCGTTGCCTGCTGGGACCCCTTCGTCAGTCCGACGTGGTGGGCATGCCCAGGCGTTTGAGAGGTCCGTATGATCAAAAATTCGTGATCGGGCAGCCCGCCTGGACGTATGAGGCTGGGTTGAGAAGTTCGGTTGTAGATGCTCTTAGGCTATCTAATTAATTAATTAATACTTTCTCACTTTCCCGCTTATCATGCTATATAGCCACATGAATTCTTAAAAAAAAGAAAAAAGAAATCAAAAACCCGCTAGAAGGAGGGCTTGAACCTCCGACCTTGTGGTTAACAGCCACACGCTCTGGCCAACTGAGCTATTCCAGCTTTGGTTCCCTTTTCATGTTTAAGAATTTTTGATAGCTGAGACCTTTTTGTTTCGCATGATTTTCAAAGCTTACCATTCAACATTAAGGACAGAGAGACAAGCAACGCCGTGGCTCTTTTCAAGAGTTCGTGGCCCTCCTAAAATTTATGTTTATACGTTCGATGCTTTTGATATCTAAGATTTAGATTTCCGGCAACATCTCTAATGTCAGTGTTTCTGATGACCATTCGATACCGGGTGTTTGAGTGTTTGAGGATCTGGATTTGTCTAGTTCGAATGCAGATGCTTTATAACAATCCTATTTTAGTCATGTCCAGTCCGGCGTTTCCGGCGGCACCGGGGCCGGGATTGCGGTGCCAATGATTGCCACGTTCGTTCAACCGATGGAAGCCTCCTGGGTCGCGTTGACAGACACATATCCTCGCCGCGTACAGCCTGCCTGTCCAAGTCCAAGTCTTATCCCGTTATCCGCGCACGGCAAAGGCTCAGAGGTTCGTTGGGCAGTTGATGCGAGCACATCGCCCTGCCTCTGCCTGGCTCCTGGGACAAAACAAGCTCGGATCGATACAAGCAAGGAACAAAACAGCCACCACGTCCAGGGAGCAACACCAGACGCAACGAATAAACCCCAGCCTCACCCTCACGGCAAATGGCGATTCCACGAAACCCAAACAGCCCGGCGTCACGGTCACCGGCGCAGCAGCGAACACCAGGGAGACGCCAACTGGGCGCAGATCGTGGACACTGCGTCGCGCTGCAGCTGTGGCACTCACCCGGAACGGGTCCGTATCTGTGGGCCACCAAATACAGTAGTAGTATTTTTCACACAGAGAACTTCTGAAGAGACTGCCGCCCAGGCAAAACAAGGCAGAGGTCGCGAGCCGGCAACCCACACCCGTTGTCGAGTCGTCGCCGGCTCCTCAATCCTCGTTGCATTTGCCGCCCCCGCGGCCGGCGCGCTCCCCCGATGGTCGCCCCGCTCTCCCTCCTCGTCGCCTTCCTCGTCGGCCTCCATGTCCACGGCGCCGACGCTCTGTCAGGTGGAGTTTGTTTCATCACCTCAGGTTCTTGCTTATTGCTTGAGCAGTAGGCCTGATCGGCATTCCTCCGTTCGTTCACCGCAGGGTACCAGATAAGCTGCGGCGCGGGCGGCGAGCGCGTGGCCGGCAACGTGACATGGGTCCCGGACGGGCCGTTCGTGCGCGCCGGCAACGCCACCGACGTCGAGTCCTCGCCGGGGATGCCAGCGATGCTATCCTCGCTCCGGTTCTTCCCGGACGCGTCGGCCCGGAAGCACTGTTACGTGCTCCCCGCGGAGAGCAAGGTCAAGTACCTGGTCCGCACCACCTACTACTACGGCGGCTTCGACGGCGGCGACAGGCCGCCCGTGTTCGACCAGATCATCGAGGGCACGCGGTGGAGCCAGGTGGACACGGCGGCCGACTACGCCCGCGGCCGCGCCACCTACTTCGAGGCCGTCGTGCGCACCACCGGCCGGCAGGTCAGCGTGTGCCTGGCGAGGAACGCGGGCACCGCGTCCACGTCCAGCCCCTTCATCTCCGCGCTCGAGGTGGTGCCGCTGGACGACTCGGTGTACAACGCCACCGACTTCTCCTCCTACGCCCTCAGCACCATCGCGCGCCACACCTTCGGCCACGACGGCGGCGACGTCAGGTAACGGTCGGTCACCACGGCCGCCATGTCTCTGTTCTCCGCTGCAATCCATCCGCTACAGGTTTTCGATTATGACCACGCGAAATGCGCCATTCTGCAGCCATCCAGGAGACCAGTTCAACCGGTACTGGGAGCCGTACAGCGACGGCGCCCCGGTGGTGGAGAGCCAGGGGAGCGTGGCGCCGGCGGTGTTCTGGAACAAGCCACCGGCGGACGTGTTCCGGCGAGGAGTGACGGCCAGCCGCGGGGATACCCTCGAGCTCCAGTGGCCGCCGGCGCCGCTGCCCAAGGCCAGCTACTACCTGGCGCTCTACTTCCAGGACAACCGGGCGCCGAGCCCGCTCAGCTGGAGAGTCTTCGACGTCGCGGTCAACGGCCAGGCCTTCTTCGCCGGCCTGAATGTCTCCACGGCGGGGTCAATGCTGTACGGCGCCGCATGGCCGCTCTCCGGGCAGACCAAGATCACGCTGACGCCCGCGCCGGGGTCGCCTGTCGGGCCGGTGATCAACGCGGCGGAGGTCATGATGGTTGTTCCGCTCGGAGGGAGGACCCATCCTAGAGATGGTACGTGACAGGATCCGATCAATGCAGCAGCAGCAGCTTCCATGCGCCATTTCCTCACGGGAACTCTGTAAATCATTCTTGCATTTTATCATTTTCTTCAGTGATCGGGATGGAGGGGCTCGCGAGAGGCTTCGCCAACCCGCCGTCGGACTGGAGCGGCGATCCTTGTTTGCCCGTAGGGAATTCATGGACCGGTGTTTCCTGCAGCCAAGACGCACTCGCTCGAGTAACTGCCCTGTAAGTGACTAGCTAGAATTACACTGTAAAATATATTCTCCTTTTGTGCAAACAAGATCAGTACATGTTCTTGCTGAAAATAGATCAGTATGTTCTTTCCAATTTCAATCTCTCTGAACAATGGACGATGACCTTTGTGCATTTGCTGCTGCAGCAACCTCACCAATTTCAGTGTTGGAGGGTCGATATCTGACCACATTGCTAATCTGACTGCGATCTCGAGCGTGTAAGCTTCTTGCCACAAACCGATGTCATAAAATGAAGAGTTTGGTTTCTGATTGGAGAAAGGCTTTGTTGCAGCTGGCTTGCGGGGAACAATCTGACAGGACCAATTCCAGTTATGAGCTCCCTGCATCATTTGTCATCTCTGTAAGTAGAAACATACAACTCCAAAATGATTTTCTGGAGGTTCATAATTACTGTACTACTAGTACAAAATGAAGACACTGGCCGTTCCATTTCACTAATTAATCCGGGCTGCATTTCTGACCTGAAGGCACCTGGAGGACAACCAGTTGGCAGGGCCGATTCCTCCGTCGCTGGGAGACCTTCCAAGACTGCAGGAACTGTAAGCGGCTTCAGCATGCAGTCCATACTTTGCCAAGTCCAGTCATGATGTTGCTCAATTGACACACATGTTGCAATTTCTGACAACCTGAATTCTTGTTCAACAGGTTTGTGCAGAACAACAATTTACAGGGCAGCATTCCGATCGGTCTCAACAGAACGAGCATTACATTCAAGTGAGTGATCACCAACATTGTTTTACAACATTATTTTCCAGTTGAGCATTATATTTTTGAGCCTGTGATACCATATAGTCTTGCAGCGAATGACGAATCCATGCTTTGACAGGTATACACCTGGGAATAACCTTAACCAACAGTAGTGCCGCAAGGAACAGAACATCAGATGTTCATGGGACTGAACATGCATATCTAACTGGCAGACAATGTTCTTCCTTTCTTTTTTTCTTTTTGGGAGACAAAGGTGTTACTATTGTATATGCAATTGTACACTATGAACTTCGTCGCGCTTGATTCCATTTATTTATGTGTATATGCAAATATGTAAATTTCTTAGAGAGGCAATCATGAAGATAATATGCTCTTTTTTTACCGATGTGGATGCTAGAGGCAACCTCTATATTCGAAGAAAGTTTAAGGCCTCATTTTTTCACGATTACAAGGAAGACGCACCCAAGCACACATAACAAAGTTCTCTGCTGTGATGCAGCAGGCATCGAAACGATCTGACGCCGTGTGCACATCTTATGGCACTCAAAGCAGTTTTGTATGGTTCATTCGGTAGAATTTTCTTCCACGCCATAGTCCGAAACGGAATGGCCTCCTTTGTAGGTACATCCGGCAGGGTGCTTGATTTTCTCAGCACATACATAGCAATTTTCCATGTCATGCTTATCTCCTGGGATGCACTTACGCTCAATTTCTTGTTTACGGCCTCCTATGAAAAAAAATAACCGCGTTAGGGTTTTCCCAGAAGTAAATACAACCAACCATACCAAACAATTCATCAATGGTACTCTACAAGGAAATGGTATTGCTTTCATGACAATCAGGTACAAAAAGGGTCTACTTCAGTCCAAAACTAGTTTAGTACTAGTATATTATACACACGGCCAGGAACATAATAATCAGTACAAGAACAATGCATATGCCAGAGTTTCTGGAAAGAAAAAAAATGATGGCATCAAAGCCTGCGGATAAAAAGAAAAAGAGCTTACCAGCACAGTTACCATCAACAATCTCGCATGCGCTGACGCGATAATATCCGTTGGAGGCATTGTCGTCACTATCCATTTCTGCCATCAACTCGGAAAAGAAGATTTGCTCGGACCCTGTGGTAACGTTCCTTGCCTTGAAGTTCATGTGCAAATAGGCGACATAGCCCTCGATGAAATCGAAAACATCGTTCAAGCGCACGTGTGTAAACTCATAGCGATCCTGCGGATGAAAAGATGTAAGTTGGAAGACAGAATGGAGCATGTGAGCAAAAGGACAGATATGAACACAACATTTTCAGATAAAGGAAGAAACATGCATGTAGGAACAGATGAAGCAAAACAAGAGCTTACAGGGTGACTCTGATGATAGAAAACCAAGGACAGGTTGGCTCTTTTCTTGTATAGACGCCTCCAACGGGATATCCGTTCATCTGATGTCAAAAAGAGTAGCTGAAGACCAGTAAACTCTGCTCCGGCATCATATGCACCGCCTTCCTCTGTTTCGCTCTCCCCAGCAGGTTTGACTCCTAATGTTTCCGCATCGGTTACAAGTTTGCTGCAGTCACCAATCTTCCTTAGAGATGCACTAACGGTGGAAATTTGAATCGAAAGACTAAAAGTTTCTGAACATCATTCGTAAAAACAATATTACCCTTTTGCTTCCTAAAATACTACTCCCTTCGTTCCACAATATAAGATAGGGATTGTCTACGACACATGTAGATGTGCCTTAGTTATTAAACATATAAGTGACATAAGCAAGCATATAAAGGAAATGAAAAAAATATCCACACGAATCTTCGCGTAAGATCAATGATATATAAGACTTAGATGTGCAATACTTATGGCATACCTAGATGCGCTTTAGCAAAACTGTATAAGATATCAGCTTGCAAAAACGTTTTATATTGTGGGATGGAGAGAGAGTATATTTGAAGCACTGAGTGTTTTCACCAACATCCATAGTATCTGCCGTCGTTAGGTTTCAGCCGCAAGTAAGTTTTAAGTTTCTAAAGAGGTAATAAGCACAGAGCATTCGACCTTGATATTAGCTACCGAAGGGAACAGAGTGCAGCAAACGGGCCAACTTGAACCGATCTTGTTGTAGAGGCCGGAGGGCGGAGGGGGTAGGCAGCTTACACGGAACGGCCCGCCGGCGGGGACGCATCCCGGGCACGCTTGGACCGCAGTCGTTCGCTCCTGCGCGGTTCTGCCGCCGCCAGCCGATTCATGGCGAACCGAACGCCGCGGAATCGAGGGGGGTTCGTCTGGTGGAAGGGGAAGGAGGGACGAGGGTTTCGTTTTAGGAAGGCCCCACGAAACAGAAACAAGTGCAGAACTCATAGGGACGAGGGACGAGCCTATTTTAAGGCGGCCGCTAGCCCAGATGGGATCGCCGTCTCCGGCGCCGCCCAAGTGGGTCATACTGCCCCGCGTTCCGCAAGTGTGCCATGATCTTCACGCCGACTTCTCCCTCACGCTCGCCGAGCCCCCGCGCCTCACCGAGCTCGCCGTGTCCCCGCATCTCGCCCCTGACGGCGTCTCCGCCGACTGTTTCCCCGTGGTCCATGCCGCCGATCCGTCCGGAATCCTCCTCGTCTCCGCCACCTACGACCGCAGCCGCTCCATGGGCCCTCCCTCCGCCGACGAGCAGGCGGGGGATTACACGACCAACTACTTCGCCTGGAATGCCGCCATCGGCTACACCCACCGCCTCCCGCCGCATGAGGACTCTGTGAAGCACGCCGGCAACGTCGGCCTCCTCGTCGCCCCTCGAGGCGGCGACGAGTACGATTTCATGGTCGCCGAGCTCCTGCCCGCCGGCGACCGCGCCAGTCTGCTCTGCTATTGGTCATACGGTCGTGAATGGGTGAAGAAAATTCTTCCCTTTCCCCTCAAATGCCCTTGGTCTGGTGCCCGTACGTTCTCGCACCAAGGGAAGCTCTGGTGGTTGGATCTCTCGCAAGGTCTGCTCTGCTGTGATCCTTTTGCTCAAGAGCCGGAGCTCCTCTTCGTGCCACTCCCTGATGACATAGATACGCACACTCGAGGCAGAGATGTCGGCGACCGTCGCTGCGTAAATCTGAGCAATGGTGCGCTGTGGTTAGCGGAGATGACTTACCACCGCCGTGCGCTGTTCGTTACGATGTGGAGGCTCGGCACTCAAGGGCAATGGACTCCCGATTACAGAGTGAAGTTTGCGGATATCTGGGCTGACAGTAGCTACAAGGAAACTGGACTGCCGAAGAAGAAGCCTGCATTGGTAGGCATCAACCCTGATGACCCCGAGGTGCTTTACTTCTCTTTGGAGGGTAATCTCCTCCAAGTTAACATGTGTGCCAAAAGGGTTGAGCTGTGTGTGGCTTTCAGCCCTACCACAGATTTGAAAATAGACCAGGGGTCCTCGCAATTTGTTGTCACTTGGAATCTTCCGACATCGATAGCCTCATCATCAGGTGATACAAATGTTGTGTTTTTGCAAACTGCTCGGCATTACTTGTCACCGTTTGAGTTATTGTGTTGCTTTGCTGAATTGATTCTGTGTGCCGCAATGTCTAGATATCATTACTCATCTACAATGCCATCCGTTTATACTTTATACTGCCCAGATTACATGTGAAATCGAGAATGTATTAGTAGCTTGGGCTATGTCATTCTGGAGTTTGCGCCAGATAATATTGTTTGGTTTGCTGAATTGATTATGTTTGCTGCATAGTTTACCTCCATGGATTAACACACATATACTGTGTAGCTTATGTAAGACATCACGAATGGGGTTGACAGTTGAGAGTTGTGTCACTTACGAATGGGTTTTCATTTCTCCTCTAAAATCCCATCCATGCGTACTGCTTGGATTACATAATAAACCGAGAAAGGTTTTCACACTTTTGAGTTGTGTGGTTCTGGAGTTTATGTCGTATATCATTCTGTAGCTTTGCACAATCGGTAGTGTTTGCTGCATAGAGTATATTGCTTTAGTCATCTAGATTCTAGTTGATGTATGTGTATACTACTTAGATTACACGAGACATTTAGAGATGATTTATTTTTACATGACAAATTGAGAAAGGAGCTGTATTCATATCCTTTTATTTTCAGTAGGACGAAAGCAAGAAGAACGGTCATCGAGGGATTCAGCTTTTGATATGATTGCAGATTCGTTCACCAATGCATGCGCTAGTGTGGTTGATGATATGGAATTTAATCAGCTGGCTATGACTGCAATTGAATACCTTAACCAGAACCGAAAGGAAGAGGTAATTGTGCCCTAACTTATTTGATGCTAAAGTTGACACATTAGATTTGTTATTGACATTTGCTATTTTATAGAAGGTCAGGTTCAGATTGTCTGAGCGTCTCTGCGTATGTTATTTTGATGAGGAGGAGGCTAGTACTTCCCACAGAAAGCAACATATCCATATGAACTTCTATGTTCACACGGAGTCTGAAAGGCTTCGGCAGCTTGTGTTTGCGGAGTTTGTCGAAGCTAATAGGAATGATGATTGTCCCTGGGATTTGTTGTCATGCAAAACTATAACCAAGAACAGTCCTGGTATATTTTATTTCCTCTCAATAGTTGTTCTAATTTTGGATTAATCCTTGTTCATCTATTGACAGAATGGAGTTATTTTGAGATACACAGTCAATAATTATAAAATCTGAACTTCTCCTAATAGCTTTCTAGGTATTAGGATTGTACACATGATACTGGTAGATGTTAGATATATCTAAAAAAGTGCTTTCCTAATATTACAGATTTATGGAGTTTATTACGTACTCCCTCTGTAAACTAATATAAGAGTGTTTAGATCACTAAAGTAGTGATCTAAACGCTCTTATATTAGTTTACAGAGGGAGTAATATATTGCCACAACAGTACTGCAGTACTTTGTTGGACCAAGCTAGTTAAGACGAACATATGGTTCGGTACTTGGTTGAACTTGGTTACATCAGAATATTAGATGAACTAGATGCTGAGGTATGCATCCTTTGTTCACTATTATGCGCCTGATAACCAGAAATCAACCGAGTAATTTAATCCAATTTAATGTTACTACTGAGTCCTACAGGTTGTAGCCCTCGTGCCTCTAATGGCGTATTAAGAGACAAGACTAAGAGTTAATGGCACTAGTTCTTTCTAGGAGTAAATGGCAAGAGTAGTTTTATGTATGTTGCTGTGTTAGGTGCTGAGCGCTTGTGCCTATCGTGGCCAAATTGTGTGGCGATTAGTGTTCCGAATTTTAACGACAGTCAATTTATGTACCACACCTTGCAGAAATTTTCACTTTGCCAGAAAATTGTTCAAATTCTGAGACATGCTATTTAAGAGCTACGTACTAAGAGCATTGTATTCTCAAGTATTGATGCAACTTACTCCAACGCTATAAAAGTCTTGTTATTTTGGACATTGAAATGTTCACCAATATGGATCTTCGACCGTTACATTCTCTATTTATTTGTTACTAAAAGTTATAGATAATATAATGTCATGAAAGTACTTTGACAAACCTATTACTTGGTTTCACAATATTTATCCTGAACATATATCTAGGAGGTACGGGACTAAAACCGATTTCATGTAATTTTACCATACTTGCTCTCACTGATAAATTAGTGGTGTCTCTATTTAACAAGAATCAAGTATGGTAAGATTCCATCAAATATTAATTGAGTCCATCTCGTAGTTAGGGTTTGATGTTGTGTAACGAAGAGAGTAGTACCACCTTCATATAAAGCATATAAATTAGATCCATATTGGAGATGGTGACATATTAATAAATTAGATCAATACCCTGATCATCCACAAGCCTAATCCAAATTTTAGTTTCGTTAGCAGTGATGCTACACAACATGTGGATGATGAAGCTGGTGCTAACTTTGCTGTGAAGATACCCAATATGCAAATATCTATTTTAAATATTGTTTGACGATGGTTTGTTGGTGGTACTTCGATTAGATACCATGCGTTAGGTTTCTCTACACATCTTACTATCATTGAACTCAGCCTTTGGTATAATTCTGCTGGTTCTGTAGAAATGTCATTTTATTTGTAAATATCCCTTTTCTCTTGTTGATAAAACATTGTCAGTAGGCCTCTCATCTGTTCTTCAATAGACCTTTTTCTCCGTTCTCCAACCATATGGATGGTTGGATGTGCAGTAATGCCCGAAAGTGGCATCTCCTCGAACAACATATTACGATGTCGGGTTCATCCCAGAATATGTAATGCGCTAGTTAGATACTTGCTCATGATGATCTCATTTTGAAAGATTATATTTATGTCATATTATACGAAGAGCTTATGGATCTTGAAGATTGCTAATACATGATTGATTTCTTGAGGGGGACGTTTTGAGTTACTGAGATCACTTGTTTTTTTTTGTAGGCGGTCTGTATAGCACAAATGTTGATGTGGGGCAGAAGAGGAAGAGATCACTTCGTTGTTATGCATGCGAGGGTCAAATGAAGCATCCAAGGAGCGGATTTTCAGCTGGGTGTCGTGCTGATGCTAGTTACCACTAAGCATTAAGTGCAGATGATAACTACACTCCGCATGCTCTTCTTTAGCTTAAGAGCATGGTTAATAATATAGCCAGTTGCTGGCTATATGATGTTGCCATGTCACATATAGCCAAGCTTATAGCCAACAAGTACAATAGCTAGATATAAATATTTACTACTTTGTTGATACATGGCCCACCCCACTCTCTCACAAAGTACCTAGGAGCACGTGTTGCAGCCGGCTGTTAACTAGTAGCCCGCTTCTCTTCTCTCTCCTCTTCTCTCTCTTCCAAGTAAGCAAAAATATAATATTTAATGTCTTACAGCCTGCCTACATCACCTTATTGTACTTGCTCTAAGGGGTCTTGTTTGCGGGATTCTTATGCTTTGTAGACATTTGGACTCGAGCTAATTAACCTACATTTACGTGCCAAATTATGAAACTAGTGTATTATATACTCTCTCCGTTTCTAAATATTAACCCCTTTAAAGATTTCAATACGAAGTACATACAAACAAGTACATACGTGCCAAATTATTTTAGAGTGTAGAGTTACTCATTTTGCTCCGTATGTAGTCTATATTGAAATCCTTTAAAGATGTTATATTTAGGAACTAAAGGAGTTTATGCAATCACTATACCACATTAGCAATTATAGGCTCTTTAGTCGCGACGATCAATAACCATGGGTGATTGTTCAAAACACATGTAACAATAAGCATTCACGGTATATGGGGCTGCTATCTCACCATCGCGGTTAGACTGTCAGAGTAAAATGCATACAACCACCATATTTGTGTCACGATTAGTGAAAACATATCACTTTAAGAATCATGACATTTTGCACCACACTGTATTTCTGACAATGGCAAAAATCACTAAGCTATTTTCTGAGCACGTTTTGACGTGGCTTATCACTCGCGGGCCTACAGTGGTGACGGTGTGGTGTTAACGGCCGTTGACTACTTTGTCAGAAGCAATTGGGTCAGAATGTAGCAGAGCCCCCCCTATTCGCTTGCACTCCCCTCCCTCCCACCTTTCTCTCCCTCGCCTCTTTCGTGGGGGCATGGCGACGGTGCGATATGTCGAAGGCGGCATCAGATCCATGGGCGATGGCGCGGTGGGGACAGACCATCAAGTGCGGATGCCCGCGTGGCAAGGGGAACCTACAGCGAGGAGGAGGATTGCCGTGGCATCAGCTTATTCTATTGCGGGTATGGGTACGGGTTTGGGCAAAAAATATTGGGACGGGTGCGGGTTTGGGCGAGCATTACCCGCACCCGAACCCTACGGGTGCCATGTTGACATCGGATACAGCGGCAACACCTTGGTCGCAAGATCTATTTTGTTACCCCATTGGTTCATCTTGTTTCACTTCAGACTCCCTCTCTTCTTTAATTTGGATGCAAAAATCTTATTTGTTCGTACTACTATATACAACATTATCCAACGAAGCTTTCTTGTTCGTAGATGCGCAAGTGATCTTGAATATGTAGGCAACAAATCTTCGGTTTGGTGCATTGGCCATGTATAAAAAAATCTTCCGTTTTCGTATTTTTTTGGATCTATCTGAGGAGAACACTACGATTATGTTTTTGTCCGGTATATACAAAAGTTAGGTTTTGGAAACAAGAATGTTTCACCAAAATTGGAGATCCATATTTAAAATATCTCAGTGGTGTTGTTCATTTTGCTTCAATGAAGTATACCAAACCATTTCTGTATGAAATGATTTATGTTTGTGTATCTAATCAGGTTATTGCATTAGCCAGTTTTGGAAGTTAAATTAGTTCTCAAAACAGTACATTCTGAACAGCAAAAGAAAAATATGTAATGCTTTTTGTAGATTCATATGTTTATCCGCAATTTATATTCTGTAGATATATTATTTTATAGCGTATACACAACATTGCTATAGCACATATTCTGTTATGTAGAGTACTAAAATGTCCAAGTACAAGGGCTCTAATGCAAGATGTACCATCAATCCCAGCTATGCTCGATTTGTACTATAAGATCTCTATCCAATAATCCTGTTGACCAGATCGCATGATCACATCTCAAGTGCTGATCCTATACAAGTTGCCCCCCGCATATCATCCCTATATGTCCGGCCTATCTATGAACCCTCATATTGAGAACAAATGTAGGGATGATATAAGGGCGCCCGGGCGCGCCGGGACAGTCCGCCACGTAGGACGCTGCCACCCCGGACCAGCATTTTCTCTTTGTTTATTTTTTCTTTTCTTTCTCTTTCTTCTCTCCGTCAATCACATACAAGTGACCGGACATATAAAGAGAAAATAAAAAGTGTGGATGTATGAACGAAAATATATGGGCTAAGAACCCCTGAAAAATAGGGATTTAAAACGAACACTCTCAGTCACTGATCGGGTGCGTCCGCGGACGTTTAAGAAGTCAGATTTGCTATGTCCGGCGTTGATGCTCTTAGCACCTGTCCCGCGGCCCCTCTCACCACGTAGCACTATCTACAATTAAGATATCAGTGACCTTTCCCTCCCTGAAGTTAAGTTTTGGTTTTAATTTGCAAGCCTTGGTACGGCCGCTCGTCATTGCGCAGGAGGTACTTCATTGAAAGCCTCCAATTCAAGGATCATCTAACGTTTGTTGACCACCACATGTCTTTCGAGGCCAACGCCGAGGTGCTCCATGCGATGTCAGTTCAGGGTAACCAGGGCTGCTTGATCTCCAACTGTCCTACTGGTGTAAAGCACTCCTTGACTGAAGCCTCAAGTACTCCCGCCATGAAAGCTGTGGCCGTCGGCTCTCTGACTCACGCACAGTCCCACACATTATCTGCGTCTCTGAATTGTGGCATGCCGTAACGATTTGCACGGAATTGGTGCTGAGTACACTACGGATCACAGTCAAAGACATCATGGCCGTAGGCTGCAGCGTTGTCGACAACGTCGACCGCAGTGGAGCGCCCGAGTGCTCGGCCGGTCCCTCCCTCGCAGCGACGCCGTGGATGCCAATGCTTTGGCATCCGGTTCTCTTTCCCCTTTGGTCGTGTCACGTCATTTGACAAGTCGTGCGTGCGTGCGTGCGCTCCCGCTTCACCGTAGTCATGCCTTTTATATATTCGGTGCTGCAAAATTCTGTCTTTACCTCTTTGCCTCGGGCAAGTAGAACAAAACACTGCTCGGGTAGAAAGATATTCACGAAAGGAGAAACAACACGAGGAGTCTGTTGTTCTGAAACATCTTAGGGACCACAACTAAACTAGCAAGTACTCCCTCTGTTTATGATCATAAGATGTTTTTAACTTTTTCTTAATCAGGTGTATACAGACACTTTTAGGCCTTGTTTGGAACGCAGGATAGGAAAAATACAGGTATAGGAAAAACACAGGAATTGAGATGACATGTCTCGCAAATACTACAAAGAATCAAAACACAGGAAACGGACAGAGTAGCCATTTGGATTGCAGGATAGGAAAAGTATAGGATTTATTTGAATTCAAACAACTAGCCGTTGTCCTCCTCATTTCTTGTGAGCTAGCCGTTGTCCTTCTCCTTTCCTGTGAGCTAGCCGTTGCACTCGTCCAGTTTGGTTCAGCATATATACACAGGCGTGTGTGCCTTCATGAGGCCATTTCCAAGCTAGTAAAATAAGTCAACACTCAGGCCAACCCCTCAACGTTAATACCTCCAGGAAACACTAAGGCGAAAACTCACGCGCGACGACGGCGACGAGCAACACGGGAGCACGACGGCGACGGCAGCTCGTGTGTGGCGGCGTGGTTAACTCGGTTAGTATATCCAATGACGAACCCTTTTTTCATTGATTGAAGAAGCATATTGCCGATTGCAGTTGATCCAAATTAGTATATCTTCCTATCTTACACGAGTATATCTTCACAGAATATTTGAACAATCATAGTGCTAATTGTAATGGATCCAAATTATCAACGACGATCACAGAATGAAGATGAATTCATGCTATTTGTTCTCCCAACCATGGGAGCAACTGAGAAACAACCAATGCATACATCTAGTTTGTCAGGAGCTCTTTATGTCAATGAAATTCTCACTGGGCATGAGAGCTTATGCAAAAGGCAGTTCCGTATGGAGGTTGACATTTTTCATGCCTTGGTTGCTAAGCTGCGTGAGAAAAAACTCCTTACTGATTCAAGAGAGGTCTCATTAGAAGAAAAGGTTGCCATATTCTTATATGCAGTGGCAAAAAATGCTACTAATCAAACCTTGCAAGATAGGTTCCAGCATAGCCCAGAAACAATCAGCAGACACTTTGGAGCAGTGGTTGATGCAATTACAAAGCTCACACCCATCTACATATGCCCACCTTCGCTTCAGCCGCATCACATCCTGAGAAGACCACACTTTTATCCATATTTCATTGTAAGAATCTGTTCTCCAATTGTCTATATTTCCAATGCAAGATAATATGATTGTTTCAGGTCTTCCTGAAAATATCTCATAAAAAATTCTTCGTATGCAGGACTGCATTGGTGCTATTGATGGCACCCACATCCCAATGACCATTCCACCAGATCAGCAAGAACCATATCGAAACAGAAAACAAACGCTCTCACAAAATGTTATGGTTGCCTGCGATTTCGACCTTAAATTCGTACATGTGCATGCTGGCTGGGAGGGTTCAGCCTCAGATGCAAGGGTCCTACAAGATGCAATCAACCATGGGTTTCAAGTACCACCTGGCAAATTTTATCTTGTCGATGCAGGTTATGCAAATACACCACAATTTTTGGCACCATACCGTGGAACTAGGTATCATTTGCAAGAGCAAGGAAGAGTTCGTCAAAGACCCCAGAACTACAAGGAACTATTTAACCTTCGCCATGCACAACTACGGAATCATATTGAGAGAACTATTGGCATACTGAAAATGAGATTTCAAATGTTGAAAGCTGCCACACTTTATCCTGTTGATAAGCAAGTTGATATATCAGTTGCATGTTGTGTTCTACACAATTTCATACGCCTTCATAATGGAGATATGTCATGGGTAAGAAATGCTCCTCTAGAAATAGACCCACTGCAGATTGTGGATGTTCCTAGTGGAGACCATAGTTATAACTACGACGTAGGAGCATTCAACAACTCACGTGAACAAGGAAACCGAAAGAGAGATTATATAGCACACAAAATGTGGGAAGACTACATTGCTAGTAGAAGAGGTTAATAATGTACTGGATTTTATCATATGTATTTTTTTAGAGCATTATTATCAAGTCGGACTTGTAATTTGTACGAATATGATGACCATGCAATATCCACTTGAAAGAAAATAACTTCATTCTTGTTAATTAGTTCATCTTACAAAAGACCCAAAATACTTTGTAACATGCTAATAGCCGAGGGATTTGGCATCCCTTAAGCTATGCAAAAGTATGCCTGCCTAGCACCCAAAAGACCTAAACTGTATCACCCTTCACCACTCCCAACTAGCAATTTGTCTGGATCTTCCTAATTTGGCTTTTGACCCAACCTACTTTTAGTTCATCACTAGAGAATGATAGGAAAAGTTCTCTGTTTTCCTTACTTTTGAAGATATCTGCTGCCATGACCATATCAGACATTTGTAAACTATCGGGCTCACTCATTTCTCTTCATATGTAGACATATAGTCATACTAATATATTCAAAACATATTAAATTTGTGAACAGAGGAAGTATATCATGATTGATGCAGCTCTGAAAATCAGAAAGTACATGCATCTGAGTTACTGGGATTACGGTTACGCGTACAAATTCTTCAAGGAGAAGAACAACAAAATCACAATAGCACTCTCGAATCAACAACGAGGCCAAAGATAACCTGCCAACTTCGTCACACAGCTCGTACCCTGTATATGGATTGGGTGTAATTTTGATGTGCTTCCCGGTATTTGGTGCAAGATCAACCGAAATACCGATGAGCACATGAAAAATACCCAGTCTAATAAGCAGGTCGGTGTGTCTGCTAGCTAACACACGGGCGGTTCAGTTATAATGTTCTTGCTTGTTAATGGCGGCGCCGCCGCTTAACTCGCTGTGATCGTGTCACTGCGAGGAGAAGGACGCGGGCTCGCGGCGAGGTTGCGGCCGCTGCTCTGCTTGCGCCACTTCCAGGAGTCGGCCGGCGTGCTGGGCAGCGGCGGCACGGCGGGGCGGCGGCACAGCCCGAACGGCCACCCCTCGCAGTTCCTGAAGCCATCCCACGTCGCCGGCGGGTCCATGTCCGTCAGCGACGCCACGGTCGCCGCCCGGCTCGTGCTGCGCGTGAAGAAGCTCTTCACCGAGAAGAAGGCCTCGCTCTCCACGTCGCCGGCGTCGCTGCCGGCATCCGTCTCTTCCTTCTCCTCCCCCACCACGACGTGCTTCTCGGGGCTCGAGACCTTCTCCAGAACGCTTCTGGGATCGAGCGGGGTGAAGAACCAGATGAAGGCGCTGGACAGGGCCGGCGAGTCCACGCTGCACCTCGACTCCTTCCTCAGCTGCCGGTTCCTAATCTCGTTGAGTATCACCTGCACCATCAACGCAAGACATATTATTACTCTGCTGTTACTCATGACCTCCCCAAGTAAATTGAGCAAGAACATGACTGTAGCATGCTCTGCCGTCACCTGTTTGGTGTCGAACGCCGCGTCGTCGTCGTCGTCGCTGTCGTCGCCGGAGCTCCACCCGGAGCCGGCGATCCGGATGCAGGGGACATGGCAGTGCGCGTAGGTCTCCCTGATGAGGCAGGAGAGGGACTTGCAGTGGTTAGTGGCCGGAGGCCTGGGGCTGCGGTGGTGGTCGTGCGTCAAGCAAGGCATTGCTCCAGCCAAATGCAAGGGATCGGTCGATCTGGTGGAGTTGCTTGTGCAACGCTCATGCGAGCGGTGCGTATAAATGGGATCTTGTCGCCGTGGCCGGCGGATGGATGGGTTTTTCTTGAGCTGAGCGGGGATCGATGTGGACGCGCATGACAAGCGCCCCGCAACTTAAAAGGAGAGTAGGCTCTCGATCGATTGTATCGGAGGTCCGTAGCTAGATGGAGGGTTTATAATCTTTGGGTTCAAGGCTAAGTCAGAAATATTCGAGCACGACAGTGTACTAGAAATTGACCAAGTATTTTTTTTTCAGTCTAAACTGGACTAGAGTTTTTTTTTCTCGATTGATGAAAAATGATTTCCCTCGCTTTATATTATAAAACAGCCATCACACTGAGGATACAGTGGATAAAAAAGGAAAAGGAAAAATGGGACGGAAAAGATACAAGAGGCAACATAACAGCATCAACAGCGAACCCAAAGTCCTGCCATTGATGTATTCATCACTTTTAGGACTCTAATAGGGAGTGAGCGTGTCCTCCTAGGGTCTCTGTCGCGAATGATCGTTCTTTCCAGGAGGCTCATTCAAACTAACGGCATCATAGCAGAGCGTTCCCTAAAAAAAGGAATTGGCATGTTTTTTAACACAATAGATTTGTCATGCTATAACAGAGATATTTGACACAGTGAAACTTGTCGTGCTAAGGAAAAAAAATCAATGACATGCTATAGTAGAAAAAATTGTCATACAACAATGGAGAAAATTGGCATGTGTTTCCGGATTTGGCCATGCTGTAGTAGAAAGAACTATCGGGCTAAGAATGACATGATATAGTAGAATAAATTGTCATACAACAACGGAGAAAATTGGCATGTGTTTCCGGATTTTGCCATGCTGTAGTAGAAAGAACTACCGGGCTAAGAATGACATGATATAGTAGAATAAATTGTCATACAACAACGGAGAAAATTGGCATGTGTTTCCGGATTTTGCCATGCTGTAGTAGAAAGAACTATCGGGCTAAGAATGACATGATATAGTAGAATAAATTGTCATACAAATTGGCATGTGTTTCCGGATTTTGCCATGTTGTAGTAGAAAGAACTATCGGGCTAAGAAGAGGGGAAGTTCCCCACATATCCAGGAATTGCCATGCTACACAGAGAAGTTGCCATACATGCTTTCAGTAATGGGAGCGAACAGTGTGCCCACGAAAATTGCCACATGCCATTGCTTTAAGATTAGGGAGTGGGATTGAACACATCGGAGAGCGTCCCTCAAAAACCACGCTCAGGGAGCGTTCACTCTATAATATTTCCTTATTTATCCAATCAAAAATTTCTTCTCTCTTCTGCTCCATCTTCTTCGTGACTGGCGATGTGTAGCCACCACCAAGAAGAAGTAAGCTCTAAACATGATGAAGACTACTCCCACTTGGTTGGCTCGTCTCTCATGTTGTGCTCACTGGCGACCAAACCCTAGCCGCTCTACCCCCTCCCCTTCCCCCTTCCCCGCCGCCACCCTAAGGAACTCGTCGATCTCCCACATTGCTTCTGGTGAAGGTTGTGGTGAGGCCATGATGCACTATTCCGTCACAGGGAGCTCCGGAAGCCATGGTGGCAGTCTTAGTTGTGAGGCGACGTTGGCCTATTCGAGTGGGTGACGGTCATGTGGGAAATACTAGAGCGGGGAGCTTAGTGATGTCATGGGCTGCTCCGGCGGCTCCTCCAGATCTGATCTAGTCCTGCCATCCTCGATGTTTGTCCTTGCTTGCTCGATCTACATCATGTAGCTCCATGGTTCTCGATATGGAAGGCTTCGAGGGTACGACAGCGTGACTTGCGGACTATAGGAAACCCCTGGCCGACTTCGTGTTGACACCGACATCAGTGCGGTTCCTGCTTCATCATCGTTGTATCTTACTCGGTTGATGGCTTCATTAATTTGAAATTGGGCTCAAATATGCCTTTTCACTACAAAACAAAAGTAGAGGGGGCCACTCGTTCAAAAAAATTGTCTGTGATGTGGCGTGTAGGGAAAGGTGAGGAAAAAAAATAAACAGTGTACATGCATTTAGGGGTTAGAGCGAAAGGGTGCCACCTGGCTGGAGCTAGAGTTAGAAGAATTGCTTGATTTGATGGCAGACACACTCCAAGGTTAGTAAGTGTGGAGTGCGGTGGTAAATCGTAGGAGAGGCGGAAGAGAAATAAAACTAATACTTAGGGTGTTTCTGTATTGGATGATGACCAAATGCCCCCTACGGTTCTTTTTCGTTTTGAAGAAGGCAGTGATCCTGGGCATCTGCATTATTGGATGCACACGAACCACAATTTTATTTGAAAGACGCAAACATTAAAGCCAAAGACATTGACTTACCAAAAATGTTTCGACGAATATCTTTTTCTTCATGACATATATATTTTTCACCTGTAACACTAACCTATCGCTGGGACCAAACCTGACTGCATAAAAAACACGAGATTGAACATCCTACCTCCTTTCCGTTTTTTACCGGTAGGACTGCCGGTTCACCGGTTCGATTGCCGGTCTTTTAAGAGTAAAATAATATATATTTTTTGTCAATAAATACACCAATCAATAATATTATTTTTTTATCGAGAGAGAAAGCTCCCAATCGACCGAAGCCCTACCAAGAGAGGTTTTTTTTTTTCCTTTGTTGATTCTACCCTCAGCTCGGTATGCACAAAAACGAGTCAATCGGCGGGCTTTTCCGGAGTCATCATCAAACCGCCAGTTTCCTATGAACCATGGGGTTCATCATCTTTTTTCTTCAGAAACCGGCCAGCTTGTCCGGCTTTTTCCGGTTCGATCGCGGGGTGGTCCGCTACTCTTAGGACGGTTCAAAAACACTGTGATCATTGGTTCTGGTTTTTTCCGGTTCAACCGTCGGTCCGGGGGTGGTCTTTTAAACTATGCTCGAGATAGCACACACGTGTCATCGTCATCACTTTTTCTCAAAGCAGAGCCATTTTTTCCGCCTCAATCTTTTGCCCAAGTCTTTGATTTAGCGTATCCGTCGACGATAACGAAGGTCTGAAACCGCATCGTTAGTACGTCATGAGTGAACGCCAAACAGAGCATCGACCACAGCTTGTTGTTTAATCCACAAGGTTTCTTGACCCGGGGCACCAACCAAACCGGCGTGTGTGCTCTTTTCGGGTGAAACGTCGCTGCTGAGATAAACCGGCCGTCTTGACTGACCACACGCGTATGTATTTGTGTGTGTTCGTGGGTTTTCAGTTGCCGCGGCAGCGTCAGATCATGCGTGCGTCCACCGGCCCAAGCCGCCAGCACTCCGCCACCTCCATCGTGCCCTCGCCGGTGCAGGTGCGGTGCCGTCTTGAAGCAAACGCCAAGACCAACCTCGCACCCACTCGACTCACTCGATGACGCCAAGTGTGAGTGGGCGCCGTGCCGACTAGAAGCCCGAGAACACAAAGCCACGAACAACATGCGTCGATCCTTGACGTAGATAGAAGAAGATGGAGAAGCGCTCAAACGAAAGCCAACATTTCTGTTGGCGGTTTGACGTAGCTTTCGGAGGCATGGGGGGATCAAAGATTATGACGCGCGGAGATCTTCTTTGCCATCGATGAGACGATCGATCGGTCCTGAGAACGAAATGCTTCAGGTCGTGCAAAATCAGCGACTTGTCTCTGTGCTGTGGAAACGTAGCATCGCCATGCGCCACGTACATGTACATCATACTGTCCTAGTAGTGCCATGTACAGGTGACACGAGACGGTTCCGTCCGTATAGGATGATGCCCTTCTGCATAACGGTACAGAACGACGGATATGGTAGCAACAAAGTACAGCCTGAATGTTTAATTGCAGCAAGGACGGCAGCTAGTCAGGATTCCGTTTGTTGCTGCAAGGGACTTTTTTGACAAAAATCACCCCAAGTCAAAGAAATAAGCAGTAAGCATTCATTTCAGCTGCTGTACGGGGACTATTGTACAGGTGAGCATGAGGACAAGTGACCGATGGGAGAGCACCAAGTCATAGTCACTAAACAACATTAACGGAAAGGGATGTACAACTTTCAAATAGCAGCCATTCGAAGAATTTCATTTTTCAAATAGCAGCCCACTCATGTTTGTTTTAGGGGTTAGCAGCCCACTCATGTAATCACCTGTAAATCCACTTGGAACGTGTTTAGTTGCCTGCATCAGTTTTTTTTGGCCCGTTTGCATGTGTGACACAACTAGGTCTGTCTGGAGCAAATGCAGGCTAAATACCATATTTTGTATGTAGTTTGGTTGCCTGCATATAGGCCCTGTTTGTTTGGGCTTTTGCATATTTTTCACTTTGATAAAAAAAAGCCACAAAAGCTCATAAATATGTGATTTTGAGGCTTTTATGGCTTTTGATGAATCAATATAACAATATTTGGCTTTACAAGCCATGAAAACTCTAAAAGCACCTATTTAGGAGATTTTATGGCCTTTTGGCCAAAGTGAAAAAGTTGCAAAAGCCCAAACAAACAGGGCCATAGACTAGCTACATTAGAGAGACAGTTTTTCCCTGACGTTTGGTGGTCTGCGTTGGCTGAGCTCATGCACTACACGGTGTTTTGTTGCATACACTAGACACGATTAAGAATAAATAGCTACACATGACACACCCAGTTACGGTAGAGTGTCTCGACGACTTGGTTGGATGGTGCCTCATCTGACAAGATGAGCACGGAGTCGTTGGCGAGCGATCACATCGGCGTTGTGGCAAACTAGCTAACGTCGTCGCAACAGGGAAAGTGCACGAGAAGGGATGAGGAGGAAGGCGCCGAGGTAGAGGACTGGGAGGAGAAGTGCAGTGTACACGCGATGACGACATCAGTGTAGTAGGCCGCATGAGAGGAGGCCGAGAGGAACAACACTGGCGGCCGCGTCGGGCATGACATGGCGTCATGCGGCAAGGTTGAAGATGATTAGGGAGAACAGAAAGAAGCCACTCTGAATTTCATCTAAACCATCACATGAACGCCTTTAATACAACACAATAGGAAGAAAGACATATACTCATCTATGGCCGCTAAAACAGAAAACATACAACACAAAAGTCGTGTGAAACAATGAGATGAACCTACTGGTCAAAGGGAATTTCAAATGGCCGACTGTGCGTGACGAGTTTGAAAACATTCGTCCAAAATAGCAGCAAACATGATCATTCATAGTCAGCAAACCTGCAAACTAATTGCCTGAATGGAACCACAATGTTGATGTGCATCTTTTTGTGTGTACAACTTATCTCGAATCGAAGCAGCGTAGTGTTGATTAGAGCATAGTTAATAGTAACGCCTGTTGCCGGCTATATAGCAGTTCCATGTCACATAAAGCCTTTGCAGAAGTATGCCTATATAATAAGCTGGCTATATGTGAGCTACTAGACTGGTTATAGTATTAAATTCATGCAGGTTGGGAGGAAGAGACAAACAGTAATTGGCAGCAAGGAAAAAAGGAGCTGCATGAGCCTCCCTTTTCTTGTTCACTGTGTTGTAGCCCGGCGATAGTTGAAGCGCTCGTTTCATTCTCTCTTCCCTTCTCACTCATCCACATAGGATTTTTTTGATGTGGTGAATGTTATAGCCGGCTAAATAGGATCTATTATACTTGCTCTTAGAAGGGGCTAGGTGAAGGAAATTAAGGAGTGTCTTTAAAACAGACCACATATATGCATCTGGGTTGTGCACCCGGAAGATGTAGATCTACTCATATATGACCGTTGAAACAAAAAACGTGCAACAGAAAGTCGTATGTGTTGGAAATATGCCCTAGAGGCAATAATATATTGGTCATTATCATATTTCCTTATTCATGATAAAGGTTTATTATTCATGCTCGAATTGTATTGACCGGAAACTTAAATACATATGTAAATACATAAACAAATACTATGTCACTAGTGAGCCTCTACTAGACTAGATCGTTGATCAAAGATGGTTAAGGTTTCCTAACCATAGACATGAGTTGTCATTTGATAACGGGATCACATCATTAGGAGAATGATGTGATGGACAAGACCCAACAGTAAGCTTAGCATTTGATCGTATCAGTTTATTGCTATAATTTTCTTCATGTTAAGTATCTATTCCTAAGACCATGAGATCGTGCAACTCCCTGACACCGGAGGAATACTTAGTGTGTATCCAAACATATCTTCGTAACCAAGTGATCATAAATGTGCTCCACCTGTATCTCCGAAGGTGTTTGTTGGGTTGGCATGGATAGAGACTGGGATTTGTCACTCCGTATGACGGAGAGATATCTTTGGGCCCTCTCGGTAATACAACATCGTAAAGAGCTCACAAGCAATATGGCTAATGAGTTAGTCACGAGTTATTGTATTATAGAATGGGTGAAGAGACTTGTCGGTAACGAGATTGAACTAGGTATGGAGATACCGACGATCGAATCTCGGGCAAGTAGCATATCGCCGGACAAAGAGAATTGCATACGTGATTAACCAAATCCTTCACATCGTGGTTCAACCGATAAAATATCTTCGTGGAATATGTAGGAACCAATATGCCCATCCAGGTACCGCTATTGGTTACTGACCGGAAAGGTGTCTCGATGATGACTACATGATTCTCGAAACAGTAGGGTCGCACGTTTAATGTTTTGTGATGCTAGAGTAATATTGGGATATGCATGTTGGTGACCGAATGTTGTTCGGTGTCCCGGATGAGATCTCAAACATCATGAGGAGTCTCGAAATGGTGGAGAGGTAAAGATTTATATATGGAAAGTCGTTCATGGGATTCCAAAAAAGGTTCAGTTTTTTCGGTATTGTAGTGGAAAGCTTCCAGAAGGTTCCGGAGGTTTCCGAAGGAGTCCAGAAGTCCACCAAGGGTTCCACCACGTCCCAAGGGCTCGCATTGGCTGACAAAAGGCGCCCTGGCTTTGTTGGTGAAAGCTCATGGATATCGCCTACAAGGGCGGGGGGTGAATAGGCGCTTTAAAGTAAATATGGTTTAGGCTTGAACTAATGCGGAATAAACCTAGCAGTTAATTTGTCAAGCACAAAACCTACAACAACTAGGCTCACCTATGTGCACCAACAACTTATGCTAAGCAAGATAAATTACTAAGTGATAGCAAGATATATGAGAAGAAACAATATGGGATCACAAAGCAAAGTGCATAAGTAAAGGGCTCGGGTAAGAGATAACCGAGGCACGCGGAGACGACGAGGTATCCTGAAGTTCACACCCTTGCGAATGCTAATCTCCGTTTGGGGCGGTGTGGAGACACAATGCTCCCCAAGAAGCCACTAGGGCCACCATAATCTCCTCACATCCTCGCACAATGCAAGATGTCGTGATTCCACTAAGGGACCCTTGAGGGCGGTCACCGAACCCTTACAAATAGCAACCCTTGAGGGCGGTCACCAAACCCGTACACTTTGGCAACCCTTGCGGGCGGTCACCGGAACCCGTCAAATTGCTCGGGGCGATCTCCACAACCTAATTGAAGACCCCGACGCTTTCTCGGAGTTTTACACCACAATGATTGAGCTCCGAACACCACCAACCGTCTAGGGCACCAAGGCACCCAAGAGGAACAAGCTCAAGGGTACCAAGCACCCATTAGTAATAGGCTTCTCAACTTTTCACTTCCACGTATCACCGTGGAGAACTCAAACCAATGCAACTAATGCAATGGCAAGGGCACACGGAGTGCCCAAGTCCCTCACTCTCAAATCCTACCAAAGCAACAAAAGCTATGAAGGAATATGAGAGGAAGAACAAGAAGGAGAACACCAAGAACTGCAAGATCTAGATCCAAGGGGTTACCCTCACATAGAGGAGAAAGTGATTGGTGGATAGGTGGATCTAGATCGCCTCTCTCTTTTCCCCCCAAAACTAGCAAGAATCCACAGATGGATTGAGAGATAGCAAGCTCGAAGAAGGTCAACAATGGGGGGAAAACTCGAGCTAAAAGGATAAGGCTCAATGGGGAAGAAGACCCCCTTTAATAGGAGGGGGAAAATCCAACCATTATCCCCATTCTCAGCCCGCAGCGAAAGGTACTACCGCTCTAGGGAACGGTACTAGCGTTGGCCGCAGTGGTACTACCGCTCGGCCCAGCGGTACTACCGATGGGACCTCACACAACGCCTAAGGGAGAAGGAACAAAGAGGAGGGTTGTTGAGCAGCACTAGTAGCGGTAGTAGGGGTGGTACTACCGCTTACAAGCGGTACTACCGCTCCTACTACCACTGCTACTACCGTTGAACCCAACACGAGACACGCTGGTCTCGAGTCGAGGTGGTACTAGCGCGGAACCGGAGCCGTACTACCACCTGTGGCCGTGGGCGGTACTACCGCTGTGAATCAGTGGTACTACCGCTTGTGGCTTTCAGTGATACTGCCACTCTGAGGCCGCGGTACTACCGCTGGCGCCTCCAATGTCACTTCAAGCAAAACAGATGCTCCAGGAAAACCCGAACTGCCACAACTTCTGCAAATGAGCTCCGAATTTAGCAAACTCAACCTTGTTGGATAGATGACGACAAATACTAGCCAACATCGAAGAACCGCATAACCCCCAACATCAAAAACATTATAGAAGATGCATGTGAACTCCGTTTGCGATGAACTCGAGCTTGTCATCAAGATGACTATAAGCTCTAGGACTCACAAAGAGAACCGACAAATACCCCAATATCGAAAACATCATAGAAGATGCATGTGAATTATGTTTTCAATGAACTCGAGCTTGTCATGAAAATGACCATAAGCTCCAAATCTCACAAGGAGAAGAACCAAACAAGAACCAATAAAGATGATGGAAGGATGCAATAATTTGAGCTCTCTACGAACGATACGATCAAGCTGATGGAAATATGCCCTAGAGGTAATAATAAAATGTACTGGTGCAAGCATCTCGGAGTTGGAATATATGCTTTGATGCATATGGTTTTATACAGACTTACGGTGAAGCCTGTATTTACAAGAAAGTGAGTGGGAGCTCTGTAGCATTTTTGATATTATATGTGGATGCCATATTATTGATCAGAAATAATGTAGAATTTCTGGATAGCATAAAAGGATATTTGAATAAGAATTTTCCAAAGAAAGACCTCAGTGAAGCTGCTTACATATTGGGCATCAATATCTATAGAGATAGATCAAGATACTTGATAATACTTTCGATGAGTACATACCTTGGTAAGATTTTGAAGGAGTTCAAAATGGATCAGTCAAAGAAGGAGTTCTTGCCTGAGTTGTAAGGTATGAAGTTGAGTAAGATTTAAAACCCGACCACGGCAGAAAAATAGAGAGAGCATAAAAGTTATTCCCTATGCCTTAGCCATAGGTTCTATAAAGCATGCCATGCTGTGTACCAGACATAATATGTGCCTTGCCACGTGTCTGGCAAGGGGGTACAAGAGTGATCCAGAAGTGGATCACTGGACAGTGGTCAAAATTATCCTTAGAAGAATAAGGAAATGTTTCTCGGTTATGGAGGTGATAAAGAGTTTGTTGTAAAGGGTTATGCCGGTGAAAGTTTTGACACTAATCCAGATGACTCTGAGTATCAATCTGGATGTGTATTGAACGTAGGAGCAATTAGCTAGAGTGGCTCTATGCATAGCATTGTAGACATAGAAATTTTCAAAGTACACACGGATCTAAATGTTGCAGACCCATTGACTGAAACCTCTCTCACAAGCAAAAACATGATCGTACCTTAGAACTCTTTGAGTGTTAATCACATAGCGATGTGAACTAGATTATTGACTCTAGTAATCTCTTGGGTATTAATCACATGGCAATGTGAACAATGAGTGTTAATCACATAACGATGTGAACTATATTATTGAATCTAGTAAACTCTTTGGGTATTAATCACATGGCGATGTGAACTATGGGTGTTAATCACATGGTGATGTGAACTAGATTATTGACTCTAGTGCAAGTGGGAGACTGATGGAAATATGCCCTAGAGGCAATAATAAAGTGGTTATTATTATATTTCCTTAATCATGATAGACGTTTATTATTCATGCTAGAATTGTATTGACCGAAAACTTAAATACATGTGTGAATACATAAACAAATACTGTGTCCCTAGTGAGCCTCTACTAGACTAGCTCGTTGATCAAATATGGTTAAGGTTTCCTAACCATAGACATGAGTTGTCATTTGATAACGGGATCACATCATTAGGATAATGATGTGATGGACAAGACCCATCTATTAGCTTAGCCTATGATCATACAGTTTATTGCTTCTACTTTCTTGTATGTCAAATACATGTTCCTTAGACCATGAGATCATGCAACTCCCGAATACCGGAGGAATACCTTGTGTGCTATCAAACGTCACAATGTAACTGGATGATCAGAAAGATTCTCTACAGGTATCTCCAAAGGTGTTTGTTGAGTTGGCATGGATCGAGATTGGAATTTGTCACTCCGAGTATTGGAGAGGTATCTCTGGGCCCTCTCGGTAATACACATCATAAGAAGCCTTGCAAGCAAATGACTAATAAGTTAGTTATGAGATGATGTATTACAGAACGAGTAAAGAGACTTAACAGTAACGAGATTGAACTAGGAATAGAGATATCGACGATCGAATCTTGGGCAAGTAACATACCAACAGACAAAGGGAATTGTATATGTTTTCATAACGGTTCGACCGATAAAGATCTTCGTAGAATATGTAGGAACCAATATGGGCATCCAGGTTCCGCTATTGGTTATTAACCAGAGAGGTGTCTCGGTCGTGTCTACATAGTTCTCGAACCCGTAGGGTCTGCGCGCTTAACGTTTGTTGATGATATAGTGTTATATGAGTTATGTGATTTGCTGACCGAATGTGTTCGGAGTCCCAAATGAGATCACGAACATGACGAGGAGTCTCTAAATGGTCGAGAGGTAAAGATTGAGATATAGGACGATGGTATTCGGACACCGTAAGTGTTTCGGAGGGTACCAGGTACTTATCGGGTCACCGGAAGGAGTTTCGGGTACCCCCGACAAAGCTATGGGCCTTATGGGCCAAAGCGAGGGAACACACCAGACCACAAGGGGCTGATGCGCCCCTATAGAGGTCGGCCCTATGTGGAGAAGAAGGAAAGCGGGGAGGGAAAGGAAAGTGTGGAGTAGGACTCCCCCTTTCTTCCCTCTCCCCCCTCTTTCCTCCCCCCTTCTTCATATAAGGAAAGGGGGTACGCAGGGCAAGGCAGGGCCCCTAGGGGGCGGCGGCCAAGCCCTAGGGCGTCCTGGCTGCCTCCCCTCCCCTCCCACCTATATATATGTGGGGAGGGTCACCACACAAGGACACACAACATTGTATTAGCAGTGTGCGGTGCCCCCGTCGATAGTTTACTCCCACGGTCATATTTTCGTAGTGCTTAGGTGAAGCCCAGCAGATATCACATCACCATCACCGTCATCACGCCGTCATGCTGTCAGAACTCATCCACTACCTCGCCATCTTGCTGGATCAAGAAGGCGGAGGACGTCATCGAGCTGAATGTGTGCTGAACGCGGAGGTGCCGTACGTTCGGTGCTTGATCGGTTGTAACGCGAAGAAGTTCGACTACATCAGACACGTTATCTAACGCTTCCGCTTACGGTCTACGAGGGTACATAGACACACTCCCCCCTCATTGCTATGCATCTCCATGGATAGATCACTTTGTGTGCGTAGATTTTTTTTGTTTTCCATGCAACGTCCCCCAACACAAGCTACTCATCAAGAGCCCCCCTTGATAGTACGACAATCAATCCTATAACTCAGTCTCCCAACTACCACCATGAGACCGATAAAATACCAAACCTATCAAGGGTAAATCTTTGCCTTGCACATAGTCCACTTCAGCTGGATGATGCTTGACTCCCTCAAGTTGGACCATCTTTCTGGTTCCGTTGGCTCGATGAAGACTAGTTGATTGCTCCCCCATACTCCACTATGGGTGAGCCACTCTTTGGCACATCTTCACAAGTACATTGACACCACAATGGACGGCAAGCTTCTAGGATGATCTCTTCGTGATGCTCCACTTGAACTTGCACACCGCAAACTTGATGGCGATCACCACTTGATGTCATCCTCCATGGCTTGTATGAGAACTTCATCTTGAGGCAAACCCATGGAAACATACCTAACCCCACAAAGAACTCTCACGTAGACAATGGGTTAGTACACAAAGCGTAATTGACAATGCTTACCATACCCATAGGATCACTTGATCTCTCTCGATACATCTTGTACGCTTTGTGTGTTGATCAACTTGATTCACTCTTTGACTTAGTCTTGATCAACCTCTCACATGACCAATCTTTAGATAATTCCTTGAATAGCACCTTGGTCATCACAAATTCTCCTTAAAACCAACAAATGGACTCCAAGAAAAGCTGTCGGGGATATACCCCACGGTATGAACCGGCCGGAATTATAACCCGGCCGGACTTGGTGGTTTACTTGAGAGACGGTTTACACTTGATGATTCACTAGCAACCTGCCTAAATAATACCACTCACTGGTAACCCGGCTGGCGGATCACGGATGACAAGGCCCAAGGCCCAGAAGGCCGGTTCATATTATGGTGGGCCGGTTTATGAATAAAGCGCAAGAAATATTCTCATACAAAGGAAACAAGACTAGGACTCCTTGTAATAGATCAATCCTAGTCCTACTAGGACTAGTCATGTAACCCGCCCCTTCAACATATATAAGGAGGGGCAGGGCTCTCCGAAAAGGGACAAGTTAGAAGCGGAGAAGTTTAGACAAGTTTCTAGGGTTAGACACAAAGAGCCGGTTTACCGGCGACACCACGAGGATCATAATGAGACCTAGCCTCAAACAGCACGTAGGGTTATTACCGGATGATGTTTCCCGGGGCCCGAAGCTGTCTAAATCCGTGTCTTGCATCGCGTTTCTCGATTCCGCCCAACCCCTCTCAAGCTACTACATAGATGCGCGGCCTCACGACTAAGTCCGCTAAACCGGACATCTGCCGTGTTAAATCCACGACAGTTGGCGCCCACCGTGGGGCTGCGCACGGTGGTGTTGAGTTCTTGGAGGGATCTTTCCCAGAATGTCGAGAAGGTTGCAATTTTCCGGATAATCGACATCATCGGTAAAAGGTTCGAACGGCCGGTTACGCTGAGACGGACATGAAATTTTCGCGTCGGCCGTTCTATCCGATCCCGCAAAACCGCCGTTACTTCTCCGAGCCTCGACTCTACTTCAAGTTCCGAGGCGATTCTGGCCCTATTTTTACCCGGCCTGGACCAAAACCCGCTGAAGGGACCACTCGCTCCATCTTTCGCCAGTGACAAGCGTCCGTGGGATTCGATTCCAGCGACGACGACTAATTCAAGTGGTCTCAGACCGAATCTGTCAATTAGTACTGAAATCGCACGCAACATAGAGATCCAACGGAGATTATTCTAGCATTGGAAGAAAAGTCAAGGAAAAGAAAGAAAAAGAAAACCACGACCCGGACTCCAACACCGCCGCTGTTGTCGATTCGCCGTGGGCCGCCCTGGCCTTGAGCAAAGCCGCTTCCACCGTTCGCCTGGTGCCACGGTCGCAACTAGCCTCCTTGGGAAGCCTGCCTGAGTAATCATGTTCCAAGCCGCACCCGTGGCCACCGGTGAACCGCCCTGCATTGCAAAGCCGTTGAGCACGCCTCAAGTTTCCGCCTGGGCCTCACTCCGAGTCGCCGCCGCACTGTCGAGCCATTGCAATCGCTGCGACTTCCGAGCTGTTTCGGTTCAAACCCGCCGGTCTCCGCCTGAATAAGCGGCCTCATGCCGGGACACCCGCACCTAGCTGATCTTGTTTCAAATCGTCAAGAGCTGGCCAAATCGCCGGATCGAGTCCACGGCCGGTCCAACTGTCGCGCCGCTCCCTACTAGGCGTCGCCTCCTGCTCAAACCGCCGCTTCACTGAGCCTCCTCCGCCGGTCACCACCGCTTCACTGGGCGCTGCCGCTTCACTAAGCGCCACCGCCTCCGGGTTGACATTCCCGTCGCCGCGACCTCAAGCCGGCCCTCTAGCCTCCTTGCAAACCCACATCCCACCGGTTCAACCTGAAGGCTTCGCCTCGTCATCAAGCCGCTGTACGAGGGCCACAGTTGCCGCGAGCGAGCCGCCGTGACTCCAAGCCGCTGCTCCGAGACCCGCCGTCTGCGCCACGCTCCGTGTCGGATCCGCCTCGGCCCCGCTCCTCTTGCGTGACCCACCTTCTGGCCCTGCCTGGTACTCTTCCTACCTGAACGATGAACCAATGCCTGATGCCATATCTGAAAAGAAACAAGAACTGCAGGAGGATCTTAAACCAAAAAGATTTGGAGAGAATTGAATCATTGCTGCTGCTACAATCGCGGAAATCACAGTCAATACTGCCCTGACCTCATCCTCGAGCTGTCGACTCCTCGAGCTGCAATCCGCTTGTGTCTGCGGTCGGTTTGAACCGGCCCTACCATCGCCGCCGCCATGAATTGAGCTGCGGCTGCCGGGTCTTCTGAACCGCCTCGATCGAACCCATCAGCGCCTCATTCCGACCCGTGGTCTACCTGTTTCCAGACGCCGCTTCAAGTCATTCCCAGTCTGCGAGTTGCCGCCGGTCTGCGAGTTGTCTTTCATGAGTGCCTGGCTGTCACATCCCTAGTTAGCACTTGCATTAGGACTAGCTAGAGTGTGCATCATGTCTATTTTTCAAAGAAACCTGAAATGGGAATGACAGAAACCCCAGCACCCCTCTCCTAACAACTAGGGTTTGATAAAATCTTTTCCAATGTACCCAAAATGCCCTTCAAAAATGTTCATCATTTCTGCCTTGGTCTTAAACCTCTGCCAAAAATGGTGCACAATTTTCTAGGACATCTAAGGGCTCTGGATATCATATGGTATTTGAATTTGGGCATTTAAATGCTATAAAATATTTTAAATGCTCAAATAATCATAAACTATAATGTTCCATACTGTTCATGTTATATACTGTGGGCATGACAAGTTTTATGAGTTATAAAAATGTTCTGGCATTTTTATTAATTAAACAAAGTTGCAAAAGAAATGAAACAGAAAAGAAATAGGAAAAAGAAAAGAGAGAGAGAACTTACCTGGAGCCCAGCACTGTTGCAGGCCGGCCCAGCCCACCTGCGCCGCTCCTGTCGCCTTCCTCCTCGCGCCAGTAGGCAGCGCGCGTGGCCACCGCGCGCCGGCACGCGCCCGGCCACCTCCATCCTGCTTGCCTGCCTCCTCGACGCCCTGGAAGCCTCCCCGCGTCGCCACGCAGCTGCCCCGACCTCTCTCTCACTTCCCCTCGTCCCCATCGCCTTCCCCTGGCTCTCTCCCCTCTCACCACCGAGCCGCCCGTCGCCGCCGCTCGCCGTTGCCGCACCTAGAGCCTCCCCCTCGTCCCGTGAGAGTGTCCAGAAGGTTCGCTGCGACGCCCTCTTCCTCCTCGCTGAGCCACGGATCGCCGGGAGCCCTGCATCGCCTTCACGCCGTCGTTCCCCAACCTCGGATCGCCGGAGCTCCTCGCCGTCGATTAAGAAGCTGCAGAGCGTCCCCGACCTCTCCATCGAGCTCGCTAGCACCGCTGTGAGCCCCTACGCCGAATCCCTCCTTCCTCCGCTTCGTTTGCACCGTGTAGCTGCTGCTCCGTTGAGCACCGGAACCCACCGCCGCCGTGCTTGCCGCCGGCGATGCTCCGGTGACCATTTGGTCACGGACACATGTCCATCTCGCTCGCCGCAACACGTAGACGAGCTAGGTACCACGCACGCATCGCCTAGGCCACTGTAGCCGCGTCTCAACACACGCCCGAACGCCGGCCGCCGCCGTCGAGCTCGTTGCCGTCGTCCCCGGCCACCACAGGTCCGGCGACCACCACCGTTCGACGCGCATCGGCAAGGGCTCTCCAACGCGCCCAACCGCGGCTCGAACCGAGCTCTGTGGGCGTTTTCCGAAGCACGCCGCCGTGTTTGGCCTCGCCGGCGAGTTTGACTCGTTTGACCGGGGGGTTGACCACCCCTGGGTCGCTGACGTGTGGGCCACCCCTCCCCAAATTAGTTAGTTTAATTAAGTAAATGTTAATTAAATTAGATAGTTAGTTTAGTCATTGACCCGTGGGCCCAGACCGCACTGACAGCTAATTAGTCTTTAGTTTAACACTAATTAACTTTGTTAATTAGCTGTGACACTGACATGCCGGGCCCACATGTCATGTTTGACTTGGACTAGCTCCTGTTGACTGACTGACATCAGCATGATGTCATGCTGACGCAGTAAAGGATTTTCTGGGATTTTTAGATTTAAAAATAATTCAGGAAATTCCAGAAAATACCCAAAACTTCTAAAAATCATATAAAATCAACCGTAGCTCAGATGGAAATAAGTTATATATGAAAAATGATCAAAAAAAATCCAATCTTTCCAATGGCACTGGTTTCATGCATGTCTGAGCAAGTTAACCTTGCTGTATACATTAAAACATGATAATGCACTTATTTAAATAATAGCTAAAGTGCCAATTTGAATCTTTGATTCAAATAGGCTCAAACCCTTCTGGTTATAGTTGCATTAGCCCAAAACACATGCATCTTGCCATGTCATGAGCATGCATCATATTGTTGCATTTGTTTGTTTAATGATTGTATCGCCGGTATTCCCTGTGTTAGGTCCTGCTCCCGAGGATACTGCTGCGTATCCAGTTGAAGAGCAGTACCCGACAACCATTTTGTCAGGCAAGCAATCATTGATCATTCGATACAAACCCAATCTTCTCGCTCCTGCTCTCTTTTACTGCATTAAGGTAACAACGTGTGAACTGCTACTTGCTGCGGTAGTTGAACCCTATTCCCTTGCATGACCTGTCATTGCCACAGTAAATAGTTGAAACCCACTAGCATGTGTAGGAGTTGTTTGAGCCATGTGATGTGTGATCCACCATGCTATTTGCTTATGTTGCCTGCTATGCTTAGAGTTGTGTCTGGTCTGGTTCATCTGGGTGATGGATCAGAGTGAAATGATACTACCGATAAAGAGAAGGAAGTGTGGAATACGCTTGGTAAAGGTATCGATGAAAGGCCATGTAGGAGTACGTGGTGGGTTGTTTCATTGGAATCGTCCATAGGACCCGAGATCTGTGTGTGTGATTCAAGTTACAGTTACTACCACACATTGGGCCCTGAAATATGACCCCGCTCGACTTATCGACTGCCATGTTCTCTGTCCAGGAGTTGCAACTAGTTTCTGGTGTTTATAGTTTACTGGAGGTCGTGCACAGCGCTGACCCTCGGGGTGGGCTGTGATGCGACAGGTACGTGGCACGGTGTACCGGTTGCCCGTTTGGTGACTCGGGAACCCTGTACACATCGTTTGGGGCCGTGAGCAACACCCCGGCCGGATCTCCCCACGGATGGAACCCAAATAGGCGATAAACCTGGACGAGAGACTTGAGTGGTTGGTTAGGTCGTGGTCTACACCCACGTCGGCTTTCGCTTGAAGTCTGCCGAGCACATGTCGTGTGCAGACGCTAAGTGGTGAAAACATGTGTGAAGAAGTACACCCCTGCAGGGTTACCAATCTATTCGAATAGCCGTTGTTCGCGGTACGGACTACTTGGTTACTCTTACAGTTCATAGACAAGTTGATGGATACTACTAAAAGCCTCAAGATAAGTGTGAGTGTCGTGGATGGCCCTTCCGTAGGATGACGGAAGAGGATCCTCGATAGTGTATTGTTGTGGTGAGTAGAGGACTCGTGTTCGTAGTAACATCTTGCAATCTGTTGAGAGTTGTAGTATAGGTTAGCCAAGAGTCAAAGCTGGCTTTCTGCTATGAACTCCACTACCCCCTTTGATAATGTTGCATGTATGATAGGTTCTGTGGTAAGACTTGCTGAGTACCTTTGTACTCATGTTTGCTTAATAACTGTTGCAGAGGAGAACCCTGCCCCTGCTGATGGGTTCTACATAGACGTTGACGTCGACGAGTAGCTTGACACCCAGACGGAGATCTGGAGCTTGTGAAGGGCCTTGTAGATAGTCAGGCTACACCAAGCCTGTTTTATTTTCTAAGTTGTCTGTACTCAGACATGTAGCTTCCGCTTGTGCGTGTATGACTGTATGACTTGAGTGTTGGGTCATGTGACCCCTATCTGTATGGATATGTTATGTATGTCTCTTGGAGCCTCTTGTACTTTGAGTCATAGAGTTCTGTTGTGATGCAATGTTGTATTTGCACATATTGAGCATATTGTGTGTATGATTGAAATGCTTGGTATGTGTGGGATCTGACACCTAGTTGTTTTCCTTTGGTAGCCTATCTTACAGGGAAATGCCTCCTAGTGTCTCCAATGAGCCTTGGTAGCTTGCTACTGCTCGGAACACGTAGGCTGGCCGGCATGTGTCCTTCTTCGTTCCTGTGTCTGTCCCTTAGGGGAAATGTCATGCGTTGTTCCTTTAAGTCCATGTAGCTTGCTACGACTTGGGTTCATACGTTGATGACCGACACGTTCGTTGCTGGGTCATGGATGCCTGTCTCTGTAATTTAGTGCCACTTTTGGTTTATAACTAGCCATGTCGGCCCGGGTTCTCTGTCATATGGATGCTAGCGACACTGTCATATACGTGTGCCAAAATGCGCAAACGGTCCCGGGCCAGGTAAGGTGGCACCCGTGGGGTTACCGTGCGTGAGGCCGCAAAGTGATATGACGTGTTACAGCTAGATCGGCGTGACTTAGGATCGGGGTCTTAACAGTGTTGGCATCAGAGCTGGACTGCCTGTAGGTTTCTCAAGCCAAACTGGTCGATGTTGAGTCTAGAAAAATTCTTAGTTATATGTAGGGGAATTGATTGTGGAAGGGAACGTAAGGCTCTTTTTACTCCTTTACCTTATGCCCTTCTGATCTGAGTCAGTCTATTCTTTCTACGGGGATTTGGGACTAGGCCTCTTATCTTTACTAGGTTCACGTGTTACTAATTCGTAGACTCTTAGGATTGTTGGTTTCAAGCCTCAGTTCAGTTTCTATCCTTTTAGTATGATGATTGTTGGACCCGGAACCTTGATATGGAATTGTTGAGTGGTTATGCTATCATTTGTATGATGTCTCAAATCTTTGTTTGAGCATTTACAGTTGTTATGCTGCCCGATTTCTTCCAGAAACACTAATGCCTTTGCATTACTTCGTGTTTCAGATGTCTGGCCGCATCCCTCACCAAGTGGTTCGTTTGACTCGGTGCATTAATGTGCCCGGTCACACGGCCATGCTAGTCCGTGTGCTGACTTAGACCGGTTATCGCTGGTATCCTGAGTACACCGTGGAGGAACAGTACCGGGATTTCAATCAGAGTCAGTATTTCTGCACCGCCCGGATATACCCCTCATATCCCGGAGCTAACGACCCCATCCATTGGTCTTATGGACTCGGGATTACCATCGAGATGGCAGTGCAGGATGCCGCCTATTCGATGATGACCATTCTCCGGGCTAGGCATGCCCTGTTGCTGAACACTGAGTTCTGTTACATGCCAGCCTCACTTCCCGGAGAAGAAGGCTACTACACTGGTCTGTATACTGATGCTGCTCATGAAGAGCCACTGCTTCAGACTACTGTTCAGATGCTGGAGGATAGGGACCGTGAGGTCCTTGCCCTCTGAATGGAGCTGTATAACACTCGAGCCGCCCACTGGACTACTTTGACACGGCTTGCACCTGCTGTGCACGCCGGATATCTGGACATGCGGGATTTGTACCCCATGCGGACTCGTCTGCCTGATCGCATGGATTGGCGTGACGTTGGGGGTATTACACCTCCACGTGGATGTCGGTTACCACCAGCATCAGGACCGAGGCCACATCCATGTCCCTATGGTCCACAGCCTTCGAGTGCTCGCGAGTTTCAAGATCCGTCTGTTCCACTTCTAGGCTACGGTGGTAATCTTTACGAAGATTACTACGGGAATGTCTGAGCTAGACCGTGGTAGTAGTAGTATTGTAGTAGTTGTATTTCCACAGTCATGCGTGTCTTGTGGAATATGACTTAGTGTGTACTGAGTTCCAGAGGTGTAGTTAAATAATGTATAGGAGCTTGGAATGCCTCTGATGGGATGTATCGTCTTTCACCGCAGTTGTACTTTAGCCTTGGCTTGTACTAAACTATGTATGGTGTGTATGACCACTGGTGTATATATAGCAGTTTCTATATTACCATGTCGTACGGATGAACATCTCTGCATTCCGTGTCATCCATTACATTCTGCACTTCTATGTCAAATTTTTGCCATCCTTGTCTAAACCGTTGTTTTGTTTTCCTAGGATGGTCAACACTCGCAACACTCCTGCTGCCCAGGAGCAGGGTGAGGCTAGTGGGGCTAGAGATGGGAATCTGCCCCAGCCACCCTCCTTGGCGGAAGTTATGCTCGAGGCAGAACGGAACAAGAGAGAGACCAACCGTCTGCTGGAACGCATAGAGCAGAACACTGGGTTCCGTCAGAGGAATGACGTGGTGTCAATCAATGACTTTATCAAGATGTGCCCACCGAAGTTCCATCACTCCACTGAACCTCTGGATGCGGATGACTGGCTACGTAGTATCACCCACAAGCTACACTCTGCCCGTGTGGCCGAAGCTGACAAGGTTACCTACGCCGCCTACCATCTTGAGGGCCCTGCCAGTCTTTGGTGGGAAAACTTTGAAGCTATGCGTCCTGCTGGCCAAATCACTACTTGGGTTGAGTTCAGTGAGGCATTCCGTGAACATCACATTCCGGAAGGTCTCATGGATCGAAAGCGGGAGGAATTCTGCAATTTCACCCAGGGCCGGTTAACTGTGGATGGCTATAGTCGCGAGTTTGGCAACTTGGCACGCTATGCACCTGAGGAAGTATCCACCGATGCCAAGAAACAGGCGAGGTTCCGCAAGGGACTCAGCCCTGAACTCCGCCGAGATCTACGTCTGCACGAGTGCACTTCCTTCCAGAAGTTGGTAAACAAGGCTATCAGTGCTGAGATGGGCCAGACCGACTTCGAGGCCACACGCAAGCATACTCGAGACCTTGGTTCCTCATCCGGCTCTGGCTCTCACAAGCGCCGTGTGTGGGTTCCTAACACTGCTCTGCCACCCAAGTACACACCGAGGCCATCCTATGAGGCGCCTCGCCCAACTCAACAGTATGCACCTGCTAAGACCTATGGAGGACCACCTTCCAACTTTGCTCCACGCACTAGCACTGTGACATGCTTCAAGTGTGGAGAACCAGGGCACTACATGCGTGAGTGTCCCCAGAACCAACCAGGAAAACCCGTTGGCCGTGGTAAGCCAACCGGCAAGGTGAATTATGTCAAGCCAATCCCCACTGCACGTGGTCATGTCAACTATGTCTCTGCTGAGGAAGCTTATGAGGATCCTAACGTCGTCCTTGGTATGCTTCTCGTTAACTGCCATCCGGCATCTGTTCTTTTCGATACTGGAGCATCCCATTCGTTCATATCTGAGAGCTATGCTCGAATGCACAACATGACTTTTTGTGACATGCCTACTTCCATGGTTATTCAAACTCCTGGTTCAAAGTGGCAAACCTCTAGGGTAAGCCATGGAAATGAAATCCTTGTCGATAGACTTGTTTTCCTAGCATCTCTAATCGCTCTCAAGTCCTCGGACATAAACATCATTTTGGGTATGGATTGGATGACAACTCATTACGCCAAGATTGATTGCTATACTAGGACCGTTCAACTTACACATCCATCCGGCAATATAGTCAATGTCTTGACCCGGATGGCTGAGCGTCAGCTCTACTCTCTTAATGCCAGCCCTCTACCAGAACTCGAAGATATTCCGGTAGTCCGTGACTTCCCGGATGTTTTTCCAGAAGAACTGCCAGGAATTCCACCTGACAGAGATGTCGAGTTCGTGATAGATCTTATCCCTGGAACCGTCCCAATCTCTAGGAGACCTTATAAGATGGCACCACTAGAATTAGCTGAGCTTAAGAAACAACTCGATGAGTCCTTGCAGAAAGGTTTCATCCGTCCTAGTTCCTCCCCTTGGGCTTGCCCCGTCCTCTTCGTCAAGAAGAAGGATGGAACAGAGCGGATGGTTGTAGATTACCGACCTGTCAATCTGGTCACCATAAAGAATAAGTATCCGCTCCCCAGGATCAACGACCTGTATGATCAGCTCGCTGGATCCTCAGTCTTCTCTAAGATGGATTTGAGGTTGGGTTACCATCAAATCAAAATCAAGAACGGGGACATTCCTAAAACGGCTTTTGTTACTCGTTATGGCCAATATGAGTACACCGTCATGTCCTTCGGGTTAACCAATGCCCCAACCACCTTTTCTCGGTTAATGAATTCTATATTCATGGAGTACTTGGATAAATTCGTCCTGGTATACCTCGATGATATACTCATTTACTCCAAGAACAAGGAAGATCATGCCGAGCATTTAAGGCTGGTATTGACGAAACTTCGAGAGCACCGTCTTTATGCCAAATTCTCTAAATGTGAATTTTGGTTGCCGGAAGTAACCTATCTAGGTCATGTGATCTCTGGCAAGGGTATTGCTGTCAATCTCGAGCGAGTTCAAGCCGTCCTTGATTGGACTCCCCCTGAATCGGTCAAGCAAGTTAGGAGTTTTCTTGGCTTAGCGAGCTATTGCCGACGCTTCGTTGAGAATTTCTCCAAGGTTGCTAAACCTCTAACTGAGCTCCTCAAGAAAGATAAAAAGTTTGAGTGGACCCCACAGTGCGAGTCCAGTTTTCAGGAACTGAAAAGACGCCTAACATCTGCACCTGTACTGGTACCACGAGACTTTTCCAAGGATTTTATAATCTATTGCGACGCCTCGCGACAAGGACTAGGTTGCATACTCATGCAAGATCGTCAAGTGATTGCATACGCATCTCGACAGTTGCATCCACATGAGGATAACTATCCTACTCATGATCTAGAGCTTGCAGCTGTAGTGCATGCACTCAAAACATGGCGACATTACCTCCATGGTAATCGCTGTGAGATCTTCACTGATCATCAAAGTTTGAAGTACATCTTCACCCAACCGGATCCAAATCTCAGGCAAAGACGTTGGGTTGAGTTGCTCACAGATTACGATTTAGGAATCACTTACACCCCTGGAAAGGCCAATGTCATGGCTGATGCACTAAGTCGTAAGTCTTATTGTAACAACTTGATGCTACAACAAGGGCAACCACTTCTCCACGAGGAATTTCATAAGCTTACCCTTCACATTGTTCCTCGAGGATTCCTTTCCACCTTGGTGGCAAAACCTACCCTTATGGATCAAATTATAGCTGCCCAGAAGCGTGATAAAGGTATATCCCGACTCCAAGAGAACATTGCTAGCGGACTCGCTAAAAGCTTCTCTATGGATGATCGAGGTGTTGTTTTCTTTGAGAACCGTGTAGTGGTTCCCAAGAACCACCATCTACGGCAGTTAATCCTTAAGGAGGCTCATGAATCTCCTCTCACAATTCATCCCGGTAGTACCAAAATTTATCAGGACCTACGTCAGAGATTCTGGTGGACTAGGATGAAGAGAGAAATCGCTCAATTCATTGCTAACTGCGATGTTTGTCGTCGAGTTAAAGCAGAGCATCAACGGCCTGCTGGCACCCTTCAACCTTTAGCTATTCCTAAATGGAAATGGGACAAGGTCGGTATGGACTTCATTACCGGGTTTCCCAGGACCAGGAAAGGGAATAATGCTATCTTCGTTGTTATCGACCGCCTCTCTAAAGTAGCTCATTTCCTGCCTGTTCGAGAGAGTATTACCGCTAGCCAGTTAGCAGACTTGTATGTCTCTCGGATAGTATCACTTCATGGTGTGCCGTTGGAGATTAACTCAGACCGTGGAAGTCTTTTCACTTCATGATTTTGGGAAAGTTTCCAGAATGCTATGGGAACTCATCTCTCCTTCAGTACCGCCTTCCATCCGCGGTCAAGTTGTCAAGTGGAACGAGTCAATCAAATTCTGGAAGACATGCTTCGAGCCTCTGTCATCTCTTTCGGTATGGAATGGGAAAAGTGTCTTCCATTTGCCGAATTCGCTTATAACAATAGTTATCAAGCCAGCTTGGGCAAAGCCCCCTTCGAAGTTCTATATGGACGAAGGTGTCGAACACCTCTTAACTGGTCAGAAACAGGGGAAAGACAATTCTTTGGCTCGGATATGATCCAGGAAGCAGAAGAGCAAGTTCGCATCGTTCGTGAGAGATTGAAAACAGCCCAGTCTCGCCAGAAGAGCCATTATGATAGTCATCATAAGGCTGTGACTTTTGAAGTCGGCGATAAAGCTTACCTTCGGGTTACTCCTCTTAAGGGAACCCATCGCTTCGGTATCAAAGGCAAATTGGCCCCTCGTTACATCGGTCCTTTTCGCATTCTTGCCAAACGAGGAGAAGTTGCCTACCAACTGGAACTACCTCCGCACCTATCCAGAGTTCATGACGTATTCCACGTTTCTCAACTCAGGCGTTGCTTCTCGGATCCTATCCGCGGAGTGGACCACGAAACGCTTGATCTCCAGGACAATCTCACTTATCGAGAATACCCCATTCGTATTCTTGATCAAACTGAGCGCACCACTCGACGCCACAATATCAAGTTTCTCAAGGTTCAATGGTCACATCATTCTGAGAGTGAAGCTACTTGGGAAAGGGAGGATCGTCTTCGACTTGAGTACCCCACCCTCTTTTCGGAGGAACCCGAATCTCGGGATGCGATTCTTTTAAGTGGGGGTGAGTTGTCACATCCCTAGTTAGCACTTGCATTAGGACTAGCTAGAGTGTGCATCATGTCTATTTTTCAAAGAAACCTGAAATGGGAATGACAGAGACCCCAGCACCCCTCTCCTAACAACTAGGGTTTGATAAAATCTTTTCCAATGTACCCAAAATGCCCTTCAAAAATGTTCATCATTTCTGCCTTGGTCTTAAACCTCTGACAAAAATGGTGCACAATTTTCTAGGACATCTAAGGGCTCTGGATTAAATCATATGGTATTTGAATTTGGGCATTTAAATGCTATAAAATATTTTAAATGCTCAAATAATCATAAACTATAATGTTCCATACTGTTCATATTATATACAGTGGGCATGACAAGTTTTATGAGTTATAAAAATGTTCGGGCATTTTTATTAATTAAACAAAGTTGCAAAAGAAATGAAACAGAAAAGAAATAGGAAAAAGAAAAGAGAGAAAGAACTTACCTGGAGCCCAGCACTGTTGCAGGCCGGCCCAGCCCACCAGCGCCGCTCCTGTCGCCTTCCTCCTCGCGCCAGTAGGCAGCGCACGTGGCCACCGCGCGCCGGCACGCGCCCGGCCACCTCCCTCCTAGGCCACCGTAGCCGCGTCTCCACACACGCATCGCCTAGGCCACCGTAGCCGCGTCTCCACACACGCCCGAACGCCGGCCGCCGCCATCGAGCTCGTTGCCGTCGTCCCCGGCCACCACAGGTCCGGCGACCACCACCGTTCGACGCGCATCGGCAAGGGCTCTCCAACGCGCCCAACCGCGGCTCGAACCGAGCTCTGTGGGCGTTTTCCGAAGCACGCCGCCGTGTTTGGCCTCGCCGGCGTCACTTCGCCGGCGAGTTTGACTCGTTTGACCGGGGGGTTGACCACCCCTGGGTCGCTGACGTGTGGGCCACCCCTCCCCTAATTAGTTAGTTTAATTAAGTAAATGTTAATTAAATTAGATAGTTAGTTTAGTCACTGACCCGTGGGCCCAGACCCCACTGACAGCTAATTAGTCTTTAGTTTAACACTAATTAACTTTGTTAATTAGCTGTGACACTGACATGCCGGGCCCACATGTCATGTTTGACTTGGACTAGCTCCTGTTGACTGACTGACGTCAATATGATGTCATGCTGACGCAGTAAAGGATTTTCTGGGATTTTTAGATTTAAAAATAATTCTGGAAATTCCAGAAAATACCCAAAACTTCTAAAAATCATATAAAATCAACCGTAGCTCAGATGGAAATAAGTTATATATGAAAAATGATCAGAAAAATCCAATCTTTCCAATGGCACTGGTTTCATGCATGTCTGAGCAAGTTAACCTTGCTGTATACATTAAAACATGATAATGCACTTATTTAAATAATAGCTAAAGTGCCAATTTGAATCTTTGATTCAAATAGGCTCAAACCCTTCTGGTTATAGTTGCATTAGCCCAAAACACATGTATCTTGCCATGTCATGAGCATGCATCATATTGTTGCATTTGTTTGTTTAATGATTGTATCGTCGGTATTCCCTGTGTTAGGTCCTGCTCCCGAGGATACTGCTGCGTATCCAGTTGAAGAGCTGTAACACCCCAAAAATTTAATCATATTTTTATTAATTAAAAATTTGGCTAGAAATAAAATTTTGAATTATATTAGGTTCTTTAATAATTTTTAAGCCTTTTCTATACCTGTCCTTCAAAAATCTTCTCTTCATATAGTAAATTTTTGGAAATAATTTTGTGGGCTCTGGTTGTATCTTGAGTCATTTCACTATTTGTTTAATAACAGTAGAAATTATTTTCATAATAAAATTTGTCTCTAAATAACTCTTTTAATAGCATTTTCAGTATTTTAAATGCTTCTGTTGCACTACAACCATTATAAATAATTCTCTAAAAATTCCACCATAATTCTGAGAGGTCTTATGATGCCTATATGTCACTTTGGTGCAAAAACCCAACTTGGTGTTTTGCAAAATTTGAGTGAACCATCCTCCTTTTCATTTCTGTCCATTCTCAAGGTTTCTACTACAACCTCAATTTTTCTTTCCCCAAAAATTCTGAAACTTGTCCATATTTTAGTCCTTCCAACTAAACCCTTAAGTCCAGAAGATCATCCCCATTTGAATTTTCTAAGTCCACCAAACACCTCTCTGTAGTTACTGTCCAGAAGTGAATTTTTGCAAAACTTGCACTAGCAAGTTTGCTCCTTCCACAAACCAACTCCACCATCATCTATTATCTGTAAGGAGACACAACTCTGCCAAGTTTCACTTCCAACAAAGTTGCCTAGATAGCTCTATCATTCTGTCGAGCACCTTGTATGCATAACAGAAATTTTGCCACCACCTATGCTACATTGGACACTTGGTCAAATGACGAAACCAGCATGTCCAGCACCTCCCTCCTGCCCATTAGCAGCACTCTGCCAATTTGTAGCTCCATTAGATCCTTGTAGACGCCATTGGCATTTTGCCGAACACGTGGTGCGCGTGTCCAGAGCGCGACCAGAGCGCGGGTGTTGCAGTCACTGGCATCGCGCTCCTGACGATCTCCTGCTGCCTCCTCTGCTCGCCCGAGCCCTCCTCCGGATCAGCTCGATCCCCTGCAAGCTCGCCGACACCTTACCTCGGCCGCTAGTGCCGACCATCGCCGACCACGCCACCCACGGTCGCCACCGTCTCGAGCACGTCTTCGCCCTGAGGCACCTGGCCCTATCCGTGCTTGCCAGCACGGCTCATCATCACTGCGGGCCACCACAGTCCACACCGACCACCGCCGCCTCCAGCCACCTCGCCACCGGCCTCACCCATCGCCATAAATGGCCGCCGCCGTCGCCTGCTGTGGGCGGTGCCGCCCGAGCCGCCTGGCACCACCCGAGGCCAGCCAGCTCGCCCCCTGGACGGTTGACTCACCCAGAGGCTTGCCACGTCGTGCCACCCCCCTCAACCACCTCGCCGGCGCAGTAATAGCGCCCGCCATCGTGGCTTTCTCTGGAAGCCGCGGCACCGCATCGCCCCGCCTATATAAGCCACCCCCGAGCTCTCCCAGCTCCACACCATTCCCCCTCCTCCCTCTGAGAACCACCCCAAGCCATGGAACGACCGGAAACGGTCGTCTTCCCCAACTCCAGTAGCTTCTGCCGCCACCGTCTCCTCGATGGTTCCGGCGCCACCCGAGCCTCCCCCACTCCGTTCTCTTCACCAGTAGTTTCCCCCTGATCCAGCGGATCCTTTCCCCACTCCAATTCCATCGAGGCTAGCCCGTGGGCAAAAGCCCCCTTCCACCCGACGCCCTCCTCCGCCATGGATGGCGTTCTACTCGACACCGAGCTCCCCGGCGACCATCTTCTTATTACACAGGTGCGGCTCGTTCTCAGGAACACGCCGGTACCATCAGATTCTCGAATGGAGGCCCCTGCCGCCGGGAATCATCACCGGAGTTTTTCCCTGCTCCTGTCCATGGTACGCGAAAGGTGGGAGACAAACCCGACAGGTGGGCTCCGCCTGTCGGCGACTCACCGTTTCGCCCCGCGTGGCCGCGTCCCTGGGCTCAGCCCAGTGGCGTCGTTTAGCCGGGCCTCGCCCCAGTGCACGCCTCTGCCTGTTCACAGGAAGACTTCTCTGTCTTTATCTTTTATCCAGTAAATTAGAGTAATTCCACAGCACTCTTTTCCACACCAAATTTAATAATTCAAATTCCTTTAGACTTCTAAAATAATTCTCTTATTATTTAAGTTAGGTGAACATTTTTGTTATGCGTAGTCTCTGTTGAATCAATTAAATATTGCTCTTAATCATTTATTTAAACTTAGATATTCCATAGCTAATTCATATGAACTCTAAATAAATTAATTCTTTTTCTGATATTCCTTAAATATCCTCTAGTTTATTTTAGTATTTATTTCAAAAATATTTGAAATACTTTTTAGTACTGTTTTTGAATTATGTGGTGATTTAGATATTTTTGAAATGAAGGGGGGATGAATTTTTTCAAACTTGTGGAGTGCTCTCAATACTTCTGCATGTTCAAGGCAAGCATCTTGAACACTTGATATGATGATTGCATAGTGGATTATTTGCTAGAATAATTCAAACATGACTATGTTGAATTCAAATTAATTTTGCATATTGCTAGTGGAGCTTGCATGGTCATGTGCATATTTTCTCTTGCATGTATTCCACTATGGTATTGATATGCATGAATTGTGAGTACCCAGGAGTATGCTCCTGCTTTGGACGTGCCGGTGGGCACGGGCCATATTTGACACGGTGGTGTCACGAGGTATATGTGGAAGCAGGCAAGGGTTGTGGCCCTGTCCTGAGGATGTGGTTGAAAGAATAATTTTGTTGTGCTAACCACTGCAAGAATCATAAGCCTCCTGAGTCGACCGTAGATCGAGTCTTGTTCCGGTAACCCCCATACTTGTTTCGTGCTACCACTTGTCCCTGCCTCGGGTAAGGTATGGTTTAGTAAGTTGTTAACCCCTTTCCGTGCACACACCGTACAGAGGGCTACGATGAGGGTTTCCAGGGCCCTGGACTAAATCCGGTCATCGGGTCAAGGGGGCATGGGTGTTTCCGGCTGTCGTGATGCCGAGAGGGAGTGTACCCTTGTAATCCGCGCGTTTGAATAGTGATCCCATGCTATTGGAGGTTGTAGCCTTCCCACTTAGAGTTTTACTTAACTGTTGTTTTGGGTGATTCCTGGCAGCAGAAAAGTTAAGCTGGTGTGTGCTGGTCAGGCGTGTTTTCAACCCAAAGACCATAATGGGAATTAGTCAGTGTCACGATACTGACTAAAGAAATCCTATACTTGTGGGTAAAGAGTACACCCTCTGCAGAGTTTAAAAACCTATTCGAATAGCCGTGTCCGCGGTTAAGGACTACAGTCTGGGTTGGTCAAGTGTCGGTCTTAGAGTCGGTCTCCGGAGGAAATATTTAAAAATTGAGCATGGTTATTTTGCAGGATAATTATCGTTGCTACTGGTGTTACCATTAGTATATTTGATGATATGATTATTATTGTGGACTAACACATTACTCTTATTTTATTTTCTTAGAGTGTCTCAGGGGCTGGCTGGACTACCCCGGGCACTCGCCTTTAATTTCAAGTCCTTTTGTGGCGTCCCTCGAGTTTCAGGCGGTTTATCACGCCACTACTCTTGTGGACACCCGACTGGCATTTCTTTTCAAGTCCTTTCGTGGCGTTGCCTGAGTTCTCGGATGGTATCGTCCGATTTCTCTTTTAAACACCCGACTGGCATTTCTCTTCAAGACCGACCGTGGTGTCACTTGACATCCGACCGGCATTTCTTTTATATTTTATTGATACTAATATTTATTTTCTGCACTAACTATTATTCACCATGCCATGTTTTAATTCCTGTCAGCATACATTTAATATAAGTCCATCATGAGCATATGCATATAGTTTAATTCATCATGACCATATAATTGTTTGCTGCATTTGTTATATCATTTGTCCATGATGTTTGCGAGTACAATCAAACGTACTCACAGGCTTGTCCCTGGCTATTTACTTGGCCAGGTTAGGAGTTCTACGGGGAAAACCACAGCGACGTCCGTGCGAAGCCTAGGAGTACAGCCACGCGGGATAGGAGTTATCCGGGTCAGCTGTTCCTGTGGGAATGGAGCCCCATCGATGTTGGAGATCCACAAGCCAATTCCTTCATCCACCACCGGAGTCATTGTTGTATCAGTAGACCTTTATGGTCTTGTATCAAATTCTTGTAAATGCTTGGTAATCTGTAACAAGGATGTGTCCACCAGTAACAGTAATCCTGGGCTGGTGATGACACTAGGGGTTAATTTCTGGAATATTGTGTTCCCGAAATCCGGCCCCGACAGCCTTGGTATCAGAGCCAGGCTGACCATTGGCTAATCCTATCTTAGCCTGGTCACCATCCCTAGGTTTCCACACCATCCACAACTTTTCCTATCCACAGTCAAGTCTATCCCATCCACAGTGGCAACCGACATCTTTTGATAGCCGGTGCCCAACCTATCAGTCTATCCATAGGCCGTGTGCCTGTGCCAACACCTGAGCTTTCCCATCCACAAGCGTGCGATGGAAGACTCGGCTGACTTATAAAGGAAGCCTTACCCCAAACTCAGCACATCACAGCCTCATTCCCAGTCTGATATCCAACCACCAAGATGCCAGGCCCCCTCGTTCGCAACGAGACCACCGCAGTCGAGTTCGAAGGCTTTGTAGCCATCCTCGCCAATCTCACCCGTCGTGCCTTCGGCATCGACGAGCCGCCGGAATATGTCGTGTACCAAGAGCACACGAGTAATTCCATCCATCACTTCTGGGCCACGGTGCACCTCTACGGGAGAGGCATCACATCGGAGCGCCCCTACCGGTTCACCGGGAGGACGACCTCCGACGAGCCCCAAGCCATCCAACTTGCAGCCCGAGAGGCTATAATTCATCTTCGGCACCTGTCGCCGAGGGTTAACTGCCGCTCATTCTACTACTACCCTAGTCGTGAAGGCTATGGTAGCCCGACCCAGGTCGCCAACGGAGACCATGAGTCGGATCCTGCCCTGGTGCATCTGGTGCGCTACCTGAGAGCGCAAGAGGCACTATTTGATTAGGTCACTCTTGACCTGATTGAGACCCGCAGGATGCTCGCTCTCCTAACCCCGGCAAGGAGCGAAGCCGCACCCGCCCCCGACACCCCGATGGTGCTGCTTGGAAGGCCGGTTGAGCCCCCAAGTTCTGCCCATGTCATCTACCCGGGCAATGCCATCGCCTCACCCGGGGAACTCCGTCGTCTCTTGGAGGCCTACTCCAATGGGACGGTGACCTCGACACCCCACGAGGGACACCACCGCTACTCCAGCCCCATAGCTCCCCATCCTACCCCGGCCAGCTCCGACGCGGAAGCGCACGGAGACGACTCGGCATCCACAAGACGCGCCCGGCTAGATATCAACCAGGTGGACTGATTCCACCAGAATTGTGTCAAGCCCTAGTGGCCCGGTTTTTTCTTTAGTTCCGTAGTAGCTGTTGTGTGGCGTAGTGAGTTTGTAAACCACCTGCGTGTCTTCAGCTAATAGTATGTGTGATCTGGCATGAATTGTTTGACGAGTGGTTGCAGAGTAAATTCTAGACGTGACCCCTAATCGACATACACAGTAATATGTCACCTTTCTTTTGGGGATTGAGGCCTGAGACTTTGACTCAGACAGCCCCGCACCGGAGTCGGTACACCCGTTGTACTGGCATCACTTCATGTTCCCCAACCCAGGCACTCTATAAGAAGCCACTTTCACATCCAACACCAGCAACCATCAGCATCAAGCACTGCCCTTCCTCATTCACCCATCCATGTCTCACCCCGGAGCTTACCTGAGGACCCCCGATGCAAGCCCTGGTAGTTTTGTTAAGATATTGTGGGATTTTACCTGCAATACTCTTGGCTCTACCCATCCACCCCTGTATGAGCTGTTCAAATCGAGGATCACTTCTGATCTCTCGAAATACTGGGCAGCTGTGCACATTCCACCAGCAAGTATAAACCAAGGCCCTCCCTATGTTATCTTCATCGGGAGATCCATGCCAACCCCAGGCATGGCCATCGAGTCCGTTGCTTATGAAGCAGTCACCCATCTTCGATTTGCGGTACCCTGTGCCAACGCAAGGGAATGCTACTATTTTCCAAGCCGCGCTGCTTTTGGAGCAGAAGCTATGTTCCGCTGTGAACGTGCAGAAAGCGATCCAGCCCTGGTCTATCTCACTCAGTACGTGATAGCCCAGGAGCGTTTCACCCAGCAAATACTAGAGTATCTCCACTACCTTGCTGTTCTGAATCCCCGGATTGCCATTGGCGGACCCCCTCTGCCAACTCAGGAGGGACACGTTCTTCGTTTACTTCCTCGACTTCCTCCACTCCCTGCGGAAGAAGAAGAATGTGTTCCAACATCGGGAAGCCTTCCGCTCGACCCCGAAGATCTCGTTTTCGGACCGTAGACGGTCGTGAGTGCGTTGGCATAGCGTGTAGTGCTTGTTTGCATGATGTGATCCTTTGTATGGTTTCTTAGGGTGTATGTCATGAATCTATTGCCCTGATTGCATTTTGCATATGAGTGCTTTGTCTGTGTGATTTGTTTTTTTTATTCTTCTGCCCTTAACGAATCTCGAGGACGAGATTTTCTTAAGGGGGGTAGAGTTTGTAACACCCCAAAAATTTAATCATATTTTTATTAATTAAAAATTTGGCTAGAAATAAAATTTTGAATTATATTAGGTTCTTTAATAATTTTTAAGCCTTTTCTATACCTGTCCTTCAAAAATCTTCTCTTCATATAGTAAATTTTTGGAAATAATTTTGTGGGCTCTGGTTGTATCTTGAGTCATTTCACTATTTGTTTAATAACAGTAGAAATTATTTTCATAATAAAATTTGTCTCTAAATAACTCTTTTAATAGCATTTTCAGTATTTTAAATGCTTCTGTTGCACTACAACCATTATAAATAATTCTCTAAAAATTCCACCATAATTCTGAGAGGTCTTATGATGCCTATATGTCACTTTGGTGCAAAAACCCAACCTGGTGTTTTGCAAAATTTGAGTGAACCATCCTCCTTTTCATTTCTGTCCATTCTCAAGGTTTCTACTACAACCTCAATTTTTCTTTCCCCAAAAATTCTGAAACTTGTCCATATTTTAGTCCTTCCAACTAAACCCTTAAGTCCAGAAGATCATCCCCATTTGAATTTTCTAAGTCCACCAAACACCTCTCTGTAGTTACTGTCCAGAAGTGAATTTTTGCAAAACTTGCACTAGCAAGTTTGCTCCTTCCACAAACCAACTCCACCATCATCTATTATCTGTAAGGAGACACAACTCTGCCAAGTTTCACTTCCAACAAAGTTGCCTAGATAGCTCTATCATTCTGTCGAGCACCTTGTATGCATAACAGAAATTTTGCCACCACCTATGCTACATTGGACACTTGGTCAAATGACGAAACCAGCATGTCCAGCACCTCCCTCCTGCCCATTAGCAGCACTCTGCCAATTTGTAGCTCCATTAGATCCTTGTAGACGCCATTGGCATTTTGCCGAACACGTGGTGCGCGTGTCCAGAGCGCGACCAGAGCGCGGGTGTTGCAGTCACTGGCATCGCGCTCCTGACGATCTCCTGCTGCCTCCTCTGCTCGCCCGAGCCCTCCTCCGGATCAGCTCGATCCCCTGCAAGCTCGCCGACACCTTACCTCGGCCGCTAGTGCCGACCATCGCCGACCACGCCACCCACGGTCGCCACCGTCTCGGGCACGTCTTCGCCCTGAGGCACCTGGCCCTATCCGTGCTTGCCAGCACGGCTCATCATCACTGCGGGCCACCACAGTCCACACCGACCACCGCCGCCTCCAGCCACCTCGCCACCGGCCTCACCCATCGCCATAAATGGCCGCCGCCGTCGCCTGCTGTGGGCGGTGCCGCCCGAGCCGCCTGGCACCACCCGAGGCCAGCCAGCTCGCCCCCTGGACGGTTGACTCACCCAGAGGCTTGCCACGTCGTGCCACCCCCCTCAACCACCTCGCCGGCGCAGTAATAGCGCCCGCCATCGTGGCTTTCTCTGGAAGCCGCGGCACCGCGTCGCCCCGCCTATATAAGACACCCCCGAGCTCTCCCAGCTCCACACCATTCCCCCTCCTCCCTCTGAGAACCACCCCAAGCCATGGAACGACCGGAAACGGTCGTCTTCCCCAACTCCAGTAGCTTCTGCCGCCACCGTCTCCTCGATGGTTCCGGCGCCACCCGAGCCTCCCCCACTCCGTTCTCTTCACCAGTAGTTTCCCCCTGATCCAGCGGATCCTTTCCCCACTCCAATTCCATCGAGGCTAGCCCGTGGGCAAAAGCCCCCTTCCACCCGACGCCCTCCTCCGCCATGGATGGCGTTCTACTCGACACCGAGCTCCCCGGCGACCATCTTCTTATTACACAGGTGCGGCTCGTTCTCAGGAACACGCCGGTACCATCAGATTCTCGAATGGAGGCCCCTGCCGCCGGGAATCATCACCGGAGTTTTTCCCTGCTCCTGTCCATGGTACGCGAAAGGTGGGAGACAAACCCGACAGGTGGGCTCCGCCTGTCGGCGACTCACCGTTTCGCCCCGCGTGGCCGCGTCCCTGGGCTCAGCCCAGTGGCGTCGTTTAGCCGGGCCTCGCCCCAGTGCACGCCTCTGCCTGTTCACAGGAAGACTTCTCTGTCTTTATCTTTTATCCAGTAAATTAGAGTAATTCCACAGCACTCTTTTCCACACCAAATTTAATAATTCAAATTCCTTTAGACTTCTAAAATAATTCTCTTATTATTTAAGTTAGGTGAACATTTTTGTTATGCGTAGTCTCTGTTGAATCAATTAAATATTGCTCTTAATCATTTATTTAAACTTAGATATTCCATAGCTAATTCATATGAACTCTAAATAAATTAATTCTTTTTCTGATATTCCTTAAATATCCTCTAGTTTATTTTAGTATTTATTTCAAAAATATTTGAAATACTTTTTAGTACTGTTTTTGAATTATGTGGTGATTTAGATATTTTTGAAATGAAGGGGGGATGAATTTTTTCAAACTTGTGGAGTGCTCTCAATACTTCTGCATGTTCAAGGCAAGCATCTTGAACACTTGATATGATGATTGCATAGTGGATTATTTGCTAGAATAATTCAAACATGACTATGTTGAATTCAAATTAATTTTGCATATTGCTAGTGGAGCTTGCATGGTCATGTGCATATTTTCTCTTGCATGTATTCCACTATGGTATTGATATGCATGAATTGTGAGTACCCAGGAGTATGCTCCTGCTTTGGACGTGTCGGTGGGCACGGGCCATATTTGACACGGTGGTGTCACGAGGTATATGTGGAAGCAGGCAAGGGTTGTGGCCCTGTCCTGAGGATGTGGTTGAAAGAATAATTTTGTTGTGCTAACCACTGCAAGAATCATAAGCCTCCTGAGTCGACCGTAGATTGAGTCTTGTTCCGGTAACCCCCATACTTGTTTCGTGCTACCACTTGTCCCTGCCTCGGGTAAGGTATGGTTTAGTAAGTTGTTAACCCCTTTCCGTGCACACACCGTACAGAGGGCTACGATGAGGGTTTCCAGGGCCCTGGACTAAATCCGGTCATCGGGTCAAGGGGGCATGGGTGTTTCCGGCTGTCGTGATGCCGAGAGGGAGTGTACCCTTGTAATCCGCGTGTTTGAATAGTGATCCCATGCTATTGGAGGTTGTAGCCTTCCCACTTAGAGTTTTCCTTAACTGTTGTTTTGGGTGATTCCTGGCAGCAGAAAAGTTAAGCTGGTGTGTGCTGGTCAGGCGTGTTTTCAACCCAAAGACCATAATGGGAATTAGTCAGTGTCACGATACTGACTAAAGAAATCCTATACTTGTGGGTAAAGAGTACACCCTCTGCAGAGTTTAAAAACCTATTCGAATAGCCGTGTCCGCGGTTAAGGACTACAGTCTGGGTTGGTCAAGTGTCGGTCTTAGAGTCGGTCTCCGGAGGAAATATTTAAAAATTGAGCATGGTTATTTTGCAGGATAATTATCGTTGCTACTGGTGTTACCATTAGTATATTTGATGATATGATTATTATTGTGGACTAACACATTACTCTTATTTTATTTTCTTAGAGTGTCTCAGGGGCTGGCTGGACTACCCCGGGCACTCGCCTTTATTTTCAAGTCCTTTTGTGGCGTCCCTCGAGTTTCAGGCGGTTTATCACGCCACTACTCTTGTGGACACCCGACTGGCATTTCTTTTCAAGTCCTTTCGTGGCGTTGCCTGAGTTCTCGGATGGTATCGTCCGATTTCTCTTTTAAACACCCGACTGGCATTTCTCTTCAAGACCGACCGTGGTGTCACTTGACATCCGACCGGCATTTCTTTTATATTTTATTGATACTAATATTTATTTTCTGCACTAACTATTATTCACCATGCCATGTTTTAATTCCTGTCAGCATACATTTAATATAAGTCCATCATGAGCATATGCATATAGTTTAATTCATCATGACCATATAATTGTTTGCTGCATTTGTTATATCATTTGTCCATGATGTTTGCGAGTACAATCAAACGTACTCACAGGCTTGTCCCTGGCTATTTACTTGGCCAGGTTAGGAGTTCTACGGGGAAAACCACAGCGACGTCCGTGCGAAGCCTAGGAGTACAGCCACGCGGGATAGGAGTTATCCGGGTCAGCTGTTCCTGTGGGAATGGAGCCCCATCGATGTTGGAGATCCACAAGCCAATTCCTTCATCCACCACCGGAGTCATTGTTGTATCAGTAGACCTTTATGGTCTTGTATCAAATTCTTGTAAATGCTTGGTAATCTGTAACAAGGATGTGTCCACCAGTAACAGTAATCCTGGGCTGGTGATGACACTAGGGGTTAATTTCTGGAATATTGTGTTCCCGAAATCCGGCCCCGACAAGAGCAGTACCCGACAACCACTTTGTCAGGCAAGCAATCATTGATCATTCCGATACAAACCCAATCTTCTCGCTCCTGCTCTCTTTTACTGCATTAAGGCAACAGCATGTGAACTGCTACTTGCTGCGGTAGTTGAACCCTATTCCCTTGCATGACCTGTCATTGCCACAATAAATAGTTGAAACCCACTAGCATGTGTAGGAGTTGTTTGAGCCATGTGATGTGTGATCCACCATGCTATTCGCTTATGTTGCCTGCTATGCTTAGAGTTGTGTCTGGTCTGGTTCATCTGGGTGATGGATCAGAGTGAAATGATCATACCGATAAAGAGAAGGAAGTGTGGAATACGCTTGGTAAAGGTATCGATGAAAGGCCATGTAGGAGTACGTGGTGGGTTGTTTCATTGGAATCGTCCATAGGACCCGAGATCTGTGTGTGTGATTCAAGTTACAGTTACTACCACACATTGGGCCCTGAAATATGAGCCCGCTTGACTTATCGACTGCCATGTTCTCTGTCCAGGAGTTGCAACTAATTTCTGGTGTTTATAGTTTACTGGAGGTCGTGCACAGCGCTGACCCTCGGGGTGGGCTGTGATGCGACAGGTACGTGGCACGGTGTACCGGTTGCCCGTTTGGTGACTCGGGAACCCTGTACACATCGTTTGGGGCCGTGAGCGACACCCCGGCCGGATCTCCCCACGGATGGAACCCAAATAGGCGATAAACCTGGACGAGAGACTTGAGTGGTTGGTTAGGTCGTGGTCTACACCCACGTCGGCTTTCGCTTGAAGTCTGCCGAGCACATGTCGTGTGCAGACGCTAAGTGGTGAAAACATGTGTGAAGAAGTACACCCCTGCAGGGTTACCAATCTATTCGAATAGCCGTTGTTCGCGGTAAGGACTACTTGGTTACTCTTACAGTTCATAGACAAGTTGATGGATACTACTAAAAGCCTCAAGATAAGTGTGAGTGTCGTGGATGGCCCTTCCGTAGGATGATGGAAGAGGATCCTCGGTAGTGTATTGTTGTGGTGAGTAGAGGACTCGTGTTCGTAGTAACATCTTGCAATCTGTTGAGAGTTGTAGTATAGGTTAGCCAAGAGTCAAAGCTGGCTTTCTGCTATGAACTCCACTACCCCCTTTGATAATGTTGCATGTATGATAGGTTCTGTGGTAAGACTTGCTGAGTACCTTTGTACTCATGTTTGCTTAATAACTGTTGCAGAGGAGAACCCTGCCCCTGCTGATGGGTTCTACATAGACGTTGACGTCGACGAGTAGCTTTACACCCAGACGGAGATCTGGAGCTTGTGAAGGGCCTTGTAGATAGTCAGGCTACACCAAGCCTGTTTTATTTTCTAAGTTGTCTGTACTCAGACATGTAGCTTCCGCTTGTGCTTGTATGACTGTATGACTTGAGTGTTGGGTCATGTGACCCCTATCTGTATGGATATGTTATGTATGGCTCTTGGAGCCTCTTAAATAAAGTACTTTGAGTCATAGAGTTCTGTTGTGATGCAATGTTGTATTTGCACATATTGAGCATATTGTGTGTATGATTGAAATGCTTGGTATGTGTGGGATCCGACACCTAGTTGTTTTCCTTTGGTAGCCTATCTTACAGGGAAATGCCTCCTAGTGTCTCCAATGAGCCTTGGTAGCTTGCTACTGCTCGGAACACGTAGGCTGGCCGGCATGTGTCCTTCTTCGTTCCTGTGTCTGTCCCTTAGGGAAAATGTCACGCGTTGTTCCTTTTAGTCCATGTAGCTTGCTACGACTTGGGTTCATACGTTGATGACCGACACGTTCGTTGCTGGGTCATGGATGCCTGTCTCTGTAATTTAGTGCCACTTTTGGTTTATAACTAGCCATGTCGGCCCGGGTTCTCTGTCATATGGATGCTAGCGACACTGTCATATACGTGTGCCAAAATGCGCAAACGGTCCCGGGCCAGGTAAGGTGGCACCCGTGGGGTTACCGTGCGTGAGGCCGCAAAGTGATATGACGTGTTACAGCTAGATCGGTGTGACTTAGGATCGGGGTCCTGACACTGGCTTGGGTTTTCTCATAAGCGAGATGGACCGAGGAGGTAAGGGTCGTTGCAAGCCCCCAGCCAGATGATTCCAACCCGCCGCTGCGCGCCGGTTTAGACATCAGTGTGAGCTGCCAGCGGCCAGATCAAGTCGCCAGTGCCAAGTTCTACAACCACGGACAAAATCTCGCCGAGCTCGTTCCGTGTCAGGCACAGCGCTCGCCCATGTTGGCTAAATGCTAGTTGTGTTTGTACAGACAGAGCAGAGCGGAGGATGGGAGTAGGATATACACCTGCAAGTTTAAATTTTCTGGTACTGTGCTAAGTCCTTGGAAAGTGCTAGATGAAGCACGTACCACGTATGCAGTCAACAGCCTTTTTCATCTGAATTACCAGTAAAATGCACAACAAGACAAGTGGCTACATGGAGGAGGGAGGATTTGTTAATTCATACCATCGATACTAATCTGACTCTACTTCAAAGAAGAAAAAGAGAAGGAAATTGGCAAATGTTGCGGTCTGACCACCGCGGCAGTCTCGCGATCTGCCACATCAAGGATTGTTTTGGCTGCAGCCGTAACCCGCCGAGACCGGCAATCAAATCTCCGCTATTGCGCCGCCCTATAAAGGCATACCTTATCTATCAAATCACTGACTCACAGATCATCTGCTCGGCTTGTTCGCCTGTGTGTGGTTGTGTACACACGTAAATCTGGAGGAATACGGCTAGATACTGCTCTCTGGCGTAAAGACCAAGGCCTGCAAATCAAGTTGCACTTTTTTTTATATATCCACCTGCTACACGGAGAGGACAACCTCACAAGGACGCAGGGTGCAGTACAGTCATTATTTTAAAGCTAAATCAGCACTACTGCCTATGTTTACGGAGGTAAAAACAGTCACTGCGCACCCGGCGCCACCTCCGTCGTCGCGTCGAGCCGCTGTGGCTCGATTCACCGCCCGCGACTCAGTTCTGAGTCTCCCGGCCTGACATCAAAGTGGTCAATACATGGACTGAAAATTATTCCCACCTCCCTCTCTGAAGAGTGCACAGAAGTGCAGGCTGATTGTTGTCGCGGGGATACCAATTTTTTTTAAATGGAGCTGGTACTAGAAAAAGGGGCTACGGCAACATCTGCAACACACCGATTCACGAGGAGATTTGATAGATCACTGCTGCTACTACTTGGGTGAAGACGATCTGCTACATGGTTGCAAGTAAAACTACAGTGCTAGCTACTGTGTCGCATATAGCATCTGTTCGCCAGTCAAAGCAAGAAGAAAAGAAGGAGGACGTTAATTTAGCGACAAAACTGAAAAGTTATCTACGGATGCCACTTACGGATCATCCGTCGTTCGAACAAACACATGTGCTATCTTTCTTATTTATTTTTCAATACATATTAATTCATCCGAGCAAAAATACCCTGTCCTGCTGTATTTTATACGCAGGAAAAATCATTCATTATAAAGCGGTATTATACCGCGGAGATGGAGGCCCGCCAACATCATTCGATACAAGTGAACACCGTTACTTAACGGACTCCCGCACAGGTTTACAAAGCCGTGGCCGTCTTACGCGACAACACCGGTTTACAACACGGAGGACAACTTGCTCATCTCCACCGGTTTACAACCCCGCGGTCGATTTCATATGTCTGTGCTACCTCTGATGCTGCGGTCGTCTTACTGTCCGCCCTGTGATCCGGTCTATTCAACATACCGGTTCAAATTCACTCAGGTGATATCCATCCAAAGTTTATTTCCCTTGATATATATCATTTTCATTAAGAAAATAAGATGCTTTGATCAGTCTATCTGGTTGTGCAGGGCAACTCCCATGTATATACTCTGCCGAGGTGATCACTGAAGGGCTTCCTGTTCAAACATAGGTCGAATTCGAACCAAGAATACATGGCGCAAAAGCCCTCTGGACAGGCGACAGCCATCCAGTGATTGGCTAAAAGATTTACCTATGGTTCTATGGAACCATGGAGGCCCTCTGGACAGGCGACATCCATCCAGTGATTGGCTAAAGATTACCCATGGTTATATGGAACCATGGAGGCCCTCTGGACAGGCGACAGCCATCTAGTGATTGGCTAAAGATTACCCATGGTTCTATGGAACCATGGAGGCCCTCTAGACAGGCGACAGCCATCCAGTGATTGGCTAAAGATTTACCCATGGTTCTATGGAACCATGGAGGCCCTCTGGACAGGCGACAACCATCCAGTGATTGGCTAAAGATTACCCATGGTTCTATGGAACCATGGAGGCCCTCTGGACAGGCGATAGCCATCCAGTGATTGGCTAAAGATTTACCCATGGTTTCATGGAACCATGGAGGCCCTCTGGACAGGCGACAGCCATCCAGTGATTGGCTAAAGTTTTACCTATGGTTTCATGGAACCATGGAGGCCCTCTGGACAGGCGACAGCCATCCAGTGATTGGCTAAAGTTTTTTCTTATGGTTCCTATGGACGATTCGGCCACATCCATCGACCGGCCCTCTGGATGGTAAGCCCATTCCATTGATTGGCTGAACCTTGCTTTGAGCCTGGCAGCTCGTAAAAAGCCTCGATTACACGGTTTTATTTGCAAATTTGCATTTCTGTTCTTTATGTTTTGTGGTTCTTTAAACCGGAGTGGGACAACTTCAAGGTTGACCACATATCTTCAAAAGTCTGGACACACAGCTCCAGCATTATTTAAACCGGCAGTTCTTGTAAACCCGGAATAATTGGGTACGCCCCAACGGAGCCAAGAGCTTCCTCAGAAACAACAATGACCGCCGGATTAAGGATATCAAGCATATTTAATCACAGGTATGAAGTATTTTTAAATACATATTGGCAGTACATGATCAGTTATAATGACCGGTGTTTATTAAACCGGCCTGGCTTTGACTATAAGTCGCCAGTATGAGACAAAATAATGACCGGTGTTTATTAACCCGGCCTGGTTGTGATCAAATATCACTGGAACCGGTTTTCAAACCGGATTATATATTCAAATCTTTAATAGCCAACATGGCTGGATTCTTATTATGGTCATCAATATTATGATGGAGGTTATCAAAGTCGCTTTAAGCGCAATGGATATTATTTCATTGATGGAAGTGATCTATTCTACAAAGGAATAGTCCCGAGTTGCTGCAGGCTTACAACCCGGTACTTGGGGGCTACATTATTCAAGTCAAAGATTACATCAAATACATAAGTCTCATGTCACTGCAAGCATGCACCATGACACTTGGGGGCTAATGCAAAGTCATTTTTGCTCACTTTATTGAAGACCCGACTCATCATATTATAATGAGCCGGCCCTTGGGGGCTACCAATCGCTCCTGTCAACAATTCAAGGTACACAAGTATTAATCCATTATATTGAAGGGTTCACTGCTCAGTTGGTAAAGCACAAAGCTCTTAACCTTGTGGACGTGGATTCAAACCCCACGATGGAAGTTACATCATATAATGTTATTTTCAATGATTATATCTGCAAAGTCCCTGCTCATTATTACATAATGACCCGGCACTTGGGGGCTACATGTTGCTATTCAGGAAGTACCGGTTCACCTTTTAAATGCAGCTAAACCGGAACTTGGGGGCTACAGGTAATATGCATATAAAGAAGGAACATCTTCAAATTTTCAGTTTTGGGTAAATCCGGAAGATCAATCATAACCCAGCATTGGCAACAATCATAACTCGGCATTTATAAACAGTCATGACCCGGAATTATCATTTTTTATAACCCGACAATGGTGGTAGTCATAAACCGGCAAGTTCTACATTTCCAAGCTGGCTGGATGTCAATTGAATATTTGAAGATCAACATTTTTATCAAGTCAGAGCATTGAAGGCCGAGTCAAATGGATTCTGGATTTACAATATTTTTTCTACAAACAAGTTAATTATGAAGCTGGTCTGTTGACCCGGATTTTCTAGAAGAAGGAAAGGACAAGGACTTAAGGATGATCAGATGCCGATTTACAAGAAAATTCTTAACCCGGAGCACAGCCTGTCAGATTCGTTCTTGTGTTTATCTTGCAGCATAAGTTTACCATGGATAAAACCAAGCTAAACTTGGGGGCTAATGTTGGGGATATACCCCACGGTATGAACCGGCCGAAATTATAACCCGGCCGGACTTGGTGGTTTACTTGAGAGACGGTTTACACTTGATGATTCACTAGCAACCTACCTAAATAATACCACTCACTGGTAACCCGGCTGGCGGATCACGGATGACAAGGCCCAAGGCCCAGAAGGCCGGTTCATATTATGGTGGGCCGGTTTATGAATAAAGCGCAAGAAATATTCTCATACAAAGGAAACAAGACTAGGACTCCTTGTAATAGATCAATCCTAGTCCTACTAGGACTAGTCATGTAACCCGCCCCTTCAACATATATAAGGAGGGGCAGGGCTCTCCGAAAAGGGACAAGTTAGAAGCGGAGAAGTTTAGACAAGTTTCTAGGGTTAGACACAAAGAGCCGGTTTACCGGCGACACCACGAGGATCATAATGAGACCTAGCCTCAAACAGCACGTAGGGTTATTACCGGATGATGTTTCCCGGGGCCCGAAGCTGTCTAAATCCGTGTCTTGCATCGCGTCTCTCGATTCCGCCCAACCCCTCTCAAGCTACTACATAGATGCGCGGCCTCACGACTAAGTCCGCTAAACCGGACATCTGCCGTGTTAATTCCACGACAAAAGCCTATGGACAAACCCTTCAAATATAACTCAAGGCAAACATTAGTCCATAGGAACTGTCATCAATTACCAAAACCAAACATGGGGCCACCGCATGTTCTTTCAGTTGGGCCAGGTGCACCAAGCCATTAAAGGCCCATGCGGCGAGGGAAGGAAAAAAGGAGAGTCATCGTAGGAAAAGGATTGGACTTGGAATTCAAGTCCTCTTCCCCTTAGCATCAACTCCTATTAGGAGTAGGGTTGGACTCTCAGCCCTCTCACACATATAAATATAGGGGAGGGGTGCAGCAAGGGACCCCAACACATTGGCCTTGGCTGCTGCCCCGTCTCTTCCTCCCGACATAGTTCTCATCCATGGTTTTTCACTTTGCGAAGCCCTGCGAGAGGAGGAGATGTCATCGAGCTACACGGGTGCTAAACTCGGAGGTGTCGTCCGTTCGGCACTAGATCGGTTGGATCATGATCGGATCACGAAGAGTACGACTCCATCAACTGTGTTATATACGCTTTTGCTTTTGGTCTACGAGGGTACATAGAAACACTCTCCCCTCTCATTGCTATGCTTCTCCTAGATAGATATTGGGTGTTCGTATTGATTTTCATGCTTTGTTCCACATCAATGGCATCATGCGGTAGGTCTATGGGTAGATGTATATGCATGAGTAGAACACAATGAGTTGTGGGCGCTGATGCGCAAATTGCATACCTCTCTTGTCTTATTTGGATTCGACGATATTGTGGGATGAAGCGGCCCAGAACAACCTTATTTGTCCACGCACAAGAGACCGGATCCACCGACAAACATGCAACTTGTTTTCCATAAGGTGGCTACACTACAAAAAAAGACACATCCGTGACATTTTGGCCTGAACGAATTTTTTCCTGTCATGCTTATGACACTTCTATGACGATAATGTGAAAAAACACGTATCATCATAGATGTGGTGGGATCCTACTTCTATGACAAAAAACATGGCAGAAAATGGGCTTTTCATCCTGGGCAGGCCGGGGACACACCTGCATGATATTCTTTGGTCCGTCCATGACGGAAACAATCATGGTAGAAGTGAGGGCGAGGAAAATTTCGGGGAGTTCCTGGTTACGGTGGGTGGTCGGGGCGGAGCGATACATGGAGGTTTGCGCGTTTCTCTCGTACACGTCGCATGTATGTGTGAGGCATTGGGATCTAACTGAACACGAGTGAGACGTTCGCTTACTGAACCAGAGGATTGCACTAGCTACATTACTGAACCCGAGCGATCGATCTCTGGCTGTTAACTGAACCCGAGCGATTCTTCGCTATTGCTGCTAACTGAAGTCGATCGAATCTACTGCTGCCTCTTGATGAACAGTGACCATTGTTGGGGTTGGATGAACTGTTCTAGGTGGAGGTTGGATGAACATGACCCTGTGGTAGTAGAGGTCGTTGCCGCTGGATGAACATGACCCCGATCGAGAGGAGGTCGCCACACACCCGAGCCGGTTGGGGGTGGATGAACAGGACCCTGTGGAGGGCTGATTGAATAGGACCCCCCGTGTGGAGGGTTGGTTGAACAGTAGCCGGTGGAGGCTGGATGAATAGGACCCCATGGTGAACAGTAGCTGGTGGAGGCGGGAGGAAGTCGACGGTGGATGAACAGTAGTAGGTGGATGCTGGAGGAAGTCGACGATGGATGAACAGTAGCCCGTGGGGGCTGGAGGTAGGAAGTAGACGGTGGATGAATAGTAGCCCGTGGAGTCCCGTTTTGTGGTATGCCACACCCCTCCCGATGAACAGGACCCAGTTTCGACTGTAGGCGCACCAACACAAGTCTGTTTCCTCCGTTTTGCGATACGCCACACCCCTCCCGATCAACAACACCCCGTTTCGACCATAGGAGCTCGAACACAAGCCTGTTTCCTCGGTTCTGCGGAATGCCAGGCCCTTCCCGAAGAACATGACCCTGTTTTGACCGCACATGGTTGAACAGAAGGCCGTTTTCCTCCGTTTTGCGATACGCCAGATGATACGTCTCCAACGTATCTATAATTTTTTATTGTTCCATGCTATTATATTATTTATCTTGGATGTTTTATATGCTATTTTATATGATTTTTGGGACTAACCTATTAACCCAGAGCCCAGTGCCAGTTTCTGTTTTTTCCTTGTTTTTGAGTTTCGCAGAAAAGGAAGATCAAACGGAACGAAACTTTTTGGAGATTTTTCTTGGACCATAAGACATTAGATGGACTTGGAGTACACGCCAAGGGATCCACGAAGCGACCACAAGGGTGGAGGGCGCGCCCTGGGGGGTAGGGCGCGCCCCTACCTTGTGGGCCCCTCGTGCCTCCCCCGGTCGACTTATTCCGCCTATAAATACCCATATATTCCAGAAACATCAAAACATCCATCGAAACCACTTTTCTGCCGCCGTAACCTTCTGTTCTCGTGAGATCCCATCTGGAGGCCTTTTTCGGTACTCTGCCGGAGGGGGAATCAACCACGGAGGGCATGTACATCAGCCCTATTGCCCTACCGAAGAAGTGTGATTAATTTACCACAGACCTACGGGTCCATAGCTAGTAGCTAGATGGCTTATTCTCTCTCTTAGATCCTCAATACCATGTTCTCCTTGTTGTTCTTGGAGATCTATCCGATGTAATCTTCTTTTGTGGTGTGTTTGTCAAGATCCGATGAATTGTGGGTTTATGATCAGATTATCTATGAATAATATTTGAGTTTCTTCTGAATTATTTTATGCATGATCTTATATCTTAGTAATTCTCTTCGAACTATCGGTTTTGTTTGGCCAACTAGATTGATAATTCTTGCAATGGGAGAAGTGCTTTGCGTTGGGTTCAATCTTGCGGTGCTCAATCCCAGTGACAGTAGGGGACATGACATGTATTATATTGTTGCCATCGAGGATAAAAAGATGGGGTTTCCATCATATTGCTCGAGTTAATTCCTCTACATCATGTCATCTTGCTTAAGGCGTTACTCCGTTCTTATGAACTTAATACTCTAGATGCATGCTGGATAGCGGTCGATGTGTGGAGTAATAGTAGTAGATGCAGGCAGGAGCCGGTCTACTTGTCTCGGACGTGACACCTATATTCATGATCATTGCCATAGATGTCATTATAATTATTCGCTTTTCTATCAATTGCTTGACAGTAATTTGTTCACCCACCATAGTATTTGCCATCGTGAGAGAAGCCTCTAGTGAAACCTATGGCACCCGAGTCTATTTTACATCTTATAAGTTTTAGATCTATTATCTTGCAATCTTGTACTTTTCAATCTATAAACCAAAAACCCAAAAATATTTACTTTATTTGTTTATCTATCTCTATCGGATCTCACTTTTGCAAATAACCTAGAAGGAATTGACAACCCCTTTATAGCCTTGGGTGCAAGTTGTTTGATTGTTTGTGCAGGTATTTGGCGACTTGTGTGTAATCTCCTACTGGATTGATACCTTGGTTGTCAACAAACTAAGGGAAATAATTACTTCACTCTGCTGCATCACCCTTTCCTCTTCAAGGGAAACACCAACTTTACCTCGGGAAAGCAGCGGGGAAGCAGAAGAATTTCTGGTGCCGTTGCCGGGAGATCTACGCCAAGTCAAGACCCACGAAGTACCTTCCATTAAACTCTCATCTCTAGCATTTACATTATTTGCCATTTGCCTCTCGAATTCCTCTCCCCCACTTCTAAAACGATCTTCGATTTTTTTCCTTTTCTTCGCCCTTCTTTCGTTTGTCTTGTTCGCTTGCTTCTTGTGTGCTTGTGTGTTAGATTACTTTCCTTGCTTTCAATGGCTAGCACCAATATCTCTCCTTTGTCTTCAGACCTTGAAGTTCTTCACTTCAAGGAGAAACACGAAGACAATTTTAAAGATGCTTGGTACCATGATAAGATTTTACCGCATCTGCACTACAAAGGAGGATGTTAAGATTCTTCTTCACAATTTTTACATTGTATTAAACATGCCCCATAGGCAACTTCTGGATTTTGCCGCCAAAGGGAATTTCATTGAGATCGATGCCAACACTGCTTTTGATATAATAGAGGGTATGGTAGGAATACCATTACCACCAGAGGCATTCGATAAATCTCAGGAGAAAACTCATATTTTAGAAAAAATATGTGAGGTACAGAAAAAATTGGCCGATTTACAAAAATCTATTGAACCTCTCAAAAATATCAGTGGAAACCTTAATCGCATGAATATGTTGATCACTCTTTGCAATAAAAGGTTAGATGCTTTAGATATAAAAAATGTTGAAGATGATGGGAGCCGCAAGGAACCTCCCGGATTTGAGCATAACATTGCTAAAAGAGTTAAGACCAAAGATGATCATACCTAGATATCTTTGCTTTTTATGCCTAGCTAGGGCGTTAAACAATAGCGCTTGTTGGGAGGTAACCCAATTTTATTTTTTATTTTTACTTTTTGGTTTTATTTGCAAGTTTTGCACATGATTACTTCTGTAATAATTGTGTTTTGGTGTTTTAATTAGTGTTTGAGGCAAATAAGACCTTTGTGATGGCTTACGGGTATCGTTGATTTGATTTTGCTGAAAAACAGAAACTTTTATGTCCAGTGCATAAAATTCAATAAATCACTGGAACGTCAAAAACTTGTGAAATTTTTACAAAAAATTGATATACAAATTCCCCACGTCGTCCAATTTTTTCAGAATCTTTAGAGTTACATAAGTATGCTAAGTTTACATATTGCTACAGACTGTTCTGTTTTTGACAGATTCCGTTTTTTATGTGTTGTTTGCTTATTTTGATGCATCTATGGCTAGTATCGGGGGGTATGAACCATGGGGAAGTTGGAATACATTAGATATTACACTAATATGAAATTAGAATAAGATCACAACAATACCTTGGGTGGTTATTTGCTTCTTTTTTTACTGACGGAGCTCACGAGATTCTCTGTTGAGTTTTGTGTTGTGAAATTTTCAAATTTTGGGTAAGGATTTGATGGACTATGGAATAAAGAGCGGCAAAATCCTAAGCTTGGGGATTACCAAGGCACCCCAAGGTAAAATTCAAGGATGGCCAAGAGCCTAAGCTTGGGGATGCCCCGGAAAGGCATCCCGTCTTTCGTCTTCATCCATCGGTAACTTTACTTGAGGCTATATTTTTATTCACTACATGATATGTGTTTTTCTTGGAGTGTCGTGTATGATATGAGTCTTTGCTTTTTAGTTTATCATGATCATCATTTCTGTACACACCTTTTGAGAGGGACACGCTTCAATCGTGATTTATTAGAATACTCTATGTGCTTCACTTATATCTTTTGAGCTAGGCAATTTTGCCCTAGTGCTTCACTTATATCTTTTTAGAGCACGGTGGTGGTTTTATTTTGTAGAAACTGTTGAACTCTCTTGCTTCACTTATATTATTTTGAGAGTTATAAAGAACAGCATGGTAATTTGCTTGCCTTATGAAATTAGTCCTAATATGATAAACATCCAAAGGAGATATAATAAAAGCCTTCGTATAGAGAGCATTGAATATTATGTGAAGTTTGACTCCTTGTAATTGTTTTGAGATGTTAAGATGGTAATATTAGAGTCATGCTAAAGGTAGTTTGTGAGGTTAAAGAAATAATCGTGTTAAGGTTTGTGATTCCCGAAGCATGCACGTATGACATATGTAACCAAATTGGCGCGCACTATATCTTGATTGTTTCATCTTTGTGGGAAGGTCGGGGGTGCGCGATGGTTAACTCCTACCAACCTCCCCCCTAGGGGCATGTGTCGTAGTGTTTTTCTTTGAGGGCTAAGTAGATTTTTTACAATAAGTATGTGTGTTCTTTATGACTAATGTGATTCCATGGATTATACGCACTCTCACCCTTCCACCTTTATAGCCACTCTAGTGCCGCGCAACTTTCGCCGGTGCATAAAACCCTCCTTATACCTTCCTCAAAACAGCCACCATACCTACCTATTATGGCATTTCCATAGCCATTCCGAGATATATTGCCATGTAACTCCATCGTTCCGTTTACTATGACACGCTTCATCATTGTCATATTGCTTGATCATGTAGTTGACATAGTATTTGTGGCACGGCCACCTTTCATATTTTTTATACATGTCACTGTTGGTCATTTCACATCCCGGTACACCGCCGGAGGCATTCATATAGAGTCATATCTTTGTTCTAGCATTGAGTTCTAATATCGAGTTGTAAGTAAATGAAAGTCGTGATGATCATCATTATTAGAACATTATCCCATGTGAGGTTATCAAAAATAAAAGAGGCCAATGAAGCCCAAATAAAAAAGAGAGGCCAAAGAAGCCCGCCAAAAAAAGAGGCCAAAGAGCCCAAAACAAAATAAAAAAATATGAGAGAAAAAGAGAGAAGGTACAATGTTACTATCATTTTCCACACTTGTGCTTCAGAGTAGCACCATGTTCTTCATGATAGAGAGTCTCCTATGTTGTCACTTCCATATATCACTAGTGGGAATTTTTTGCTATAGAACTTGGCTTGTATATTCCAACGATGGGCTTCTTCAAATGCCCTAGGTCTTCATGAGCAAGCAAGTTGATGCACACCCACTAGTTGTCATTTTGAGCTTTCATACACTTATAGCTCTAGTGCATTCGTTACATGGCAATCCCTACTCACTCACATTGATATCGATTGATGGACATCTCCATAGTCCATTGATTTGCCTACTTGATGTGAGACTTTATCCCACCTTTTATCTATTACCACCTCCATTCCACCCATAGTGCTATGTCCATGGCTCGCGCTCATATATTGCATGAAGAATTGAAAAGTTTGAAAGAGTAGAGCATGAAAGAAATTGCTTGGCTGACTCCGGGATGGGCATGAGGGGTGCTTTGTGTTAAGAAAAGGGAGCATAAGGACTATATGATTTGTTGGGATAACATTCTTTAGCCATGTTATTTTTTAAGCTTTATAGATTGCTTTTGGTATGATTAAAGTATTATCGTTTTGATATTGAGAAACTTTTATTTTGAGTATTATGGATCTAAACATTCGTGCCACAATAAGGAATATTAAATTGATAAATATGTTGGGTAGCATTCCATATCAAATTTTTTGTTTTTATAATTTACCTAATCGAGGACGAGCATGAATTAAGCTTGGGGATGCTTGATATGTCTCCAACGTATCTATAATTTTTTATTGTTCCATGCTATTATATTATCTATCTTAGATGTTTTATATGCATTTATATGATTTTTGGGACTAACCTATTAACCCAGAGCCCAGTGTCAGTTTCTATTTTTTCCTTGTTTTTGAATTTCACAGAAAATGAATATCAAACGGAGTCCAAACGGAACGAAACTTTTTGGAGATTTTTCTTGGACCAGAAGACATCACATGGATTTGGAGTACACGCCAGGGGATCCACGAGGCAGCCACAAGGGTGGAGGGCGCGCCCTGGGGGTAGAGCGCTCCCCTACCTTGTGGGCCCCTCGTGCCTCCCCCGACCGACTTCTTCCGTCTATAAATACCCATATATTCTAGAAACATCAGAACATCCATCGAAACCACTTTTCCGCCGCTGTAACCTTCTGTTCTCGCGAGATCCCATCCGGAGGCCTTTCCGGTACTCCACCGGAGGGGGAATCAACCACGGAGGGCATGTACATCAACCCTATTGCCCTTCCAATGAAGTGAGAGTAGTTAACCACAGACCTACGATGTGGCACTCATGACCCACAAGTGTAGGGGATCTATCGTAGTCCTTTCGATAAGTAAGAGTGTCGAACCCAACGAGGAGCAGAAGGAAGTGATAGTCAGTTTTCAGTAAGGTATTTTTTGCAAGCACTGAAATTATAGGTAACAGATAGTTTTGTGATAAGATAATTGGTAGCAAGTGACAAAAGGTAAAAGTAAATAAGGTGCAGCAAGGTGGCCCAATCCTTTTTGTAGCAAAGGACAAGCCTGGACAAACTCTTATGCAAGGTAAAGCGCTCCCGAGGACATATGGGAATTATCGTCAAGCTAGTTTTCATCACGATCATCTGATTCGCGTTCGGTACTTTGATAATTTGGTATGTGGGTGGACCGGTGCTTGGGTGCTGCCCTTACTTGGACAAACCTCCCACTTATGATTAACCTCTAATGCAAGCATCCGCAACTACAAAAGAAGTATTAAGGTAAACCTAACCATAGCCTAAAACATATGGATCCAAATCAGCCCCTTACGAAGCAACGCATAAACTAGGGTTTAAGCTTCTGTCACTCTAGCAACCCATCACCTACTTATTACTTCCCAATGCCTTCCTCTAGGCCCAAATAATGGTGAAGTGTCATGTAGTCGACGTTCACATGACACCACTAGAGGAAAGACAACATACATCTCATCAAAATATCGAACGAAGACCAAATTCACATGACTACTAATAGCAAGACTTCTCCCATGTCCTCAGGAACAAAAGTAACTACTCACAAGACATAATATTGTTCATGATCAGAGGGGTATCAATATGCATAATGGATCTGAACATATGATCTTCCACCAAATAAACCAACTAGCATCAACTACAAGGAGTAATCAACACTACTAGCAACCCACAAGTACCAATCTGAGGTTTGGATACAAAGATTGGATACAAGAGATGAACTAGGGTTTGAGAGGAGATGGTGCTGGTGAAGATGTTGATGAATATAGCCCTCCCCAATATGGGAGAGTTGTTGGTGATGACGACGGTGATGATTTCCCCCTCCCGGAGGGAAGTATCCCCGGCAGAACAGCTCTGCCAGAGCCCTAGATTGGTTTCCGCCTCGGTTCCGCCTCGAGATGGCGGCGTCTGGTCCCGAAAGCCTCCTCCTGATTTTTTCCAGGTCAAAACACTTCATATAGGAGAAGATGGGCACCAGGGGCCCACCGGCTGGTCCTCGAGGCAGGGGGCGTGCCCTGGGAAGGGGGGCGCGCCCCCACCGTCGAGGCCAGCCAGTGGCCCCTCTCGTGGGTTTCTTTCGCCAGATATTTTTTATATTTTCCGAAACAATGTTCTGTGGAGTTTCAGGGCTTTTGGAGTCGTGCATAATAGGTTTCCAGAGTTTGCTCCTTTTCCAGCCCAGAATTCCAGCTGCCGGCATTCTCCCTCTTCATGTAAACCTTGCAAAATAAGAGAGAAAAGGCATAAGTATTGTGACAAAACATGTATGAACAGCCCATAATGCAATAAATATCAACTTAAAAGCATGATGCAAAATTGACATATCAACTCCCCCAAGCTTAGACCTCGATTTTCCTCAAGCGAAAGCCGATATCGAAAAATATGTCTACATGTTTAGAGATAGAGGTGTCGATAAAAACAAAATACAGACATGAGGGCATCATGATCATTCTCATAATAGCAACTTATATAAATATAGTCATATGATCATTATGCTCAAGTAACAATTCATCCACAATATCAAGTATGCATCATAAACTTCATTGGAAACTAACAAACTTTGGTCTCGGTCATTGGAGCAATTGCAATTTATCGCAACATCGGAAAGAGTCGATATAAGAGCTTTTCAGCAAGCCTACATACTCAACTATCATATAGTCTTTCACAGTTGCTCACACTCACGCAATACTTATGTTTATGGAGTTTTAATCGGACACAAAGAAAGATTGGGGCTTATGGTGTTGCCTCCCAACCTTTTACCTCAATGGTAGTGTCAACAGTAATAGATCATGAAAACTTACATCCAAGTGTGTATATATGTCAGGATCTTTCCAACACAATGTGCTTTCCAAAGGATAAAATGTAAAAAGGAAAAGTGGATTTCACATTGACACTATTAAGACAAGAATAAAAGATAGGACCTTTGCAGAGGGAAGTAGAGGTTGTCATATGTTTTTATGGGTGGATGCACAAAGTCTTAGCATAGAGGAACTTCGCTTTATATTGACACTTGTGATAAGGACCTTTATTATGCAGTCCGTCGCTTTTATTACTTCCATATCACAAGCTCGTATAAAGCTAATTTCTCCCACACTAATAAATCATACATATTTCAGCGGATTTGCAATATGACAACTTACTTGGAAGGATCTTTCTCAATCCATAGGTAGGTATGGTGGACTCTCATGGCAAGACTGGGTTTAAGGATATATGGAAGCACAAGTAGTATCTCTACTTAGTGCGAGGAATTTTGGCTAGCATGAGGGAGAGAGGCAAGCTCAACATGTTGGAAGATCCATGACAATATACTTTATTTCGGATATAAGAAGACATAACCCATTATGTTGTCTTCCTTGTCCAACCTCAACTCTTTAGCATGTCATACTTTAATGAGTGCTCACAATCATAAAGGGTGTCCAAGATAGTATATTTGTATGTGAAGCCTCTCTTCCTTTATTACTTCCTATTAATTGCAACGATGACCAAAACTATGTTTGTCACCTCCCAACAACTTTTATTTGTCATACTCTTGTATGTGAGGTCATTACTTCCCATAAGATCGATATGATCTCTTTGATACTCTTTTTGTTTTCTTTCTTTTTATCATGACCCAGGTGAGGAAATCAAGCCCTTGACTCAACACTAATCTTTATTATATAGCTCACTGACTCGATTACAAAGGATAAAGCTCACAAAGCAAAAGCTCACAACTGGATCATGCTAACTTTGTTCTAATAGATCAAGATACTACCAAAAGGATCGAACTAAGTAAAACGGTAAAGATAGGAGTGATGGTGATACGATACCGGTGTCACTCCCCCAAGCTTGGCAGTTGCCAAGGGGAGTGCCCATACCCATATGATTATGTCTCCTTCTTCGGGGTTGGTGATGATGACTTCTTCCTCAGTTTACGCTTAAGGGCAGAATTTTGCTCTTTCAGATCATTGATCTCTTGCTCAAGGTTTAATATCTTCTTGCATAATGCCTGCTTGTTTTCCTGCAAGAGGTTGAAAGGGATAAATTCGATCTTAGGTTTCTTTACTCTGTCGAGGAGGCTCGACTTTTTGAACTCTACATGCATGTCCCCCGGTTGAGGTAGTGGGACTTCGTCTTCATCTGAGTTAGTCCAATCCTTCCTCTTTGAATCATGGTCCTCTTCTTCTTCCGTGGTCCAACCATAATGCTCCAAATCACCATAGACCTTAGGGTCAGCAAGGGAATCAGCCACATAGCTTTCTCCCTTCGAATCCCGGGACGACATGTTGCCTTTATCTGTGACAGAAACGGCTTGAAACGAAAACAGAGGATTTCTGCATGATACAGAGGTCAAAACCTTCGGGAGTATATATAATGAATTTTTACCGACCAAAAGGAGTAACTCACAAGAAAACGGAGTCCCGGGGACACACGGGATGCCCTCGAGGCAGGGGGGGCGCCCCCTACCCTCGAGAAGGCCCCGTGTCTCCTCCGGACTGCGGTTTATTTTTCTATTTTTCTAAATATTCTAAAACGGGGAAAAAATGCCTTTAGAACTGTTTTGGAGTCGGTTTACTTACCGTATCACGTACCTCTTCCTTTTCGGAGGCTGAATCATTCTGGAAAGTGTCCCTTATGTATTCCTCCGGGGTTTTGGTTTCAATAATATTAGTTTCAACATTTATAGGATTACCTGAGATATAATGTTTGATCCTTTGACCATTCACCACCTTCGGATTTGTGCCTTCGAAGTTGTTGATTTTTATGGCACCAGAACGATAGACCTCCTCGATAATGTAAGGTCCTTCCCACTTGGAGAGAAGTTTTCCTGCAAAAAATCTTAAACAAGAGTTGAATAGCAAAACATAATCACCTACGTTAAACTCACGCTTTTGTATCCTTTTGTCATGCCATCTTTTAACTTTTTCTTTAAATAACTTGGCATTCTCGTAGGCCTGGGTTCTCCATTCATCGAGACAACTAATATCAAATAGCCTCTTTTCACCGGCAAGTTTGAAATCATAATTGAGCTCTTTGAGAGCCCAATATGCCTTATGTTCTAGCTTAAGAGGTAAGTGACAAGCTTTTCCATATACCATCTTATATGGAGACATACCCATAGGATTTTTGTACGCAGTTCTATAGGCCCATAATGCATCATCTAGTTTCTTGGACCAATTCTTTCTAGACCTATTAACTGTCTTTTGCAAGATTAATTTCAACTCCCTATTACTAAGTTCTACTTGACCACTAGTCTGTGGGTGATAAGATGATGCAATTCTATGGTTGACATCATACTTAGCAAGCATCTTACGGAAAGCACCATGAATAAAGTGTGAACCACCATCAGTCATTAGATATCTAGGGACTCCAAACCTCAGAAATATAACTTCTTTAAGCATCTTAATAGAGGTGTTATGATCAGCACTACTAGTTGGAATGGCTTCTACCCACTTAGTAACGTAATCAACAGCAACTAGGATATGTGTGTACCCATTAGAGATAGGAAAAGGTCCCATATAATCAAAGCCCCAAACATCAAATGGTTCAATAACAAGTGAATAATTCATAGGCATTTCTTGACGTCTACTAATATTACCGATTCTTTGACATTCATCACATGATAAGACAAACTTACGGGCATCCTTGAAGAGAGTAGGGCAATAAAAACCGGATTGCAATACCTTGTGTGTAGTTCTGTCTCCCGCATGGTGTCCTCCATAAGCTTCGGAGTGGCACTTGCGTAGGATCTGTTCCTGTTCATGCTCAGGTACACAACATCTAATAATACCATCTACTCCTTCTTTATAAAGATGTGGGTCATCCCAGAAGTAATGTCTCAAATCATAGAAGAACTTTTTCTTTTGCTGGTATGTGAAGCTAGGTGGTATAAACTTAGCAACAATATAATTAGCATAATCAGCATACCAAGGAGCAGTACGAGAAGTACTTATGACAGCTAGTTGTTCGTCAGGAAAGCTATCATCAATAGGTTGTGGGTCATCAAGTATATTCTCTAACCTAGACAAGTTATCTGCTACGGGGTTCTCAACTCCCTTTCTATCAATAATATGCAAGTCAAATTCTTGCAGCAAGAGGACCCATCTAATAAGTCTAGGTTTAGCATCTTTCTTCTCCATAAGGTATTTGATAGCAGCATGATCAGTGTGAATAGTTACTTTAGAATCAACGATATAGGGTCTAAACTTACCACAAGCAAATACAACTGCTAAAAATTCTTTCTCAGTGGTAGCATAATTTCTTTGGGCACTATCTAGAGTTTTACTAGCATACTGGATAACATTCAATTTCTTATCAACTCTTTGCCCTAGAACAGCTCCTAGAGCATAATCACTAGCATCGCACATAATCTCAAAGGGTAAGTTTCAGTCAGGAGGCTGGACAATAGGTGCAGTGATCAATGCTTTCTTAAGTATTTCAAATGCTTCTAGACAATCATCATCAAAGACAAAAGGAATATCTTTCTATAAAAGATTAGTCAGAGGCCTGGAGATTTTGGAGAAGTCCTTAATAAACCTCCTATAAAACCCGGCATGACCAAGGAAACTTCGTATACCTTTGATATCCTTAGGGCATGGCATCTTTTCAATAGCATCAACTTTAGCTTTGTCAACTTCAATACCTCTTTCAGAAATTTTATGTCCCAAGACAATGCCTTCATTAACCATAAAGTGGCACTTCTCCCAATTCAAGACGAGGTTAGTGTCTTCACATCTTTGCAAAACTCGATCAAGGTTGCTTAAGCAATCATCAAAAGAAGTTCCGTAAACGGAGAAATCATCCATGAATACCTCAACAATCTTTTCACAAAAGTCAGAGAATACAGCCACCATACATCTTTGAAAGGTAGCAGGTGCATTACATAAACCAAAAGGCATATGTCTATAAGCAAAGGTACCGAAAGGACAAGTAAAGGTGGTCTTTTCTTGATCCCCCTTTGACACAGGTATTTGAGAGAAACCAGAATAACCATCTGGAAAGCAGAAATGAGTATGTTTGGATAACCTTTCTAGCATTTGATCAATGAATGGCAAGGGGTAATGATCTTTCTAGTAGCTTATTTAACTTATGGAAATCAATTACCATCCTATAACCTGTAACTATTCTTTGCGGGATCAATTCATCCTTATCATTAGGGACAACAGTCATACCTCCTTTCTTAGGAACGCAATGGACATGACTTACCCACTGGCTATCAGCAATGGGGTAGATAATACCTGCCTCTAGAAGCTTTAGAATTTCCTTCCTTACCATTACTTTCATCTTAGGATTTAACCGTCGCAGATGATCAATAACTGGTTTAGCATTTTCTTCCAATTTTATCTTGTTTTGACATATAGTGGGACTAATGCCCTTAAGATCATCCAGAGTATATGCAATAGCAGCTCGGTGCTTCTTTAGAGTTTTCAATAATCTTTCTTCTTCCTGCTCTGAAAGGTTAGCACTAATAATAACAGGATATATCTTCTTTTAATCAAGATATACATACTTAAGATTATCAGGCAAAGGTTTAAGTTCAAACACAGGATCACCCTTGGGTGGAGGAGGATCCCCTAGGATGTCAACAGGCAAGTTGTTTTTCAATACGGGTCCCTGTGTAAGGAATATTTCATCTATCTCCCTTCTCTCATTCATATGCATATCATTTCATGGTCTAGCAAGTATTGTTCTAAAGGTTCATTAGGTGGCACGGCAATAGAAGCAAGACCAATAATTTCATCTTTACTAGGTGATGCCTTTTCAAGGGGTTGTCTACGGAATTTAGCAAAGTTAAAATCATGAGACATATCCCCTAATCCAACAGTGACAATGTCTTTCACGCAGTCTATCTTGGCATTAACGGTATTCAAGAAGGGTCTACCAAATATAATGGGACAGAAAGCATCTTGTGGGGAACTAAGAACAAGAAAATCAGCAGGGTATTTAACCTTCCCACACAAAACTTCAATATCTCTAACAATCCCAACTGGTGAAATAGTATCTCTATTAGCAAGCTTAATAGTAACATTAATGCCTTCTAACTTAACAGGTGCAATATCATGCATAATTTCGTTGTACAAATCAAGAGGGATAATACTCGCACTAGCACCTACGTCTCATAAACCATGATAGCAATGATCTCCTATCTTAATAGAGATGACAGGCAAGCCCACAACATGTTTATGTCTATTCCTAGCATTGGGTTTGGCTATTCTAGCAGACTCCTCTAAGAGATAAATAACATGTTGATACGTCCAAAATGCATCACTATTTTGTATTATAATTCATCCTTATTCATTGATATATTTCACGTTATGATGATGTTCTTATGTTGTTTTGGTCTATTTTACACAGTTTGCAACTTTCCGATGCCGAAACAGCAGACGCAGGATTCAGCAGGAAAAAGTGGATACTGAGTTGCTGAAGAAGAACACCTCCAAATTACCTGAAAATTGACGGGACGTGTTTTTCAGAAGAATAACGAAGACACGCAAAAGGGGAGTCAGAGGGGGGCCACAGGGTGCCCAGGCGGCCTGGGGGCGTGCCCCCCCTGGCCGCGCCGGGGGGGGGGGGGGCGCCTGGAGCCCCTGGCCCACCTCTGGCCGCCCCCTTTTGCATATATGCTCTCCGTCTCCCGAAAACCCTAGGCACGGGACTTTTTACGGAGTTCCGCCGCCGCTTCGAGGCGGAAACCTACAGAGAAGAAAAGGGCATCTCCGGTGGGCAGATTCCGCCGGGGAGATCACCTCCCGGA
>LR738713.1:536374119-536387304 GCA_902687465.1 Secale cereale
GGGGCGCCTGGAGCCCCTGGCCCACCTCTGGTCACCCCCTTTTGCATATATGTTCCCCGTCCTCCGAAAACCCTAGGCATGGGACTTTTTACGGAGTTCCGCCGCCGCTTCGAGGTGGAAACCTACAGAGAAGAAAAGGGCATCTCCGGTGGGCAGATTCCGCCGGGGAGATCACCTCCCGGAAGGGGAGATCGTCGCCATCGTCATCACCATCATCACGGGCATCATCGAGATCATCATCAACATCATCCCCAACACCAGCACCATCTCCATCTTCATCCAAATCTCATCTTTCCATCGCAACTCGTGTTGTAACTTGTACTACCTATCCTCTCTACGCCATCGGTGTTGATTACTACTTTGTGGTGAATGCTATTGAGTTTTGTTGGAGAAATATTATTATGTCCAGATTGTTTATCACATATTTATCCCCTCTGATCATGATCTCTTTTATGTCTTGTGAGTAGTTACTTTAGTTCTTGAGGACATGGGGAAAGTCTTGTTGTTAGTAGTCATATGCTGTTGAAGTAATATGTGTTGTTTGATACTTAAGTTGTGTTGTCATTCTACTAGTGGTGTTGTGTGAGTCGAACACCCAACACTTCGCCTTATTAAGGACCTAGGGGAATGCATTGTGTATAAAGAATGCTTATGGTGGGTTGCCGGAGTGACAGAAACCTGAACCCCAGTTCGTACGCTTTTGCATAAGGGAATAATGGATCCTCGATCGTATTGCTATGGTTAGGCTTTTGCCTTAAATTCTATCTTGTATTTGCGGATGCTTGCAAGGTGTTTAATCATAAGAGTGCATTCATCTTAGTCTAGAGAGTGCACTAGCATAGATCCACCCACCAACACTTATCAACACATAACATAGTATCTATACGGGATATGGCGAAAGCACATGACTACCTCTCCCGTGTGTCCTCAAGAACGCTTTAGTCTTTATAAGTTCAGTTGCTAGGCCTCTCCTTTGCTAAGAAAGGATTGGGCCACTTGTTACTCTCAGTACCTTTTACATTACTTGCCATTACATTCCTGTCGCTTATATCGAGAAAACCCCTAAAAAGTTATCTTTCAGTGCTTGCAGTAATTTCTTGCTCAGAATCGCTTATCAATACCTTCTGCTCCTCGTTGGGTTCGACACTCTTACTTATCGAAAACGTTGCAACAGATCCCTTACGGTTGAGGGTCATCAAGCACCGTTTTCTGGCGCCGTTGCCGGGGAGCGTAGCGCTATTGGTAAAGTGAAACTGGTAAGAAAGTCTTTTTATAATTCCGTTTTTTTATTATTTTATTTTTGCTATCATCTGTCTTTATGGATAACCCTATTATTGGAGCATTGCTTGCGGAAAGACACCCCACACCTGTGGTGGTTGATCCTCCCCTTACTGAAATTGTGCCTTATAAAATACCGGCTGGCATTATCAATTATGTTTTGGCTAATCGGTATGCAGGAGACAGACATCCCGGTGAACACTTGCTATATTTGTCACGACTGTGTTCATTATTTAAGCTTGCAGGTGTATCGAGGGAGTTTGTCACGAGGAAATTGTTTATCGTATCCCTTATAGATAAAGCTTCAGATTGGTATGGGCTTCTCGATAACCCACACTTGCTGGACTGACAGGAGCTTATGTCTCTCTTCTATACTAAATTTTATCCTCTTCATGAAATTCATCGAGACAGGAATTATATCTATAACTTTAGGTCTCGTGACGGAGAAAGCATTGCTCAAGCTTGGGGGAGACTGAAGTCTCTAATGCTCAAATGCCCTATTCATAAGCTTCCCAAGGAAATTATACTTACAAATTTTTATGCTAGGCTTTCTCGTCAGGATAAGGAGATGCTGGATGCCTCCTCTAGTGGGGTATTTCAGAAGAAGAGTGTTGAAGAAAGGTGGGATCTCCTTGAAAGAATCCAGAGGAATACCGAAGATTGGGAAATTGATAAAGGTATTGAACCCGCTATAAATTATGAACATGATTATATTGAGAGTTATGTAGAAACTGATTACTTCAATACTTTTTGCTCTAAGATTGGTCTTGATTCCCATCTAGTGATTGATTTATGTAAGAATTTTGCCTCTCATGTTGATTCTTTTAAAAAGAGTAGAGACCAGCACCATGCACCTTTTAAAGAAAAACCTATTGATATTTATGTTGCTGAGCCTATTTTGCCTGCAGTTATATATGAACAGCCTCCTTTTCCCACGAGGATAAAGGAGCACTCTCTTGTGACAGGCATAATAAATAAAAGTGAGAGAAAAGTTGATGAACCTGAGGACCAGATCAGGGTCGATCCTCGAGTTGCATTGATTAAAGACCTTGTTACTGATGATGTTTTGGATTCCAATATAACTTTTTGTGCTGTTTCCACTAACCTTGTCACAGCCAAGAACAAAGGCCCAATTTCAGGTACTCCGGTGGTATCTGTTAAAATAGGAGATCGCAATTATTATGGGCTATGCGATTTGGGATCAAGTGCGAGTGCTATTCCTTATTCACTTTATGAAGAAATCATCGGTGAGATTTCCCCTTGTGAACTTGAAGAAGTTGATGTTACTATTCATCTTGCAAATAGATCAACTATCTCTCCCATCGGAATTGTGAGGGACGTTGAAGTCCTATGTGGAAAGGTAAAATACCCTACCGACTTTTTGGTACTTGGTTCAGCCAGGGACGACTTTTGTCCCATCATTTTTGGTAGACCTTTTCTTAGAACTTGTGGAGCTATCATAGATTGCAAGAAAGGTAAAGTTTCTGTTGAATTCAATGGTGAGCCATATGAATTTAACTTTTCTAAGTTCTCTAAGCAACCTCGTGGTACTGATTTACCTAGTAATGATAAAATTATTGAAAGTATTGCCTCTATTGCTATTCCCCCTGATGATCCTTTGCAGCAATACATGGAGGACCACGAGAATGATTTACATATGCAGGAAAGAAATGAACTAGATGAAATATTCTTGAGGCAGCCTGCTATCCTGAAGCACAACCTTCCGGTTGAACCTTTGGGAATTTTATCAAAACCAAAAGAAGACCCGGTGTTCGATCTTAAACCTCTTCCCGATACGCTCAAGTATGCTTATTTAGATGAAAAGAAAGTATATCCTGTTATTATCAATTCTAACCTTTCAGGATATGAAGAAGAGCGATTATTGGAAGTACTTCGTAAACACCGAGGCGCAATTGGCTATACCCTTGATGACCTTAAGGGGATTAGACCATCTATCTGTCAACATACTATCAACCTTGAGCCCGATGCTAAACCAGTTGTTGATCATCAACGACGGTTGAACCCAAAGATGATGGATGTCGTGAGAACTGAGATTCTCAAGCTTCTAGCCGCATGTATTATCTACCCTATAGCTGATAGTAAGTGGGTAAGTCCTGTACATTGTGTTCCTAAGAAAGGAGGTACAACTGTGGTTCCTAATGATAAAAATGAACTAATACCTCAAAGAATTATTATTGGATATAGAATGTGTATTGATTACAGGAAGTTGAACAAGGCAACCAGGAAGCATCACTACCCGTTGCCGTTCATCGACCAAATGCTTGAAAGGTTATCCAAAAACACCCACTTTTGTTATCTCGATGGTTATTCTGGCTTCTCTCAAATTCATGTTAACACTGTCGATCAAGAGAAGACCACATTTACTTGTCCTTTTGGTACTTATGCTTACAGACGTATGCCTTTTGGTTTATGTAATGCCCCTGCTACTTTTCAAAGGTGTATGTCTGCTATCTTTCATGGTTTCTGCGGGGATATTATGGAAGTCTTCATGGACGATTTCTCCGTCTATGGACCTTCATTTGACCATTGTCTTCACAACCTTAATAAAGTTTTGCAGAGATGCGAGGAGACAAATTTGGTACTCAATTGGGAGAAGTGCCACTTTATGGTTAATGAAGGAATTGTTCTTGGTCACAAGATTTCCGAAAGGGGAATTGAAGTGGACAAAGCCAAGATCGAAGCTATTGAGAGGATGCCTTATCCAAAGGACATCAAAGGTATTCGCAGTTTTCTCGGTCATGCAGGTTTTTATAGAAGATTTATTAAAGACTTTTCTAAAACCTCGAGACCCCTCACTAATCTTCTCCAGAAGGATGTTCCTTTTGCGTTTGATGAAAATTGTAAGGAAGCTTTTGAAATCCTTAAGAAAGCTTTAATAACTGCTCCTATAGTACAACCACCTGACTGGAACTTACCTTTTGAAATTATGTGTGATGCAAGTGATTTTGCTGTTGGAGCTATTTTAGGACAAAGGGTTGATAAGAAATTGAATGTTATACATTATGCTAGTAAGACCCTTGATAGTGCTCAAAGAAATTATGCTACTACTGAGAAGGAATTCTTAGCTGTAGTTTTTGCTTGTGATAAGTTTAGGCAGTACATTGTTGATTCCAAAGTTATTATTCATACTGATCATGCTGCCATTAAATATCTTATGACAAAGAAGGATGCCAAACCAAGGCTTATCAGATGGGTACTCCTTCTCCAAGAATTTGATTTGCAGATTGTTGATAGGAAAGGAGAAGACAATCCGGTAGCGGACAATCTTTCAAGAATGGAAGATATACCGCATGACCCCATTCAAGTTAACGATAGTTTTCCAAACGAGCAACTTGCCGTTGTAAAAGTACAACCTCTCTCCGATCCTTGGTATGCAGATTATGCTAATTTTATTGTTGCAAAGTATTTGCCTCCAGGTCTAACATTTCAGCAAAGGAAGAAGTTCTTTCATGATTTGAGGTACTACTTTTGGGATGACCCACATCTTTTCAAAGAAGGTCCCGACGGGATCGTGAGAAGATGCATTCCGGAACATGAGCAGAAGGACGTTCTCCGACGGTGTCATGATAGTCCATATGGAGGACATCACGCCGGTGAGAGGACTGCACATAAGGTTCTTCAATCAGGTTTTTATTGGCCCACTCTCTTTAAAGATGCTAGAAATTATGTTTTAGCTTGTGATAAATGTCAAAGAGTTGGTAACATTAGTAGAAGGAATGAGATGCCTATGAATTACTCACTAGTGATTGAACCTTTCGATTGTTGGGGTTTTGATTTTATGGGTCCTTTTCCTTCTTCGCACAAGTATACTCACATTTTAGTAGCTGTTGATTATGTGACCAAGTGGGTTGAAGCAATCCCCACTGAAAGCGCTGATCACAAAACATCTTTGAAAATGCTTAAAGATGTAATTTTTCCTTGGTTTGGTGTACCAAGGTACCTCATGACCGATGGAGGATCACACTTCACGCACGGAGCTTTTAGAAAAGCTTTGGCTAAATACGATGTTAATCATAGAATTGCTTCACCTTATCATCCTCAAACTAGTGGGCAAGTTGAGCTCACCAATAGAGAGATTAAGTTGATCTTGCAGAAAACAGTAAACAGAAATAGGAAGGATTGGTCAAATAAATTGGGAGATGCTTTGTGGGTTTATAGAACTGCTTACAAAAACCCCATGGGTATGTCCCCATATAAGATGGTATATGGCAAGGCTTGCCATCTGCCATTAGAACTAGAGCACAAAGCTTTCTGGGCTGTTAGAGAGCTTAACGCTGACCCAAAATTAGCTGGTGAAAAGCGTCTCATGAACTTGACTTCTCTAGATGAATGGAGAAGTGAAGCTTACGAGAGCGCTAAAATGTTCAAAGAAAAGGTAAAAAGGTGGCATGATAGGAAGATTCTGAAACGTGAATTTAATGTTGGTGATAAAGTTTTGTTGTTTAGATCCCGTTTCAGGTTTTCTCCAGGTAAACTACTTTCCAGGTGGGAAGGACCATTTCATATAGAAGAAGTTTATCGGTCTGGTGCAATTAAGATTAATAATTTTGAAGGCACCAAACCTCAAGTTGTGAATGGGCAAAGACTTAAGCACTACATAGCAGGAGACCCTGTCGATGTTGATGTGAATATAATATACACAACAACCCACGAAGAACATGTTGCAGCCCTGTTTCAGACGCCAGCAGAAGCAGAATAAAGAAAAGGTACGTAGTACGGTAAGAAAACACCGCAAAACATCATAAAAGTTCCGTATTACGCGTTTTTGAAAAATTAGTAAAATTCCGAGTCGAAGTGGAGCCGGAGACGACCACCAGGGAGTCCAGGCGCCCCCCTGGCGCGCCCCCCCTGGGCCGCGCCGGTAGGCCGCCTGGACACCCTGGTGCCCGACTCCGACTCCGCTTTGGTCCGTTACCTTCCTTTCTGTGCATAAATTTTTCCTATATATTTGCCTGGGTTGTTCCGGCAACGTATCTTGCGATTTCGCGTGTTTTCTCTTCGATCTGTTTCTGCCAGGAAATCTTCCAGCTAAATTTAGGTGCCATGGCTTCTCCAAGTTCCCCCAAGGACACGTTCGTCGTCAACGTCATCAACCCTTACCTCACTGAGGTGAAGAAGCACCCTCAGGTGGTTCAGATGAAGGAGGGCGTCCTTCATCAAGAAGATCTGAAGGGACCTATCAAGGAGGGGAGCATCCAGGACAGGTTGGAGGAAGTGGAGCAAGAAGTCTTCAAGTACAAGAAGATGACCGAGCGTGGTGTCGAAGCTAACTTTGACATCACCAACGAGCTGAAGAACTACTTCCTGAAGGAGATGAAGGAGATGTGGGAAAGAATCGCCGCGTCTGAGGACAGAATCATAGAACTCCAAGGGCAAATTAATGATCTATATAACCAGAACTGTGAGTATGAATTAAGATTTATGCGCATGAGTTTGGGTGCTGAATGCAGGATTCATGAGATGAGCCTCTCACGAGAGACTTTAGCAAGATATCCATGGAAGCGTTTCGCCAAGGACTACGTGGTTAACGCCAACAAGTATGGGTGAAATCTCCGTGGGTAATGGCATTCCCTTGGCTTGTTCCAAGCTTGGGGGAGTGCCCGGTATCTTTATCTTTTACCTTTTGCCTTTTAGAAGTCAAGTAGAGTCGTATCATGTCTAGGAGATTATTATATGAGATAGGTGTGTGCATTGAGGTCTATCGCCCCTTGGTGAAGAATTGTATCCGTGTGTGTGGAGTCGTCTATGATGGAATATTAATGAGAAGTTTATCGGTTCCTTTTTGCTGCACTCAGTATTCTCTTCACGCAATCGACCTTATATGATGATTCTTATGGGAAGTATTGACCTTATGTCAGGTATGGCTGTGAAACTTTATTTAATCTTGGCAAACATAGCTTTGGTCATAACAACAAGCATGATTCTCTTAAAGTATCAACATAGCCAAAACCTTTATGTTATTATACTTGAAGTGTTATGTTGACAAGGAAGACAACTTGATGTGTTATGCTTATTTCAATGTTCATGCTTTATATTACTTTGCATCTTAGTCATCATCAATTGTCTGCTCTTTCAAAACCTTTGCTAGCCTAACTCTGTACTAAGCGGAATTCTGCTTGTGCATCCATACCCTTAAGCCAATACCTTCCATATGAGTCCACCATACCTACCTACTTGTGGTACTTCACTACCACCTCCTAAAGTATATAATTTATGTGTTATCCTTAAATGTTCAAATCATTTATTTTGTGCCCCTGCTTTAGCTCATGAGGAAGTAGTAGCTAATTCATGACCTTTTTGAGTTGGACAAGCTTCACCCCGGGATTGCATGTATAATGTGCAAACCCATAATACGAAAAGGAATTGGCATTGAGTGCGCCCGGCTTAAAAATAATATAACAAACAAACCCTCCTTCACGCTTTGTTCATGAGAAATCAGAAAACTTTGGCAGTGATAAACAAAGGAGAATAAGAGGATGTTATCGTCCTCATACGGGAGCCGTTCCTCGAAACTTGTCCAGTTCAAGAAGTAATTGAGTTATCTATTAGCATTCGTTGACGAATCATGCACCTCTCAAAAACTTGTTTTCACTCTGTTTGATTTGGGGATAGCACATGAGTTTTCCCTACTACCCTAGAGCAGGGCCTATCTTTTAATTTTAAAGTTGAGTCAGTTATTCCTACTTCTTTCTATTTCTCAAAGAGAGCAGATGTTTGATGTTGATAAGGATTCATGCATATAAAGCTGCATTAAGATTTGTCATATCATATCCTTGTTGACGTTATCATTTGATAAGTAAGTTGTTTGTCATGCCCGGCTAAGGCAAATATCTTCCTCTGTGTTAACACTTTCACTTCTTGCTTATTAACTTGTTATTTCAAAAAGCTTCAATTAATCCCATCAAAAGCAAAAGTTGAAATTATTTGTTGTTCCTTGACCAAAGGACATGTTTGCCATGATATAATGAGTTTCTATTGGTCCTACTTTCGAATATAAGCGTTAACACTCTTTCATGAGAGCCTTATGAGTTGAAGATTGTTGCTGCGGATATTTGAGTTGGTGAAGAGACTATGATGCTTCTTGTCCGTATTCTATTTATCGACACTTCACTCTCTAAACTTGTGGACAGGTTTACCAAGTTCATATTCGCTTGAGGACAAGCGAGGTCTAAGCTTGGGGGTGTTGATACGTCCAAAATGCATCACTATTTTGTATTATAATTCATCCTTATTCATTGATATATTTCACGTTATGATGATGTTCTTATGTTGTTTTGGTCTATTTTACACAGTTTGCAACTTTCCGATGCCGAAACAGCAGACGCAGGATTCAGCAGGAAAAAGTGGATACTGAGTTGCTGAGGAAGAACACCTCCAAATTACCTGAAAATTGACGGGACATGTTTTTCAGAAGAATAACGAAGACACGCAAAAGGGGAGTCAGAGGGGGGCCACAGGGTGCCCAGGCGGCCTGGGGGCGTGCCCCCCCTGGCCGCGCCGGGGGGGGGGGGCGCCTGGAGCCCCTGGCCCACCTCTGGTCACCCCCTTTTGCATATATGTTCCCCGTCCTCCGAAAACCCTAGGCACGGGACTTTTTACGGAGTTCCGCCGCCGCTTCGAGGCGGAAACCTACAGAGAAGAAAAGGGCATCTCCGGTGGGCAGATTCCGCCGGGGAGATCACCTCCCGGAAGGGGAGATCGTCGCCATCGTCATCACCATCATCACGGGCATCATCGAGATCATCATCAACATCATCCCCAACACCAGCACCATCTCCATCTTCATCCAAATCTCATCTTTCCATCGCAACTCGTGTTGTAACTTGTACTACCTACCCTCTCTACTCCATCGGTGTTGATTACTACTTTGTGGTGAATGCTATTGAGTTTTGTTGGAGAAATATTATTATGTCCAGATTGTTTATCACATATTTATCCCCTTTGATCATGATCTCTTTTATGTCTTGTGAGTAGTTACTTTAGTTCTTGAGGACATGGGGAAAGTCTTGTTGTTAGTAGTCATATGCTGTTGAAGTAATATGTGTTGTTTGATACTTAAGTTGTGTTGTCATTCTACTAGTGGTGTTGTGTGAGTCGAACACCCAACACTTCGCCTTATTAAGGACCTAAGGGAATGCATTGTGTATAAAGAATGCTTATGGTGGGTTGCCGGAGTGACAGAAACCTGAACCCCAGTTCGCACGCTTTTGCATAAGGGAATAATGGATCCTCGATCGTATTGCTATGGTTAGGCTTTTGCCTTAAATTCTATCTTGTATTTGCGGATGCTTGCAAGGTGTTTAATCATAAGAGTGCATTCATCTTAGTCTAGAGAGTGGATTAGCATAGATCCACCCACCAACACTTATCAACACATAACATAGTATCGATACGGGATATGACGAAAGCACATGACTACCTCTCCCGTGTGTCCTCAAGAACGCTTTAGTCTTTATAAGTTCAGTTGCTAGGCCTCTCCTTTGCTAAGAAAGGATTGGGCCACTTGTTACTCTCAGTACCTTTTACATTACTTGCCATTACATTCCTGTCGCTTATATCGAGAAAACCCCTAAAAAGTTATCTTTCAGTGCTTGCAGTAATTTCTTGCTCAGAATCGCTTATCAATACCTTCTGCTCCTCGTTGGGTTCGACACTCTTACTTATCGAAAACGCTGCAACAGATCCCTTACGGTTGAGGGTCATCACATGTCCATCTAAATCTTCTACCAAGAGATCCTTAACCATAGCAACACTAGATTCAACTTTAATTTGCTCAGAGGGTGTAGGTGTTCTAGTATTACTCTTACGAACTACAATTGAAGCTTGAGCATGATCGTTTATCCTAACATGGAAAGGTGGTTTCTCAATATAAGTGGTCGGAATAACAGGATCAACATTATAAGTGATGGTCTTTTCTTCAACTTTAATAGGTTCAACTACTTTTACTTCAATAGGGGGATGATATTTAAACCACTTCTCCTTAGGGAGATCAACATGAGTGGCAAAAGATTCACAGAAAGAAGCTACTATCTCAGAGTCAAGTCCATATTTAGTGCTAAACTCACGGAAAACATCGGTATCCATAAAAGCTTTAACACAATCAAACTTAGGGGTCATACCTGACTCCTTACCTTCGTCGAGATCCCAATCTTCGGAGTTGCATTTAATTCTTTCCAATAAATCCCATTTGAATTCAATAGTCTTCATCATAAAAGAGCCAGGACAAGAATTATCGAGCATGGTGCGATTATTGAGAGAAAGCCGAGCATAAAATTTTTGGATGATCATTTTTCTTGAAAGCTCATGATTGGGGCATGAATATAACATTGACTTAAGCCTCCCCCAAGCTTGAGCGATGCTTTCTCCTTCGCGAGGCCAGAAATTATAAATATAACTACGATCTAGATGAACCTGGTGCATAGGGTAGAACTTCTGATGAAATTCCAACTTCAGACGATTATAGTTCCAAGATCCCATATCATAGCATAGCCTAAATCATCTCAATGCATCTCCCTTCAAAGATAAAGGGAAGACCTTCTTCTTGATAACATCCTCGGGCATATCTGCAAGCTTAAACAATCCACAAACTTCATCCACATAGATTAGGTGTAGATCGGGGTGAAGTGTTCCGTCTCCTGTATAGAGATTTTCAAGCATTTTCTCTATCATACCCGAAGGAATCTCAAAGCAAACATTTTCATTAGGTGCAGTAGGTTGAGGAGAAACTCTTTGCTCTTCTGCTCGGGGTGAAGATACCCCGAACAAGCCCCTCAAAGGAGTTTGAGCCATAGTAACAAGTGACAATAAATTTCAGCACACTATATAAATTTCTCCTTACCAAATTCCACTTACCAAAGGCGCTTCACTCCCCAGCAACGGCGATAGAAAAGAGTCTTGATGACCCACAAGTTTAGGGGATCTATCGTAGTCCTTTCGATAAGTAAGAGTGTCGAACCCAACGAGGAGCAGAAGGAAATGATAGGCAGTTTGGAGTAAGGTATTTTCTGCAAGCACTGAAATTGTAGATAACAGATAATTTTGTGATAAGATAATTGGTAGCAAGTGACAAAAGGTAAAAGTAAATAAGGTGCAGCAAGGTGTCCCAATCCTTTTTGTAGCAAAGTACAAGCCTGGACAAACTCTTATACAAGGTAAAGCGCTCCCGAGGACATATGGTAATTATCGTCAAGCTAGTTTTCATCACGATCATCTGATTCGCGTTCGGTACTTTGATAATTTGGTATGTGGGTGGACCGGTGCTTGGGTGCTGCCCTTACTTGGACAAACCTCCCACTTATGATTAACCTCTAATGCAAGCATCCGCAACTACAAAAGAAGTATTAATGTAAACCTAACCATAGCCTAAAACATATGGATCCAAATCAGCCCCTTACGAAGCAACGCATAAACTGGGGTTTAAGCTTCTGTCACTCTAGCAACCCATCATCTACTTATTACTTCCCAATGCCTTCCTCTAGGCCCAAATAATGGTGAAGTGTCATGTAGTCGACATTCACATGCCACCACTAGAGGAGAGACAACATACATCTCATCAAAATATCGAACGAAGACCAAATTCACATGACTACTAATAGCAAGACTTCTCCCATGTCCTCAGGAACAAAAGTAACTACTCACAAGACATAATATTGTTCATGATCAGAGGGGTATTAATATGCATAATGGATCTGAACATATGATCTTCCACCAAATAAACCAACTAGCATCAACTACAAGGAGTAATCAACACTACTAGCAACCCACATGTGATACGTCCAAAACGTATCTATAATTTCTGCTTGCTCCATGCTTCTTTTGTGTGATATTGCTATGATATTGATGCACTTCCATACACTTTTGATCATATTTGGACTAACCTATTAACTCAGTGCACCACAGTGCTAGTTCCTGTTTTCTGCTGTTTTTCTATTTTAGGTTTCCCCCATATTAAAAGTGCTCCAAAAATTCCAGGAAAAATATAGGAAAAATCAGCGTACAGGAAGCTTTGCGAAGAACCAAAGATGGGCCAGAGGGGAGCCAGGGGAGGCCCAGGTGGCCACCTGGCGCGGCCCCACCCCTGGCCGCGCCAGGGGGGCGCCTGGGGCCCCTGCTCCGCCTCTGGCTGCCCCCCTTCGTATATATATCCCTCTCGTCCCGAAACCCTCGAAGACAGAACCCTTTTTCGCGATCTCGCCTCTGTTCCGCCGCCGCAGCGCTTCCAAGATCGGGAGCATCAGGAGAACTCTTCCCGGCACCCTGCCGGAGGGGAGAACCACCACCGGGAGGTTCTCCACCACCATGGACGCTTCCCGGATGAGTCGTCAGTAGTCCACCTTGGACCATGGGTCCATGATCAGTAGCTATGTGATGTTCTCCTCCCCTCTTTGCTCTTCATGGTTTAGACCTCGTGAGCTGCCCTACATGACCGAGGCACATATGTAATCTTTCTGCTGTTGCTTTGCTGAGTTTGCTGGGATCTGATGGATTATGAGACTATGTTCAGATTGTGTTTGAGTAATATATTCGATTCACCTCTTTTATATCTTTGTTCTTGAGTAATTCTTGCATGTTCTCCATTGCTGTTTATTGCTTTGGCCAAGTAGTAGGTAGTAACTCCAAGAGGGAGCGTTATGCTTGATTGTGGGTTCATGCCCCCTGATGACTAGCTTGAGTGACAGAAACATGAGTCTAGGGGATGTGTTGTTGCCACAAGGGAGAAAACAACGGTGCTTGTACTTGCGGGTGCAAGGATTGTTTACTTTACGCAAAGTTCTTTTAATGCAGTTGTCTGTTGCTTTGAGTTTACACTTTGGGTGGGATTCACAACTTAATACCAGCGAGATGTTCTGGATAGATATCTCAAGGTGGATGATTAGTAGTAGATGC
>LR738713.1:536387314-536440747 GCA_902687465.1 Secale cereale
TTGCTGTTTTATCGTCTTTTGGGAGAGAGACATCACTAGTGAACATCATGGGACCCCGGTCCATATTACCACCGCTGATCACACCTTCTATTTACTTCCTGTTTTTATTTCCTAGTTGCAGTCATAGCTATCATTATTATCTCTTGTGTTTGATCCTTTGTAAACAACAAGGCCGGAGGGATTGACAACCTCTCTGTACTCGTTGGGAGCAAAGTTATCTGTATCTGTGTGCAGGTCCCGTCAACCGCTAAGTTTCTGGCGCCGTTGACACCTACTTGTCGACCCTCGGAGTCTCACGGGATTCGATCCTTGGTATCTTTGCCAAGGGAAATTTGCCGCTACGCTACATCTCAACCTTCCACTTGGGGTAACCAACGAGGGGCGAGAAGCCATCAAGCAAGTTTCTGGCGCCGTTGCCGGGGACTCCACTCTTCAAGATAGGGGAGTTGCACGCTATCTTTTTTCTTTGCTTTTTAGTCTTGTTAGTTTACCTTGCAGTTTTTGCTTTAATGTCCCTTACCAAAAATCACAAAAATAGTTATCTTGCTTTTAGTTGGCATTATGTCTGGTCCTTTTGCCTTTGGTGAGGCAGAAGTGCTCACCTTTAAACAAAGAGGTGGTGAAAGTCTAAAAGATGCTTGGTATAGAATTAATGATTCTAAAAAAAGAGCCACCAAGAAGCAATCTACTACTATCCTGCTTAGAAATTTTTATGTTGGAATTACTTCTTGGAATAGGTTTATTCTAGATTCTGCTATCAATGGAAATTTCCTAGAAGCCCCAGTTTGGGAATCTCTTAGTATTATGGAAAATCTTGTTGGAAATCCCCCTGTTGTTAGCATTCAAGAGGACATTACCCTAGCTCACATTATGAAAAAACTTGAAAAGATAGAGCTAGAGATGCCAAGCATTAATAAGATAAATGAGTTGGACCGTAAGATCCAAGGGAATTTGAATAGGCTTGATAGCTCCATGCATAAAATTCTCAAAACTTTGGAGACCATCAAATCCCATGACTTGGATTCTTCTAGGATAGACAAGATTGAGGAAATCTTTGACACTTTAGGAACTACTTTCTCCTCAATCAAAGCCAAAAAGGTAGAAACTCCGGCAAAGAAGGAACCTAAGTTCTTTTACGTTCCAAAGGCTCCTCGTTCCAAAAGTAATCCATCTATTGCCAAAGGGGTTGAAACTGTGAAGACTTTGGAAGAAATACCTCTCTTTGATAAATTTATAAATGAATCTCCCATTGACTTTCCACCTTTTGGTTTTCTCCCTAGAAGTATCTTTATTAGGCCTTTATTTGAAAGTCCTCTTAAGACTAGTTGTACTATTGAAGAGCTTTTTGATGATCTTGATAATGGTTCAATTGATACAACTTGATCTTTTTGCATCATGCCTAGCTTAAAGGCATAAAAGAAAGCGCTTTTGGGAGGCAGCCCACAACGAATTAGGTTTTATTTTGCTTTTGTTGTGTCTTGATGTTTGTTACTACAGTAGCATCATCATTGTATCTTTTATTTTCAGCTTTGTGCCAAGTTTAGCCTCCGATTGCAAGAAAGTTCAAAAGTTGTGACGTGCTGTCCAGAAAACAGATTCTGTCCTTGGACAGAAAAATTCGAATAAAATCACTAGATCATCTTTTTGATCTGAATGTTTTTGACAGCGTGCTCTATACAATTGGCTTTCGAGCGTCTGTTCTGAGTTTTTTGATTTGAGTTGCAGAAGTGCCCCGAAAAAATTATTTACTACCTGCTGGTCTGTTTTTCACAGATTCTGTCCTGTTTTGCCTCTTCTTCGTTTTGCAAACCTTGAGCTTGCTTTTTCTTTGCAAAAACCTTTTGGCAATCTTGAGAAACAGTAGCTCTTCAAGATTATCTTTATTTCCAGTAGGGAAAATTATTTTATTGTGGGTACTAACCTCGCTAATCAGATTATGATGAGTTATGTATGAAGGGAGTTTTCAGGTGTGCGAGGGAAGATGATAAAAGAAGATTCAGGAGGGTCAAACGCTCAAGCTTGGGGATGCCCCCGTGCACCCCCAAGAAATATTCAAGAAGACTCAAGCGTCTAAGATTGGGGATGTCCCCATGCATCCCCTTCTCCATCAACAATTATCAGTTCGTCTTTCGTTCCACTATATTTATCACTTCATGCGTTATGTGCTATGCTTGGAGCGTCTTGCTCTTAGTTTCCTTTTTTCAGTTTTCTTTAGCTTTGCTTGCTGTTCATAACAAGTTAGAACCCAGCTTTCTTTGTGTGGGAGAGAAACACGCTCCACTTCAACCTAGAACACAACATAGGATTTTCATGCTTATCTTTGCTGTGTGTGTTCTTTGTCTTTCCATAGCTGCTGTCATGTTTAGCTCTTAGTTTTCATGCTTTTCTTTTTTAAGAGCTTTTGTTTAGTTGGTTGCTGAACTCTCTTGAGTTTTCATGTTTATCTTGTTAAGGGAGTTTGCCTGTTGCACTGAGTTGTGTGTCTTAACTTGAAGTAGGTAATTGAGGTTGCTATTTAATTTTAGTAGTAACTTGCAATAGTTTTGAGGTATTGCCATGAGTAATGTCTGAACTTTTGGTGTCAAGAGCTTTAGCCTATTAGTGATAGATGTCATATTTGGGCAATCCGTGTTTATTTTCGAAAACCTACAAAATAGTTGAGAACTTTAGCTACTAGATGGATCACTAATCTTTGGAGGGATCGAATATTAGAGTACACTCACGTACCATGAGTCGAGGATGCGCAAGGATAACCAAACCCCCATACACTCCCCCTCGGGGTACTTGTCTCTTTGTGAACCTCCAAATTAGATTGAGAGTTACCGATAATAAGTGCATGAGTTCTTCGGACTAATGTGAGTATTCGAAAGTTGACACTTCCACCTAGCCATATTTTTCTAGCCTCTTCGGTACCGTGCATTGCCCTTTCTCACCTCGAGAGTTGGCGCATACTTCGCCAGTGCATCCAAATCCTTGGCACGATACGCTCTGTCATCATAAGCCTCATTATATCCTTCCTCAAAACAACCACCCTACCTACCTATCAAGGCATTTCCATAGCCTTTCCGAGATACATTGCCATGCAACATCCATCTTCTCATGACTTGATCTTCATGTCATACATGATTTTTGCTTGATCGATGAGCCGCATGCTAGTTGGGCCTTGCCCTAATCATTGCTACATGACGCGCTAGTATCATTGCATATCCCGCTACACTGGCAGAGGCATACATTTGCATACATCATGATAGTTTCATCTTCTTTATGTTGAGTACTCTTGTAAAGTGTGAAAGATCTTCTATACTTCTTGTAATATATAGAGTGTTGCCCCTAATGTGAGGAAAAGATCCCAAAGAGGACAAAATCAAAAGATCCCAAAGAGGACAAATGAGAGTTAAATAGAAAGAGCCATTGAGGCCACAAAAAAGAAAAAAAATAGAAAAAGAGAAAAAGAAATAAAAAGAGAGAAGGGGGCACACTACTATTCCTTTTGAGAGATCCACACTCGTACTCCATCTTATACCTTGTACTCCATAGAGATTATCATTCATGCATATAGCTATGTGGGGACCTTCACACTATAGAACTTGGCTTGTATATTCCAATGATGAGCCTCCTCAAAAGAGCTCTAGGTCTTCTTGAGCGAGCAAGTTGGATGCACCCCCACTAGTTCCATTGGAGAGCTTACCTTAGCTCATATGTGCATCCGTTGCATGGCAATCCCTACTCCTCACATCATATCTATCATTTGGCTTTCTCTCGCCTATGATTGTCCTCATTGATGTGAGCCTTTCACACCTTTTTTTGTCTTCCCCCTTCATCATTTTTCTCTCTTTGCCATCCTAAGTGTCAACTTTCTTGCTTACGCTCATCCATTGCATGAGTGCTCAAAATATCGAAAGGGAGTGGATCATTTTGACTTGTACCTGGCGAGTGGTCTGGGGATGAGTCAAGATAAGATTCCAAAGAAGACCAAGTGTGAAACTTTAGTAGATTAAGTTCTCAACAATACAAAAACTATGTTTTACTCTCTCGTATATCCCTATCCCCTTTCTTGCACGCAAACACCATTTGGAGACATTCGAGTCACGGACAGCGAGAGCTCTTGCACCTTTATGTTCTTATGTTGCTTGTTACAATGCTAATATAGACTCTTGCTTGTTATGACTTGAATTGAATTACATGCCTTGATTGCTTTACTTAAAAAGTTCTTATATGGTTGGTAGCATGTCACCACAGAAATTATGCTTGTTATCATTTACCTACTCGAGGACGAGCAGGAATTAAGCTTGGGGATGTTGATACGTCCAAAACGTATCTATAATTTCTGCTTGCTCCATGCTTCTTTTGTGTGATATTGCTATGATATTGATGCACTTCCATACACTTTTGATCATATTTGGACTAACCTATTAACTCAGTGCACCACAGTGCCAGTTCCTGTTTTCTGTTGTTTTTCTATTTCAGGTTTCCCCCATATTAAAAGTGCTCCAAAAATTCCAGGAAAAAAATAGGAAAAATCAGCGTACAGGAAGCTTCGCGAAGAACCAAAGATGGGCCAGAGGGGAGCCAGGGGAGGCCCAGGCGGCCACCTGGCGCGGCCCCACCCCTGGCCGCGCCAGGGGGGCGCCTGGGGCCCCTGCTCCGCCTCTGGCTGCCCCCCTTCGCATATATATCCCTCTCGTCCCGAAACCCTCGAAGACAGAACCCTTTTTCGCGATCTCGCCTCTGTTCCGCCGCCGCAGCGCTTCCAAGATCGGGAGCATCAGGAGAACTCTTCCCGGCACCCTGCCGGAGGGGAGAACCACCACCGGGAGCTTCTCCACCACCATGGACGCTTCCCGGATGAGTCGTGAGTAGTCCACCTTGGACCATGGGTCCATGATCAGTAGCTATGTGATGTTCTCCTCCCCTCTTTTCTCTTCATGGTATAGACCCCGTGAGCTACCCTACATGATCGAGGCACATCTGTAATCTTTCTGCTGTTGCTTTGCTGAGTTTGCTGGGATCTGATGGATTATGAGACTATGTTCAGATTGTGTTTGAGTAATATATTCGATTCACCTCTTTTATATCTTTGTTCTTGAGTAATTCTTGCATGTTCTCCATTGCTGTTTATTGCTTTGGCCAAGTAGTAGGTAGTAACTCCAAGAGGGAGCGTTATGCTTGATTGTGGGTTCATGCCCCCTGATGACTAGCTTGAGTGACAGAAACATGAGTCTAGGGGATGTGTTGTTGCCACAAGGGAGAAAACAACGGTGCTTGTACTTGCGGGTGCAAGGATTGTTTACTTTACGCAAAGTTCTTTTAATGCAGTTGTCTGTTGCTTTGAGTTTACACTTTGGGTGGGATTCGCAACTTAATACCAGCGAGATGTTCTGGATAGATATCTCAAGGTGGATGATTAGTAGTAGATGCAGATGGATTTCGGTCTACTTGCCTTGGCGTACCGCCCATGCTTTTGAGCCTCTACCTTTCTTTGCAGCATAGTTAGCATTGGTTTGCGCACATAATCCTGTCAATTGCCCAGCTGTAATTTGTTTACCTCGCTTTGCTATTTTATCGTCTTTTGGGAGAGAGACATCACTAGTGAACATCATGGGACCCCGGTCCATATTACCACCGCTGATCACACCTTCTATTTACTTCCTGTTTTTATTTCCTAGTTGCAGTTATAGCTATCATTATTATCTCTTGTGTTTGATCCTTTGTAAACAACAAGGCCGGAGGGATTGACAACCTCTCTGTACTCGTTGGGAGCAAAGTTATCTGTATCTGTGTGCAGGTCCCGTCAACCGCTAAGTTTCTGGCGCCGTTGACACCTACTTGTCGACCCTTGGAGTCTCACGAGATTCGATCCTTGGTACCTTTGCCAAGGGAAATTTGCCGCTACGCTACATCTCAACCTTCCACTTGGGGTAACCAACGAGGGGCGAGAAGCCATCAACATGTACCAATCTGAGGTTTGGATACAAAGATTGGATACAGGAGATGAACTAGGGTTTGAGAGGAGATGGTGCTGGTGAAGATGTTGATGAAGATAGCCCTCCCCAAGATGGGAGAGTTGTTGGTGATGACGACGGTGACGATTTCCCCCTCCCGGAGGGAAGTATCCCCGGCAGAACAGCTCTGCCGGAGCCCTAGATTGGTTTCCGCCCAGGTTCCGCCTCGAGACGGCGGCGTCTGGTCCCGAAAGCCTCCTCCTGATTTTTTCTAGGTCAAAATGCTTCATATAGGAGAAGATGGGCACCAGGGGCCCACCGGCTGGCTCTCGAGGCAGGGGGGCGCGCCCCCACCCTCGAAGCCAGCCAGTGGCCCCTCTCGTGGGTTTCTTTCGCCAGATATTTTTTATATTTTCCGAAACAATGTTTTGTGGAGTTTCAGGGCTTTTGGAGTTGTGCAGAATAGGTTTCCAGAGTTTGGTCCTTTTCCAGCCCAGAAGTCCAGTTGCCGGCATTCTCCCTCTTCATGTAAACCTTGCAAAATAAGAGAGAAAAGGCATAAGTATTGTGACAAAACATGTATGAACAACCCATAATGCAATAAATATCAACTTAAAAGCATGATGCAAAATGGACGTATCAGGCACCCCGGCTCAGAGCGACCGGTTTACCATGCATTGCCAGCCCAGAGACCATGTATTCTGGCAACACACAACATCTTGTTACAGAAAACAACCGCTTTATTGATACCTAGCGGATCAAAGTTCACATTACAACAGGTAGCGAGGCCAAGTGGCACACACGGTGCGGCTGAACAATATGTACATTATTTAGTGAACATAAAAGGCCTCGGTCATAACATCTACGCGGCAACGGAACGACTTCGTAGCAGAACTCCATATCACAGGGACACCGATGTGGACACAATCTAGACTCGGACGACACTCCTTTCCAGCGACACTTTCCTGAAATCTGGCATGACATGCCAGGTCAGTACATTGAATGTACTTGCAAGCTTACAGCAAGCATAAACATAATGACAACTATATCATGACATTTATTCAAATTTTAAAATGCAACAACATACATATGTATGAATATAACCAACATGTTGTGCTCATGTCATTGTGAAAATAGTCCCTCGGACTGACTTACCAACGGTGATCCTTCTTAACATACCAACTTGTCTATCTCAACACGGATTATCTCGTGATCTTTCCGGCGATCGCAACCCCGACCAACAATTGGTCTCAAACATCTCGGTGGTCTTTCCACCATCTCTGATAGTGAAAAGTTCATAACTTAGTGAGCAAAATTTTATTAAATGTTGACCCATGGTGTGACCTACTTTCGAGCGTGTCTGTGACCGTGGACTCGGCTATCGATAGATTAATTACACTCTGCAGAGGTAGTGCACTGTACCCACACCACGGAACCCATGGCCTCGCTCTCCCATTTGGGTGGACCAACGGCATTCTGACGAAACCCTCCATTGCCATGACACTCTCTCGGCCACTCCGACTTGTTTCCCATCGGAATAGTCCTGGGTGGCCCCATGCCTACCAAAGGCACAACGACCACCGTCGTGGCCAAACATAAACTTTCCCAAACGGGGACGCGGTACCATAATCTCAACAACGGGCACACAAGATTATGTCTGCTTACCGGGCCAGGGTACCGCATGCCCATAACCTTCCCTAGTTGGAGGTACCGACCAGAGGCATGACAACAGAATGAATAAAGGCCTTCCCATAAAGGCAAATGTGGTTGCACTGGAAAAACTCGATTCAGTGGCACCATGACCCGGTCAACGCGATATTCAAGTTGAGTTATTAGCAGGTTCAAATTAAAAAAATAACCGGTGTCATAAAATGCCATGCAAATGCAACACAAAATATACATTATCATAAATAACTGGGCCAGTTCTATCACACTAAGCATAAGCATTAACAACTTCTAATACTCCTCTGGTTAGGATTTAATCTCAATTAAAACAGAATCTTCTCTAGCAAAATTTTATCATATTTCTTATACAAGAAAATAACTCCAAATAATTATTTATATCCATAGCCATATTAGTTCTTCATAACCCAAACTTTCTTCTTGTTACATTAACAACTTAATCAACTTCCAACTTTCTGTTAACTAAATATAACAATGAAATCAAGCAGCCAATGGCATAAAAATAATAAAAATGATTTATATGCAAGGATTAAATCATTCATTCAAGTTGGAAAATCACAAATATTGAAATGGCACCATGAAAATGTTGTTGTGGCTTGCCTTAGTGCATATGAGGTTCACAAACCTCCTGGTGATCCTCAAGACAAGCTTCAGCTTCTGAAAAGATTTAAAAGCACAAAAATAAAACATCAAGAACCCTTATGAAATTCACCAGAAAATCTACACGGCACAGAAAAGTCTCATTTTTGTTGTGCTGCAAGATTTCTTTACAAAGAACACAATGCAAAAAGAATCAATTCATTTGGACTTATGGTTAAAAAGTTATTGCTGTTTGAAGTTCTCTGGAATATATATAAATTTGCAATTAAAAAAAACAAACTGGGGAAGGGGTGAGGTCGAAGGTGTAAAGCCTCAGGGCGCCACCACTCGTACCGCCTCGCGCGTGTATAGAGTGGCTGACTGGCGGGCCCCGCTAGTCAGGTGAGGGGGAGAGGGAGAGGGAGACGGAAACAGAGGCGACCGCGGCTTCACCGGAGCGCACGACGGCGGCGAGGACTTCTTGGCCTAAACGAGAGGGAGGGATCTAAAGAGGGGATGGAGGCGCACCTGCCCGTACATGTACCGTAGCTAGGGGTGGTCGGATGACGTCGGAATCAACCTCGCAAGCGGAGGCAGAGCGGGGTGGTCGCCGGAGATGAAGACGACGATGAGCAGCGGCGACTCCAGAGGCTCCAACTAGGTGGAATAGCACCACCAGAGAGTGGTGGAGGCTCTGGAAGGGTTGCCCTGGCCTGAGAGGGGCTGGAGCTACCGCAACGACCCGAGGGGATCGCCGGCGAGCTCAAGCTCGGGGATGGTGGCCTGCGGCCTGCCCGGCCGGGCTACGGTTTCCTACGTAGTTGTGGTGTGTTTGGGAGTGGAGTGTGATGCTCGAGAAGGCTGGGAGGGGCTCCATTTATAGGCGAGCCGAGAGGGGGAATCAGGGCTCCGCCGGCAACACCTGGACACTGCGCCCGGCGACGAAAGACGTCAGTGAGAGGGTAAGAAGGCGACGTAGCTCACGCGAGGACTGTGGGGAACGGAGACGAGCACAACATCAAGGGGAAGGCGACGAGCACAGTGCGCACCGCACTATTACTTTGGCTGGACCGCGCCCGTGCTCGCTGCGGCGAGCTCCGGCATCAGCGAGCACCAGGAGGAGTTAATGGAGTTGAGACGAGGATTGTGGCGAGGTTTGGCACGCTACGTCAGGCGAGGAAGCGAGCACGCGCGAAATAGAGCGCTCGGCGGCACTCAGAGAGTGTCGACTAGCAGGCTGGCATGGTGCACACGCTTGGTCACCGCGTGAACTCTGCCCCTAGGCCGCCTTGGGTCCTAAGATTATGTCTGGCGTGTTGTTCATGGTAGTTTTGAAGGTTACCATGATTTGGTTTGGAGCCAGACGCGGTAGAAGAGATTTCACAAGCCTGGCAAGGTTCTGGAAAGTAACTTTGAGAGATTACTGAGGTCAAATGGCTGGGAGTTGGGAGATGCGCTTTGGAGGCTAGCCATAAGTTACTAAGGTGAAGATGCACAAGAAATTTCAGCTACAATGGAGCAAGTAAAATGGTAGTTGCTGTAGAAACTACCATTTCTGTCTAGAACAGAAAATATTTTCTGTAGCAAAAATATTCCAAAAAGAGGTGCAATATTTTTATCAAGAAGGTGTCCTAGGGTTCAAAGAATATTTGTGAATTTCCTCAGATTTTTGTGGGCAAGAAAAGTTGGGGTTGCTTTGGAGCACAATGAGCTAACTAGGGTTTTAGAGGAAAAAATGAATATTTTTCAATAAAGAAAAATATTCCAATTATTATTTTAGTGTGAACTAGATAGGAAAAGATGATTTGAGATGGAGATGAGGCACTTGGGTGAAAGCCAACGGTACCCAAGTGTTTAAGTCCATATGAAAAGATTCAAAAATTCCAAGTTTCAAACTAAATCCAAATGAAACTCAGGCAAATAAAAGAGGGCAAAAAATCAGGCTCTCACAAACCTCCCCCACTTAGAATGAATCTCGTCCTCGAGATTCAGTTGCTTGGGAAAACCATTCTGGACAATGTGTCCTTTGGAATTCTTCCCGTTCCCAGGTTGATTCTAACTCGGTGTGATGCTCCCGCTGGACTTTATGAAACTTCCTCACTTTACTGCGAGTGACCCTTTCCGTCCGATCCAAAAATTTGAACGGCCTCTCTTCGTATGTTAAATCCTTTGCCAACTCTATTTTGGTCATGGCAGTCCTTTCCTCAGGTGGCGATATGCATCGCCTTAACTGTGAGACATGAAACACATTGTACACATCGGGCAATTCTGGGGGTAATTGCAACTGATAAGCAACAATGCCCACTCGAGAAATAACTAGAAATGGGCCAATAAATCTAGGTGCCAACTTTCCGCGAGTCTGGAATCTCTTGACTCCTTTCATAGTAGTGACTCGGAGGTATACGTGTTCTCCGGGCTCAAAACTGATTTGTCGGTGTTTTGCATCATAATAACTCTTCTATCGAGATTTGGCCAATTGCAATATGTCTCTGATCTCCCTAACTTGTTTCTCAGCTTCCACTATGAGATCTATCCCGAACATACGGCTATCTCTAGTCTGAGACCAATTTAAAGGGGTGCGGCACTTACGGCCATACGAAGCCTCGTACGGTGACATCTTTAGACTGGTTTGGAAGCTGTTGTTGTAAGAGAACTCGGCATAAGGCACACAATCCTCCCACTTAGATCCTCGGGCCAAGACACAGGCTCGCAGCATATCTTCTAGTATTTGGTTTACCTACTCTGTCTATCCCTCAGTCTGAGGATGATAAGCGGTACTGTATTTCAGCATTGTCCCCAAGGCTTGATGGAGACGTGACCAAATAGCGGAGGTAAAGAGTGAACCTCGGTCGGAAGTGATGGTTCGAGGTACTCCATGAAGACTGACTATTCTGGACACATACAACTGTGCAAGTTGATCCGCTCGATATGTGGTTCTGACCAGGATAAAGTGAGCTACCTTGGTTAGGGTGTCCACGATGACCCATATTGCATCATTGCCTCGCTGAGTCTTAGGTAGACCTGTGATGAAATCCATGCACACGTCATCCCATTTCCATTGCGAAACTGGCAGCGGTTGGAGAAGTCCGGTTGGCTTCTGATGTTCTGCCTTCACCTTGTTGCATATGCCACAATAGGCCACAAAATAGGCAATGTCTTTCTTCATTCCACCCCACTAGAATATTTGCCGAAGGTCTTCATACATTTTTGTACCTCCAGGGTGAATAGAGTATGAGGATTCGTGTGCTTATGACAGGATTTTCTCTTTCAAGTCCGATTGATTGGGTACACAAATCCTTCCACGAAATCGGAGAGTACCAAAGTGATCCTTTGAGAAATCAGAGGTACGTTCTGCTACCATATTCTTGGCATGCCTTTGCAGGATAGGGTCGTCTGGCTGGGCCTTGCGGATTTCCTCCTCAAGTGTGGGGGTAACTTCCAAAATATTAGTGAGACCAACATCAACTATGATCAGGTTAAGTTGAGAAATCTCCTCTTGAAGTTTAGGGGGCAAGGGTTTCAATATGACATTTAGGTTGACCGACTTTCGACTGAGTGCGTCAGCCACCACGTTGGCTTTACCTGGGTGGTAATTTATTCCAAGATCATAATCCTTAACCAACCCAAGCCATCTTCGCTGATGGAGATTTAAACATGGCTGAGTAAATATATACTTGAGACTTTTGTGATCGGTAAAAAATTGGCACCTCTTCCCGATGAGGTAGTGCCTCCATATTTTTAGAGCATGAACCACCGCGGCCAATTCTAGATCATGAGTAGGGTAATTTCCCTCGTGTGGTCGCAGCTGTCGTGATGCATATGCTACTACCTTGCCGTCTTGCATAAGTACGCAACCAAGTCCTTGTCTGGAGGCGTCACATTACACATCAAAACTGCGGTAGATGTTTGGACGAGTCAATACGGGTGCGGTCGTCAGCCGTATTTTTAGCTCACTGAAACTTTTCTCACAGTGTTCAGTCCATTCAAACTTCTTATCCTTTTTGAGAAGCTCTGTCAAGGGTTTAGCAATCTTGGAGAACCCTTCAATGAAACGACGGTAATATCCAACCAGTCCAAGAAAACTCCGGATCTGTGATACTATTGTTGGTGGCAACCAATTGAGCACATCCTTTACTTTGCTTGGGTCTACGGCTATACCCTCTGTGGATAGCACATGTCCAAGAAATCCAACTTGTTTGAGCCAAAACTCACACTTGCTGAATTTGGCGTAAAGCTGATGGTCGCGGAGTCGTTGTAGCACTGCTCGGAGGTGCTCTTTGTGATCTCCTTCTCTTTTTGAGTATATAAGTATGACATCGATAAAGACTACCATGAACTTATCGAGGAAGTCCATGAATACTTTGTTCATCATGTGCATGAAAAACACAGGGGCATTGGTGAGACCAAAGGACATAACTTTATATTCATAAAGAGCGTATCGAGTGGTGAATGTGGTGTTAGGTATATCTTCCTTTTTAATCTTGAGCTGATGGTATCCCGTCCGTAAATCAATCTTGGAGAATACCTTGGCCCCACTGAGCTGATCAAACAAGTCATCAATTCTTGGCAGCGGATATTTATTTTTGATGGTGACATCATTAAGCTGACGTTAATCCACACACATGGAGAGGCTGCCATCCTTCTTGCTTACGAAGAGAGCAGGTGATCCCCATGGTGAGGAGCTGGGACGGATATATCCTTTTTGGAGAATTTCATCGAGTTGTTTCTTTAGTTCCACTAATTCTGATGAGGGCATCAAGTAATACTTCTTGTATAACGGTGCGGTTCCGGGTACAAGATCTATTGCAAATTCAAGCTCTCGATCTGGCGGCATGCCTGGCAGTTCTTCTGGAAATACATCGGGAAATTCACTGACCACGGGAATTAATTCCAATTCAGCCACATCGGTGAAGATTATTCCCTTCTTGGGTATGCTTCTGCGAGAATAGAATTTGGTAGTCTGCCCCTTCTGACTGGTCAGAGTGACTTCTCAGGCTGCACAATTTATGCATACTTGATATTGGGTCAACCAATTCATACCTGAAAGTGCAGTATATCGACTAGAGGGGGGGGGGGTGAATAGGCGATTTTTATGAAATGCTTCAAAACATGGTAGTTTCGAAGACAAACGATAAACTTAATCCTATTAGTATGCAGCAGAAAGTGGACTACACTAGATAAGCCATAGTCATGTATTCAATGAAGCACGAAGACTAACAGCAGCTAGGCAGTAGGGATCATAATGGAAGAAGGAATGAAGCCAATCACAACTAGTAGATACTCAGTGAAGTCAATCAGATAAGGCAAGCATGCAATGACTTCACAACGTATAGTAGTAAGTAAAGGGAAGGGAAGGATAGAACCAGTAGCTTGGGGAAGACAGTGATTTGTTAGACCAGTTCCAGTTGCTGTGACAACTGTACGTCTGGTTAGGGAGGCTGAGATTTAACTCAGAAGACCGCGTCTTCACCTTGTTCCCCTTGAGCTAAGGACACCTAGTTGTCGGTGTACTAAGGTAGGGGTACCCTAGTACCCCAACTTGTGCACGGGCAGCGGCAGCTCCCCGCGGCAGGGTTCACCACGCGCTTGCCGGAGACCTTCTTGACCCTTATCTAGCCATTCAAAAACAAAGTATACAAGACAGAAGACCAAGACCCCGGCAAGAGGAGCTTGCCGGGAGGGCCGTCCCAGGCTCGAGATTGCTTAACTAGCACGAGGCCCTGGCAAGAGGAGCTTGTCAGGACGAATAGAAGATTTTATCTTAGAAGACCCGGCAAGGGCTCGGGGAGCGGCAAGCTTCCGGGCCCGGCAAGGTCGAGATCCCCGGCAAGGTGCTTGCCAGGGGAGGTGCGCTGTGTGCCCGCGCTCCAGCTCATCGGCCCACGCGTCGCCCTGGGGCCACTCCAGGGACGCGTGGCGGATGGCTGTGCAGCCTGGGGGACACGGTGGCACTCCACGGCAGAGGATCCATCGCCGTGGCAGACGGAGACGCAACGGCGGGAGCTTTTGGGGTCGACGGCGACGGGCATTAAATGCCCTTGTCCCCCACTGTTAAAGTAGGTATAGACCACTGTTCATCCACTGTTCCCGCACTGTTACAACTACCACCACTTTTACATTTTTACCCCTTTCTCCTACGTTGACACCTGTTGGTGACCCCTTGCGCTATAAAAGGAGGCCCATGCACAACGTGGAGGGGGTTCGGTTCGGTTCGGTTCGGTTCGAAACCTAGATTACTCTCACGCACGGTGTAGCTGCTTCTTCAAGCTCCCGAGCGCTCAACTCAATACACAACCAAGCAGGAGTAGGGTTTTACGCATCCGTGCGGCCCGAACCTGGGTAAAACTGCTCGCGCGTCTGCCTCGATCTGCTCTTCGTGCTCCCTCCGCCCTCGTACCGCACAGACAAGGGGCTCCGGTCCCATAGGTGTTCGTGGTGGACAGTTTCCCCCGACATCTTTGGCGCGCCAGGTAGGGGGCGTCGAGGTTGTGCGAACCTGATCCGGCGTTCGCGCGGGCGCAATCTTCATCAACCTCTCCAGCTTCATCAGCAACTTCATCAGCGACAACTCCATGGCCCCGAAGAAGAAGCCTTCGGAGGTCGGAGGCCCGTCCGCGTCTCACCCGCCGCCACCAGAGCCAACGGTGGGCGGGGGAGACGCCGTCGGAAGGGTGGTTGCCGGCGAGGACACTCACGGTGCCACCAGATCCAAGAACAGGACGGACGACCGGACCTCGGTCTCCGTGGATGCGCCACGTCCATCGCAACATACGACGACCCCGCAGCGCCATGCCACGGGAGGTGGTATCCGCTTGCTGGGACAAGGCCATACTGGAGGTTCGCGGGACGCCCCGGACCCCCGTCCGGGCACAAGCAAAGCGAAGGCGCCGGCACCGGACCCCGCTCCTTCTAACGTCGTTAGAAGTCCGAGCGTATCCCGTTCCTCGCACCGCTCGCCCGCGTTCCCCACTACCCCGGCAGAAGCGCTCGCAAGGGCGCAGCTGCTCCTCGATTTTCCTCCAGCGGCCGACAAGGCCGAGGAATGGAGGGCCACTATCCGGAGCCTGATAGACTTCGCCAACAACGACTCTCCGCAGCAGCCGTCGGCCTCGCGGCCGCGGCAGGCCGAGAAGACGAAGGCTATCGGCGACAAGACTGCCGGGGGTGCGACAAGCGTGCACTCCCCGCCGCAAAAGCAGAAGACGCCGCCCCGCCGGAACAACCCCGACGACGGCTCCACAGCCTCGTCGGACCCGCGGGCCCGTCGGGACCAGCGCCAGGTCCTCGACGACCGGCGAGATGAAGACGCTCGGACCACGATCGAGCGCCGCCGAGAAGCTCGGCGACAATCCGACAAGAGAGCTGGGAACGCTGTCGACGCACCCGCGCCCGGTGAACCAGGCGACTTGCCGTACGCGGCAGGCTGCCCTGCGTTCACCCGCGAGCTGCGGCGCGTCCAGTGGCCCAGCATGAAGAACTTTAAGCCCGACGTACCGGAGAAGTACGACGGCAAGACGCACCCCTCGGAGTTTCTCAGCGTCTACACCATAGCAGTGCAAGCTGCCGGGGGGCGCGACGAGAAGATCCTAGCCAACTACTTCCCGCTCGTGCTGAAGCCGAACGTCCGTTCGTGGCTCATGCACTTGCCGGAAGGCTCTATCTCTTCTTGGGCCGACCTCTGCCATCAGTTTGTTGGCGCCTTCACCGGCGGCCACAAACCCCATGGTCAGGAGAGCGATCTCCACATTTTGGCCCAGAAGGAAGGCGAACCCTTGCGCAAGTATATCCAACGTTTCAGCCGGGTGCAGCACAACATCCCCGATGTTCACCCTGCTGCGGTTATCAGCGCGTTCCATCAGAACGTGCGTAACCGCCGCATGCGTGAGGAGATGGCGATGACCAAGATCAGGGACGTCAGCGAGCTCTACGCTCTTGCCGACAAGTGCGCCCGTGCAGAAGAGGGGAGGAAACTCCCCGGGGAGGATGCTGGCGCAGGGGGAAGCGACAGCGACGACGCCGCCCCGGCAAAGAAGAGCCGGCGGCGGAACAACAGGAAGAAGGGCAAGAAGGAAGTGCTTGCCGTCGAGAAGTCCGGCAAGGAGGCCCCCGCCAAGCAAGCGCAGGCTGGCGGCTCCGGCAAGGAGCCTGCCCCTGCGGCGGCGGCCGACAAGCCGGGTAGCTCCGACAAGCAATACTGTAAGATTCACCGCACCAAGGGTCACGACCTCTCCAACTGCAAGCGCGTCGAGTATCTCGTCGAGCAGCAAAAGGCTGAGTACGAGAGGCGCGACAAGGAGAAGGCCCAAGGTGGCGGGGAAGAGCCCAGCAAGAAGCGGCCATTCAATGGCCGGGGAGGACGCCGCGGCAAGGCCAAGCAGCGGCAAGGAGATCGACCTCCCCGGGGCCGCGACAACGACGAAGACGACGATGAAGACATGGAGGACGACGAGAACAGCGAGCAGGAGTTCCAGAAGGCCACGGAGGTCCTGTGCGTCGACGGTGGCGCCTTCCTGCACACCTCCCACCGCCAGCTGAAACAGTGGGTGCGTGAGGTGAATGCAGCGGAGCCGCCCGTGGAGTCGCGCAGGCTCCTCAAATGGTCCAGCACGCCCATCATTTTTGACCTTGAGGATCACCCTGACCGCACCACGGCGGTCGGGCACTTGCCGATGCTGGTTTCCCCCACCATCCGCAACCTCAAGGTCACCAAAATGTTGGTTGACGGCGGGGCCGGGCTGAACTTGATCTCCTCTGCTGTGATCAAGAAACTCCAGATTCAAGACGGCGAGCTCGAAGAGACCGGTTCATTCCAAGGAATCAACCCGGGAAGGAGCAAGCCCAAGGGAAAGATTACTCTGCCGGTGACCTTTGGCGGGGAGCTCAACTTCAGGACTGAGCGCATCACCTTTGACGTTGCTGATATTCCATTGCCCTACAATGGAATACTCGGCCGTCCCGCCCTCGCCAAGTTCATGGCAGCTTCCCATTATGCCTACAACGTGCTGAAGATGCCGGGGCCGATAAGCGTCATCACTGTCCACAGCGACAAGAAAGATGCGCTTATTTGCGCCGACAAGATTTACCGGGATGCGGCAGCTGCGGCCGAGAAGGATACTCTTGCCGCTGAAGCTCCCGGGGGGAAGAAGACGAAGACCAAGTCCGGCAAGTGCTCTGGGACACACTCCGGCAACCGCACCTCTTCGGAGTGCTGCGCTGCCGTCGAGGACGTTCCATCGAGCTCCACCGGCAAGAGCAAGAAAGGAATGGCTGCTCCTCCGGCAACCAAGAAGGTGTCCGCAAGGGAGGATGGCACTGGTGGTACCTTCACCATCAGCGCCGCCCTTGACAGCAAATAGGAAAGCGCGCTCGTCGCCTTCCTGCGGGCGAATGTCGATGTGTTTGCTTGGCAACCATCTGACATCCCCGGTGTTCCCAGGAAGGTGATTGAGCACAAGCTTGCCGTCTGCCCTCATGCGCGGCCCATCAAGCAAAAAGTAAGGAAGCAAGCCGTGGAGCGCCAAGAGTTCATCAACGAGGAGATCAAGAAACTAGAGGCAGCAGGCCTAGTTAGAGGTGTGATCCATCCGACGTGGTTGGCAAACCCAGTCGTCGTGCGCAAAGCCAACGGGAAGTGGAGACTGTGTATAGACTTCACTGATGTCAATAAAGCATGTCCCAAGGATCCCTTCCCTTTGCCGCGCATTGACCAGATCGTTGACTCCACTGCCGGATGTGAGCTACTCTGTTTTCTTGATGCATACTCAGGCTATCACCAGATTTTCATGGCCAAGGAAGATGAAGAGAAGACTGCATTTATCACTCCATGTGGCACTTACTGCTTTATCCGCATGCCATTTGGACTGAAGAATGCAGGCTCAACTTTTGCAAGGGTAGTGTACACTGCTTTTGAGCCACAGATCCACAGGAATGTAGAAGCCTACATGGATGACATCGTGGTGAAGAGCAAGAGCAAAGAAACACTGATTCAAGACTTAGAAGAAACGTTTCAGAACCTGCGCAGGATACAGCTCAAGCTGAACCCCGAGAAGTGCGTCTTTGGAGTCCCCTCCGGCAAGCTTCTCGGGTTCTTTGTTTCGCAGAGAGGGATTGAAGCCAACCCCGACAAGATCAAGGCCATCGAGCAGATGGAAGCCCCGAGGCGAGTCAAGGAGGTCAGGAGGCTTGCAGGTTGTGTGGCTGCCCTCAGTAGGTTCGTTTCTAAATCTGCAGAACGCGCCCTGCCTTTCTTCAAAATCTTGAAGAAGGCAGGTCCCATGAAGTGGACTCCGGAAGCGGAGGCAGCGCTGCAAGATTTGAAACGGTACCTTTCCTCTCCTCCAATACTTGTCGCACCTAGACCACAGGAAAAGTTGCTGCTGTATTTGGCGGCAACCAACCAGGTGGTTAGTGCTGCGTTAGTAGCGGAGAGAGAGTCCGACGAGGAGGTCACACCACCGGCGAGCGAATCCAGCGACAAGCAGGGGGCTGCCCCGACAAGCTCTGGCCCCGACAAAGATGAATCTGCGCAGGAAAAGGAAGAGGTGCGGAAGAAGATGGTGCAGCGCCCAGTGTATTTTGTAAGTTCCCTTCTCCAGGGGGCTAGATCAAGGTACTCTGGTGTGCAAAAGTTGCTTTTCGGCCTTCTCATGGCCTCGAGAAAGCTGCGCCACTACTTCCAAGCCCATGAGATAACAGTGGTCACTCGCTTTCCATTGAAGAGGATATTGCACAATCCAGAGGCAACAGGCAGGATCGTCGAGTGGGCACTGGAACTGTCAAGCTTCGGACTCAAATTTGAAAGTACTTCAACCATTCAGAGCCGAGCTTTGGCAGAGTTCATCGCTGAGTGGACCCCAACGCCAGAAGAAGAAGTTCAAGAAACAAGTGTACCCGTGCAAGAAGCGACAAGTGAATGGGTAATGTATTTTGACGGTGCCTTCTCGCTGCAAGGCGCCGGTGCCGGCGTGGTACTCATCGCGCCCACCGGAGAGCACCTCAAATATGTTATCCAGATGCACTTTCCCAGGGAGCAGGCGACAAACAACACCGCAGAATATGAAGGCTTGCTTGCCGGCCTCAGGATTGCGGCCGAACTTGGGATTAGGAAGCTGATTGTGCGGGGCGATTCTCAGTTGGTGGTCCGACAAGTCAACAAGAGCTACCAGAGCCCTTTGATGGAAGCATATGTAGATGAAGTGAGGAAGCTTGAAGAACACTTTGAAGGTCTGCAAATGGAGCACATCCCGAGAGCTCAAAATGAAATTGCAGATGGCCTTTCAAAGTGCGCCGCAATGAAGTTACCTGTGGAACCAGGGACCTTTTTGCTCAAGCTGACTCGACCATCAGTTACACCATCAATTGGGCAGTCCAAGAAGAGAAAGTTGGTCTCCGGCGACTACTTGCCGGCGGATCTTCCAGAAACCGCCGCCAAGGTCCCCAGGATCAACGACAACGCTGAGGAACAGTTTGCTCCTGCAAGCCCTCGGGCTTGTGCAGTTGAAGCAAGTGTTCCCGACAAGCCTCGCCCCGGCGAGCTTGCCGGGGGACCGTCAGCTCCGACAGGACCAGAGGTCTTTGCCGTAGAAGCTGGGGTTCCCGCAGCGGCCCTCGAGCCTTTAGTCCTTGCCGTCGAGCCCCGAGCTCCGGCATGGGCACAGCAGATCGTCCGTTTTCTACAAGCTGGAGAACTTCCCGACGACCCTCAAGAGATAGAGAAGATAACCAGGCAGTCAAGTATGTATCAGTTTGTGGATAACGAGCTGTACAGAAGAAGACTCAATGGAGTCAGGTTGAAGTGCATCTCCAGGGAAGATGGACAGAAGCTGTTGGCGGAAATACACGGAGGCATATGCGGCCACCACATTGGCGCAAGAGCACTTGCCGGGAAAGCTTTCCGGCAAGGGTTCTTTTGGCAAGAAGCCCTCCAAGATGCAACTGCACTAGTAACCAAGTGTGAAGCGTGCCAGTTCCATGCAAAGCAAATACATCAGCCAGCTCAAGCTCTCCAAACAATCCCTTTGTCATGGCCCTTCTCGGTCTGGGGGCTCGATATCCTCGGCCCTTTCCCTCGCGCTGTCGGGGGCTTTGAGTACTTGTACGTTGCAATCGACAAGTTCACAAAGTGGCCAGAAGTGGAGCCAGTGAGAAAGGTGACGGCACAGTCAGCAGTCAGGTTCTTCAGGTCGATTGTTTGCCGTTTCGGGATTCCTAACAGGATCATCACCGACAACGGTACGCAATTCACTAGTCGCACCTTCATGCAGTACGTCCAAGACCTTGGCGCCAAGGTCTGTTTCGCTTCTGTTGCTCATCCAAGGAGCAACGGCCAAGCGGAAAGGGCAAATGCTGAAGTGCTGCGCGGACTCAAGACAAGGACCTTTGACAGGCTGCGCAAGTGCGGAAGGAATTGGATAGAGGAGCTCCCGGCGGCTCTTTGGTCAATCAGAACGACACCAAGTCGAGCCACCGGACAGACACCCTTTGCCCTAGTCTACGGGGCAGAAGCAGTTATCCCCACGGAACTCGTATACGGATCTCCTCGAGTGCTCGCTTATGATGAGCTCGAGCAAGAGCAACTGCGGCAAGATGACGCATTGCTCCTTGAGGAGGGACGTCTCCAGGCTGCTGTGCGAGCTGCTCGATACCAGCAAGCTTTGCGCCGCTACCATAGCCGCAAAGTCAAGGCCAGGAGTCTCGAGGAAGGCGACCTTGTTCTTCGGCGTGTTCAGTCCGCCAAGAATTCCAACAAGTTGACGCCGAAGTGGGAAGGCCCTTATCGGGTGAGACAAGTTACGAGGCCCGGCGCTGTCCGCCTCGAGACCGAAGAAGGCTTACCGGTGAGCAACTCCTGGAACATAGAGCATCTTCGCAAGTTTCACCCCTAAGGCGCGGTTGCCGTGATCCGTTCCGGCAACCACCTTTTGTACAAGCCTTGCCGCTGTTGCATGTAACCCTTTGTACAAAGCCGGGCGCAGACCCCGTGCATCAGTAAAGATTTCGTGTTTTCGCATCGATTGCCTTTCGCATGCTTCTCTTTGCTATTCGCATGTTTTATTTGGCATTTGATGCAACACTTAGACATTCGGTAAGCACTATTACGCCGAAAGGCAATATGCTTGTTTCCCCTCTCCTTTTCCTTTTTCTCTTAAGCAGAAGGAACGTTCCTCGCGCACAAGTTTGCCGGGGGGGGAAGGAGGTGGAGGAGGAACTAAGTGCCATTCAAGAAAGAAGAGCCTTACCGGAAAGCAAACAACATGAGCAAGCAGCATGTGAAAGATAAGTTGTTAGAATTTGACCAGTTCAAATTTTAAATTTTTGGTTGTCTTCCTTGAACGATCACACTTTTTATGGAAAACCTGTGCGCGGAGGAACCTACCCGTGGCTTGCCGCACCCTTATCTTGTCTTCGAGTCCACTCAACGATTTAAGTGAGCTGCGACAAGTGTCGCGCCCTTGCTTCGTTTCCGAGTATACTCAGCAAGCTAAGTGCGTTGCGACTTGCTGCGGCGAGGTTGCTTGCCGGCGAGGACCTTGGCCAGCAGGCTGCTCAGCGCTCAGCGCTCGCGGCAAGGGCCCCTTTCCGGCAAGCTTCCCGGGAGCGTAGGGTGAAAAACATACAAAGTCAAAGATTGGAACAAGGAAGATAACATTGCACTGATTGATTGAAGTAAAGCAAATATCTTACAAGGACAACTTGTCGCAATGGACTAATGAGTTCGTAACATAATGTGCAGCAACGAAAAGATAAAGATAGATGGGGCCCTAGTCTACACGGTCGCCCTCCTTCCTGCCGAGCTTTGTCACCTTGGCGATGATATGGCCGACCTGCTCCTTCAGGGCCTCCGTGTCTGCATCCGCCGGCAAGCTGCGAAGAACGTTCGTGAGGTTGATCCCCGGGTTGCGGAACACAATCTTCGTCAAGACCCGCTCCAGAGTTCCTGCGCAGAGACGGCGCGACTCCTCGGCCAGCTGCGCGGGGATGCGGTTCCGGAGACCTGCAAGGGCCGGAGCGACGCCTCTGAAGAAGAGGCTGAGCTTGGCGCTGTGCGGGAGGTCTGGATCCGGCGAGTAGATAAGGTGTTCGACCTTCAAGGCAAGCAGCTCCTGGTCAATGATGGATGCCGAAGAAACCAGCTCTTCGGTCCACAGTTCAATGTTCTTGCGGAAGAGCTCGGATGCCTTGTTGGTGCTGTCCACCAAGGCCCGCTCCTTGCGGAGCTCCTCCTTCAGCTTATCTTCTCGAAGCTTGGCGGCGTCAATTGAATCCCTCAGAGTTGAGACTTTCAGCTCCAAGTCCTCGATGGAGTCCTTGGCAGCCTTAAGCTCATCGCCCCTCTTGGACAGATTCACTTGGAGCTCCGCGTTGGTGTGGGCGTCCTTCTCGCGCTCAGTAATGAGCGCGGCAACCTTCTCGGTGCTCACCTTCATCGCCGCTTCTAGTTGAACAACCTTGGCGGCAAGCTCCTTCTTGGCGTCTTCCGCGGCAGCAGCAGCGGCCTTCGCCTCCTTCAGCTCCCCGCCAAGGGCAGCCTCGCGAGCGGCAAGGTCCTCCTCATGGGAGTCGAGATCCACCTTCCGCTGCGCGAGCTCTCCTTCTCGCCGGGACATCTCTACCCCGGCGAGCCGTTGCTGTTCGTCGGCTTCGGCTTTCTCAAGTACCCACTCCTGATACTCGCCGGCGAGACGCTCACGCTCCTCCGCCACCTCGCGGAGGCCCGCCTTGTGGGCAGCGCTGAGCTCCGCCGCACGCTTCTCCATTTCAGCGGCGGCCTGGGCAGCAAGGGCTTCCCGGGAGGCAAGCTTCGCCTGCCTGGCCCGGTAAAGGGCCAGGAGTCGGTGGAGAAGCTTCTCCTCCTCGGGCCCATCTCCTTCGCCGGGCGCCTCGACGACTGTCAGACCCGCGGAGGCGAGGACTTCTCCGTCAAACGCCTCGCCCTCCGCGGGAGCTCTTGATGAAGACCCCCAAGGCACTTGGATAAAGACGCCATTGGGGGCACGAAGATAGTACGCCTGCTTCTCGCTGGTGGAGGGGCCGGCGGCCGGTGTAGCATCCGGTGCTCCCGCCACCTCCGGGTCGGCGGTGCGGTCGCCGTCCCCCTCCCCGGTCGCGGCGTCAGCGGCCGGAGCGTCCTCTTGCGCGGCCGGCTCGGTGGCCTTGGTCGCCTCCTCGGTGGCCTCGACCATCTCCACGACGACGGGAACGTCATCGCCACCGCCCTGCGCGCCCTCCTCATCCTCGATATTGATGACCTCGGTCTCCATCGGCGCAGGAGGAGGAGGAGGAAGATCTAGAAGAAGAAGAAAAAGAAGTTCAAAATCAAGCAAAGATCCAAAAAGAAGCAAAGTCAAGAAAACCAAGTACAGAACATACCTTGGCGGACGCCCTCTGCGGCGGGCTCCCTTGCCGGGGGGCTCGACCTTGGCGGAGTGGCCGTCCTCGCCGGGCTGCTCGCCCTTGGCGGGGTACTCTGCCTTGGCGGAGTACCCGCCCTTGGCGGAGCGCTCTCCCTTGCCGGAGAGTTCTCCCTTGCCGGGGACGGCGGGGCCTGCGGCTCCTCGGTGACGGTCTCCGGGCGCTCTTCCCGCTGCGGCACCACTCCCCGGGGAGCACGGAAGTACTCGGGGTGTGCCGGGTCGAACTTGAAAAGTTCCCTGACCATACCCCGCAGCTCGAGTGTTGTGAAGTTAAAATTGAGGCCGGGGCGCAGCCTCATGATGTCTGCCGGGCCGCCGTATTGCCACGCCGGCCTCTTCCGGTCTTGGAGGGGGGCGATCCGGCGACGAAGAAAGTCCGCGCCCACTTCAGCGACAGACAGCGGCGCCATCCGAAGACGCATGATTCTGACGAGAGCGATATCCAGCTTGGCATCGTCGGAATCAAAATTACTCCAATCCCTGCCGCGCACGATGGGCGATGTGCGCGGCGCGGTGAAGTGTTGCGGCCGCTCCTCGACGACCCAGCACCACTCCGCGCGCCACTCTTCCCACTTGCCGCGGAGCTCCCCCGGCAAGTAGGATAATTTCTTATTCAGCCTAAACACCCAAGAGATTCCTCCGGAGAGGGGGGCGTCGGCCTCTACTCTGGGGATGAAAAAGTGCCTAAAGAGAGCTACGTTGGGCTGGATTCCTACGAAGTTTTCGCACATGTGTGCGAAAACGGACATGGTGAGGATGGCGTTGGGAGTGAAATCGAGGAGGTGGAGGCCATAAGTATTCATGATATCGCAGAAAAAGTTTGAGAAGGGAGGGCACAGACCGCAGTGGAAGAAGGCTGCGAAAAAGTAATACCCGCCGGGGTAGTGATCCTTGGCGACGGCCGGGTAGACGCGCGTGCGGGGGTGCGCTGGGGTCTCCTTGGCCCAGAACAAATAATATTTGTTCCAAAGCTCCCGCACGCCGAGCTTCGGCGCAAAGACGATGTGCTCCTTCCGGAACGCGACGAGCTTCGCCGCCTGATCTGACTTCTCCCGCTTGGACTTCTCCGACTTCGCCTTGTCGGTCTTTGGGGCCATGGCGGACGCGGTGGAAGGAAAGGGGACGAAGAGCTCGGTGATGGCGGAGGAGTAGAGGCAAAGAGCAGAGGAATCTGAGGAAGAAGACGATGGCAATGAGTGCGCAGGGAGGGGAACCGCGCCGCTCTCTCTGCTTTTATGGGAGAGTGGGGGGCGTTTCGCCCTTCCCATTAAAGAAATCGTGGGCACGTCCCATCCCACGGCGCCGCAATCGACGCGTGCCGTTGCCGTGGGGTGCGGCGGATATGGAAGTGGATTCGGCGCGCCGCGGGCCGCGGGTGCCCGTGCACTGTTTTGGGCCTGGCCCAACAGCGCTCGGCACCGTGTGTGGCCCAGGCCCGGGGGCTCCTGTCGGTGTACTAAGGTAGGGGTACCCTAGTACCCCAACTTGTGCACGGGCAGCGGCAGCTCCCCGCGGCAGGGTTCACCACGCGCTTGCCGGAGACCTTCTTGACCCTTATCTAGCCATTCAAAAACAAAGTATACAAGACAGAAGACCAAGACCCCGGCAAGAGGAGCTTGCCGGGAGGGCCGTCCCAGGCTCGAGATTGCTTAACTAGCACGAGGCCCTGGCAAGAGGAGCTTGTCAGGACGAATAGAAGATTTTATCTTAGAAGACCCGGCAAGGGCTCGGGGAGCGGCAAGCTTCCGGGCCCGGCAAGGTCGAGATCCCCGGCAAGGTGCTTGCCAGGGGAGGTGCGCTGTGTGCCCGCGCTCCAGCTCATCGGCCCACGCGTCGCCCTGGGGCCACTCCAGGGACGCGTGGCGGATGGCTGTGCAGCCTGGGGGACACGGTGGCACTCCACGGCAGAGGATCCATCGCCGTGGCAGACGGAGACGCAACGGCGGGAGCTTTTGGGGTCGACGGCGACGGGCATTAAATGCCCTTGTCCCCCACTGTTAAAGTAGGTATAGACCACTGTTCATCCACTGTTCCCGCACTGTTACAACTACCACCACTTTTACATTTTTACCCCTTTCTCCTACGTTGACACCTGTTGGTGACCCCTTGCGCTATAAAAGGAGGCCCATGCACAACGTGGAGGGGGTTCGGTTCGGTTCGGTTCGGTTCGAAACCTAGATTACTCTCACGCACGGTGTAGCTGCTTCTTCAAGCTCCCGAGCGCTCAACTCAATACACAACCAAGCAGGAGTAGGGTTTTACGCATCCGTGCGGCCCGAACCTGGGTAAAACTGCTCGCGCGTCTGCCTCGATCTGCTCTTCGTGCTCCCTCCGCCCTCGTACCGCACAGACAAGGGGCTCCGGTCCCATAGGTGTTCGTGGTGGACAGTTTCCCCCGACACTAGTCCTCGCCCAATCACTCTGGTAAGTCTTCAAGGTAGACTTCCAAACCTTCACAGACTTCGTTCACCGGCAATCCACAATGACTCTTGGATGCTCAGAACGCGACGCCTAACCGGCTGGAGGAAACACAGTCCTCAAGTGTAACAAGTCTTCAGGTCACACAGACAGAAAGACTTCAGTGATGCCTAACACTCTTTGGCTCGGGGTGTTTGGGCTTTGTCCTCGCAAGGATTTCTCTCTCAAATGCTTCGGAGGTGGGTTGCTCTCAAACGACAAAAGCCGTGCAATAACTCTGAGCAGCCACCAATTTATGGTGTAGGGGGTGGGCTATTTATAGCCACTAGGCAACCCGACCTGATTTGTCCGAAGTGACCCTGGGTCACTAAGGAACTAACACGTGTTCCAACGGTCAGATTTCAAACACACATGGCAACTTTACTTGAGCTCCAAGTAAAGCTGACTCATCCGCCTCTGGATAAGATTTGCTCTCATAGTCTTCGCTCGAAGACATAGGATTTGGTTGAGCATCACTACAGTCACTCTGACTTAGTTCACTTGGACCCCACTTACCAGTACGGTGGTTCCTATGACTCAACAAAGAAGAAAAGGAAACAACGAAACATCTACGTCTTCGCTCTCCATAGTCTTCACACAATGTCTTCTCATGTCATAGTCTTCGATATGATTTTCTTCATATATCACCACTGATATCAATGTCTTCATACATTTTTAGGGGTCATCTCCGGTAGGTTAACCGAATCAATGAGGGACTACTACCTGTGTTATCCTGCAATTCTCACAAACACATTAGTCCCTCAACCAGGTTTGTCGTCAATACTCCAAAACCAACTAGGGGTGGCACTAGATGCACTTACAATCTCCCCCTTTTTGGTGATTGATGACAAACTGGTTGAAGTTTTCAACGGGGATAAAAATATGTGAAATTGTAAAGGATAAAGGTATTGTCTTCGTAAGTAGAAAAAGGCTCCCCCTGAAGATGTGCATATAGTTGATTTGCCTTTGAATGCAAATGCACATGGCAGGTTGTACTTGTGGAGATCCTCTTCAACTTATGAAGACAATTCATCATGCACAATTGATGTGTCGAAGATAATGACATGCATAATGAAAAATGGACGTCTGCAATAATGACTAAGTGCGGAATATAAGATAGCATATGCGGAATTTATCATCGCATTACAGAGTAGCATAAAAACATAGCAGACGACCATCAGTTTAAGTGTTACAAGTCAAAGAACCAAATGTAGCAAAACGATAGTTGTAAACACTAAGCAAATTATAAAGCACCCGCCCATATGGACCCGCTTGAAGACTATAAACTCATATGCTTCTCCCCCTTTTGTCAGTAAGGACCAAAAAGGTTTGATGACATAGAGCCTCTACTCATTCCCAGTTGGAGCAGGAGAGGATGCAGGGTCGTTGTTGTTGTTTGGTGGTGCAGAAGTAGTTGGTGCAGTGTCGATTCGCGCTGAAGTAGGAGGCGGTGAAGTTGCATCATCTTGATCATCGATCACCCTGGCGTCAATTGTTGCAGCGGAGGAGGAGTATTCAGAATCTTCAAGAGATGGAGTTCGACGCATAACAGCAGTCCTTGGAGGAGTGTTGTCAAACTTGAATCTCTCTGTGAAGCCATCGTCTTGAAGATCCACTTCAGCACTCAACAAGGTCAAACTATTCCAAGACCTCCGACATGTTTCATGAGCAACAAAGGCATTCTTGGTGGAAAGATTGCGAATGCGATTGACATCCACCAAGAGGCTTTGCATCTGACGCTTTAACCAGAGGTGATGCTTGTCCTGTTTCTGATGAAGAGCAACCAGAAGCTCTCGGTTGTTCAGGACACGAGATCGCTTCTGAGGCCTTTGGGCGATGGTGCTCTCAGTGGCTTCGGTTTCAGCATGTCGAGGTAGACGAGTACGGCCAACCAAAGGATAAACGCGTGAGACAGCTGGAACTCCTTCAATCTGCTGAGTGAAGCTCTGGTGATCAGCGTTGTGAAGACTAACTGGCTCTTTGGCAGGCTCTTGGTAGATGGCTTCAGCTGACATATCAACCTCAGGCAAGAAAAATCTGATGGTTGCGAGCAGAGGGCTGATAGGTTACAACTGAATGCAACTTGATGAGGCACATTATCCAAGGGGCATAAAATTTCAGACCACATAGATTAGCTCCAGACATAGCCATTTGCCTAATGAAGAAATCTTGAGCATTGAAGCTGATGCCATTGAAGATATAGAAGACCAAAGTCTTCATAGTGCCTTCAAGCTTGGCTGATGAAGAATGTCCTTTGATTGGCCATAGAGTATGCCTTATGATGTGATAGATGGTGCGCGGCAGGTACTCTAGGTCTTCAACAAAGAATTCCTTAGGATATTCAGCATCACTTGGCAGAGGCTTCATCATGCTTAGCATTTGGCTCATGTTGGGCTGGCGCTTCTGAAATATACTCTCCAAGGCTTCAATGTACAATTGACAGCCAGGCCCATACAGATCTCCTGGAGTGGGAAGGCCGGTAAGCTCAATGAGATCAAAGGCTTTAGCTTCATGATGCACATTGCCTGTCATCCACTCAAGGACCCATGTCTTCGGATCCCTGCTGTAGCCTCGGATGTGGAGGGTTGCATAGAATTGCAGAAGCAGCTCTTCATTCCAATGCTCTTTATCAGTGACAAAATTGAGCAGGCCAGCATCACGGAAGCAGTCAAGAGCTTCCTCCAGGCAAGGCAGACCAGCAATAGCTTCAGTGTCAAGACACATATGAGGGAAAATGCGCCCTTGATCATAGAGTACTCTTGAGTAGTAGCTGCGCTGCTGATGGCTCCAGAACCTATCTGATGATATTCTTGGCTTGGAATATGGGTTCTTGGCGCTGTCAAAGAAGGTGTTGTGCGCAGTGAAGCTATTGGCATTGAATGACCCTGAAGAGGTTGCAATACCTGGAAACCTTGGTAGTCTTGGCTTAGGCTTCTGAACTTGGGACATGTGCTCAACATGATGATCAAACTGAGGACCAGCAGCATGCGGTCCAGTGGTTGGTGGTGGAATTAGAATGGGCCACCGGACAGTAACAAGTTGACCATCCTTGTTGTATGCTTGCTCAATGGTATGGGGCCTGGGAGGCGGAATAGGAGCAGAGGCATTGTCTTCAAGCTGCAGATGTGCTTCAGGTGCAGCATTGGCGTCAGGCGCAACACTGGCTTCAGGCGCAATCACTTCAGGCGCAGCTGTGTCTTCAGGTGCCACATTAGCTTCATGACTACGTCATTGGCTTCAGTGTTGGTGGCGGCAGCCTCTGAATTTGTAACCTCCACTTCAGGAGCTGGAGGGTCGGACACATTCTCCTCGAGAACAGGGGGTGTGGCAGTACGTTCATCTTCCGCTTGGGGTGGTTCTTCTTCGGCTGATGCAGCCGGAATATCTTCAGCCACTTTGGCTTCAGATTCTAAGGGGTTCACAGTAGGAGCAGCATCAGGTGCAGATGGTTGCTCTACTCCTTCTGGAACACTTGGGGCGATGACTTGAGGCCTTGGTCCTTTGCGAAGCCTGCGAAAAGCTGGCGACGCCTGAGGAGATGGAGGTTGTTGGGCCTCAAAGTCTTCATCTTCAAGCACCGTACTGGTGTCTTGAGTTTGCTGAGGTGTGGCTTGTGTATTCTGTGGGTGATCAGCCCACGAATCATCCTGAGCAATTGGCGTCAATGGACGACCAATGTTGATGCGTTCGCTGTTCGTAAGAACAGGCGAAGATTCAACGTTGTATTCGATCTGAGGAAGGACTTCATCATCTTCAACATTGTCATGAGGACCAATGTCTTCAGCTGCGGTGGGGTCAATAGCTGGAATGTCTTCAGCTTCTGTGGGAGCAGGCTCATGAACAGTCATTCTTCGTTCTCTCTGGGCAGATGCAGGGCGAGCAACTGAGATTGGCTCGACAAAGATAGGCTCTTTGGAAGCAGCCTTATCCTTCTTGGTCTTGCGCTTCTTGGTGGGTGGAGCTTCATCAGTAGATTGCTTGCGCTTGCGAGCTTCAGCTTCAGCCACCTTTGTCTTCTTGAGCTTTGAAGCGGTTGGGGTTGCCTTAGGCTTCGTGCCAGTCATGCTAGCAGGGAAGACTATGCGAGGCATTTCCTGCCCTGATTCGTCAGCTTCGGGCACATGTTGCTTCTTCTTCTTCTTGGCAGCCATCCTTGGGTCAATACCAGGACGCCCAAGTGCCTTGCGCTTTTCAGCTTCATTGAATGCTTGAACGCATTTGGCAGCCAAGTCCTTGATTCTCTCACGAGAACCTTTAGCTTCATCACGTCGCTCGCAAAAGGCTTCCTTGAGCTCATGCATCATAACCTTGAAGTTTTGAATCTCTTGCATGCTGACCTTGTCCACATGCTTCTTGAACTGAGCCTTTTCATAGTCTATCTTTTTGCTTCAGCTCAACAATTCTCTGAGCCAGAGCCAGCTCAGAAGCAATGGCGCCATGGAAGGAGACGCTGAGGCCAACTGGAAGTTGAAGATCGTCGAAGCTCAGGTTGGGTGTGTCAAGCCATTCATCAATGAAGTTATTGAGCACTTCAACGTCAAAGAGCGGCAAATCATTGAAGATTTCAGCATCTTGCTTGCTCTTGATCAATAGCTCCAGAGCATCATCACCAAGATCTTCATCACTTGAGAGATCAAGGGCATCATTGGCAGTCTTCAGAACAACATCAGGAGTGAGAGCTGGACTGGGGTTGCGTGATGGCTTCTTCTTCAGCTGTCTGCTCTTGGAGATACGAGAGTGTTCCTCAGATTGCACACTTGGTGCAGGTGGAGCAGTGGCCAAAGGCTTCACTCTAGAAGCAATTGGAGGAGTTGTCTTCGAAGCCTTTGTTTTCTTCTTCTTGGGCTTCGGCGTTGCAGGTGCTTCTTCAGAATCAGCATCTGCTTCAGGCTGATCCACATCCGCCCCTTGAACCCTTATGTGACTGATGAGGCCTTCTAAGTTGTAGAAGGGCCCAACCAGATTTGGTTCAGCTTCGCACGTGCCATCAGCGCGGGAAGTAGAGGGGCTAGGAATGAAGTCTAATCCCCAATGCTTCTTGTTCTCTTTGGCCGAGTTCTTGGCGTACTGAAGATTTTGCTTGAACAGATTGTCGTCGCGACACCAGAGCAGAGAGCTTGGATCAGCATCAGCAGGCTGAGGTCCTCTGACCATGCGAGGATAGAAGCCTTGAGCAATGGCTTCAGCACGAGTCTTGGGGGGAAGATTTTTATAAGTGATATCTCCCCATGGATGCTTGATGGCATTCTTCTCAGCATACTCTTGGGTCACGAACCTATACTTGAACCACTGTTCAGCCCAGTATCTTCGAATCCATTGGATTCGTGTCTTCCTCTGATTGTAATCCTCCTCAGGATCAGTCTTGTATATCTCACTGAGACCAGGAGGCAAATCAATGGAGGTGTTGCCACGGCGCTGTCTGGCACCCTTTCTAACTGTCCTGTCAGTTGCCATTTGCTTCAACCTGAAGGGCTTCAAACTGAATGGCTTTAGAACAGGCGAATGCTTCGGTCTGCTGGTCAGACAAGAACTGTCGTCAGGGGAGTGAATGTGTCACTTCAAAAATTCTACAAACAAATGCAGACCGTGAGAACCTAGGGATTCTCCCACGGACATGTACCTGTGACAGCATTAGAGATGCGAGGGAAGGGGAAGAGGTCATATGCATTCTCAGAAGTTTTGAAGATTAAAACAGTTTTGAAGACTTTGACCACATAGCGCGAAGACATTCACTCATGAGAGTTGGTTCCAGATTTGTACGAATCCATGAATAGGTACAAGTGAGGAATCTAACTATGGTTGAAGCATATGTGAAGGTACTAGGCAAGATATGAGATGCATAAAGGATAGATCTATATATCTAAGTAGGCAGAAACTTCTTGTGGTAAAATAGATGAATCTTTATGGATCTAGAAGATGGTAAAAAGCAAGTTTTATTTACCACACGATGAACTACTTAGACGGAGAGGAGTTGGATGCCCAGCAGTTCGGTCTTCTTTGCCCTAACTTAGCGACGGAGGACAGCTACGGCAACGGCGGAGTAGAAGATGTCCGTGGCCGGCGTGAGGACGGCGTCGACAAAGTTGCGGCAGCGAAGCGCTTCGTCGTCGTTGTCGTTGAAAGCTAGCGGAGGCGCTAGGGTTGGTCGAGGTGGAGAGGTGGTAGAAGAAACTTTTGACCGTGATGGGATGTGCATTTATAGGCATGGGATACGGCACATCGCAATTACGCAGGTGCCCCTGACGGTTCATGTACGAGTGGCACGTGGCATTCATGTAACGCATTGGGAGTTGTCCCACGATCCCACGTTCACCACGACTGTCGGAGTGGTCGTTCCGGCTTCTCCGGGTTTCAGGCATAAAGGATGGAGCATTAAAATCAGATTTAAAGTTTGTCTCCGTATCTTCTGCTGACAAGGACGCAGAGAAGATATTCGACAGTTTCAACAGAATGCATATGATTTGGACAGACAGAGTGTGAGATGAGAAAGCATAGAGAGGTTAGGGTCCGATCACATTCACTTAGTCCAAAAGATTCAAATATGAAGACATAGCTATAAGTGAATGCTGTTGAGGATAGAACACAACTCTCTCTATATATATATGTCCTATATGAAGATAAACCAAGTGCGAAGACTTTGCAAATGTAACGCCACTAGAAACACATCAAACAAGAATTTGGTGGTGGCGTTACCCACCGTATAGGAAGTATTAGACCGAGACACGGCGCACAATTATCGTGGCGCTCCGAAGTCAAATTCCATGTTAATGTATTCACACTTAGAATGTAAGTCTTCATTGATTGAAGATATACTTTACTTCGTGTGTTGCACATCTAAGTCATCAATATGCATAAGTGTTAGGATGTGTGCCTGATTACAGGACATTTCAGGATTCTAAGATATTTAGCTCACACCGCAACTTGCAAAACCTTTTCTCATCCAAGGGATTTGTGAAGATATCTGTCAGTTGCTCTTCAGTGTTGACGTGTATGATATCAATATCTTCCTTCATGACATGATCTCTGAGAAAGTGATGACGAATTTCAATGTGCTTTGTTTTCGAGTGCTGAACTGGGTTGTTGGCAATCTTGATGGCGCTTTCATTATCGCAGTAGAGTGGCACATGCTTCAGATGGACTCCATAGTCCTTGAGTGTTTGCTTCATCCAGAGAAGCTGAGCGCAGCAAGATCCAGCAGCAATGTATTCAGATTCAGCAGTGGAGAGTGATACACAGTTCTGCTTCTTTGAAGACCAACAGACAAGTGATCGTCCTAGAAAGTGACATGTGCCTGATGTGGACTTGAGATCAACTTTGTCACCAGCATAATCAGCATCTGAAAATCCTACTAGATCAAACTCTGAGCCCTTTGGATACCATAATCCTAGTGTTGGGGTGTAAGCCAAATATCGAAGTATTCGCTTCACAGCTAAGTGCTGCGACTCCTTTGGTGCCGCTTGATATCGAGCACACATGCAAACATTAAGCATAATATCTGGCCTAGATGCACATAAATAAAGTAAAGAACCAATCATGGAGTGGTATACCTGTTGATCAAACTCTTTACCATTGGCGTCGGGACCCAGATGATGTTTAGCAGGCATTGGCGTCGAGTACCCTTTGCAGTCTTGCATTCCAAACTTTTTCAGGCAATCTTTAAGGTACTTCTCTTGAGATATGAAGATGCCGTTGCTTTGCTGACGAATTTGAAGACCAAGGAAGAACTTCAGCTCACCCATCATGGACATTTGATAATGCTCTTGCATCATGTGACCAAACTCATCACTGTATTTCTTGTCCGTGCAGCCGAAGATAATGTCATCCACATAGATTTGGCAGACAAATAGCTCATCATCATATGTCTTCGTGAAGAGTGTGGGGTCTAGGGATCCAGGTTTGAAGCCTTTGCTCTTCAGGAAGTCTTTGAGAGTGTCATACCAAGCACGAGGCGCTTCTTTGAGGCCATACAGTGCCTTGTTGAGCTTGTATACCATATCAGGACGTTTTGGGTCTTCAAAGCCAGGTGGTTGTGCAACATACACTTCTTTTTCAATTCTTCCATTGAGAAAGGCACTCTTTACATCCATTTGATATACAAGTATGTTGTGATGATTTGCATAGGCTAGCAGTATTCGAATAGCTTCAAGCCTAGCCACATGAGCAAATGTTTCATCGAAGTCAATCCCTTCGACTTGAGTGTATCCTTGAGCAACGAGACGAGCTTTGTTTCTGACCACTTGACCATGCTCATCTTGCTTGTTGCGATAGATCCATTTTGTGCCTATTATGTTGTGCTTGCGAGGATCAGGACGCTTGACAAGTTCCCACACATTGTTCAGCTCAAACTGTTGAAGCTCTTCTTGCAATGCTTGAATCCATTCGGGTTCCATAAAAGCTTCAGCAACTTTCTTGGGTTCAGATATTGAGACAAAAGCAAAGTGCCCACAAAAATTTGCAAGCTGTGTTGCTCTTGAGCGAGTAAGTGGACCAGGAGCATTTATGCTATCAATTATCTTCTCAACTTGTACTTCATTTGCAACACGATGATGAGATGGACGAAGATTTTGCTCTTGCTGTACATCGTCATCATCAGGAGTGTTGTCTTCAGGCTGAGCATTGTCGTCAGGTTGATTTGGAGCAGAGATGATGAGTTCCTCGTCAGGTTGTGCTTCAGAAGGCATGATCTCACCAGTTCCCATTAGCTTGATAGATTCATTTGGTGAAGCTTCATCTAGCACATTTGGTAGGGACTCTCTTTGTGAACCATTTGTCTCATCAAACCGCACATCCACAGTTTCAACAATTTTATAGAGAAAAATGTTGAAGACTCTGTAGGAGTGTGAGTCCTTTCCATATCCGAGCATGAAGCCTTCATGAGCTTTGGGTGCAAATTTTGACTTATGATGAGGATCCTTGATCCAGCACTTAGCTCCAAATACTCTGAAGTAACTTACATTAGGCTTCTTTCCAGTGAGGAGTTCATAGGGTGTTTTCCTCAGAATCTTGTGAAGATAAACACGGTTGATGATATGGCATGCAGTATCAATAGCTTCGGGCCAGAACCTTCTTGGTGTTTTGTATTCATCGAGCATCGTTCGAGCCATCTCAATTAGAGTTCTGTTCTTGCACTCAACGATCCCATTTTGTTGAGGTGTATACGGGGCTGAGAATTCATGAGTGATTCCCATTTCATCCAGATAAAGATCAAGGCCAGTGTTCTTGAACTCAGTGCCATTGTCACTTCTGATATGCTTGATCTTGATGCCATAGTTGTTCATGGCACGGTTGGCGAAGCGTCTGAAGACATCTTGCACTTCAGTCTTGTAGAGTATTATGTGCACCCATGTGTATCTTGAATAATCATCAACAATGACGAAGCCATAGAGATAGGCTGTGGTAGAGAGTGTGGAGTAGTGAGTAGGGCCAAATAAGTCCATGTGAAGTAGCTCGAAGGGTTTGGATGTCGTCATGATTGTCTTCGAGGGGTGCTTGGCTCTAGTCATCTTCCCAGCTTCACAGGCACCACATAGATGATCTTTCTTGAACTTGACTTCCTCGATGCCTATGACATGCTTCTTCTTTGCGAGAGTGTGCAAGTTCCTCATGCCAGCATATCCTAGCCTCCGATGCCAGAGCCAGCACTCTGAAGCTTTTGCTAGAAGACATACGGCCATCTGCGGTCCAACTGAGAAATCTACCATATACAGATCACCTTTTCTGTATCCTTCAAATACTAAAGACTTGTCAGATTCCATTAGTACAAGGCAACGAAATTTACCAAAGATCACAATCATGTTTAAGTCACAAAGCATTGAGATAGGCATTAAGTTGAAGCCAAGAGACTCAACAAGCATGACTTTATCCATGTGCTGATCTCTTGAGATTGCAACTCTACCTAGACCCAACACTTTGCTTTTACTAGTATCAGCAAATGTGATGTGACTCTTGTTAGAAGGACGTAAAGTTGAGTCCATGAGAAGATTTCGATCACCAGTCATATGATTTGTGCATCCGCTATCCATAATCCATTCTGAAGACTTTGGTGTCACTCCCTACAAGTTAGGAGGATAGGCTTCACCAAAAGCCATTGTGAAGCATAAACATTTGATGCATAAGTGGATTATGAAAGCTTAGACACAGGTTGGAACTGATAAGATGTTCAGCAAGTGATTCATGAATAGTATGAGCAGTGAGTCATTTTGGGCATTTGATCTTGTGCCCAACAAGTGTTTTAGGTCCCCAGCAATAGCATTAGAAGCCTTTGATTATAGGCTGGAGACCTTTCCCTGCAAGAGAAAGTTAGTTCTTCTTAACCACCCACATTTTCAGAGGTGGCTTAGAAGCAATGAGTCTAAGAGCAGCATCTGAGAATTTTAGCTTTGGGGCCCTAGCAAATAGTCTTGCAGGAGGAGAATAATACTCATAAGAATAAGCAGAAAAATTCTTTGATTTATGAACATAGCGGTTTGAAGAAACACGCTCATATTCATGTGTCTTAGTATGATTTCCCTACAAAACATCTACGTTAGGGTGACTCAGGTGAGTCCTTTGTCTGTATGAAGCCTTAGGACCATATGAAGCCTTTGGTCTGGGGTTTGTCTTCATCCCAGGAGGTGTCATGATAGTATTTGCTGGAAGCTTCTCAAGACAACCTTTGGGTACCCAGATCTTCTTCATAGGTGGCCCGTTCCTGCAGTTAGTACCAATATACCTAGCAAACACTTCACCATTTTGATTCTTAAATAATTTATAGTTTGCATCAAAGGATTCATTAATGATATCAGGATTAGCACAAGTGAAGCCAGATAGGTTAGATGGATCCACTGAAGGTTCCTTTGCAGCAACCCATGTGGTTTTGGGATACTGCTCAGGCTTCCAGTATGAACCATCAACATTCATTTTCCTGTCGAACCCAACACCCTCTTTCCTAGGGTTTCGGTTCAGTATCTGCTTTTTGAGGACATCACATAGAATCTGATGCCCTTTGAGGCTTCTGTACATCCCTGTTTCAAGCAAAGTCTTCAACCTAGCATTTTCATCAGCAATAGTAGTGGTTTCCTCAGCAGAGGGGTTAGTTACCACATCAGCAGTTGAAGATATTGCAATAGTGGCAGCAGTAGAGCATTCAGCAATAGATGTAGCGTTATCACGCTCAATGCATTTTAGACATGGTGGTTCAAACTCTTCGTGAGTGGAGCTGATCAGTTGCGCGCGGAGTGACTCATTCTCCTTTTGAAGATCTTCATGAGCCGCTTTCAATTTCTCAAGTTCTCATTTCCTTTGAATGTAATCGTGGGAAAGCTTTTCATGAGTTTTTGAGAGCGATTCATAAAGACCTTCAAGTTCCTTGTACTTAACATGAAGATTTTTTATGTCTTCAATTAAGGACTGAGAACGGGTCATTTCCGCGTCCAACAGGTCATCGCTTTTGTCTAACAGTTTTTGAATATGTTCCATGGCTTTCTGCTGTTTAGTGGCAATTTTAGCAAGTGTTTTGTAGCTAGGTTTTGATTCACAATCAGAGTCATCTTCACTAGATGTTTGAAAGTAAGCATCGCATGATTTTACCTTGGCACCGCGTGCCATGAAGCAGAAGGTGGGAGCAGAGTCGTCATCCTCATCATCATTGTTGGGGACGGGGCCATTGTCTTCAGTGTTGAAGATGGACTTGCCCACGTAGGCAGTGGCTAAAGCCAGACTTGCAGCACCAGAATCAGACTCCTCCTCCGACTCCACCTCCGCCTCTTCAGAAGCAGACTCTTCCTCAGAATCCATCTCCTTGCCAACAAATGCACGAGCCTTGCCAGATGAATTCTTCTTGTGTGATGAATACTTTGATGAAGACTTTGAAGAAGACTTTGAGTATTTCTTCTTTTTCTTGTCATCAGAATCATATTCCTTGCTCTTCTTCTTCTTCTTCTCATTGTCCCATTGAGGACACTCAGAGATGTAGTGACCAGGTTTCTTGCACTTATGACATGTTCTCTTCTTGTAGTCATGAGTAGAAGCTTCATCATTTCTTGAGCTGGATCGTGAAGACTTTCTGAAGCCTTTCTTCCTAGTGAATTTCTGGAACTTCTTCACAAGCATGGCAAGCTTCTTTCCAATGTCTTCAGGATCATCAGAACTGCAGTCAGATTCTTCTTCAGATGAAGAAACAACTTTTGCCTTTAAGGCGCGAGATCGGCCATAGTTGGGACCATAGATGTCACGTTTCTCAGATAGCTGGAACTCATGTGTGTTGAGCCTCTCAAGTATATCAGACGGATCGAGAGTCTTGAAGTCAGGGCGTTCTTGAATCATCAGGGTAAGGATATCAAATGAGCTGTCAAGAGATCTCAAGAGAGTCTTGATGATTTCATGCTTGGTGATCTCAGTGGCGCCAAGTGCTTGAAGCTCATTTGTGATGTCAGTGAGACGATCAAAAGTGTGCTGGACATTCTCATTGTCATGTCTCTTGAAGAGATTGAAGAGATTGCGAAGGACGCTGATCCTTTGATCTCTCTGGGTAGATACTCCTTCATTGACCTTTGAGAGCCAGTCCCAAACTTCCTTTGATGTGTCCAGAGCACTTACACGGCCATACTGTCCTTTGGTCAGATGACCACAGATGATGTTCTTGGCCGTTGAGTCCAATTGAACGAGCCTCTTGACATCAGTAGGGGTGATACCTTCACTAGTCTTGGGAACGCCGTTCTTGATGACAAACCAGAGGTCTACGTCAATGGCTTCAAGGTGCATGCGCATCTTGTTCTTCCAGTAGGGATATTCGGTGCCATCGAAGACGGGGCACGCAGCGGAGACTTTGATTATCCCTGCAGTCGACATAGCTAAAACTCCAGGTGGTTAAACCGAATCACACAGAACAAGGGAGTACCTTGCTCTGATACCAATTGAAAGTGCAGTATATCGACTAGAGGGGGGGGGGTGAATAGGCGATTTTTATGAAATGCTTCAAAACATGGTAGTTTCGAAGACAAACGATAAACTTAATCCTATTGGTATGCAGCGGAAAGTGGACTACACTAGATAAGCCATAGGCAGTAGGGATCATAATGGAAGAAGGAATGAAGCCAATCACAACTAGTAGATACTCAGTGAAGTCAATCAGATAAGGCAAGCATGCAATGACTTCACAACGTATATTAGTAAGTAAAAGGAAGGGAAGGATAGAACCAGTAGCTCAGGGAAGATAGTGATTTGTTAGACCGTTTCCAGTTGCTGTGACAACTGTACGTCTGGTTAGGGAGGCTGAGATTTAACTCAGAAGACCGCGTCTTCACCTTGTTCCCCTTGAGCTAAGGACACCCAGTCCTCGCCCAATCACTCTGGTAAGTCTTCAAGGTAGACTTCCAAACCTTCACAGACTTCGTTCACCGGCAATCCACAATGACTCTTGGATGCTCAGAACGCGACGCCTAACCGGCTGGAGGAAACACAGTCCTCAAGTGTAACAAGTCTTCAGGTCACACAGACAGAAAGACTTCAGTGATGCCTAACACTCTTTGGCTCTGGGTGTTTGGGCTTTGTCCTCGCAAGGATTTCTCTCTCAAATGCTTCGAAGGTGGGTTTCTCTCAAACGACAAAAGCCGTGCAATAACTCTGAGCAGCCACCAATTTATGGTGTAGGGGGTGGGCTATTTATAGCCACTGGGCAACCCGACCTGATTTGTCCGAAGTGACCCTGGGTCACTAAGGAACTGACACGTGTTCTAACGGTCAGATTTCAAACACACACGGCAACTTTACTTGAGCTCCAAGTAAAGCTGACTCATCCGCCTCTGGATAAGATTTGCTCTCATAGTCTTCGCTCGAAGACATAGGATTTGGTTGAGCATCACTTCAGTCACTCTGACTTAGTTCACTTGGACCCCACTTAACAGTACGGTGGTTCCTATGACTCAACAAAGAAGAAAAGGAAACAACGAAACATCCACGTCTTCGCTCTCCATAGTCTTCACACAATGTCTTCTTATGTCATAGTCTTCGATATGATTATCTTCATATACCACCACTGATATCAATGTCTTCATACATTTTAGGGGTCATCTCCGGTAGGTTAACCGAATCAATGAGGGACTACTACCTATGTTATCCTGCAATTCTCACAAACACATTAGTCCCTCAACCAGGTTTGTCGTCAATACTCCAAAACCAACTAGGGGTGGCACTAGATGCACTTAAAATACCCAAAATAACATCCAGCTATACCGACTCGATGAGTATCAAGGAGGTTGGACAGCTTATTCCGTTGATATTGATTTCCAAATCATGGCAGACCAGATTACTCTTAATTAAGGATCCCGGGGTTTGTACCAACATATTCTTGCCCAAAAGCAAACAAGGAAATTTGTTTTGGGCAACAAAACTCCGAGAAATAAAAGAGTGGGAGCCCCAGAGTTAAATAAAATTATGGCATGTATGCTATTAACAGTAAACATACCAATGACTACTTCGGGGTATTCTTGGGCTTCATCCGCGGAGAGGTGATGGACATGCCCGGCGATGTTTTGCTGGTTCGGGTATGACCCCATAAAGTTGACTTGTGGCCTGAATAGGGCATTTGCCTTGCTGTTCTTGGGACACTGTCTGGCATAATGTCTGTTTTGCCCACAACTGAAGCAAGAATTGTTGCACCGACGTTCCTCGTGAACTGGGTTGGTCACGCCATTCTTGACTTGGGTAGTGGTCTTGTTAACATTCTGTTGCCAATTGGGCTTGTATTCTACCTGAGTCTGCTGCTAGGTTCGAGCCTTTTGCACTGGTTGCCCTTCCTTCCATGGTTCAAACTTGCGCTTGTGCTCGTTATTAGCAGGCCTGTTGTCCAGCACGAGCTTGTGTTCTCTTTCAGCAATGAAAGCTTTGTTCACCAAAGTTTGGAAGTCTCGAAAATCGAGCATGCTGAGAGTGCACCGGAGTTGTGAGTTTAATCCCCCAAGAAATCTGTCAATCTTTCTTTCTTCAGTGGCCACGTCATAAAGGGAGTAACGGTCCAGATGATTGATTTTTTGCAAATATTCACCCACAGACAGATTTCCTTGGGTAAGTGCAAGAAATTCACGCTGCTTGGTCTTCATAATTTTAGTAGGTATATAATATTTTCGAAAGTGATCGTTGAACTTTGACCAGGTGAGTTCTTCATCAGCAGGCCACATGGCTTTTGCATTTTCCCACCATAAGGCAGCAACGCCTTCAAGATAATGAGTTGCATATGGAACTTTATCCTCTTCTGCAGTACGGGCAATCTAAATCTTCCTTTCAATGGTCTGCAACCAATCGTCGGCATCCAAGGGGTCAATGACTTGACTGAAACTGGGAGGCTGGGTTCTCTGAAAATCCGAAAGCTTGGAGTGATGACCATTTTGATTTCCATTCTGTCCAACCATAGCTTGAACACTTCTTAATATCTCAAGCAGATCGTTACTTCTCCTTTCCTCAAACATATGCAGAATTTGCTCGGTGGTAGGCGGATTTGGCGGTGGAGGCGGTGGTGGTATGTACGGCTCGGGAGAGTGTCCTGCCTGCCGAGAGGAACGACGAACAGGAACATCCTCGTGAGCGCTGCTACTGTTGCCCCCACGCGTCATCCTATTATGGATTTTTTTCCAAGACAACGCAACCAAGATGAGAAACATCCAAAAGGAAATTGGGGAAAAGCCAGCAACAAATCCCAAGAGAAAACGAAATTGCGAAGAAAAGACAGTGAATAGAAGAAAAATAGTTCCAGCATAATTATACATAGACTCATATATGAAAGGTAATTAACATGCCTGGTTCCAGTATGCTCATAAAGGAAACGAAACATCATGACTTGTACGACTACATCCATACATCATCCTGACAACTGCGAATACTCAGAAGCTCTACTGCTCTGCTGGTGCTGCGGGGTCCTCTCCTGAAGCGGACTCGGATCCTGAACTGACGAGGTTAACTGAAACCTCTGGGTTAAAGGTAACACGACGGCACTGCCTCTGGGGCTCTCCTTCCGGGGCAAGAGTAGGGTGAATCATAGGAGCTACATGAGTAGTGAGAAGCGAAACCCACTCAGCAGAAGCACTGAGAGGATTTATGGTCGCGGCGCCCGAGCTACTCGGAGGAGTAACCTGTGAAATAGGGGAACCAGAACTGGCTGGGATGTAAGGGGTAAATCCCATAGATGCGGAAGTAGTGACATACCTGGTAGTGGCTAAAGCAATACGAGTGCGAGTCAGCTCTTGGGCCAGCTCGTGGATCAGGAGATAGCTAGCAGTAATATAATGCGAAAGGTGGCTAGCAACGCTATCAGATTCCGGATCAATAGTAGGGAAATGAATATGATCGTTGTCATGCAGAGAAGGATAGTATTGGAAACCTGGGTGATTCTGCATTCGGACCTCGCTGTAATGGAGCTCGACAAGGATCTTGAATGCAGCAAATTGGACGGCCTGCGAAGCGGTAGAAGCGTAACCGCTCCGAGAGATATGAGTGTAAGTGCTGGAGTCGGAACGGGTGCGCAGAGTTACCACTGCCTGATACTCATACACTGAGCCTGCTAGACGCTCCCGGTACACAAGATAGACTGGGTCGTGTCCGAGAGGGTACAACCGACGCCACACGTTACGAAGAAGGTGCGGTGACGTGTACGGCATCAGCTGCAACTGGCACGAATATGGCACCGGAGCCATCTACACTCACAACAATTAGTATGTTAGCTTAAAAATAAAGCAAGTATCTGCAAAGCAACAATCAGCTACACATGCTACCGGCACTCAACTTAAACTCATATCTAGTGTTTAGTTAACACGTTATAGTCTAACGTGGCCTACTGTCAGAGCGGCTCTGATACCAAGCGTTGTGGCACCCCGACTCACAGCGACCGGTTTACGATGCATTGCCAGCCCAGAGACCATGACTTCTGGCAACACACAACATCTTGGTACAGAAAACACCCGCTTTATTGATACTTAGCGGATCAAAGTTCACATTACAACAGGTAGCGAGGCCAAGCGGCACACACGGTGTGGCTGAACAATATGTACATTATTTAGTGAACATAAAAGGCCTCGGTCATAACATCTACGCGGCAGCGGAACGACTTCGTAGCGGAACTCCATATCACAGGGACACCGATGTCGACACAATCTAGACTCGGACGGCACTCCTTTCCACCGAGACTTTCCTGAAATCTGACATGACACGCCAGGTCAGTACATTGAATGTACTTTCAAGCTTACAACGAACATAAACATAATGACAACAATATCATGACATTTATTCAAATTTTAAAATGCAACAACATACATATGTATGAATATAAAAAACATGCTGTGCTCATGTCATTGTGAAAACAGTCCTTCGTATCGACTTACCAATGGTGATCCTTCTTAACATACCAACTTGTCTATCTCAACACGGATTATCTCATGACCTTTCCGGCGATCACAACCCTGACCAACAATTGGTCTCAAACATCTCGGTGGTCTTTCCACCATCTCTGATAGTGCAAAGTTCATAACTTAGTGAGCAAAATTTTATTAAATGTTGACCCATGGTGTGACCTACTTTCGAGTGTGTCCGTGACCATGGACTCGGCTATCGATAGATTAATTGCACTCTGCACAGGTAGGGCACTGTACCCAAACCACGGAACCCATGGCCTCGCTCTCCCATTCGGGTGGACCAACAGCGTTCCGACAAAACCCCTCCATTGCCAAGACACTCTCTCGGCCACTCCGACTTGTTTCCCATCAGAATAGTCCTGGGTGGCCATGTGCCTACCAAAGGCACAACGACCACCATCGTGGCCAAACATAAACTGTCCCAAATGGGGACGCGGTACCATAATCTCAACAACGGGCACACAAGGTTATGTCTGCTTACTGCGACAGTCTGATTTTTGCCCTCTTTTATTTGCCAAAACTTTATTTGAATTTATTTCAAACCTTGGGTTTTTTTTGAATCATTTCATATGGACTTAACCACTTGGGTACCCTTGACTTTCACCCAAGTGCATCCTATCCATCTCAAACTATCATATACCTCTGGACCACTCCAAACTACTTCATGGAATATTTTTCTTATTTCGAAAATATTCATTTTACACCCCCCCAAACCCTAGCTAAAATCTTTGTGCTCCAAAGCAACCCCTATTTTTTGGCTCATCAAATTCTGAGGAAATTCCTAAATATTCTTTGGACCCTAAGACACATTCCTAAGCAAAAATATTGCACTACTTTTTGGAATATTTTTGCTACAGAAAATCTTTTCTATTCTGGGCTGAAATGGTAGTTTCTACAGCAACTACCATTTTACTTGCTCCACTTCTTCTGAAACTCCTTGTGCATATTCACCTTAGTAGCTCATGACTAGCCTCCAAAGAAAAACCTCCAACTATTCACCATTCAGCAAGCTCTCAAAGTTTCTGTCCAGAAACTTACCAGGCTAGTTACTTTCATCCTACTGCGTCTGGAAGTAAACCAACCACAGGTAACTCACCTATCAACCACGAACAACACGCTAGACAGGGTTTTTGGCACCAAGTCAACCTGCAGACATTGGTTCGCGCGGTGACCACGCGTGTACACCATGCCATGGCAGTCAGTCGGCGCGCTCTGGACGCCGTCGAGCGCTCTGTAGAGCACGTGCTCGCTTCCGAGCCTGCCCAAGCGCGCCAAACCTCGCCACCATCGTCGTCTTCATCTCCACAGTCCACCCCTGGCGCTCGCCGACGCCGGAGCTCGCCGCAGCGAGCACGGGCGCGGTCCGGCCAAGGCACAGTGCGGTGCGCACTTTGCTCGTCGCCACCTCCAGTGCCCCTGTGCTCGTCCCCGCTCGGCCACAGCTCCCGCGTGACTCTGTCTTCTTCTTCCCCCTTTCACTGACGCCATTTCGTCGCCGGGCGCAGCCAGGTGTCGCCGGGGGAGCACGGTTTCCCCCCTCTCGCTCGCCTGTAAATAGGCCCTTCCCCAGCCGCTTCGAGTACACCGCTCCACTCCGACACGACCACATATAGAGTAGAACCCCGTGGCCCGCCCGGGCAGGCCTCAGGCCACCGTACCCGAGCTCGAGCTCATCGGCGATCCCCCTCGGGTCGTCGAGGTAGCTCCAAGTCCTCTCCATCCAAGGCGACCTCACCAGAGCCTCCGCCACTCTCTGGTGAAGCCTCTTCGCCTATCTGGAGCTGGTGGATGCACCGTAGCTCGTCGTCTTCTTCAACTCCGGCGAGCCTTCTGTTCTGCCTCCGCCTCCGAGCTCCATTCCGACGCCGTCCGTCCACCTCTAGCTACCCTACGGGTACGGGCAGGTGCGCCTCGAACCCCTCCGTCGATGTATCCTTTTAGTTTGAGCCAAGGAGCAGCATCGCCGGCGTGAGCTCCGGCGAAGCCGCGGCCGTCTCTGCTCCTCCCTCTCTCTCCCTCTCACCTGACTAGCGGGGCCCGCTAGTCAGCCTCTCCACTCCCGCGCGAAGCGGTATGAGTGGTGGCGCTCTGGGCGTTTACGCCTTCGACGTCACCCCCCTATTCTATTTATTTAAATTTCTGAATTTAAATAAATTCCAGAGAACTTCAAACTGCAATAACTTTTTAACCATAAGTCCAAATGAATTGATTCTTTTTGCATTGTGTTCTTTGTAAAGAAATATTGCAGCACACCAAAAATGAGACTATTTGGTGCTGTGTAGATTTCCTGGTGAATTTTTGAATGAATCTTGATAGTTTCTTTTTGAACTTTCATTTACTTTCAGAAGAAGAGACTTGTCTTGAGGATCACCAGGAGGCTTGTGAGCCTCATTTGAACTAAGGCAAGCCACAACAAAATTTTCATAGTGCCATTTCAATATTTGTGATTTTTCCAACTTGAACAAATGATTTATATTAGGCATGTTAAATATTTTGTTAAATAGTTCTTTTGGTTGCGGTAGTTATTGGTTTCATTTCACTTTACAAAAAGTTGGAGTTTGGTTTAAGTTACTAATATAGTTAAAATAAGTTGGGATATTGAGAATGATTATGGGCATACATATGTGAATTATTTTTCTGTTGCATTAACTAATTATGATAAAATTTTACTAAGTTAAAATTTTGTTGAAAGTCAAGCATAACCAGAATAATAGTGAAGTTAAGATGAAAGTTGACCCAGTTATATTTTTGTATGGCATTTTACTTGTTTATGTGCTGCACTTTGGTATATTGCATGGCATTATATGACACCGGTTATTTTTTTCTCTTTTAGTTGAAACTGCTAATAACTCAACTTGAATAAATTGTCGACTGGGTCATCGTGCCACTGAATCGAGTCTTTCCCAGTGCAACCACATTTACCTTTATGGGAAGGTCTTGATTTTGTCCATTGACATGCCTCCTGTCGGTACCTCCAGATAGGGAAGGTTATGGGCATGCGGCACCCTGGCCCGGTAAGCAGACATAACCTTGTGTGCCCGTAGTTAATTTTGTGGTACCGAGTTCCCGTTTGGGACAATCTTTGTTTGTCCATGACGGTGGTCGGTGTGCCTTTGGTAGGCACAGGGCCACCCAGGACTGTTCCGGTGGGAAACGAGTCAGAGTGGCCGGAGGAGTGTCATGGCAATGGACGGGTTTCGTCGGAACACCGTTGGTACACCTGAATGGGAGAACGAGGCCATGGGTTCCGTGTTGTGGGTACAGTGCACTACCTCTGCAAAGTGCCATTAATCTATCGATAGCCGAGTCCACTGTCACAGACACGCTCGAAAGTAGGTCACACCATGGGTCAACAGATAATAAAATTTTGCTCACTAAGTTCTAAAATCTTGGTACTATAATAAATTGGTGGAAGAGCCACCGCTATGTTTTGAGACCAAGTATGGACAGGTTGGTGATCACCGGAAAGGTCACGCTTTATATCTTGTTGAAATAATTAAGTTTGTGGTTATATTGAATTATTATGAGTAAGCTAGACTGAGGTTTTATTTATACAAAGTCATGTGCACAGCATGTTAGTTAATACTCATTTAAGCTTGTTGATGCATATTTAATATTGAGTAATTATCATGATATTGTTTGTCATTATGATTCTGTTTTGTTGTAAGCTTGCAAGTACATTCAAAGTACTGACCTGGCGTGTCATGCCAGATTTCAGGAAAGTCCCGCTGGAAAGGAGAGCCGTCTGAGTCTAGACCGTATCCACATCGGTGTCCCTATGAGATGGAGTTCCGCTACGACGTCGTTCCGCTGCTGTGTAGTTTATGCCCGAGGCCCATTCATGTTCATTAAATAATGTACATATTGTCCAGCCGCACCCTGTGTGCCGCTCGGCATCGCTAACTGTTGTAATGTAAAACTATGGTCCGCTAGTATCAATAAAGCGGTTGTTTTCTGTACCAAGATGTTGTGTGTTGCTAGAAGACAAGATCTCTGGGCTGGCAATGCAAGGTAAACCGGTCGCTCTGATCCGGGGTGCCACAACGCTTGGTATCAGAGCTGCGCTGACTGTAGGATGCGTTAGACTAAGACGTGATGTTTTAAACGCTAGAAACACGTTTAGGTTGAGTGCCGGTAGTCTGTCTAGTTGGTTATTGCTTTATTTATACTCGTATTATTATTATTTTTTATGCTAACCCACTAATGGTTGCGAGTGTAGATGGCTCCGATGCCGTATCCGTGCCAGTTGCAGCTGATGCCGTACACGTCACCGCACCTCCTCCGCAACGTGTGGCGTCGGCTCTACCCTCATGGAGACGACCCAGTTTATCGTGTGTACCGGGAGCGTCTAGCTGACTCAGTTTATGAATATCAGGTAGTGGTGACTCTGCGCGTCCGTTCTGACTCCATCTCCTATACTCATACCTCTCGAAGCGGTCATGCTTCTACCGCTTCGCTAGCTGTCCAATTTTCTGCATTCAAGATCCTTGTTGAGATCCGTCACAGCGAGGTCCGCATGCAGGACCACCCGGGTTTCCAATACTACCATTCTTTGTACGACAACGGTCGTATTCTTTTCCCTGAAATTGATCCAGAGTCTGATAGCGTTGCTAGCCATCTTTCCCGTTATATCACTGCTTGTTACCTCGTAATCCACGAGCTAGCACGCGAGTTGACTCACGCTCGTATTGCTTTAGCCTCCACTAGGTCTGTCACCATTCCGGCTTCCTTGGGATTCACCTCTTATGTTCCCAGTTCCGTTTCCCCTAATTCACCAGTAACCCCTCCTAGTAGCTCGGGCACCTCGACCATAACTCCTCTTAGTGCCCTTGCCGAGTGGATCTCACTCCTCACTACCCCTGTAGCTCCTATGATCCACCCTACTCCCGCCCCGGAAGGAGAGCCTCCAAGGCAGCGTCGCCGTGTTACCTTTAACCCTGAAGTTTCCGTTAATCTCATCAGTTCTGGATCAAAGTCAACTTCAGGAGAGAACCCCGCAGCACCCGCAGAGCAGTAGAGTTCCAGAGTATTAGCAGTTGTCAGACAGATGTACGATGTATGAGTCGTGATGTTTTATGTATGAGAGTAGTGTAATCGGGCATGTTGATTTTCTTTTCATGTATGCGTCCTTGTATAATTATGCTGAAGTTATGTATCTTCTACTCGCTGTTTTCTTCGCAATTCTGCTTTTCCCTTGAATTTTGTTGCTGGCTTTCCCCATTTTGATTTTGAATGCTTCTCATCTTGATTGCGTTGTCTTCGGAAAAATCCAATATAGGATGACGCAGGGAGGCAACAGTAACAGCGCTCACGAGGATGTTCCTGTTCGTCGCTCCGCCCGACAGGCAGGACACTCCCCCGAGCCATTCATACCACCGCCTCCACCGCCACATCCACCTACCACTGAACAAATCCTGCGTATGTTTGAGGAAAGAAGAAATAATGATCTGCTGGAAGTATTAAAAAGTGTTCAAGCTATGATTGGCCAGAATGGACAGCAGAATGGTCATTACTCCAAGCTATCAGATTTCCAGCGAACTCAACCTCCCAGTTTCAGTCAGGCAGTTGACCCGTTGGATGCTGATGATTGGTTGCGAACCATTGAGGGGAAGCTTGAGATTGCCCGTACAACCGAAGATGACAAAGTTCCTTATGCCACCCACCATCTTGAAGGCGCTACTGCCATATGGTGGGAAAATAAAAAAGCCATGTGGCCTGCTGATGATGCACTCACCTGGACCAAATTTAAGGATCAGTTCCGAAAATATTACATCCCTACTGGAGTAACGAAGACCAAGCAGCGTGAATTCCTTGCCATCAACCAAGGAAATCTATCTGTGGGAGAATATTTGCAACAATTCAACCATCTGGCCCGTTATTCCCTGTATGACGTGGCCACAGAAGAGAGAAAAATTGACAGGTTTCTTGGAGGATTAAACTCGCAACTCAGGTGCACTCTCAGCATGCTTGATTTTCCTGATTTCCAAACTTTGGTGAATAAAGCTTTCATTGCGGAAAGAGAACACAAGCTCGTACTGGACAACCGGCCCGCTAATAATGAGCACAAACGCAAGTTTGAACCAAGAAAAGAAGGACCACCGGTGCAGAAGGCTCGAACCTGGCAGCAAACTCGGGTAGACTACAAGACCAATTGGCAACAAAATGTTAACAAGACTACTACCCAAGTCAAGAATGTTGTCACCAACCCAATGCATGAGGAGCGTCAGCGCAATAATTCTTGCTTCAGTTGCGGGCAAAGTGGACATTATGCCCGCTAGTGTCCCAAGAACAGCAAGGCGAATGCCTTATTCCGGCCACAAGTCAACTTCATGGGTTCATACCCGGACCAGCAAAACATCACCGGGCACGTCAATCACCTCTCCGCGGATGAAGCCGAGGAAAACCCCGAAGTAGTCATCGGTATGTTTTCTATTAAGCATACCTGCAGTAATTTTATTTGACTCAGGGGCTTCCCACTCTTTTATTTCTCGGAGTTTTGTTGCCCAAAACAAATTTTCTTGTTCTCTCTTGGGCAAAAATATGCTGGTACAAACCCCAGGATCTTTAATCAAGAGCAGTCTGGTCTGCCGTGGCTTGGAAATTAATATCAATGGAATAAGCTTTCCAACTTCCTTGATACTCATCGAATCAGCACAGTTGGATGTTATTTTGGGCATGAATTGGCTGACTCAATACCAAGTATGCATAAACTGTGCAACCCGAGAAGTCACTTTGATCAATCAAGAAGGGCAAGTTACAAAGTTCTACTCGCGCAAAAGCATACCAAAGAAGGGGATGATATTTACCGCCATGGCTGAGTTGGAATTAATTCCTGTGGTCAGTGAATTTCCTGATGTATTTCCGGAAGAACTACCAGGCATGCCGCCAGACCGAGAACTTGAGTTTGCAATAGATTTGGTACCCGGAACCGCACCGTTATTCAAGAAATATTACAGAATGCCCTCATCAGAGTTAGTGGAATTAAAGAAGTAGCTCGATGAAATGCTCCAGAAAGGGTATATCCGTCCAAGTTCCTCACCATGGGGATCGCCTGCACTCTTTGTAAGCAAAAAGGATGGCAGCCTCCGCATGTGTGTAGATTATCGGCAGCTGAATGATGTCACCATCAAAAATAAATACCCGTTGCCAAGGATTGATGATTTGTTCGATCAGCTCAGTGGAGCCAAGGTATTCTCCAAAATTGACTTACGGACCGAATATCATCAGCTCAAGATTAAAAAGGAGGATATACCTAAGACTGCATTCACCACTCGATACGGTCTTTACGAATATACAGTCATGTCCTTTGGTCTCACCAATGCCCCTGCCTTCTTCATGCACATGATGAATAAAGTGTTCATGGACTTCCTCGATAAGTTCGTGGTGGTCTTTATCGATGACATACTTATATATTCAAAAAGTGAAGAGGATCACAAGGGACATCTCCGAGCAGTGCTGCAGCGACTCAGAGACCACCAGCTCTACGCCAAGTTCAGCAAATGTGAGTTTTGGCTTAAACAAGTCGGATTTCTTGGACACGTGCTATCCGCCGAAGGTATAGCTGTAGACCCCAGCAAGGTAAAGGATGTGCTCAATTGGTTGCCACCCACAACCGTATCCCAGATCCAAAGCTTCCTTGGACTGGCGGGATATTACCGTCGTTTCATTGAAGGATTCTCCAAGATTGCCAAGCCCATGACCGAGCTACTCAAAAAGGACAAGAAGTTTGAATGGACACAAGACTGTGATCAAAGTTTCAGTGAGCTAAAGAAACATCTGACCATCGCACCCGTATTAACTCTTATAGACATCTATCGTAGTTTTGATGTCTACTGTGACGCATCCAGACAAGGAATTGGCTGCGTACTCATGCAAGACGGCAAGGTAGTGGCATATGCATCACGACAGTTGCGACTGCATGAAGGAAATTACCCTACGCATAATCTGGAATTGGCCGCAGTAGTGCATGCTCTGAAAATATGGAGGCATTATCTCATTGGAAAGAAGTGCCAAATTTTTACAGATCACAAAAGTCTCAAGTATATCTTCACTCAGCCTGATTTGAATCTCCGTCAGCCAAGGTGACTTGAGTTGGTAAAAGATTATGATTTGGGAATAAACTACCACCCGTTAAAGCCAACGTGGTAGCTGACGCACTCAGTCGAAAGACGGTCAGTTTAAATGTCATATTAAATTCCTTGCCCGTTGAACTTCAATAGGAGATTGCTTAACTCCATCTGAACATCGTTGAGGCTGGTCTCACCAACACGTTGTAAGTTACCCCCACACTTGAAGAAGAAATCCGCAAGGCCCAGCCAGATGATCCTGTCCTACAAAAGCATGCCCAGAATATGCAGGCAGAGCGTGCACCGAACTTCTCAAGAGATCACCTTGGGACTCTCCGATTCCGCGGAAGGATTTGTGTACCAAATCAGTCAGACCTAAAAAGGAAAATCTTGTCAGAAGCACACGAGTACTCATATTCTATTCACCCTGGGGGAACAAAAATGTATGAAGACCTTCGTCAAATATTCTGGTGGGATGGAATGAAGAAGGATATTGCCTATTTTGTGGCTTGCTGCGACATATGCAACAAGGTAAAGGCAGAACATCAGAAGCCAACCAGACTTCTTCAACCACTGCCAGTTTCATAGTGGAAATGGGATGATGTGTGCATGGATTTCATCACGGGATTACCCAAGACTCAGCGAGGCAATAATGCAATATGGGTCATCGTGGACACTCTAACCAAGGTAGCCCATTTTATTCTGGTCAGGACCACCTATCGAGCAGACCAACTTGCACAACTATATGTGTCCAGAATAGTCAGTCTGCATGGAATACCTCGAACCATCACTTCTTACCGAGGTTCACTCTTTACATCCGCTTTCTGGACATGTCTCCATCAAGCTTTGGGGACAGCCCTAAAATATAGTACATCCTATCACCCTCAAACAGATGGACAGACAGAGCGGGTGAACCAAATACTGGAAGATATGCTGCGAGCTTGCATCTTGGCCCAAGGATCTAAATGGGAAGATTGTCTACCTTACACCGAGTTTTCCTACAACAACAGCTTCCAAACCAGCCTAAAGATGTCACCATATGAGGCTTTATACGGCCGTAAATGATGTACCCCGCTAAACTGGTCTCAGACAGGAGATAGCCGTATTTTCGGAACGGAGCTCATGATGGAAGCTGAGAAACAAGTCAAGGAAATCAGAGACAAATTGCAACTGGCCAAGTCACGACAAAAGAGTTATTACGATGCAAAGCACCGACAGATCAGTTTTGAACCTGGAGAGCACGTATACCTCCGAGTTACCCCTATGAAAGGAATCAAGAGATTCCAAACTCGCGGGAAGTTGGCACCCAGATTTATTGGCCCCTTCCCAATTATTTCTTGAGTGGGCACTGTTGCTTATCAGTTGGAATTACCCCCGGAATTGTCTGATGTGCACAACGTGTTCCACGTCTCACAGTTGAGGTGATGCATATCCCCGCCCGAGAAGAAGATTGTTGTAGCCGACATAGAACTGGCAAAGGATTTAACGTACGAAGAAAGGCCGTTCAAAATTTTGGATCAGATGGAAAGAGTCACCCGCAGTAAGGTACGGAAGTTTTATAAAGTCCAGTGGGAGCATCACACCGAGTCAGAATCAACCTGGGAACAAGAAGAGTTCCTACAGACATATTATCCGGAATGGTTTTCCCAAGCAACCAAATCTCGAGGACGAGATTCATTCTAAGTGGGGGAGGTTTGTGATAGTCTGATTTTTGCCCTCTTTTATTTGCCAAAACTTTATTTGAATTTATTTCAAACCTTGGGATTTTTTTGAATCATTTCATATGGACTTAACCACTTGGGTACCCTTGACTTTCACCCAACTGCATCCTATCCATCTCAAACTATCATATACCTCTGGACCACTCCAAAATACTTCATGGAATATTTTTCTTATTTGAAAAATATTCATTTTA
>LR738713.1:536440856-536479139 GCA_902687465.1 Secale cereale
AACCCTAGCTAAAATCTTTGTGCTCCAAAGCAACCCCTATTTTTCTGGCTCATAAAATTCTGAGGGAATTCCTAAATATTCTTTGGACCCTAAGACACATTCCTGAGCAAAAATATTGCACTACTTTTTGGAATATTTTTCCTACAGAAAATCTTTTCTATTCTGGGCTGAAATGGTAGTTTCTACAGCAACTACCATTTTACTTGCTCCACTTCTTCTGAAACTCCTTGTGCATATTCACCTTAGTAACTCATGACTAGCCTCCAAAGCACAGCCTCCAACTATTCACCATTTTACCTCAACAAGCTCTCAAAGTTTCTGTCCAGAAGCTTAACAGGCTAGTTACTTTCATCCTACTGCGTCTGGAAGTAAACCAACCACAGGTAACTCACCTATCAACCACGAACAACACGCCAGACACGGTTTTGGCACCAAGTCAGCCTGCAGACATTGGTTCGCGCGGTGACCAGACGTGTACACCGTGCCATGGCAGTCAGTCGGCGCGCTCTGGACGCCGTCGAGCGCTCTGTAGAGCGCGTGCTCGCTTCTGAGCCTGCCCAAGCGTGCCAAACCTCGCCACCATCATCGTCTTTATCTCCACAGTACACCCCTGGCGCTCGCCGACGCCGGAGCTCGCCGCAGCGAGCACGGGTGTGGTCCGGCCAAGGCAAAGTGTGGTGCGCACTCTGCTCGTCGCCACCTCCAGTGCCCCTGTGCTCGTCCCCGCTCGGCCACAGCTCCCGCGTGACTCCGTCTTCTTCTTCCCCCTCTCACTGACGCCATTTCGTCGCCGGGCGCAGCCAGGTGTTGCCGGGGGAGCATCGTTTCCCCCCTCTCGCTCGCCTGTAAATAGGCCCTTCCCCAGCCGCTTCGAGCACACCGCTCCACTCCCACACGACCACATATAGAGTACGTAGAACCCCGTGGCCCGGCCGGGCAGGCCTCAGGCCACCTTCCCCGAGCTCGAGCTCACCGGCGATCCCCCTCGGGCCGTCGAGGTAGCTCCAAGCCCTCTCCATCCAAGGCGACCTCACCAGAGCCTCCGCCACTCTCTGGTGAAGCCTCTTCGCCTATCTGGAGCTGGTGGAGGCGCCGTAGCTCGTCGTCTTCTTCAACTCCGGTGAGGCCTCTTTTCTGCCTCCGCCTCCGAGCTCCATTCCGACACCGTCCGTCCACCTCTAGCTACCCTACAGGTACGGCCAGGTGCTCCTCGAACCCCTCCGTCGATGTATCCTTTTAGTTTGAGCCAAGGAGCAGCATCGCCGGCGTGAGCTCCGGCGAAGCCGCGGCCGTCTCTGCTCCTCCCTCTCTCTCCCTCTCACCTGACTAGCGGGGCCAGCTAGTCAGCCTCTCCACTCCCGCGCGAAGCGGTATGAGTGGTGGCGCTCTGGGCCTTTACGCCTTCGACGTCACCCCCCATTCTATTTATTTAAATATCTGAATTTAAATAAATTCCAGAGAACTTCAAACTGCAATAACTTTTTAACCATAAGTACAAATGAATTGATTCTTTTTGCATTGTGTTCTTTGTAAAGAAATCTTGCAGCACACCAAAAATGAGACCATTTGGTGCTGTGTAGATTTTCTGGTGAATTTTTGAATGAATCTTGATAGTTTCTTTTTGAACATTTATTTATTTTCAGAAGAAGAGACTTGTCTTGAGGATCACCAGGAGGCTTGTGAGCCTCATTTGAACTAAGGCAAGCCACAACAACATTTTCATAGTGCCATTTCAATATTTGTGATTTTTCCAACTTGAACAAATGATTTATATTATGCATGTTAAATATTTTGTTAAATAGTTCTTTTGGTTGCTGTAGTTATTGGTTCCATTTCACTTTACAGAAAGTTGGAGTTTGGTTTAATTTACTAAGATAGTTAAAATAAGTTGGGATATTGAGAATGATTATGGGCATACATATGTGAAGTTATTTTCTATTGCATTAAGTAATTATGATAAAATTTTGCTAAGTTAAAATTTTGTTGAAAGTCAAGCATAACCAGAATAATAGTGAAGTTAAGATGAAAGTTGACCGAGTTATATTTTTGTATGGCATTTTACTTGTTTATGTGCTGCACTTTGGTATATTGCATGGCATTATATGACACCGGTTATTTTTTTCTCTTTTAGTTGAAACTGCTAATAACTCAACTTGAATAAATTGTTGACCGGGTCATGGTGCCACTGAATCGAGTCTTTCCCAGTGCAACCACATTTACCTTTATGGGAAGGTCTTGATTCTGTCCATTGACATCCCTCCTATCGGTACCTCCAGATAGGGAAGGTTATGGGCATGCAGTACCCTGACCCGGTAAGCAGACATAACCTTGTGTGCCCGTAGTTAATTTTATGGTACCGAGTTCCCGTTTGGGACAATCTTTGTTTGGCCACAACGGTGGTCGGTGTGCCTTTGGTAGGCACAGGGCCACCCAGGACTGTTCCAGTGGGAAACGAGTCGGAGTGGCCGGAGGAGTGTCATGGCAATGGACGGGTTTCGTCAGAACGCTATTGGTCCACCCGAATGGGAGAATGAGGCCATGGGTTCCGTGGTGTGGGTACAGTGCACTACCTCTGCAGAGTGTCATTAATCTATCGATAGCCGAGTCCACGGTCACGGACACGCTCGAAAGTAGGTCACACCATGGGTCTACAGATAATAAAATTTTGGTCACTAAGTTCTAAAATCTTGGTACTATAATAAATTGGTGGAAGAGCCACCGTGATGTTTTGAGACCCATTATGGACAGGTTGGTGATCACCGGAAAGGTCACACTTTATATCTTGTTGAAATAATTAAGTTTGTGGTTATAATGAATTATTATGAGTAAGCTAGACCGAGGTTTTATTTATACAAAGTCATGAGCACAACATGTTAGTTAATACTCATTTAAGCTTGTTGCTGCATATTTAATATTGAGTAATTATCATGATATTGTTTGTCATTATGATTCTGTTTTCCTGTAAGCTTGCAAGTACATTCAAAGTACTGACCTGGCATGTCATGCCAGATTTCAGGAAAGTCCCACTGGAAAGGAGAGCCGTCTGAGTCTAGACCGTATCCACACCGGTCTCCCTGTGAGATGGAGTTCCGCTACGACGTCTTTCCGCTGCTGCGTAGTTTATGCCCGAGGCCCTTTTCATGTTCATTAAATAATGTACATATTGTCCAGCCGCACCGTGTGTGCCGCTCGGCCTCGCTAACTGTTGTAATGTAAAACAATGGTCCACTAGTATCAATAAAGCGGTTGTTTTCTGTATCAAGATGTTGTGTGTTGCCAGAAGACAAGATCTCTGGGCTGTCAATGCAAGGTAAACCGGTCGCTCTGATCCGGGGTGCCACACTTACCAGGCCAGGGTACCGCACGCCCATAACCTTCCCTAGTTGGAGATACCGACTAGAGGCATGACAACGGACCGAATAAAGGCCTTCCCATAAAGGCAAATGTGGTTGCACTAGGAAAAACTCGATTCAGTGGCACCATGACCTGGTCAACGTGATATTCAAGTTGAGTTATTAGCAGGTTCAACTTAAAAATATAACCGGTGTCATAAAATGCCATGCAAATGCAACACAATATATACATTATCATAAATAACTGGGTCAGTTCTACCACACTAAGCATAAGCATCAACAACTTCTAATACTCCTCTGGTTAGGATTTAATCTCAATTAAAACAGAATCTTCTCTAGCAAAATTTTATCTTATTTCTTATACAAGAAAATAACTCTAAATAATTATTTATATCCAGAACCATATTAGTTCTTCATAACCCAAACTTTCTTCTTGTTACATTAACAACTTAATCAAGTTCCAACTTTCTGTTAACTAAATATAACAACTAAATCAAGCAGCCAACAACATAAAAATAATAAAAATGATTTATATGCATGGATTAAATCATTCATTCAAGTTGCAAAATCACAAATATTGAAATGGCACCATGAAAATGTTGCTGCGGCTTGCCTTAGTGCATATGAGGTTCACAAACCTCCTGGTGATCCTCAAGAGAAGCTTCACCTTCTGAAAAGATTTCAAAGCACAAAAAAAAACATCAAGAACCCTTCTGAAATTCACCATAAAATCTACACAGCATAGAAAAGTCTCACTTTTTGTGTGTTGCAAGATTTCTTTACAAAGAACACAATGCAAAAAGAATCAATTCATTTGGACTTATGGTTAAAAAGTTATTGCTGTTTGAAGTTCGCTGGAATATATATAAATTTGAATTAAAAAAACAGATTGGGGAAGGGGTAACGTCGAAGGCGTAAAGCCTCAGGGCGCCACCACTTGTATCGCCTCGCGCGTGTACAGAGTGGCTGATTGGCGGGCCCCGCTAGTCAGGTGAGGGGGAGAGGGAGATGGAAACAGAGGCGGCCGCGGCTTCGCCGGAGCGCACGCTGGCGGCGAGGACTTCTTGGCCTAAACGAGAGGGAGGGATCTAAAGAGGGGATGGAGGCGCACCTTCCCGTACCCATAGCGTAGCTAGGAGTGGTCGGAAGACGTCGGAATCAACCTCGCAAACGGAGACAGAGTGAGGTGGTCGCCGGAGATGAAGACGGTGACGAGCAGCGGTGACTCCAGAGGCTCCAACTAGGTGGAACAGCACCACCAGAGAGTGGCAGAGGCTCTGGAAGGGTTTCCCTGGCCTGAGAGGGGATGGAGCTACCGCGACGACCCGAGGGGATCGCCGGCGAGCTCAATCTCGGGGACGGTGGCCCGCGGCCTGCCCGGCCAGGCTACGGTTTCCTACGCAGTTGTGGGGTGTGTGGGAGGGGAGTGTGATGCTCGAGAAGGCTGGGAGGGGCTCCATTTATAGGTGAGCCAAGAGGAGGAATCGGGGCTCCATCGGTGACGCCTGGACACTGCGCCCGGCGACGAAATGCGTCAGTGAGAGGGGAAGAAGGCGATGTAGCTCACGCGAGGATTGTGGGCGAACGGAGACGAGAACAACATCAAGGGGAAGGCGACGAGCACAGTGCGCACCGCACTGTTACTTTGGCCGGACCACGCCCGTGCTCGCTGCAGCGAGCTCCGGCATCGACGAGCGCCAGGAGGAGTTAATGAAGTTGAGACGAGGATTGTGGCGAGGTTTGGCACACTACGGCAGGCGGGGAAGCGAGCACGCGCAAAACAGAGCGCTCGGCGGCACTCAGAGCGCGTCGATTAGCAGGCTGGTATGGTGCACACGCGTGGTCACCGTGTGAACTCTGCCCCCAGGCCGACTTGGGTCCAAAGATCATGTCTGGCGTGTTGTTTGTGGTAGTTTTGAAGGTTAGCATGATTTGGTTTGGACCCAGACGCAGTAGAAGAGATTTCACAAGCCTGGCAAGGTTCTGGACAGTAACTTTGAGAGATTACCATGGTCAAATGGCTAGTAGTTGGGAGCTGCGCTTTGGGGGCTAGCCATAAGTTACTAAGGTGAAGATGCACAAGAAATTTAAGCTACAATGGAGCAAGTAAAATGGTTGTTGCTGTAGAAACTACCATTTCTGTCCAGAACAGAAAATATTTTCTGTAGCAAAAATATACCAAAAAGAGGTGCAATATTTTTGCTTAGGAAGGTGTCTTAGGGTTCAAAGAATATTTGTGAATTTCCTCAGATTTTTGTGGGCAAGAAAAGTTGGGGTTGCTTTGGAGCACAATGAGCTAACTAGGATTTTAGAGGGAAAAATGAATATTTTTCAAAAAAGAAAAATATTCGAATTATTATTTCAGGGTGAACTAGAGAGGAAAAGATGATTTCAGATGGAGATGAGGCACTTGGGTGAAAGCCAAGGGTACCCAAGTGTTTAAGTCCATATGAAAAGATTCAAAAATTCCAAGTTTCAAACTAAATCCAAATGAAACTCAGGCAAATAAAAGAGGGCAAAATATCAGGCTGTCACATACGGGTCCATAGCTAGTAGCTAGATGGCTTCTTCTCTCTCTTGGATCCTCAATACCATGTTCTCCTCGTTATTCTTGGGGATCTATCCGATGTAATATTCTTATGCAGTGTGTTTGTCAAGATCCGATGAATTGTGGGTTTATGATCTTATTATCTATGAACAATATTTGAGTTTCTTCTGAATTATTTTATGCATGATCTTATATCTTAGTAATTCTCTTCGAACTATTGGTTTTGTTTGGCCAACTAGATTGATAGTCCTTGCAAAGGGAGAAGTGCTTTGATTTGGGTTCAATCTTGCGGTGCTCAATCCCAGTGACAGTTGGGGACATGACACGTATTGTATTGTTGCCATCGAGGATAAAAATATGGGGTTTTCATCATATTGCTTGAGTTAATTCCTCTACATCATGTCTTCTTGCTTAAGGCGTTACTCTATTCTTATGAACTTAATATTCTAGATGCATGCAGGATAGCGGGCGATGTGTGGAGTAATAGTAGTAGATGAAGGCAGGAGTCGGTCTACTTGTCTCGGACGTGACACCTATATTCATGATCATTGCCATAGAAGTCGTTATAATTATTCTCTGTTCTATCAATTGCTTGACAGTAATTTGTTCACCCACCATAATATTTGCCATCATGAGAGAACCCTCTAGTGAAACCTATGGCCCCCGAGTCTATTTTACATCTTATAAGTTTCAGATCTACTAAATTGCAATCTTTTACTTTTCAATCTATAAACCAAAAAACCCAAAAATATTGACTTTATTTGTTTATCTATCTCTATCGGATATCACTTTTGCAAATAACCTAGAAGGGATTGACAACCCCATTATAGCGTTGGGTGCAAGTTGTTTGATTGTTTGTGCATGTATTTGGCAACTTGTGTGTAATCTCCTACTGAATTGATACCTTGGTTGTCAACAAACTGAGGGAAATACTTCCTTCACTCTGCTGCATCACCGTTTCCTCTTCAAGGGAAACACCAATGTTACCTCGGGAAAGCAGTGAGGAAGCACCAGACCCCGTTCCGGCTGTTCTGTCCAAGCCGGTTGGCTCCCGTTGAACACGACGCGTTCCGACCCAGTGGCTTCGCTTCCAATGAATAGGACGCATTCCGATCCAGTCAATTGGCTCTCGGTGAAGACGATGATGTTTCCTCCGTTCCGACCCAGCCGGTTAGCTGTCGATGAATAGGATGACGTCGCTGCCGTCCGTTGCCTCTCCATGTACACGAGCCCAGGTCGTACAAATGCGCGAGTAGGCATTTGAGATCCCGCCCATATGTATGTACATGGTCGTATTTTTTGGCATCTGGCTGTACGTACGTGTACACGGTTTTGACTAGACTGCCTGAACTGCTACGTCGGGGGCTCTAACACTACACGTGCTGCTGCTTGCTCGGCCACGGTTCATCGTTGTAGAGAGACCGATCAACCAGTATGTGCGTACATGTTCATGACCAGAATGACAACGCTACATACGCTTTGACCAGGTGGGTCCCGACTGTCAGGGAAGATAAGGAGGCACTTCCTTGCGTGCGAAGTTATTGATGGTGGGTCCCAACAATTAGGGGGGAGAATCATTTTTTTGCCTGTAATATGGACGCTCTTCTTTGCGTGCGAAGATATAGCTGGTAGGTCCCAGCTGTCAGGGGGCAAACATTTTTTTTTGCAAAATACAGAGTACCTTCCGGTGGGTCCCCGTTGTCAGGTAGAGGAATAGTTATTTTACCCGTAATAAGGAGGCACTTCCTTGCTGCGGCCATGGACCCAGCTGTCAGCCTCTCCACGTACAGTCCTCTTCCGATGGAAGTCGTTCCTTGACCACGTTCACCACACCGCGCCGAGAGCACCAAGGCGGTGGACGACGGCGAGGCCTAGGAAGGGGACGACGTAGTGCCGGGGAAGACACGGAAGTGGATGCCCATGTGGAGAGGAGTACGAGGGTCGACTGGTTTGGTTGTGGTGTGAGGCCGCCGTTGCTGCAGAATAACATGGGTTGTGTGTGAGTAGAGGGATGGTCTGGCTAGCGGTGGGAGTAGGGTGGGGCGGTGAGGCCTGTGCGGCAGCATAGCCGATCACTGGAGGCAGGAGCAGGCGGTCTCACCAACGCTGGTTTGGGCGGCTGGTGCAAGAAGAGCAACGATTGAAGAAGCATCAGGACTGTTCGATTGAAATCCAATGGTCACTTCTACTAGAATTGTTTGTTCACTAAGTTGACAAAGCCATGCATACGTGTCAACTTATTAGGCCCACAGGTCAGCCTACGAACCGGTGCGCCCCAGATGTCAGTGGGTGGAATCATTTTTTTCCGCGTAATAAGGAGATAGTTGCTTGCGTGTGGCCATGGACCTTGGGGGTCCTTACTGTCTGCCTCTCCATGTACATCCCTATTTCGATGGCTGACATTTGTTGAATGTTGACCATGCCGCGCCTAGAGCACCAATGCGGTGGACGACGGTGAGACCTACAAATGAAAGGACCTGGAGCCAGCGAAGACAGGGCAGTGGATGCCCACGCTAAGGAGCGTATGATGGTTGACTGGTTCGACTGCGACGTGAGGCTGCTGATACGTCTCAAACGTATCTACTTTTCCAAACACTTTTGATATTGTTTTGACCTCATTCTTGCATGATTTGAACTAAACTAACCCGGACTGACGCTGTTTTCAGCAGAGCTGCCTGTATGGTTTTATTGTGCGCAGGAAAACGGATTTTTAGGTATCTCAGAAAAATCCACGAAAAATCACAGAAAATCCACGCACCCGAAGGAACCAGAAGCCAGAAGAGGGGCCAGAGGGGGGCCAGGGGGTGCCCAGGCGCCCTGTGGGCGCGCCCCCCCCCTGGGCCGCGCCGGGGGGTCGCCTGGGTTGGGCCCACACCCCCTGGTGCCCTACTTTGCCTCGTATTTTTACTCGCGATGCGGAAACCCCAGATCAGAAGTTCTTTCGCAGTTTTCCGTCGCGGAGCCGCCGCCACCCTCTGTTCTTCTTCGGGAGGGCTAATCTGGAGGCTGAATTGGCCTCCGGAGAGGGGAGATCGTCGCCATCGTCATCATCATCACCACTCCATCATCCCTCCATGACTTCTCCCTCCATGTGTGAGTAATTCCCCTGCTGTAGGCGAAGGGGATGGTAGGGATTGGATGAGTTAGATCATGTAATAGTTTGTCAGATCGTTGGGGGCATGTTGCCTATCATCTACTATGGTGTTTATCATCTTTGCTTCAACTTGTTATTCTTAATGCTTGACACTTAGGGCCCGAGTGCCATGATTTCAGATCTGAACCATATGTGTTTGCATGAATATATTTGTGTTCGTGATCCTATCTATGAGTTGTTTGCACCTGTTACGGTTCGGAACTGGCGATCCCAAAAGTGACAGCTTGGGACACCAAAGGGGATGGTCCGTAGTTTGAGTATTACATGTATCCATTGAGTTCATTGCTTTGTTCCGGTGCTCTTAGACAGGAGCACCTTAATCACCATAAGTTCCTTTTGGCCCCGTTCGTAGCGGGATGGTAGGACAAAAGATGTTGTGCAAGTTCTTATTGCAAGCACGTACAACTACCTACGGGATACATGCCTAATGTTTGATATTTGCCTAGATGATCATTACTTTTCCGTGTGCCGTGCCCCAAGTTGGAATCATGATATATCTCATCCATGCAGCGCCCAACCATCCGTCTCCCTAGCCTATAGTGTTTTTAAATCTTGCTTGTCACTAGTTGATACTTTTGCTATTTACTTTTGCTGTTTACTTTTACTATCACTATCATCACTATCATATCATTGTTACCACTTATCTTTTGTTGCAAGTCAGTATATTTCAGGTGCGGTTGAATTGACAACTCAACTGTCAAAGCTTATAAATACTCTTTGCCCCCCGTGTGTCGAATCAATAAATTGGGTTATTCTTACCCGCGAAGACTATCTCGATCCCTTACGGTTGAGGGTTATCAAGTACCATTTTCTGGCGCCGTTGCCGGGGAGCATAGCAATATTTACAAGTCTACTTGAATTATCCTACCTGCTGCACTTCATCCACTATGGGTAAGAAAGGAGACCCCAAGGTTCCCATCTTACTATCCACTACAAGAAGAGGTATTGCTCTGAGCACTAGTGCTACGCTTGATTCACCTTCTGTTATGAGTAAGTTTGCCTCACCACCACCACATGATGCTCCTACTGAATCTGTTACTATGTCCGATACTCTTGATGATGCTTCTACTACTGTTGATGATATTAGTTCCCTTGGTTATGCTCTTGAGAAACAAATTGCTGCTGCTGCTAAAAAGTCTGGAATTGAACTTCCTGTTACTCGCTACCCTATTGGTGAAACTTATGATTATCCTGATTTGAGTAAACTCAAAGAGAGACTCCTTGATGATGATTACTATATGCTTGATGAAGATTTATGCAGGGAACTGACAGAGTTTTCTAGCTCTGACCCTGAAGTTATTAAGAAACTATTTGAAAAACACTCCTTGAAGAACAAAACAGTTCCTGATCCTGAATTTGCTACATCTCCTATATGCATTGATGATCCTGATTATGATTTCTCTGTTGATCTTTCACTTATACCTATGGTTGAAGCTGACTCCTTTTATGGCAGAGAAAATGATGATGCTATTGCACACCTGACTAAACTCGGTGAGTTAGGTGGCCTATTTACCACAGATGAGAAGATACGATACTTTTATATCACCAAGCTTCTTCCTTTCTCCTTGAAGGAAGGTGCTAAAGCATGGTATGATTCACTTCCATGCGGTTCCATTAAGAGTCCTCAAGACTTAGCTCACTCTTTTGTTGATAAGTACTTTCCTGCTCACATGCAACATGCTGCTTTACAAAGAATTTATAACTTTAAACAGTTGCAGGATGAGTCCCTCCCTAAAGCTTGGGGGAGGTACTGCGGTCTGATTCGGGCTAGACCAGGACAAGAAATCCCTAAGAATGAATTAATCGATATATTCTATGCTGGTCTAACTGATGAATCCAGGTCCTATTTGGACAGTTGTGCTGGTTGTGTTTTCGGGAAAAGAACACCGGACGATGCGGAAGATTTGATGGGCAGGATTGCCAAAAACCATGAAGATTGGTCCGTCCCTGAACCACCTCCACCACCAAAGAAGAGGGGCATGTTTGTTCTAAGCCCCGAAGATATGCGAGAAGCAAAGAAGTCTATTAAAGAGAAAGGTATTAAAGCTGAAGACGTGAAGAATCTACCCCCTATCGAGAAGCTGTGTGAGCCTACTACTCACCCTCCTATGGTAGAGGTACACTCTCTTTTAGATTTCAACGCAAGTGACATCCCTCATGGTAAGCCTCCTGATCAATGTTTAGGTGAGTTTGATAATTTTATTATGAAACAAAATCATTTTAATGAGAGGATACAAAGTCAGTTGCATGATAATTCCCTTGCTATCAAAAGTTTGCTTGATGTTCTAGGTAGAACAGCTAATGATGTTCAATGTCTTGTGAAGCATTTTCATATGGTTAAAACTCAGCTTGACCAAATTTCTAATGTGCAAAGAGATTTGCTTGCTAACAATGCCAAACAAGATAATTTGCAGGCTTTTGGGATTAAGACCCGAGGAGGAACTAGCACTCAAGATCCTCTCTATCAAGAGGGGCATCCGAAGAGAATCGAGCAAGATTCTCAAATGCAGGAAGAAGAAATTGTTGGCTCTCCAAAGAAGAAGAAGAAACATAAGGAGGCTGACAATTCTAATGATCCTATTGCAGATGAAGAGCTAACTATTGATCCTAACAGCGTATCTATCTCCGATGCTGAGACTGAAGACGGTGCTGAACCTGAAGGTAAGGATAATGAGAAGAATGATCCGCCTGAAGTTCAAGAAGAAGAAGCACCTGACAAAAGTAAGAGGTACACTAAAGAAGACTTCATTGCAAGGAAACATGGGAAGGAAAGAGAACCATGGGTACAGAAACCCATGCCCTTTCCAGGTAAGTCCATCAAATCCAAAGAAGAAGAGCATTACAATAAGTTTTGTGAGTGGATTAAACCTCTTTTTCTTCAAATCCCTTTGACTGAAGCTATTAAGTTACCTCCTTATTCAAAATATATGAAAGATATTGTCACTAATAAAAGAAAAGTTCCTAATGATGCAATATCTACTATGCTTGCTAACTATTCTTTCAGTGGCAAGATTCCTGAGAAGCTCGGTGATCCAGGTATACCCACCATTCCTTGCTCCATAAAGAATAATTATGTCAAAATTGCTTTATGTGATCTTGGAGCAGGAGTGAGTGTTATGCCTCTCTCTCTTTACGAGAGGCTTTGCTTAGAGAAACTAATTCCTACAGATATCTCCCTTCAGATGGCTGACAAGTCAACCGTTGTTCCGATAGGTATTTGTGAGGATGTTCCCGTAGAGGTTGCTAATTGTTTAATTCTTACTGATTTTGTTGTGCTTGACATGCCCGAGGATGGGAGCATGTCCATTATTCTGGGTAGACCTTTTCTTAACACCACAGGTGCTATTATTGATTGCAATAAAGGGAAGGTTACCTTCCATGTGAATGATAAATAACACACGGTATATTTTCCGAAGAAGATCGATAGGAGGCATGCCCTCAACTCTATAGAGAATATCGAGACCGTGAAGATTGGAGAATGGGACTGTCCACTACATGTGCCTCACAAATACAAAACTATCATGGTGGGGACAATGTCCATCAAAGTAAAGGTTCAGTGATTACTTCATAAGAGGAGAGACTTTTTGCTCTATATATCGCCTGTTTGTTGGTGAGACTTGATCAACCTTACTAATAAACATGTTTTATATAGATAAAAAGTTGAGCTTGTTATGTTTTCATTTGTTTTTAGCTTTTGTCCTACTTGCTGTACCAAGTATTTATGTTTTGAAGCTTCAGAATACTACTCACTACTTCAAGTTTTCAGAGAGTTTCGCAGCTTTTTGAACTTTGAAAAAATTTCAACAGTGAAGTTTTTAGAAAAATTCCAGAAAAATTAAAATAAACATTTCCACGTCGGGAGTGACACAGAAAGTCCTGGGGCCAGCCAGGGGGGCCCACCAGTGGCCCAGGCGGCCAGCTGGCGCGGCCCAGCCCCTGGCCGCGCCCATAGGGCGCCTGGGGCCACAGGACCCCTCTCCAGGTATGTCTTCTTCCTCTCTTTCTCTCTTTCTCCAAAAACTCGAGTTCTGCACTTGTTCTTGTGTTCTTGCTGTTCTTGGAGGCGATTCTTCGATCTCTCTCTACAGCCCATCATTTGAGCTGAAATTTTGAGCAAATACTCCCTGGTATGTGACTCCTCCACCCCTCCAATTAGATTTTTGATTGGTGGCCTCATTTGTGAGTATTTAGTAGTTCTTGGTGCTGTAGAGATGAGCTTGCATGCATGTGTAGAAAGTTATTTTCCAAGTTTTGATGCAAGTTTATGCCTTGGGCAAGTGAGTTGAGTAGTTTGCCTTAACTCACTTTGTTTTAATCCTCGTTTTTGTAAATTGCAAAAAAAAATCAGAAATGAGTTTGTTAGGAAGGGCAAAAGGGTGGCTTGAGAAGAGGAGGCCTGGACACTCCGATCGAGTTACTAGAGCCGCAGCTTCACCCTCGACTGCTAGGGTGAGCTATAATGAAGATCATGTGCCCCTGGAGTTGTTGGAAGACACAAGTCCAGCACGTGCGATGACATTTCCATGTGATGAATTCCTTGAAGCTGCAGGAATCAAGGATGAGTTTTATAATCTTTGTGCTAATGCAGGTTTGACACGGCTCGTCACGAGCCGTGTTACCCAGTATCAAAAACTCACCTCCAGGTTCATTAACAGTTTTAGATATAATCCTGATTCAGGTGCTATTGAATTTAAAATTTACAATGATCTTATCACCATGACTTTGGGAAATTTTTGTGAAATAATAGGTGTGCCGAACGTTGGGAGGACAGCTAGGATGGCCAGTCAGCCCTCCGAGCTGAAAACCGTCATCAACTCTCTCTGCAGCATGGGTACGAGGGATATTCATCGGTCGAAGATCTCCAGCATCTTATTTCCTCACCTCAGGTATTTTGCATATTATATTGCCAGAGGGGTGTTAGCTCGTGACAACACGAGTAGCATTTCTGCTCCGGATATTGCTATCCTGGCAGCAGCCCTCTCAGGGAGGTCTGATTATAATCTGGGTGCCTTAATTGCTCGACGCCTTGCTATGAACGGTAACAAGGGGGACTTATATGGTGGCGTTTATGCCACACTTATCTTAGAACATCTTGGAGGCACCCCACACCCTGATGATAATCCTTTTACTTATTTAAGCTTTGATCTTGCTGCTATGAAAAGGCATAAGTTTGTTACCATGGCTTCTGAGCTTGATAATCTTGTTTATATCTTGCGTTTCGGAACTACCGCGGAACGCGAGATCCGTCTACCTGCACCTCTTTTGTTTGATTTTTCTCGCAGGAACAGATGGTCCTTTGATGTTGTCCAGTTCGATGAGTTCATGGTCCAGCATCAGTTTCATAACCCCATGGAGGGGGTTGTGCCCGACGAAGAGGAGCACGGTGAGTTACCACCTTTTCAGGAAGAAACCGCCACCGAGTTTGGTGAAGGTTCTTCCTCTGTTTGGCGTTCGGAACCTTCCTCGTGGGAGACTCCGAGGAGTTCGGTGTACGCGCCAGCATCCTTCTACGACCCTTGGACTCACCACCATACCCCCGGAGCAGGAGGCTCCTGGGGGCAGAAGCTGCTACCAACTTAGGCCAAAAGCCTAAGCTTGGGGGAGTACGTGCCCCTCTCGCTTTTCCATTATATTATCCGTTTTGTTCGCTTTGATATTTTCGAAGTTTTTGCCCGTTCTTCTTTATTTCTCTCTTTGCAAAAACAACAAAAAGATTTTCTTTTTCTTTTGCTTTCGTTCAACCCTTGAAATAATCCAAAAAGATTTCCTTTTCTCTTTAGTTTGCTTTGTTTTCAGAGTTCAGCTCGAGTCCGTGATGGCATTTAATTATATTTCCTACGTTCGGTCGTGCAAGTGACAAGCAGTAATGGCGAAGATCGACTAGAGGGAAGCAACAAGGAAGACCGGTATGAACTCTTCTTGTTTCTACTTTTGTACATATACCTGTACTTATGATCTAGAGACCAGCTTGTAGCGACATAGTGCTATGTTTACAATGCTCTTCCAGTGGTTCATGCTTTCCTTGTGGCTAGTCTCGATTAACTAGAGTATATAATGTGTTATTGAAATGATCTACATGCATTGCACTGTTCATAGTCTGGTATACTAAGGTGGTATTTCCCTTTAGAGAATTTTTGGATTGACTTGGCACATGCTTACACATGTTTAAGACTAAAAAGTCTGCCCTGCCTTGATGATCTTTGAGTTTTAGAATAGTTATATCACTTTCATGCCCGATTCAATGTTGCTTTGTCGTCTGCATGATTATGACCGTTATTGCTCTCTAGTTGGTCGCTTCCCAGTCTTTTGCTAAACTCTCACCTGTACTAAGCGGACTGACTGCTTGTGCATCCAAAATCCTTAAAACCTGTTATGCCATATGAGTCCACCATACCTTCCTATACATGGTATTTACCTGCCATTCCTAACGAAGACTTTCGTGTACCACCTCGAAATTAATCAAAAGCATTTCTCTTTCTGTGCCTATGTTTTAGCTCATGAGGAAGTAGTAGTTAATTCATGATCTTTTTAAGTTGGACAAGCTTCACCCCGGGATTGCATGTATAATGTGCAAACCCGTAATACGAGAAGGAACTGGCATTGAGTGCGCCCGGCTCAAAAAGATAATATAACAAACAAACCCTCCTTCACGCTTTGTTCATGAGAAATCAGAAAACTTTGGCAGTGATAAACAAAGGAGATTAAGAGGATGTGATCGTCCTCATGCGGGAGCCGTTCCTCGAGACTTGTCCAGCTTAAGAAGTGATTGAGTTATCTGCTAGCATTCGTTGATGAAATATGCACCTCTCAAAAACGTTTTTACCTCTGTTTTTAAAACCAAGAGCTCTGGTACATGTTTAGTTTTTGTTTCCGATCACGGGTTTTCAACCTTGCCAACAAAGCCACGGTTCGAGAGTCTCCACCTTCTTTCTTCAAAGCACTAACTAGGAGAGCATAATTGTCATTCTGAGTGTAATGTGCATTGTCCCAAAGTATTACATTGTCTTCTGCATGCTTGTGATATGATTTATTCTGAAATTCTTAGTTCTAGTCTCCTTTAAAACTCTGGAGGAGTTTCTGCATTTATGTTTTGCTTCACTCATGGAGACTAGCGAGATACCACCCTAGTATGCTCAAGCTATGTGCAATGTAATCTTGTCTTGATTTTCAGTAGTATATTATTTACTTTTAAGTATTTGTGACTAGTCACTTGAAAGAAGGATTGCTCCTTGCATTGTCCTCATAGTACTGTTTCAATACTTGCTAGACTCTTTTCGTAGTACATGCTTATATACATCTAATGAAGCAAAAGAGTTTGTCAAAGTTTTCTTTGTCGCGTCCAGTTCGTTGAACTGAATTGCTTGAGGACAAGCAATATGCTAAGCTTGGGGGAGTTGATACGTCTCAAACGTATCTACTTTTCCAAACACTTTTGATATTGTTTTGACCTCATTCTTGCATGATTTGAACTAAACTAACCCGGACTGACGCTGTTTTCAGCAGAGCTGTCTGTATGGTTTTATTGTGCGCAGAAAAACGGATTTTTAGGTATCTCAGAAAAATCCACGAAAAATCACAGAAAATCCACGCACCCGAAGGAACCAGGAGCCAGAAGAGGGGCCAGAGGGAGGCCAGGGGGTGCCCAGGCGCCCTGTGGGCGTGCCGGGGGGTCGCCTGGGTGGGGCCCACACCCCCTGGTGCCCTACTTTGCCTCGTATTTTTACTCGTGACACGGAAACCCCAGATGAGAAGTTCTTTTCGCAGTTTTCCGTCGTGGAGCCGCCGCCACCCTCTGTTCTTCTTCGGGAGGGCTAATCTGGAGGCTGATTTGGCCTCCGGAGAGGGGAGATCGTCGCCATCGTCGTCATCATCACCACTCCATCATCCCTCCATGACTTCTCCCTCCATGTGTGAGTAATTCCCCTGCTGTAGGCGAAGGGGATGGTAGGGATTGGATGAGTTAGATCATGTAATAGTTTGTCAGATCGTTGGTGGCATGTTGCCTATCATCTACTATGGTGTTTATCGTCTTTGCTTCAACTTGTTATTCTTAATGCTTGACACTTAGGGCCCGAGTGCCATGATTTCAGATCTGAACCATATGTGTTTGCATGAATATATTTGAGTTCTTGATCCTATCTATGAGTTGTTTGCACCTATTACGGTTCGGAACCGGCGATCCCAAAAGTGACAGCTTGGGACACCAAAGGGGATGGTCCGTAGTTTGAGGATTACATGTATCCATTGAGTTCATTGCTTTGTTCCGGTGCTCTTTGATAGGAGCACCTTAATCTCCATAAGTTCCTTTTGGCCCCGTTCGTAGCGGGATGGTAGGACAAAAGATGTTGTGCAAGTTCTTATTGCAAGCACGTACAACTACCTAAGGGATACATGCCTAATGTTTGATATTTGCCTAGATGATCATTACTTTTCCGTGTGTCGTGCCCCAAGTTAGAATCATGATATATCTCATCCATGCAGCGCCCAACCATCCGTCTCCCTAGCCTACAATGTTTTAAATCCTGCTTGTCACTAGTTGCTACTTTTGCTATTTACCTTTACTATTTACTTTTGCTATTTACTTTTGCTGTTTACTTTTACTATCACTATCATCACTATCATATCACTGTTACCATTTATCTTTTGTTGCAAGTAAGTATATTTCAGGTGCGGTTGAATTGACAACTCAACTGTCAAAGCTTATAAATACTCTTTGGCTCCCCGTGTGTCGAATCAATAAATTGGGTTATTCTTACCCGCGAAGACTATCTCGACCCCTTACGGTTGAGGGTTATCAAGTACCGTTTTCTGGCGCCGTTGCCGGGGAGCATAGCAATATTTACAAGTCTACTTGAGGTATCCTACCTTCTGCACTTCATCCACTATGGGTAAGAAAGGAGACCCCAAGGTTCCGATCTTACTATCCACTACAAGAAGAGGTACTGCTCCGAGCACTAGTGCTACGCTTGATTCACCTTCTGTTATGAGTAAGTTTGCCTCACCTCCACCACATGATGCTCCTACTGAATCTGTTACTATGTCCGATACTCTTGATGATGCTTCTACTACTGTTGATGATATTAGTTCCCTTGGTTATGCTCTTGAGAAACAAATTGCTGCTGCTGCTAAAAAGTTTGGAATTGAACTTCCTGTTACTCGCTACCCTATTGGTGAAACTTATGATTATCCTGATTTGAGTAAACTCAAAGAGAGGCTCCTTGATGATGATTACTATATGCTTGATGAAGATTTATGCAGGGAACTGACAGAGTTTTCTGGCTCTGACCCTGAAGTTATTAAGAAACTATTTGAAAAACACTCTTTGAAGAACAAAACAGTTCCTGATCCTGAATTTGCTACATCTCCTATATGCATTGATGATCCTGATTATGATTTCTCTGTTGATCTTTCACTTATACCTATGGTTGATGCTGACCCCTTTTATGGCAGAGAAAATGATGATGCTATTGCACACCTGACTAAACTCGATGAGTTAGGTGGCCTGTTTACCACAGATGAGAAGATATGATACTTTTATATCACCAAGTTTCTTCCTTTCTCCTTGAAGGAAGGTGCTAAAGCATGGTATGACTCGCTTCCATGTGGTTCCATTAAGAGTCCTCAAGACTTAGCTCACTCTTTTGTTGATAAGTACTTTCCTGCTCATATGCAACATGCTGCTTTACAAAGAATTTATAACTTTAAACAGTTGCAGGATGAGTCCCTCCCTAAAGCTTGGGGAGGTACTGCGGGCTGATTCGGGCTAGACCAGGATATGAAATCCTTGAGAATGAATTAATCGATATATTCTATGCTGGTTTAACTGATGAATCCAGGTCCTATTTGGACAGTTGTGCTGGTTGTGTTTTCAGGAAAAGAACACCGGACGATGCGGAAGATTTGATGGGCAGGATTGCCAAAAACCATGAAGATTGGTCCGTCCCTGAACCACCTCCACCACCAAAGAAGAGGGGCATGTTTGTTCTAAGCCCCAAAGATATGCGAGAAGCAAAGAAGTCTATTAAAGAGAACGGTATTAAAGCTGAAGACGTGAAGAATCTACCCCCTATTGAGAAGCTGTGTGAGCCTACCACTCACCCTCCTATGGTAGAGGTACACTCTCTTTTAGATTTCAACGCAAGTGACATCCCTCATGGTAAGCCTCCCGATCAATGTTTAGATGAGTTTGATAATTTTATTATGAAACAAAATCATTTTAATGAGAGGATACAAAGTCAGTTGCATGATAATTCCCTTGCTATCAAAAGACTGCTTGATGTTTTAGATAGAACAGTTAATGATGTTCAATGTCTTGTGAAGCATTTTCAGATGGTTCAAACTCAGCTTGACCAAATTTCTAATGTGCAAAGAGATTTGCTTGCTAACAATGCCAAACAAGATAATTTGCAGGCTTTTGGGATTAAGACCCGAGGAGGAACTAGCACTCAAGATCCTCTCTATCCAGAGGGGCATCCGAAGAGAATCGAGCAGGATTCTCAAATGCAGGAAGAATAAATTGTTGGCTCTCCAAAGAAGAAGAAGAAACATAAGGAGGCTGACAATTCTAATGATCCTATTGCAGATGAAGAGCCAACTATTGATCCTAACAGCGTATCTATCTCCGATGCTGAGACTGAAGACGGTGCTGAACCTGAAGGTAAGGATAATGAGAAGAATGATCCGCCTGAAGTTCGAGAGGAAGAAGCACCTGACAAACGTAAGAGGTACACTAAAGAAGACTTCAGTGCAAGAAAACATGGGAAGGAAAGAGAACCACGGGTGCAGGAACCCATGCCCTTTCCAGGTAAGTCCATCAAATCCAAAGAAGAAGAGCATTACAATAAGTTTTGTGAGTGGATTAAACCTCTTTTTCTTCAAATTCCTTTGACTGAAGCTATTAAGTTACCTCCTTATTAAAAATATATGAAATATATTGTCACTAATAAAAGAAAAGTTCCTAATGAAGCAATATCTACTATGCTTGCTAACTACTCTTTCAGTGGCAAGATTCCTGAGAAGCTCGGTGATCCAGGTATACCCACCATTCCTTGCTCCATAATGAATAATTATGTAAAAACTGCTTTATGTGATCTTGAAGCAGGAGTGAGTGTTATGCCTCTCTCTCTTTACGAGAGGCTTTGTTTAGAGAAACTAATTCCTACAGATATCTCCCTTCAGATGGCTGACAAGTCAACCGCTGTTCCGATAGGTATTTGTGAGGATGTTCCCGTAGAAGTTGCTAATTGTTTAATTCTTACTGATTTTGTTGTGCTTGACATGCCCGAGGATGGGAGCATGTCCATTATTCTTGGTAGACCTTTTCTTAACACCGCAGGTGCTATTATTGATTGCAATAAAAGGAAGGTTACTTTTCATGTGAATGATAAAGAACACACGGTATATTTTCCAAAGAAGATCAACAGAAGGCATGGCCTCAACTCTATAGAGAATATCGAGACCGTGAAAATTGGAGAATGGGACTGTCCACTACATGTGCCTCACAAATACAAAACTATCATGGTGGGGACAATGTCCATCAAGGTAAAAGTTCAATGATTACTTCATAAGAGGTGAGACTTTTTGCTCTATATACCGCCTGTTTGTTGGTGAGACTTGATCAACCTTACTAATAAACATGTTTTATATAGGTAAAAAGTTGAGCTTGTTATGTTTTCATTTGTTTTTAGTTTTTGTCCTACTTGCTGTACCAAGTATTTATGTTTTGAAGCTTCACAATACTACTCACTACTTCAAGTTTTCAGAGAGTTTCGCAGCTTTTTGAACTTCGAAAAAATTTCAAAAGTGAAGTTTTCAGAAAAATTCCAGAAAAATTAAAATAAAAATTTCCACGTCGGGAGTGACCCACAAAGTCCTGGGGCCAGCCAGGGGGACCCACCAGTGGCCCAGGCGGCCAGCTGGCGCGGCCCAGCCCCTGGCCGCGCCCACAGGGCGCCTGGGGCCCACAGGACCCCCCTCCAGGTATGTCTTCTTCCTCCCTCTCTCTCTTTCTCCAAAAACGCGAGTTCTGCACTTGTTCTTGTGTTCTTGCTATTCTTGGAGGCGATTCTTCGATCTCTCTCTACAGCCCCTCATTTGAGCTGAAATTTTGAGCAAATACTCCCTGGTATGTGACTCCTCCACCCCTCCAATTAGATTTTTGATTGGTGGCCTCATTTGTGAGTATTTAGTAGTTCTTGGTGCTGTAGAGATGAGCTTGCATGCATGTGTAGAAAGTTATTTTCCAAGTTTTGATGCAAGTTTATGCCTTGGGCAAGTGAGTTGAGTAGTTTGCCTTAACTCATCTTGTTTTAATCCTCATTTTTGTAAATTGCAAAAAAAATTCAGAAATGAGTTTGTTAGGAAGGGCAAAAGGGTGGCTTGGGAAGAGGAGGCCCGCACACTCCGATCGAGTTACTAGAGCTGCAGCTTCACCATCGACTGCTAGGGTGAGCTATAATGAAGATCATGTGCCCCTGGAGTTGTTGGAAGACACAAGTCCAGCACGTGCGATGACATTTCCATGTGATGAATTCCTTGAAGCTGCGGGAATCAAGGATGAGTTTTATAATCTTTGTGCTAATGCAGGTTTGACACGGCTCGTCACGAGCCGTGTTACCCAGTATCAAAAACTCACCTCCAGTTTCATTAACAGTTTTAGATATAATCCTGATTCAGGTGCTATTGAGTTTATAATTTACAATGATCTTATCACCATGACTTTGGGAAATTTTTGTGAAATAATAGGTGTGCCAAACGTTGGGAGGACGGCTAGGATGGCCACTGAGCCCTCCGAGCTGAAAACCGTCATCAACTCTCTCTGCAGCATGGGTACGAGGGATATTCATCGGTCGAAGATCTCCAGCATCTTATTTCCTCACCTCAGGTATTTTGCATATTATATTGCCAGAGGGGTGTTAGCTCGTGACAACACGAGCAGCATTTCTGCTCCGGATATTGCTATCCTGGCAGCAGCCCTCTCAGGGAGGTCTGATTATAATCTGGGTGCCTTAATTGCTCGACGCCTTGCTATGAACGGTAACAAGGGGGACTTATATGGTGGCGTTTATGCCACACTTATCTTAGAACATCTTGGAGGCACCCCACACCCTGATGATAATCCTTTTACTTATTTATGCTTTGATCTTGCTGCTATGAAAAGGCATAAGTTTGTTACCATGGGTTCTGAGCTTGATAATCTTGTTTATATCTTGCGTTTCGGAACTACCGCGGAACGCGAGATCCGTCTACCTGCACCTCTTTTGTTTGATTTTTCTCGCAGGAACGAATGGTCCTTTGATGTTGTCCGGTTCGATGAGTTCATGGTCCAGCATCAGTTTCATAACCCCATGGAGGGGGTTGTGCCCGACGAGGAGGAGCACGGTGAGTTACCACCTTTTCAGGGAGAAACCGCCACCGAGTTTGGTGAAGGTTCTTCCTTTGTTTGGCGTTCGGAACCTTCCTCGTGGGAGACTCCGAGGAGTTCGGTGTACGCGCCAGCATCCTTCTACGACCCTTGGACTCACCACCATACCCCCGGAGCAGGAGGCTCCTGGGGGCAGTAGCTGCTACCAACTTAGGCCAAAAGCCTAAGCTTGGGGGAGTACGTGCCCCTCTCACTTTTCCATTATATTATCCGTTTTATTCGCTTTGATATTTTCGAAGTTTTTGCCCGTTCTTCTTTATTTCTCTCTTTGCAAAAACAATAAAAAGATTTTCTCTTTCTTTTGCTTTTATTCAACCTTTGAAAAAATCCAAAAAGATTTCCTTTCTCTCTTTAGTTTGCTTTGTTTTCAGAGTTCAGCTCGAGTCCGTGATGGCATTTAATTATATTTCCTACGTTCGATCGTGCAAGTGACAAGCAGTAATGACGAAGATCGAATGAAAGGAAGCAGCAAGGAAGACCGGTATGAACTCTTCTTGTTTCTACTTTTGTACATATGCCTGTACTTATGATTTAGAGACCAGCTTGTAGCGACATAGTGCTATGTTTACAATGCTCTTCCAGTGGTTCATGCTTTCCTTGTGGCTAGTCCCGAATAACTAGAGTATATAATGTGTTATTGAAATGATCTACATGCATTGCACTGTTCATAGTCTGGTACACTAAGGTGGTATTTCCCTTTAGAGAATTTTTGGATTGACTTGGCACATTCTTACACATGTTTAAGACTAAAAAGTCTGCTTTGCCTTGATGATCTCTGAGTTTCAGAATAGTTATATCACTTTCATGCCCGATTCAATGTTGCTTTGTCGCTCTGCATGATTATGACCATTATTGCTCTCTAGTTGGTCGCTTCCCAGTCTTTTGCTAAACCTCCACCTGTACTAAGCGGATTGACTGCTTGTGCATCCAAAATCCTTAAAACCTGTTATGCCATATGAGTCCACCATACCTTCCTATACATGGTATTTACCTGCCATTCCTAACGAAGACTTTCGTGTGCCATCTCGAAATTAATCAAAAGCATTTCTCTTTTTGTGCCTATGCTTTAGCTCATGAGGAAGTAGTAGTTAATTCATGATCTTTTTAAGTTGGACAAGTTTCACCCTTGGATTGCATGTATAATGTGCAAACCCATAATACAAGAAGGAGCTGGCATTGAGTGCGCCCGGCTCAAAAAGATAATATAACAAACAAACCCTCCTTCACGCTTTGTTCATGAGAAATCGGAAAACTTTGGCAGTGGTAAACAAAGGAGATTAAGAGGATGTGATCGTCCTCATGCGGGAGCCGTTCCTCGAGACTTGTCCAGCTCAAGAAGTGATTGAATTATCTGCTAGCATTCGTTGACGAAATATGCACCTCTCAAAAACGTTTTTACCTCTGTTTCTAAAAACCAAGAGCTCTGGTACATGTTTAGTTTTTGTTTCCAATCACGGGTTTTCAACTTTGCCAACAAAAGCCACGGTTCGAGAGTCTCCACCTTCTTTCTTCAAAGCACTAACTAGGAGAGCATAATTGTCATTCTGAGTGTAATGTGCATTGTCCCAAAGTATTACATTGTCTTCTGCATGCTTGTGATATGATTTATTCTGAAATTCTTAGTTCTAGTCTCCTTTAAAACTCTGGAGGAGTTTCTGCATTTATGTTTTGCTTCACTCATGAGACTAGAGAGATACCACCCTAGTATGCTCAAGCTATGTGCAATGGAATCTTGTCTTGATTTTCAGTAGTATATTATTTACTTTTAAGTATTTGTGACTGGTCACTTGAAAGAAGGATTGCTCCTTGTATTGTCCTCATAGTACTGTTTCAATACTTGCTAGACTCTTTTCGTAGTACATGCTTATATACATCTAATGAAGCAAAAGAGTTTGTCAAAGTTTTCTTTGTCGCGTCCAGTTCGTTGAACTGAATTGCTTGAGGACAAGCAATATGCTACGCTTGGGGGAGTTGATACGTCTCAAACGTATCTACTTTTCCAAACACTTTTGATATTGTTTTGACCTCATTCTTGCATGATTTGAACTAAACCAACCCGGACTGACGCTGTTTTCAGCAGAGCTGCCTGTATGGTTTTATTGTGTCCAGGAAAACGGATTTTTAGGTATCTCAGAAAAATCCACGAAAAATCACAGAAAATCCACGCACCCGAAGGAACCAGGAGCCAGAAGAGGGGCCAGAGGGGGGCCAGGGAGTGCCCAGGCGCCCTGTGGGCGCGCCCCCCCTGGGCCGCGCCGGGGAGTCGCCTGGGTGGGGCCCACACCCCCTGGTGCCCTACTTTGCCTCGTATTTTTACTCGCGACACGGAAACCCCAGATGAGAAGTTCTTTTCGCAGTTTTCCGTCGCGGAGCCGCCGCCACCCTCTGTTCTTCTTCGGGAGGGCTAATCTGGAGGCTGATTTGGCCTCCGGAGAGGGGAGATCGTCGCCATCGTCGTCATCATCACCACTCCATCATCCCTCCATGACTTCTCCCTCCATGTGTGAGTAATTCCCCTGCTGTAGGCGAAGGGGATGGTAGGGATTGGATGAGTTAGATCATGTAATAGTTTGTCAGATCGTTGGGGGCATGTTGCCTATCATCTACTATGGTGTTTATCGTCTTTGCTTCAACTTGTTATTCTTAATGCTTGACACTTAGGGCCCGAGTGCCATGATTTCAGATCTGAACCATATGTGTTAGCATGAATATATTTGAGTTCTTGATCCTATCTATGAGTTGTTTGCACCTATTACGGTTCGGAACCGGCGATCCCAAAAGTGACAGCTTGGGACACCAAAGGGGATGGTCCGTAGTTTGAGGATTACATGTATCCATTGAGTTCATTGCTTTGTTCCGGTGCTCTTTGACAGGAGCACCTTAATCTCCATAAGTTCCTTTTCGCCCCGTTCGTAGCGGGATGGTAGGACAAAAGATGTTGTGCAAGTTCTTATTGCAAGCAAGTACAACTACCTACGGGATACATGCCTAATGTTTGATATTTGCCTAGATGATCATTACTTTTCCGTGTGCCGTGCCCCAAGTTAGAATCATGATATATCTCATCCATGCAGCGCCCAACCATCCGTCTCCCTAGCCTACAGTGTTTTAAATCCTGCTTGTCACTAGTTGCTACTTTTGCTATTTACCTTTACTATTTACTTTTGCTATTTACTTTTGCTGTTTACTTTTACTATCACTATCATCACTATCATATCACTGTTACCATTTATCTTTTGTTGCAAGTAAGTATATTTCAGGTGCGGTTGAATTGACAACTCAACTGTCAAAGCTTATAAATACTCTTTGGCTCCCCGTGTGTCGAATCAATAAATTGGGTTATTCTTACCCGCGAAGACTATCTCGATCCCTTACGGTTGAGGGTTATCAATATGCAAGGGGTTCCGAAAACAATTCCCGAGCTCTTCACGATGTTGAAATTAGCGAAGGTAGAAATCAAGAAAGAGCATCAAGTTTTGATGGTTAAACAAGACCACTAGTTTCAAGAAAAGGGGCAAGGGAAAGAAAGGGAACTTAAAGAAGAACGGCAAGCAAGTTGCCACTCCCGAGAAGAAGCCCAAAGCTAGACCCAAGCCTGAAACTGAGTGCTTCTAATACAAAGGAAATGGTCACTGGAAGCGGAACTACCCCAAATATTTGGCGAATAAGAAGGATGGCGAAGTGAACAAAGGTATATTTGATATACATGTTATTGATGTGTACCTCACTAGTACTCGTAGTAGCCACTGGGTATTTGATACATGTTCGGTTGCTAAGATTAGTAACTTGAAATAGGAGTTGCAGAATAAACGGAGACTAGTGGAGGGTGAGGTGACAATGTGTGTTGGAACTAGTTCCAATATTGATATGATCATCATCGCACACTCCCTGTACTGTCGAGAATAGTGTTAAACCTGAATAAATGTTATTTGGTGTTTGCGTTGAGCATTAACAAGATTGGATCATGTTTATTGCAATACGATTATTCATTTAAATCGGAGAATAATTATTATTCTGTTTACATGAATAAAACCTTCTATGGTCATACACCCAAGGTGAATGGTTTATTGAATCTCGATCGTAGTAATACACATATTCATAATATTGAAGCCAAAAGATGCAGAGTTGATAATGATAGTGCAACATACTTGTGGCACTACCGTTTAGGTCATATTGGTGTAAAGCGCATGAAGGAACTCCATGTTGTTGGACTTTTGGAATCACTTGATGCTTGCGAACTATGCCTCATGGGCAAGATGACTAAAACTCCGTTCTCCGGAATAATGGAGCGAGCAAATGACTTATTGGAAATAATACATACAGATGTATGCGGTCCGATGAGTGTTGAGGCTCGCGGCGGGTATTGTTATTTTCTGAGCTTCACCGATGATTTGAGCAGATATGGGTTTATCTACTCAATGAAACACAAGTCTGAAACATTTGAAAAGTTCAAAGAATTTCAGAATTAAGTAGAGAATCATCATAACAAGAAAATAAAGTTTCTATGATTTGATCGCCGAGGCGAATATTTGAGTTAACAGTTTCATCTTCATTTGAAACAATGTGTAATAATTCCACAACTCATGCCACCTGGAACACCACAGCGTAATGGTGTGTCCGAACGTCATAACCGTACTTTATTAGATATGATGCGATTTATGATGTCTCTTATTGATTTACCACTATCATTTTTGGGGTTAGGCATTAGAGACAACTGCATTCACGTTAAATAGGGCACCATCTAAATCCGTTGAGACGACACCGTATGAACTATGGTTTGTCAAGAAACCAAAGTTGTCGTTTCTTAAAGTTTGGGGTTGCAATGCTTATGTGAAAACTTCAGCCCGATAAGCTCGAACCCAAATCGGAGAAGTGCGTCTTCATAGGATACCCAAAAGAAATTGTTGGGTACACCTTCTACCACATATCCGAAGACAAGATCTTTGTTGCTAAGAATGGATCCTTTCTAGAGAAGGAGTTTCTCTCGAAAGAAGTGAGTGGGTGATGTAGGGTGGAACCCTAAGAGGGATCTTTTCAAACTTAAAGGGGAAAACGAGGATGAACACCAAGAACACAAAGAGGAATTCAATCCAACAAAACCCAATTACACATCCACTAGAATAGCAAACACATAGATCGACAAGAATACATAAATGATCCAAGGAAACATGCACTAGGTAAAGGTTCTTCCCACTCCTAGAGGAGGTGAGGTCTTGATGATAGTCTTCTCCTTATGGAGGTCTTGAAATCCACAAGCATTCTTCCCTAAAGGGGTCTTGATCCACAAGAGGGAAGGAGTAAACCTCACAATATCTCACATATACTTTGCTAAGTCTAAACATAACCCTAGGTACTGAATATATAGGCTTGGGGTTGAAGTGGGAGAAGGGGACCCGAAGATGCAGATCACTAATACGTCCATTTTGCATCATGATTTTACATTGGTGTTTATTGCATTATGGGTTGTTATTACACATTATGTCACAATACTTATGCATTTTCTCTCTTATTTTACAAGGTTTACATGAAGAGGGAGAATGCCGGCAGCTGGAATTCTTGGCTGGAAAAGGAGCAAATATTGGAGACCTATTCTGCACAACTCAAAAAGCTCTGAAACCCCACGAAAGACAGTTTTGAAAAATATAAAAAATATCTGCGGGTGGCGGGCGCGTCCTACCCCCCCTGGGCACGCCCCTGCCTCCTGGGCCACCTGGCAGCCCCCGATGCCCATCTTCTTCTATATCAAGTGTTATGACCTGGAAAAAATCATAAGGAGGCTTTCGGGATGAAGCGTCGCCGTCTCGAGGCGGAACCTTGGCGGAACCAATCTAGGGCTCCGGCGGAGCTGTTCTGCCGGGGACACTTCCCTCCGGGAAGGGGAAATCATCGCCTTCCTCATCAACATCTTCACCAGCACCATCTCCTCTCAAACCCTAGTTCATCTCTTGTATCCAATCTTTGTACCAAAACCTCAGATTGGTACCTGTGGGTTGCTAGTAGTGTTGATTACTCCTTGTAGTTGATGCTAGTTGGTTTATTTGGTGGAAGATCATATGTTCAGATCCATTATGCATATTAATACCCCTCTGATTATGAACATGAATATGATTTGTGAGTAGTTACGTTTGTCCCCGAGGACATGGGAGAAGTCTTGCTATAAGTAGTCATGTGAATTTGGTATTCGTTCGATATTTTGATAAGATGTATGTTGTCTTTCCCCTAGTGGTGTTATGTGAACGTCAACTACATGACATTTCACCATTATTTGGGCCTAGAGGAAGGCATTGGGAAGTAATAAGTAGATGATGGGTTGCTAGAGTGACAGAAGCTTAAACCCTAGTTTATGTGTTGCTTCGTAAGGGGCTGATTTGGATCCATATGCTTCATGCTATGCTTAGGTTTACCTTAATACTTCTTTTGTAGTTGCGGATGCTTGCAATAGAGGTTAATCATAAGTGGGATGTTTGTCCAAGTAAGGGCAGTACCCAAGCACCGGTCCACCCACATACCAAATTATCAAAGTAACGAACGTGAATCATATGAGCGTGATGAAAACTAGCTCGACGATAATTCCCATGTGTCCTCGGGAGCGCTTTTCCTTATATAAGAGTTTGTCTAGGCTTGTCCTTTGCTACAAAAAGGATTGGGCCATATTGCTGCACCTTATTTAATTTTACCACTCGTTACTTGTTACCAATTATCTTTTCACAAAACTATATGTTACCGATATTTTCAGTGCTTGCAGAAAATACCTTACTGAAAACTGCCTATCATTTCCTTCTGCTCCTCGTTGGGTTCGACACTCTTACTTATCAAAAGGACTACGATAGATCCCCTACACTTGTGGTCATCAAGACTCTTTTCAGGCGCCGTTGTCGGGGAGTGAAGCGCCTCTGGTAAGTGGAATTTGGTAAGGAAAAACTTATATAGTGTGCTGAAATTTACTATCACTTGTTACTATGGAACTTAATCCTTTGAGGGGCTTGTTCGGGGTATCTTCACCCCGAACAGTAGAGCAAAGAGTTTCTCCTCAACCTACTGAACCTACTGAAAATGTTTACTTTGAAATTCCTTCGGGTATGATAGAGAAACTGCTAGCTAATCCCTTTTCAGGAGATGGAACCTTGCATCTCGATTTGCACCTAATCTATGTGGATGAAGTTTGTGGATTATTGAAGCTTGCAGGTATGCCCGAGGATGTGTTCAAGAAAAAGATCTTCCCTTTATCTTTGAAGGGAGAGGCATTGACATGGTTTAGGCTATGCGATGATATTGGATAATGGAACTACAACCGGTTGAAATTGGAATTTCATTAGAAGTTTTATCCTATGCATCAGGTTCATCGTGATCGTAATTATATATATAATTTTTGGCCTCGCGAAGGAGAAAGTATCACTCAAGCTTGGTGGAGGCTTAATTCAATGTTATATTCATGCCCCAATCATGAGCTCTCAAGAGAAATGATTATAAAAAAAAATTATGCTCAGCTTTCTCTCAATGATCGCTCCATGCTCGATACTTCTTGCACTAATTCCTTTATGATGAAGAATATTAAATTCAAACGGGATTTATTGGAAAGAATTAAACGCGGCTCTGAAGATTGGGATCTCGACGAAGGTAAGGAGTCAGGTATGACACCTAAGTTGGATTGTTTTAAATCTTTTATGGATAGCTATGTTTTCCGTGAATTTAGCACTAAATATGGACTTGACTCTGAGATAGTAGCTTCCTTCTGTGAATCATTTTCTACTCATATTGATCTCCCTAAGGATAAGTGGTTTAAGTATCATCCTCTCATTGAAGTAAAAGTAGTTGAACCTGTTAAAGTTGAAGAAAAGACTATCACTTATAATGTTGATCCTATTGTTCCTACTGCTTATATTGAGAAACCACCCTTCTCTGCTAGAATAAAGGATCATGCTAAAGCTTCAACTGTGGTTCCTAAGAGTAATACTAGAACACCTACACCCTCTGAGCAAATTAAAGTGGAACATAGTGTTGCTATGGTTAAGGTCTTGGTCGATAATATAGATGGGCATGTTATTTACCTTCGTGATGAAGCTGCTAGAATTGCTAGACCCGATACAAAGAATAAACATAGACATGTTGTAGGCATGCCTGTTATTTCTGTTAAAATAGGAGATCATTGCTATCATGGCTTATGTGATGTGGGTGCTAGTGGTAGTGCAATACCTCATTCCTTATATGAAGAAATTATGCACGATATTGCACCTGTTGAGCTAGAAGGTATTGATGTTACTATTAAGCTTGCCAATAGAGACACTATTTCACTAGTTGGGATTGTTAGAGATGTTGAAGTCTTGTGTGGGAAAGTTAAATACCATGCTGCTTTTCTTATTCTTGGCTCCCCACAAGATGATTTTTGCCCCATTATATTTGGTAGACCCTTCTTGAATACTATTAATGCTAAGATAGACTCCGAAAAGGACATTGTTACTGTTGGAGTAGGGGATATATATGTCTCATGATTTTAACTTTGCTAAATTTCGTAGACAACCCCATGACAAAGAATTTCCTAGTAAGGATGAAATTATTGCTCTTGCTTTTATTGCTGTGCCTCCTAACTATCCTTTAGAACAATATTTGCTAGACCAGGAAAATGATATGTTTATGAATGAGAGAAGGGAAATAGATGAAATATTCTTTAAACAAGGACCTCTATTGAAACACAACTTGCCTGTTGAAATTCTAGGGGATCCTCCTCCACCCAAGGGTGATCCCGTGTTTGAACTCAAACCGTTACCTGATACTCTTAAGTATGCTTATCTCGATGAAAAGAAGATATATCATGTTATTATTAGTGCTAACCTTTCAGAGCAGGAAGAAAAGAAAATATTGAAAACTCTGAAGAAGCACCGTGCTGCTACTGGATATACTCTTGATGATCTTAAGGGCATTAGTCCCACTCGATGCCAACACAAGATAAAATTGGAGAAGGACGCTAAACCGGTTATTGATCACCAATGACAGTTAAATCTTAGGATGAAAGAAGTGGTAAGGAAAGAAATACTAAAGCTGTTAGAGGCAGGTATAATTTATCCAGTTGCTAGTAGTCAGTGGGTATGCCCTGTCCATTGTGTCCCTAAGAAGGGAGGTATTATTGTTGTTCCTAATGATATAGATGAATTGATCCCGCAAAGAATTGTTATAGGTTATAGGATGGCAATAGATTTCTGCAAATTAAATAAAGCTACTAAGAAAGATCATTACCCTTTACCTTTTATTGACCAAATGCTGGAAAGGTTATCCAAACATACTCATTTTTTGCTTTCTAGATGGCTATTCTGGTTTCTCTCAAATACCTGTGTCAAAAGAGGACCAAGAGAAGGCCACTTTTACTTGCCCTTTCGGTACTTTTGCTTATAGACGTATGCCTTTTGGTTTATGCAATGCACCTACTACCTTTCAAAGATGCATGATGGCTATATTCTCTGATTTTTGTGAAAAGATTGTTGAGGTTTTCATGGATGATTTTTCCGTTTATGGAACTTCTTTTGATGATTGCTTAAGCAACCTTGATCGAGTTTTGCAGAGATGCGAAGAAACTAATCTTGTCTTGAATTGGGAAAAGTGCCACTTTATGGTTAATGAAGGTATTGTCTTGGGGCATAAAATTTCTGAAAGAGGTATTGAAGTTGATAAAGCTACAGTTGATGCTATTGAAAAGATGCCGTGTCCCAAGGACATTAAAGGTATAAGAAGTTTCCTTGGTCATGCCGGGTTTTATAGGAGGTTCATTAAAGACTTCTCAAAAATCTCTAGGCCTCTGACTAACCTCTTACAAAAATATATTCCTTTTGTTTTTGATGATGATTGTGTAGAAGCATTTGAAATACTTAAGAAAGCATTGATTTTTACACCCATTGTCCAGCCACCTGACTGGAATTTACCCTTTGAAATTATGTGCGATGCTAGTGCTTATGATGTAGGTGTTGTTCTAGGACAAAGAGTTGATAAGAAATTAAATGTTAATTAATATGCTAGTAAGACTCTAGACAGTTCCCGGAGGAATTATGCTACTACTGAAAAATAATTTTCAGCATTTGTATTTGCTTGTGATAAGTTCAGACCTTATATTGTTGATTCTAAAGTAATTGTTCACACTGATCATGCTACTATTAAATATCTTATGGAAAAGAAGGATGCTAAACCTAGACTTATTAGATGGGTTCTCTTGCTACAAGAATTTGATTTGCATATTATTGATAGAAAGGGAGCTGAGAACCCCGTTGCAGACAACTTACCTAGGTTAGAGATTATTCTTGATGACCCACTACCTATTGATGATAGCTTTCCTGATGAACAATTAGTTGTCATAAATGCTTCTAGAACTGCTCCATGGAATGTTGATTATGCTAACTACATTGTTGCTAAATTTATACCACCTAGTTTCACATATCAGCAAAAGAAAAAGTTTTTCTATGATTTAAGACATTACTTATGGGATGATCCACACCTTTATAAACAAGGGGTAGATGGTATTATTAGGCGTTGTGTCCCTGAACATGAACATGAACAGATCCTACGCAAGTGCCACTACCAGGCTTATGGAGGACACCATGCTGGAGATTGAACTACACACAAGGTATTGCAATCCGGTTTTTATTGGTCTACTCTCTTCAAGGATGCCCGTAAGTTTGTTTTGCCTTGTGATGAATGTCAAAGAATTGGTAACATTAGTAGACGTCAAGAAATGCCTATGAACTATTCGCTTGTGATTGAACCATTTGATGTCTGGGGCTTTGATTATATGGGACCGTTTCCTTCCTCTAATGGGTATACACATATCTTAGTTGATGTTGATTACGTTACTAAGTGGGTAGTAGCTATTCCAACTAGTAGTGCTGATCACAACACCTCTATTAAGATGCTTAGAGAAGTTATTTTTTCGAGGTTTGGAGTCCCCACATACTTAATGACTGATGGTGGTTCACACTTTATTCATGGTGTTTTCCGCAAGATGCTTGCTAAGTATGATGTTAATCATAGAATTGCATCCCCTTACCACCCACAGTCTAGTGGTCAAGTAGAACTAAGTAACAGAGAGCTGAAATTAATTTTGCAAAAGACTGTTAATAGATCTAGAAAGAATTGGTCCAATAAACTTGATGATGCATTATGGGCCTATAGAACCGCATACAAAAATCCTATGGGTATGTCTCCGTATAAAATGGTTTATGGAAAAGCATGTCACTTACCTCTCAAACTAGAACATAAGGCATATTCGGCCATTAAAGAGCTCAATTATGATTTCAAACTTGCCGGTGAGAAGAGGCTTTTTCACATTACCTCGCTTGATGAATGGAGAACCTAGGCCTATGAAAATGCCAAATTGTTTAAAGAAAAAGTTAAAAGATGGCATGACATAAGAATACAAAAGCGTGAGTTTAATGTAGGTGATTATGTTTTGCTATAAAACTCTCGTTTAAGATTTTTTGCAGGGAAACTTCTCTCCAAATGGGAAAGTCCTTATGTTATCGAGGAAGTCTATCGATCCGGTGCCATAAAAATCAATAACTTCGAAGGCACAAATCCGAAGGTGGTGAACGGTCAAAGAATCAAGCATTACATATCAGGTAATCCCATAAATGTCGAAACCAATGTTATTGAAACCGTAACCCTAGAGGAATACATAAGGGACACTTTCCAGAATGATTCAGACTCCGAAAAGGAAGATGTATGTGGTACGGTAAGTAATCCGACTCCAAAACCGTTCTAATGGCAATTTTTCTCCATTTTAGAATATTAAAAAATAGGAAAATAAGAAGTAGTCTGAAAGGGACACGAGGCACCCACGAGGGTGGAGGGCGCGCCCCTACCTCATGGGCACCTCGTGTGCCCTCCGGACTCCGTTTTCTTGCAAGTTACTTCTTTTGGTCGGTAAAAATTCATTATATAACCACGCGGAAATCTTCTGCTTTTGTTTCGAGCTATTTGCTGCCAGAGTTGACAAGGCTAGGCATCATGTCGTCCTCCTCCTCAAACAATGAGGGCAACAATACTTGGCTAATGAAGATAGAGCTGAAGAGAGAAGAACCTAGGGAGATCAACAAGGAGGATAGGATCAAGAAGGCTATGGAGGATTAGGCTCCGGCAGCAGAAGAAGAAAACATCCTTCAACCCCTTCCAACCCTTTTTACCCCAACTGAGATTGAAGCTTTCAAGATGATTGAATTAGCTCAAATACAAAACAAGTATCTCACACGTGAAAATATTTTGCTGAAGGAGCATATCACCGCACTCAAGGGCATTATCCGCAAGTTGGAGGATCTCCTAGGCTCGATGTACGATACTCCATCATCACTGCTACCAACCCCATCATCACCACTTCCGAAGAAAGAGACATAATCATATGGGTATGGGCACTCCCCTTGGCAACTGCCAAGCTTGGGGAGGTGCCCCGGTATCGTATCACCATCACACTCCTATCTTTACCATTTTTCTTAGTTTGAACCTTTTGGTTATATCTTGATCTAGTGGAGTAAAGCTTAGTATGATCTAGTTGTGAGCTTTGCTTTATGTTCCTTATCTTTGTAATCGAGTCCGTGAGTTATATATAATAAAGATTAGTTTTGAGTCAAGGGCTTGATTATCTCACTATGATCATGAGAGAGAAAAAAAGAATCAAAGAGATCATATTGATCTTATGGAAAGTAATGACTTCACATATAAAGAGTATGATGAATAAAAGTTGTTGAGAGTTGACAAACAAAGTTTTGGTCATCGTTGCAATTAATAGGAAGTAATAAAGAAAGAGAGGTTTTCACATGCAAATATACTATCTCGGACATCTTTTATGATTGTGAGCACTCATTAAAATATGGCATGCTAAAGAGTTGATGTTGGACAAGGAAGACAATGTAATGGGTTATGTTTTCTTATATCTGAAATAAAGTATATTGCCATGGATCATCCAACATGTTGAGCTTGCCTTTCCCCCTGATGCTAGCCAAACTCCTTGCACCAAGTAGAGATACTACTTGTGCTTCCATACATCCTTAAACCTAGTTTTGCCATGAGAGTCCACCATATGTACCTATGGATTGAGTAAGATCCTTCAAGTAAGTTGTCATTGTTGCAACTCTCTAAATATGTATGATCTATTAGTGTCGAGAAAATAAACTTTATATGATCTTGTGATATGGAAGCAATAAATGCGACGGACTGCATAATAAAAGGTCCATATCACAAGTGGCAATATAAAGTGACGTTCTTTTGCGCTAAGATTTTGTACATCCAACCATAAAAGCACATGACAACCTCTGCTTCCCTCTGCGAAGGGCCTATCTATTGTTCCTACCTTACATAAGAGTCATGGTGATCTTCACCTTTCCTTTTTACGTTTCATCTTTTGGCAAGCACATAGTGTTGGAAAAATCCTGACGTATATACCCACTTGGATGTAAGCTATCATGAACTATTATTGCTGACATTACCCTTGAGGTAAAAGGTTGGGAGGCAACACTATAAGCCCCTATCTTTCTTTGTGTCCGATTAAAACTCCATACCCATAAGTATTGCGTGAGTGTTAGCAATTGTGAAAGACTAAATGATAGTTGAGTATGTGGACTTGCTGAAAAGCTCTTAATTGACTCTTTCTGATATTATGGTAAATTGCAATTGCTTTAATGACCGAGATCATAGTTTGTTAGTTTTCAATGAAGTTTCTGATTCATACTTGACATTGTGAATATATTATTACTTTAGCATAAGAAATCATATGACAATATATATTGTTGTTATAAGATTGATCATGATGCCCTCATGTCCGTATTTTATTTTATCGACACCTCTATCTCTAAACTTGTGGACATATTTTTCGATATCGGCTTCCGCTTGAGGACAAGCGAGGTCTAAGCTTCGGGGAGTTGATACGTCCATTTTGCATCATGCTTTTACATTGATGTTTATTGCATTATGGGTTGTTACTACACATTATGTCACAATGCTTATGCCTTTTCTCTCATATCTTACAAGGTTTACATGAAGAGGGAGAATGCCGGCAGCTAGAATTCTGGGCTGGAAAAGGAGCCAATATTGGAGACCTATTCTGCACAACTCAAAAAGCTCTGAAACTCCACGAAAGTCAGTTTTGAAAAATATAAAAAATATCTGGCGAAAGAAGTACATGAGGGGGGCCACCCACCGTCCACGAGGGTGGGGGCGCGCCCCCTGCCTCGTGGGCCACCTGGCGGCCCCCCGATGCCCATCTTCTGCTATATCAAGTGTTTTGACCTGGAAAAAATCATAAGGAGGATTTCGGGACGAAGCGCCGCCATCTCGAGGTGGAACCTTGGCGGAACCAATCTAGGGATCCGACGGAGCTGTTCTGCCGGGGACACTTCCCTCCAGGAGGGGGAAATCATCGCCATCGTCATCACCACCAACTATCCCATCTTGGGGAGGGTTATCTTCATCAACATCTTCACCAGCACCATCTCCTCTCAAACCCTAGTTCATCTCTTGTATCCAATCTTTGTACCAAAACCTAGTAGTGTTGATTACTCCTTGTAGTTGATGCTAGTTGGTTTACTTGGTGGAAGATCATATGTTCAGATCCATTATGCATATTAATACCCCTATGATTATGAACATGAATATGATTTGTGAGTAGATACGTTTGTTCCTGAGGACATGGGAGAAGTCTTGCTATAAGTAGTCATGTGAATTTTGTATTCGTTCGATATTTTGATGAGATGTATGTTGTCTTTCCTCTAGTGGTGTTATGTGAACGTCGACTACATACCATTATTTGGGCCTAGAGGAAGGCATTGGGAAGTAATAAGTAGATGATGGGTTGCTAGAGTGACAGAAGCTTAAACCCTAGTTTATGTGTTGCTTCGTAAGGGGCTGATTTGGATCCATATGCTTCATGCTATGGTTAGGTTTACCTTAATACTTCTTTTGCAGTTGCGGATGCTTGCAATAGAGGTTAATCATAAGAGGGATGTTTGTCCAAGTAAGGGTAGTACCCAAGCACCGGTCCACCCACATACCAAATTATCAAAGTAACGAACGTGAATCATATGAGCGTGATGAAAACTAGCTTGATGATAATTCCCATGTGTCCTCGAGAGCGCTTTCCTTATATAAGAGTTTGTACAGGCTTGTCCTTTGCTACAAAAAGGATTGGGCCATATTTATGCACCTTATTTACTTTTACCACTCGTTACTTGTTACCAATTATCTTATCACAAAACTATCTGTTACCGATAATTCTAGTGCTTGCAGAAAATACCTTACTGAAAACTGCCTATCATTTCCTTCTGCTCCTCGTTGGGTTCGACACTCTTACTTATCGAAAGGACTACGATAGATCCCCTACACTTGTGGGTCATCAATCACAGCCGTCCATCCTGGGAGGCCCGTGTGCACGGGGTAAGTTCGGCCCATGCACACGGGGTGTTACAGCGTAGCTCCCTGTGTAGCCCGTGGGCACGTGGTCTCGGGGGCCCGTGCGCACGGGGTTGCCTGGAACTTTCTGTCCAGCTTCAGTTGGCCTTGTTCTTCCTCCTTGGTGACTTGGGTCACTTCTCCTTGGCCTTGGTGATGTTCCATAGCTGCTTGGGAAGGATCCTCTTCATACCTAATGAGGCATAGAGTATTTTGGTGAGGTAGCAACCAAGTTCCACTTGTATCCATATGCATGTCAACTAGGAAGGAGTTTACATTGGTTTCTATTGCACGTGCTCTAGCTCTTGTCATGGATCCAAGTGGGGATTGATGTGTTGATGTAGAGTCCATGGGGATGATCGACGGATGCTTCGCGTCATCTCCCCCCCCC
>LR738713.1:536479216-536639394 GCA_902687465.1 Secale cereale
CCCCCCCCCCCCCCCCCTTGGGAGAGATCCGTCCACGGAGCGTGATCTTCATCACCATGGTAGATGGCCAAGTCCTTGACGTGGAAGATGTCGCTTACATTGTACTTGTCGCGTGGGATGTCAATCTTGTAAGCGTTGTCATTGTAGCTTGCTAACACCTTGAAAGGTCCGTCAGGTCGAGGTCGTAGTTTGGACTTGCGCTCGTTGGGGAACCGGTCCTTGTGAAGATGAAGCCATACGAGATCTCCTGGTTGGAACACCATCGGTGTCTTGTTGACGTTGAGCTTGGTGGCGAGGCAATGTACTTGACGCTAGATCAATGCCCTTGTATCTTCATGCATCTTCTTGAGATAACTTGCTCATGCACTTGCTTCCATGTTGATGTGCTCTTGGAGACGTAGAGGAAGAATGTCCAATGGGGACAACAGGTTGAAGCTGTAGACGACCTTGAAGGGGGACTTGCCGGTAGTTGAGTGTCGTGCGTGGTTGTAGGTGTACTCGGCGACGGGCAAGCATTGCTCCCATTCCTTGATGTTATTCTTGATCAACACCCAAAGAAGAGTGGATAGCGTGCAGTTTCTCACCTCCGTTTGGCCGTCGATTTGTGCATGGTATGCCGAGGAGAATAGTAGCTTGATTTCGAGCTTGGCGCAAAGAATCTTCCAAAAGTAGCTTAGGAACTTGACGTCGCGGTCCAAGACGGTCGTCTTGGTACTCCATGTAGGCGCAAGATTTCCCTACAAAAGATATTAGCAACATGTGAAGCATCGTCTGTCTTATTTCATGGAATTAAATGAGCCATTTTTTAAAATCGTTCCACAACAACAAAGACAGAATCCTTTCCATTTTGTGTTCTAGGTAACCCAAGTACAAAGTCGATGCTAATGTCTTCCCAAGGTTGATATGGTATAGGAAGGGGCATGTAAAGACTGTGAGATTTAGCTTTTGACTTAGCTTTGCGACATGTAGAGCACCGGTTGGTGAAGCGTGAGACGTCACGGAACATCTTGGGCCAATAATAATTCTTGGAGAGCGTCGCGAATGTCTTGTCGCGTCTGAAATGTCCCATAAGTCCTCCTCCATGAGATTCTTGCAAAAGTAGCAAACGAAGAGAAGACTCGAGAATGCAAAGTTTTTTAGCTCTCATAAGATAACCATCCTTGATATAATATCGTTCCCAAGAAGTATGCGTCAAACATTTAGCATAAGAATTTGCAAAGAAAGTTTCATGCTCATACTAGTCTTTTATGTGCTCAAAACCAATAACATTCAACTCAAGTTGTGTAACAAGCATGCATTTGCAGGAAAGCACATCGGCCACATCATTCTCTTTGCCTTTAATGCATTTGATGACATAGGGAAAAGATTCTATGAACTCACTCCACTTAGCATGACGCTTGTTCAACTTAGTTTGACCCTTAAGATACTTGAGCGTCTCATGGTCCGTGTGAAGAATGAATTCATGAGGACGAAGATAGTGTTCCCAAACATGCAAAACTCTCACTAAGGCATATAGCTCTTTATCATGGATGGGGTAGTTAAGTTGCGCTCCAAAAAGTTTCTCGCTAAAATACGCAATCGGGCGCTTTTCTTGCATTAACATGCCTCCTATGCGGGTACCACTAGCATCACAATGTATTTCAAAAGGTTTGTCAAAATTTGGTAAGGCTGGAAAAGGTGCGTGAGTTAGCAAGTTTTTAAGCTCGTGAAACGCGGTGTCTTGCAAAGGACCACAAACAAAGGGTGCATTCTTCTTGCTCAAAGCATGCAAAGGCATAGAAATTGTGCTAAATTCCTTGAAAAATTGGCGATAAAATCCGGCTTGGCCTAGGAAGCTACGCACTTGATGCAAGTTCGTTGGAGTTAGCCAAGTTTCAATAGCTTCAATCTTAGTTTCGTCAACATGCACACCTTTGGATGACACAACAAATCCTAGGGAAACAAGTTTGTCGACACCGAATTTGCACTTTTCCATATTGGCATAAAGTTTTTCCTTGCAGAGGTTTTGCAAAATAGTGCTAAGATGATTCACATGGTCTTTCAGAGACTTGCTAAACACGAGGATGTCATTAAAGTAGACTACTACAAAGACTCCGACGTAAGGCCTAAGAACATAGTGCATCATTCTCATAAATGTGCCGGGTGCCTCGGATATATCCACAGGCATAACAAGCCATTCATATAACCCCGGACTTCATTTTGGAAGATGTTTTCATTTATCACCCTCTTGTATGCGGATTTACTAATAGCCACTTTCGAGATCAATCTTTGAAAAGATTGTGGGTCTGCTAAGCTCATCAAGCATATCATCTAAGCGCGGTATTGGGTGACGATATCTAATTGTGATAGCATTGATTGGACAGCAATCAGAACACATACGATAAGTGCCATCTTTCTTGGGGACAAGGATTTCCGGAACGGCACAAGGGCTCATGCTTTTGCGGACGTGGCCATTGTCGATGAGTTGTTGGACTTGCCGTTGGATCTCCATGGTCTCTTTCGGGTTAACGCAGTAAGGTGCCTTGTTAGGAAGGGGCGCTCCGGGGATGAGGTCGATGCGATGCTCGATGCCGCGAAGAGGAGGTAGTCCCGGAGGTAGCTCATCAGGAAAGACATCTTGGAATTCCTGCAACAATTGAGACAACACTAAAGGTAGAGGTGGTGAAGTGTTAGTTGGTTTTGCTTCCCCTTTGCATAGAAGCACAAGGTTCAGCACGATGAAGTCCCTCGAGCTCTTGATCCAGTTGAGGACAAGGGAGAGTTTCGACAGCACGACAGCGTGGTGACGGTGATGATGAAGTTACCGGCGCAGGGCTTCGCCTAAGTACTGCAACGATATGACCGAGGTGTGTAACCGTGGAAGAGGGCACCACACACGGCTAAAAGATTGGCCTGTGTGTCTTTGGGGTACCCCCTCCCCATGTATATAAATGAGGGACGGAGGAGGAGGCCGGCCAAGGTGTGGCACGCCCAAGGGGGGGAGTCCTACTCAAAGTAGGATTCGGCCCCCCTTTCCTTTTCCTACAAGGACAAGGGAGGAAAGAGGAGGAGGAGAGAAAGAAAGGGGGGTCGCCCCCCAACTCTAGTACAATTCGGTTTGGGCTAGGGGGCGTGCACCTCCACCTGGCTCCTGCCTCCTCTCTTCCACTAGGGCCCATGAAGGCCTATTAACCCCCCGGGGGTTCCGGTAACCCCCAGTACTCCGGAAAATACCCGATACACTTCGGAACCATTACGGTGTCCGAATATAACGTTCCAATATATCGATCATTATGTCTTGACCATTTTGAGACTCCTCGTCATGTATGTGATCTCATCCGGGACTCCGAACAAACTTCAGTCATCAAAACACATAACTCATAATACATATCGTCATCGAACGTTAAGCGTGCGGACCCTACGGGTTCGAGAACTATGTAGACATGACCGAGACACATCCCCAGTCAATAACCAATAGCATAACCTGGATGCTCATAATGGCTCCTACATATTCTACAAAGATCTTTATCGGTCGAACCGCATAACAACATACGTTGTTCCCTTTGACATCGTTATGTTACTTGCCCGAGATTCGATCATCGGTATCTTCATACCTAGTTCATTCTAGTTACCAGCAAGTCTCTTTACTCGTTCCGTAATACATCATCTCGTGACTAAATCGTTTGTCATTTGCTTGCAAGGCTTATTATGATGAGTATTACCGAGAGGGCCCAGAGATACCTCTCCGGCACTCGGAGTGATAAATCTGATTCTTGATCTATGCCAACACCACAAACACCTTCGGACACACCTGTAGAGCATCTTTGTAATCACCCAGTTACATTGTGACGTTTGATAGCACACAAGGTGTTCCTCCGATATTCGGGATTTGCATAATCTCATAGTCAGAGGAACATGTATAAGTCATGAAGAAAGCAATAGCAATAAAACTAAACAATCATAGTGCTAAGCTAACGGATGGGTCTTTTCCATCACATCATTCTCCTAATGATGTGATCTTGTTCATCAAATGACAACACATGTTTATGGCTTAGGAAACACAACCATCTTTGATTAACGAGCTAGTCAAGTAGAGGCATACTAGGGACAATCTATTTTTGTCTATGTATTCACACATGTATCAAGTTTCCGGTTAATACAATTGTAGCATGAATAAAATACATTTATCATGATATATAAGGAAATATAAATAACAACTTTCTTATTGCCTGTAGGGCATATTTCCTTCAGTCTCCCACTTGCACTAGAGTCAATAATCTAGATTACATAGTAATGATTCTAACACCCATGGAGTCTTGGTGCTGATCATGTTTTGCTCGTGGAAGAGGTTTAGTCAATGGGTCTGCGACATTCAGATCCGTATGTATTTTGCAAATCTCTATGTCTCCCTCCTTGACTTGATCGCAGATGGAGTTGAAGCGTCTCTTGTTGTGCTTGGTTCTCTTGTGAAACCTGGATTCCTTCGCCAAGGCTATTGCTCCAGTGTTGTCACAAAAGATTTTCATTGGTCCCGATGCACTAGGTATTACACCTAGATCATATATGAACTCCTTCATCCTGACTCCTTCATTGGCTGCTTCCGAAGCAGCTATGTACTCCTCTTCACACGTAGATCCCGCCAAGACGCTCTGCTTTGGAACTACACCAACTGACAGCTACTCCGTTCAACAGAAATATGTATCCGGTTTGTGACTTAGAGTCATTCGGATTAGTGTCAAAGCTTGCATCGATGTGATGCGAGGTTATCCCTCGCATTATAGGGAAAGGGGTAGCCACAGTGGCCATAGTGGCACACAGGAGGTGGAAAGGGTACATTGATGCGAGGTTATCCCTCGCATTATAGGACAAGGTGCATTTAATGCGCCCAGCTTAGGTGTCCTCGCTTTATCGGGGACGAGGGGAGACGCACGTCTTGTCCGTCGCGGCCCCTCCTCGTGTTGACACGCGCCCTGGCCAGCGGTGCCTGAGGTGCCATGTAGGCAGACAGGCAGCTGAGGTGGCGTAACGGCGGGTCTCCACGAGGATCTGTGGGTTGCCACGCAGGAGCCTGTCCAGCTGGTTCGGTCGGCAGCTGCGTGGGTCGGTGGAAACCCAGTTGGCGTGGGCCTGACGGTGACCCCGTGGGTGTCCTCGGCAAGGGTCTTGCTGCGGCGCCTGCTGTCATCCCCGGCAAGGTGCATGCCGGGGGCCTTGTAGTCCTCCTTGACTGGAATCCCGCCAAGGGTCGTCGTCTTCTTAACTTGCATCTGATCTTGAATGTCTTCACAAAGATCTGCATGCCACCACGGGGATATCTTCGAATCCTTGCCCCATGGGGGCGGTCGACTCAAGGGTGATTTGCTCCGTAGGCGCGGGGCGAGCTGCCGCGGCAAGGGTCTTGCCGGGGCTGCCAGAGCGGGCCCCGGCAAGGATCTTGCCGGGGGAAGCCGCTTTGTCCCTTTGATCTTTGTGGTCTTGTTCTTGGCGTCGCTCCAGTCTCCATTGAGCTTCAGTCTTGCCCCGGCTCGCCTCCCTCGCCATGCTTGGTGTGGTGGCGCCGTGGCTCAGACTGCCCGTGCACAGTCATAGGGGTACAAAAAGTGTACCCCTCTTTTTGTACACCGACAGGAGCCCCCGGGCCTGGGCCACACATAAGCGCGACACGTTGTTGGGCCAAGCCCAGAATGGTGCGCGGGCAGGCGAGGTGGTTTTCACCGTGGTAAAATTTCCGCGCGCTGTGCCTCCCACGACCCGCGCGCGCGGCGCGGGGTGGAGGGGCGTGCGTGACATGGGCGGCATGCATGGGGCGGTTTCCGCACGCATGCATCACGTCGCAGTAAATGCGAAAGGAGGCGGCCCGCGCCTTCCCCATAAACGGGGGGAGGTGTGGGGGCGTGGCTCGCTGACTGGATGGGGCCGAGGCACAGTCTGCTAGGCGTCCACTCCCCACGATCACGGGGTGGGAGAGGTCGCCTCACCCGTCCCTTCGGTCCTGCGCGTTCGCCATGTGCCTCCCATGCGTTTGAGGTGGCGAGCGGTGGAGGCGGGAAACCGAGCCATCGCTGGTTGGGGCGGCGGGTCGGTCCCAGCCCCTCTCGCCTTCTGCGTCTTGATTGGCCGAGCGGGGCAGTCGAGCTCCAACCCCGCCCCTTTATAAAGGGCGGAGGGAGGGGACGGCGCTCCGCACTCCTCCATCTTCTTTCTCTTTCAGCTTCTGCTGCTTTCTTCTGTCCGCCATGAAGAAGGAAAACCCCGGCTCCTCAACGGTGGCGGCGAGGGTCGCTGCTCGACAACGCATCCCCCCTTCTCCTGCACCCGCGGTGGCCGAACCGGCCACGAGGGGAAGAGGGAGGGGGCGGGGCCGTGGGCGAGGCCGGGGTGCTCGGGGAAGAGGAGGACGGGGCGGCCCGCCGGCCTCGCCCCCGCCAGCAGCTCCTCCAGTGGAAGGTCATGTTGGAGATGACCCCTGTGAATTCTTCATTAGGATGCGGGGGTCACCGCGCCGTCGCCTTCGTCTACCGACTCGTTTGCGCGGGAGATGGAGGTGAACCCGCCGGAGTCACTGCGGCTGCACATGAGGGGTTGTGGGATCAATGGCACGCGGGCCCGCGTCGACTTCCCTGCCCTCATGTGATGTATCTTCGCCAAGGATGGAAGAGGTTCGCTCGCATCCACAGCCTGACGGATGGGCTCACCCTCCACTTCAAGTTGATGGGGGATGGTCACCTCTCCGTCAAGGTCTTCGCGCACCTCGAGACTCGCGCGAGGTGCTGCATGGAGAGCTCTTCTGATGACGAAGACTCCTCCTCGAACGAGGGTGACGAGGAGGACAGCGACAGCGAAGACGAGGGCGGGGACGGCAGGATGACGGGTCCGACTAGGTGTCGGGCGCCGCTCCTAGTGGCACCAGCGACCCCATCATCCGCGTCGCCGGCTCCTTGAACTTCTCGGGGTCGTCTCCTTGGCGGCTGGCGTAGGGAGGCTGCGGAAGAGGAAGAGGAAGAAGGCGGGCGGCAAGGCCGTCATGTCAGAGTACGCGGGCACCGACGCCTTCGTCTCCTACTGACTTCCTGCCGCCTCATCTTAGAGCTCAGCCTCCGGCGCCGTCATCACCGTCTAGCCCTGGGGAGGCTGCCGAGATGCCTTCTCGGTGTCTTCTGCCACCCGTAGCTCGCCTAGGCGCCCCTTTTGCCCTTCTCGCCTCCTTGACCTACCTCCTGAGGAGAGGGACAAGAAAGGCATTACGGGCATCTTATCTCTTTTTAGTCTGTAAGCCTTCGGGCATCTGTTAAGTTTAAAACTTGTAATCCCCTTATTCATGTTTTTCATTCCCTATGGATTGTACCTGAATGGAATGTTTTTAATGAAAAAGGAATGTTTGCCGGGTCATTTGTTCGTAGGTAAAAACCCACAACAGGGAATAAATCCCTGATATCCTTAAGATAAACATTTTCTCCCCCGGCAACAGGCCCTGCCGTTTCCCTACTTCGCTCAACCTTTCTCACGCCCTTGGCGGAGGCAGGGACGAAGCGGGCTCAGGCTCCTCGTTTTATCCCTTTGCCGCCACGACTACGACCAAACCTAGTCCCAGGAACGAGCCTTAGGGCCTAGAGTTATGGGAGCACGGTAGCTTAAGGAAAAGAACGAGGTTTCACATACCTCAGTCCATAACGGAATGCATGATAAGGGAAAAAGGACTTATCTGAAGCTGCAGCCCCGGCAACCCTGGTCTGCAGTGGGCGAATTCTTGCCCTTGCAACCCCCGGCAACACTGGCTTGCCGGGGCCTAGGCACTGGTCCGTTCTTCTTTCCTTCCTCCAAGTGGCTTTGGCAAGGATGCCTGTGCGTCCTGTAAACCAAGGAAGACAGAGGAAAGGAAAAGACTCGACCTCTAAGCTAGGGGTTAGCCGCTGCTAAGCACTATCAACCCTAACCAAGGACGAGACTCGACTCAGCATGCATGCTAAAACTTAGGGCGCCAGCGCTTCATTTATTTATGCTCAGGGTCTGCGCCTGGCTTTGTACAAAGGGTTACATGCCTTGCCGGCAAAGCTTGTACAAAAGGGTGGCTTGCCGGGGGGCCCGGCAAGCCGCGCCTTATGGGTAAAACTTGCAAAGATGCTCGATGTTCCAGGAATTACTCACCGGAACGGCATCCTCAGTCTCCAGGCGGACAGCGCCAGGCCTGGTGACTCGTATTACCCGATAAGGGCCTTCCCACTTCGACGTCAACTTGTTCGTATTCCTGGCCGATTGAACGCGCCTGAGAACAAGGTCACTTTCCTCAAAGCTTCGGGCATGAACCTTGCGGCTATGGTAGCAGCACAAAGCTTGCTGGTAGCGCGCTGCTCTCACAGCCGCCCGAAGACGATCTTCCTCAAGGAGCATTGCGTCGTCTTGCCGCAATTGCTTTTGCTCAAGCTCATCATAAGCGAGCACTCGAGGTGACCCGTATATGAGTTCCGTGGGGAGAACTGCTTCTGCCCCGTATATCAGGGCAAAGGGCGTCTGGCCGGTCGCTCGATTTGGCGTCGTCCTGATCGACCAAAGAACCGCCAGCAATTCATCAATCCAGCGCTTCCCGCTCTTGTGCAGCCTGTCAAAGGTCTTTGTCCTTAATCCTCGCAACACTTCAGCATTTGCCCTCTCAGCTTGACCATTGCTCCTGGGGTGAGCAACGGAAGCGAAACAGACCTTGCTGCCGAGGTCTTGGGTATATTGCATGAAGGTGCTGCTTGTAAACTGCGTGCCGTTGTCGGTGATGATCCTGTTGGGTACACCAAAACGGCACACTAGTCCCTTGAAGAATTTGACGGCTGACTGAGCTGTGACCTTCCTTATTGCCTCCACCTCTGGCCACTTTGTGAACTTGTCGATTGCAACGTACAAGTACTCAAAGCCCCTGACGGCGCGGGGGAAAGGGCCCAGTATGTCGAGCCCCCAGACCGAGAAGGGCCAGGAGAGAGGAATGGTTTGAAGGGCTTGAGCTGGCTGATGAAGTTTCTTCGAATGGAATTGGCACGCTTCACACCTGGTGACCAGTGCCGCCGCATCCTAGAGGGCAGTGGGCCACAAGAAGCCTTGCCGGCAAGAGCTCTCGACCCTATGTGGGATCCACATATGCCTCCATGTATCTCTGCCAACAGCTCCAATCCTTCCTCTTGGGGGATGCACTTCAATTTCACACCGTTTGGTCTCCTTTTGTACAGAACGTCATCGACGAACTGGTACATGGCAGACCGACGGGCTACTTTCTCCGCTTCTTCCTGCTCCTCAGGAAGTTCCCCAGTCTGAAGGAATCAGACGGTATGCTGTGCCCACGCTGGAGCCTGTGACTCGACGGCGAGGACTAAAGGCATTTCCTCCGCCATGGGAGTGGCTATCTCGACGGCAAAAGCTTGACGCTCCGCCGGAGTCAGCCCTCCGGTGGCGGGCTCAGTGTCCCCGGCAACATCCTTGCTGGCGGCTCCGGGGAGCTCGGCGGGAAAGTACTTGTCGGGCCCTGACTTCCTCCTCTTGTTCTGCTCTGTTGATGGATCAACGGATGACTGAGAAAGCTGAAGCACAAAGGTACCTGGTTCCACAGGTAACTTGAGAGCAGCGCGCTTTGACAGGTAATCGGCGATGTCGTTCTCCGCTCGGGGAACGTGCTCCGCCTGTATACCGTCAAAGCGCTCTTCCAACTTTCTCACTTCATCGATGTAGGCCTTCATCAACGGGCTCTGGTAATCCTTGTTGACTTGTTTGACGACAAGCTGTGAGTCGCCTCTGACAATGAGCTTCTTGATTCCGAGGTCCGCCATGATCCTAAGACCAGCAAGCAGCCCCTCGTACTCGGCAGTGTTGTTCGTTGATACCTCCCTAGGGAAGTGCATCTGGATCACGTACTTGAGGTGCTCTCCGGTGGGCGCGACCAGCAGTACGCCAGCCCCGGCGCCCTGCAAAGAGAAAGCCCCATCAAAGTACATGATCCAGTTGCAATTTGCCTCTTTGCCGGGGAGAGCAGTTTCTTGGACTTCTTCATCAGGTGTTGCGGTCCATTCTGCGACGAACTCTGTCAGGACTCGGCTCTGAATTGTCGGAGTGCTTTCAAACTTGAGGCCAAAGCTGGACAGCTCCAGTGCCCACTCTACAATCCTTCCCGTTGCATCTGGATTGTGCAATATCCGTTGCAGAGGGAGGCGAGTGACGACAGTGATCTCGTGCGCCTGGAAGTAGTGACGCAGCTTCCTCGAGGCCATAAGAAGGCCGAAGAGCAATTTCTGCACACCGGAGTACCTTGACCTAGCCCCCTGCAAGAGGGAGCTAACAAAGTAGACCAGGTGCTGCATCATCTTCTTCTTCGGCTGCGCTCCAATCGGCTGTGTCAGCCCTGTGCCAGTGGCACCAGGCTCCGTTGCTGCTATCATCTCATCGTCGATTTCTCTCTGCGCCACCAGTGCGGCGCTGACCACCTGGTTTGTTGCCGCTAAGTATAGCAGCAACGGTTCCTATGGTCGGGGCGCAACCAGTATTGGCGTGGAGGAAAGATACTTCTTCAGGTCTTGTAACGCTGCTTCGGCTTCCGGGGTCCACTCCATCGGGCCCGCCTTTTTCAAGATCTTGAAAAAGGGGAGGGGGCGCTCGGCAAACTTGGAAATAACTCTGCTCATGGCGGCAACGCAGCCAGCAAGCCAACGCACGTCCTTGACCCGCTTGGGTGCTTCAATCTGCTCTATAGCTTTGATCTTGTCCGGATTGGCTTCTATCCCACGCTGTGACACGAAGAACCTGAGAAGCTTGCTGGACGGAACGCCGAAGACGCACTTCTCAGGGTTCAGCTTGAGGTTGATCTTGCGCAGGTTCACAAATGATTCTTGTAAATCCGGTACAAGGGTTGCCCTGTTCTTGGTTTTGACCACTATATGATCCATGTAAGCCTCCATATTTCTATGGAGTTGGGGTTCAAAACCAATCTGTACTGCCCTTGCAAATGTCGAGCCAGCACTCTTCAACCCGAAAGGCATTCGTACGAAATAGTACGTACCACATGGGGTGATGAATGATGTCTTCTCTTCGTCTTCTCTCGCCATGAAGATCTGGTGGTAGCCGGAGTAGGCATCGAGGAATGATAGCAGGTCACACCCTGCCATGGAGTCGACAATCTGGTCTATGCGCGGCAACGGGAAGGGGTCCTTGGGACAAGCTTTATTGATATCTGTGTAATCAATACACAGCCTCCACTTCCCATTTGCCTTGCGCACTACCACTGGATTGGCCAACCACGTTGGGTGGAGCACTCCTCTCACCAAACCCGCAGCTTCCAGTTTCCGGATCTCCTCGGTGATGAACTCTTGCTGTTCCAAAGCTTGCTTCCTGACCTTCTGCTTGACGGGCCGCGCATGAGGGCAGACAGCCAGGTGGTGCTCACTCACCTCCCTGGGAACGCCAGGGATGTCGGATGCTTGCCAGGCAAACATGTCGACATTCGCCCGCAGGAAGGTGACGAGCGCGTCTTCCTATTTGTTGTCAAGGGCGGAGCTTATGGTAAAAGCCCCTCCCGTGCCGTCCTCCTGGACAGAAACCTTCTTGGTTCCTGGCAGTGTAGCCCTTGATCTCTTGTTTCTGCCGGTGGAGCTCTCTGGCACGTCCTCGACGGGAGCGCGACACTCCGAAGAGGTGCGCTTGCCGGAGTGGGTGTCTGAGGTCTCGCCGGTCTTCTTCTTTCCGGCGGAGCTCTCAGGCACGTCCTCGACGGGAGCACAGCACTCCGAAGAGGTGTGCTTGCCAGAGTGGGCGCCCGAGGTCTCACCGGTCTTCTTCTTCTTCCCTCCAGGGGCTCCAGTGGCAGGAGCAAGTGCCCCCGTAGCGGCAGTTGCTGCAACTGCTTCCTGGTACAATTGGTTGGCGCAAATCAGCGCATCTTTCTTGTCGGAGGGGATGGTGATGATCATCACGGGCCCTGGCATCTTCAGGGTGTTGTAGGCATAGTGCGATGCTGCCATGAACTTGGCCAGCGCTGGGCGGCCAAGGATCCCATTGTAAGGCAGGGGGATCTTGGCGACATCGAACAGGATCCTCTCTGTCATGTAGTTCAGATCGCTTCCAAAAGTCACAGGCAGTGTGACTTTCCCCTTTGGTTGACTCCTTCCTGGGCTGACCCCTTGAAACGTGCCCATCTCCTCGAGGTCTCCATCAGGAACTTGCAGCTTCTCGGTCACGATGGGCGAGAGTAGGTTTAGGCCGGCCCCGCCATCGACTAGCATCTTCGTCACCTTGAGGTTGCTTATTGTTGGTGAAACAAACAACGGCAAGCACCCGACCACAGTAGTGCGATCAGGGTGATCCTCGGCGTCAAAGATGATAGGTGTGCTGGACCATTTCAGCAGCTTCTGGGCACCGGACGATGGCTCCGCTGCAATAATTTCACGCGCCCACTGTTTAAGCTGGCGGTGAGAAACGTGCAGCGAGGCGCCACCATCGACGCACATGGCGTCCGTAGCCTTCTGAAACTCTTGGCCGCCGGACTCGTCGTCCTCTTCGTGATCGTCGTCCTCAGATCTTCTGTCGCGGCTCCGGGCAGGACTTTCCTGTTGTTTCTCCTTGCCGCGACGGCCAGCTTGGCCGTCACGTTTCTTGTTGGACCCTTTAGCGCCATCTTGGCCCTTCTCCTTGTCCCGCCTCTCGTATTCAGCCCTTTGCTTCTCAGCAAGGAGCTCAACCTGGTGGCAGTCCTGGAGATCATGGCCCTTGGTGCGATGGATCTTGCAGTACCATTTGCCGGAGCTTCCTGGCTTCTCGGCAGGCGCCAAGGCCCGGCAGGCGACACACCCGGCAATTTCCTTGCCAGGGTCACCCGCCTTGGTTTTCTTGGCGGAGCCGGCATCATCAGATCCCTCGACGGCAAGCACGGCCTTCCCCTTGCGCTTCCTGTTACGGTTTCGGCCCTTCCGCGCCGGGGCAGCAATATCTTCGTCCGAAGAGTCGGTTTCCGCACCGGCGCCTTCGCCGGGGTACTTCCTTCCCTCTTCAGCCCGGGCACATCAGTCGGCAAGAACGTAGAGTTCTGCCACGTCCTTCACCTTGGTCATCGCTAGTTCTTCGCGCATCTTGCGGTTGCGCACGTTCTGGTGGAACGCACTGATGATGGCGGCAGGGTGAACATCGGGGATATTGTACTGTACCCGGCTGAATCTCTGTATGTACTTACGCAGAGTCTCGCCTTCCCTCTGGGATATGACATGCAGTTCACTCGTCTGGCCATGGGCTTGGTGGCCTCCGGTAAAGGCGCCAACAAACTCATGGCATAGGTCGGACCAGGAGGAAATAGAGTCTACTGGCAAGTGCATCAACCACGACATGGTGTTAGGTTTAAGAGCCAACGGAAAGTAATTCGCAAGCACCTTATCGTCGCGAGCCCCGGCAGCTTGCATCGCGATGGTGTAGATGCTGAGGAACTCCGACGGGTGGGTCTTGCCGTTGTATTTCTCGCCAACGTCAGGTTTGAAGGTGCGGTGAGAGGGCCACTGGAACTGCCGCAGCTCACGGGTGAAAGCCGGACAGCCTACCTCATAGGGTAGACCTCCAGGGCTTTCCGGTGCTGGGCGGTCCGCAGCAGGCCCTGCTCGCCTGTCTGACTGGTGGCGCGTTTCCCGCCGGCGCTCGATGGTGGTTCGAGCGTCTTCATGAGCTCGCTCCTGAAGAACTTGACGCTGGTCGCCGCGGGTCCGCGGGTCGGACGACGCTATGGAGATGGCGTCGCCCGCGACGTCTCGACGAGTCGACGCACGCGGCACTAGGCGAGGAGGAGGCGAATGCACCGTAGCCACGGCGCTGCCAGCTCTCCCGCCCATGGTGCATGGGACCCCATCGGAGCGTCGGCCTGGGAGCTTCGCTGGATTTAGGTCATCCCTGTTGGCGACTGCGACAAGGCTTCGGATGGTGGCTCTCCATTCGTCGAGTTTCCCCGTAACGGGAGGAAAGTCGAGGAGCAACTGCGCGCGCGCCAAAGCTTCGGCTGGTGTCAACGGTAGCGAAACCTGCACGGATCGTGACACGCTTTGACCCCTGACTGTGTCAGGGGGAGCTCCATCACGATCCTGCGGTCACCTATCATCTCCACAAGTGCTTCGGCGGGCGGGCAGGTCTTGTACGTCCCGGGAGCGGCGCTCGGGGCTCTTTCCATGGCGACGCCCGGGGTCTTCGGGACGACGACGCCGTTCGTTGCGCGCTGCTTGAGAAGAGCGCACTGTTGGCGCCGGCGTGGGAGTTCTGGAGGGCCTCACGTCACCCTCGGGTGGTGCGGCCGCGACCTTGGAGGGCCCCGCGCCACCCGCGGAGGGCCGTGTTCCATCTCTGCAACTGGCGATGTGCGGCCTGTTACCAGGCGCACAAGCATCGCCTCCTCCCAAACTCCGGCTGTCGGGATGGCGTTGGTGTTCACGAGCAGCGCCCCGAGTCCTTTCCGCGACTGGTCCACTGTTCGCCCGCATTGGGACGGGCTGTCCGGCTTCCGACTGGCCAACCGCCACCGCCGTCTTCTTCTTGGGCGCCATGACGATGCAGGAGCGTCGAACTAACCTCTAAAGCCGATTCTCACAACTTCGCGCACCCCCTACCTGGCGCGCCAAAGATGTCGGTGTATTTGGATCGACACCTATGGGATCACAAGAAGCCCTACTACGGTTGCGGGGCGCGGGGTTGAGAGAAGAGCGGATCTAACGATCAGGACACGGTTCCTTTACCCAGGTTCGGGCCGCAAAGATGCGTAAAACCATACTCCTGCTTTGGTGGATTATATGTTGGTATTCTTCAGATAACGAGGAGCTCCAAGAGAGTCGTGAGGAGTTCTAAAAAGCCGAATCCTCCTCCTGGTCGCCTCGGGCCTCCTTTTATAGGGAAAGGGGTAGCCACAGTGGCACACATGAGGTGGAAAGGGTACAGTGATGCGAGGTTATCCCTCGCATTACAGGACAAGGTGCATTTAATGCGCCCAGCTGATACGTCCAAAACGTATCTATAATTTATGCTTGCTCCATGCCACTTTTGGGTGATATTGCTATGATATTCATACACTTCCATACACTTTTGATCATATTTGGACTAACTTACTAATCCAATGCACCCCAGTGCCAGTTTCTGTTTTCGGCTGTTTTTGTATTTCAGGTTTTCACGTTTCGAGAACTGCCCAGAAAAATCCAGAAAAATTATATAAAAAATCAGCGTTCCGGAAACAACACTGCGTCCGAAGGGCAGCCTGGGGGGGGGCACCAGGGCTCCAGGCGCCCTGGCGGCGCCCCCCCTGGGCCGCGCCGGGGGGGCGCCTGGGCCCCCCGAAGCTCCCCCGATGCCCTACTTTGGCATATATTTAAAGGGTCCTCCGAAACCCTCAGAACATGAACTCTTTTCGCGATCCCATCTCTGTTCCGCCGCCGTCGCCGCTTCCAAGATCGGGAGCACCAGGAGAACTCTTCCCGGCACCCTGCCGGAGGGGAGGATCACCACCGGGAGCTTCTCCACCACCATGGACGCCTCCCGGATGACTCGTGGGTAGTCTCCCTTGGACCATGAGTCCATGACCAGTAGCTATGTGATGTTCTCCTCCCGTTCTTGTGCTTCACTAATTAGTCCTCGTGAGCTGCCCTACATGATCGAGGCACCTATGTAATCCTTATGCTGTTGCTATGTTGAGTTTCCTGGGATCCGATGGATTATGAGATTATGTTCAGATTGATCTTGAGTAATATATTTGATTCACCTCTTTTATATTTTTGTTCATAAGTAATTCTTGCATGTTCTCCGTTGTTATTTATTGCTTTGGCCAAGTAGTAGGTAGTGACTCCAAGAGGGAACGTTATGCTCGATTGTGGGTTCATGCCCCTCGATGACTAGCTTGAGTGACAAAAACATGAGTCTAGGGGATGTGCTGTTGCCACAAGGGGGAAAACAACGGTGCTTGTGCCTGCGGGTGCAAGGATTGTTTACTTTACGCAAAGTTCTTTTAATGCAGTTGTCTGTTGCATTGAGTTTACACTATGGGTGGGACTCGCAACTTAATACCAGCGAGATGTTCTGGATAGATATCTCAAGGTGGATGATTAGTAGTAGATATTGATGGATTTCGGTCTACTTACTTTGGCGTACCGCCCATGCTTTGAACCTCAACCTTTCTTGCAATGTAGTCAGCATTGGTTTGCGTTCGTGGTCCTGTCAATTGCCCAGCTGTAATTTGTTACCTCACATAGCTGTTTTATCGTCTTTTGGGAGAGAGACATCACTAGTGAACATCATGAGACTCCGGTCCATATTACCATCATTGATCACATCCGCTATTTACTTTCCGTTATTACTTACTATTGCAAAACACTATCTATCACTATTATCATTGCTTTTAATCCTTTGTGAACTACAAGGCCGGAGGGATTGACAACCTCTCTGTACTCGTTGGGAGCAAAGTTATTTGTATCTGTGTGCAGGTCCACGTTGATTGCTACTAATCTGGCGCCGTAGCAGTTGACACCTACTTGTTTAACCTAGGAGTCTCTGGGGATTCGATCCTTGGCATCTTTTCTAAGGGAAAACACTTCTACAATACGGCATCTTACACCTTCCACTTGGGGTAACCAATGAGGGGTTCGAGGCCCATCAAGGAGTATTTTCTGGCGCCGTTGCCGGGGACTCCACTCTTCAGGATAGGGGAGTTGCATGCTATCTTTTACCTTTGCTTTTTAGTCTTGTTAGTTTACCTTTCAGTTTTTGCTTTAGCACCTTTTATCGAAAATCACAAAAATAGTTATCTTGCTTGCTTGTTATTATGGGTTCTACCAAAAACACTAAATGGGAGGAGTACACCCCTTCTTCCATTACCCCAATTACCACTGTCGGGATTTACAAAAGTAATAAACCTTGTGATTATATTAATCTTGACGGAGGGTTATGCCCATGGCATGGTCTTCCAGGAAAAGAGTATGAGCCTCAGTTTAAAATTGCTCCTAAGCTTCCCCAAACTTGGGAAGATGTTCAAACTCTTATAATAGAGAGCGAATTAAACAAAGAGGATGACACTACAATTCTGCCCACTAATGATAAAATTGATTTTGATAATTGTAGTATTTCAGAAGTTGTCACCTTTCTACAAGGAATGGCTAAAGATCCCCACACTAGCACGCTTAATCTTGCCTTCACAGAGCATGTCACTAATGCTCTCATCAAAGCTAGGGAGGAGAAACTTAGAGTAGAAGCCTCCATACCTAGAAAGCTAGAAGATGGTTGGGATTCTATGATTAAAATTAAGATAAACAACTTCTCATGCTATGCTTTATGTGATATTGTAGCTAGTACTTCTATTATGCCCAAAAGACTATATGATATGCTTAAATTGAAACCTTTTGATTCTTGTTCTTTTGGTAATGTTCGTCTCGTTGATTCTTCCATAAAGAAACCTTTGGGGAGGATCGACGATGTTCTAATTGTTGTCAATGATAATTATGTTCCCGTTGATTTCACTATTATGGATATTGAATGTGATCCTTCTTGTCCAATTATTTTGGGACGTCCCTTTTTGCGCACCGTTGGTGCTGTCATTGACATGAAAGAGGGTAATATAAAATTTCAGTTTCCTCTCAAGAAAGGGATGGAACACTTCCCTCGAAAGAAGATCAAGTTACCTTTTGAGTCCGTTGTACGGGCTAGTTATTCTTTTACTCTTGATAAAACTTGATCTATGCATTATGCCTAGCTTAAAGGCATAAAAGAAAGCGCTTTTGGGAGGCAGCCCACATGAATAAATTTTTGCTTTTGTTGTGTCTTGATGTTGTTTACTGCTGTAGCATCATCATTGTATCTTTGCTTTTCATATTTGTGCCAAGTATAGCCTCCGATTGCTAGAAAGTTCAAAAGTTGTGAGGTGCTGTCCAGGAAACAGATTCTGTCCTTGGATAGAAAAAATCGTATAAAATCACCAGATCATCTTTTTGGTCTGAATTTTTTTGACAGCGTTCTCTATATAATTTTCTTTCGTGCGTCTGTTCTGAGTTTTTTTATTTGAGTTGCAGAAGTATCCCGAACAGATCAATTACTGCCTGCTGTTCTGTTTTTCACAGATTCTGTCCTGTTTTGCCTTTCCTTCACTTTGCAAATCAAGAGCTTGCTTTTTCTTTGCAAAAACCTTTTGGCAATCTTGAGAAACAGTAGAACTTCAAGAATATCCTTATTTCCAGCAAGGATAATTATTTTATTAAGGGTACTAACCTCGCTAATCAGATTATGATGAGTTATGTATGAAGGGAGTTTTCAAGTGTGCGAGGGAAGATGATAAAAAGATTCAGGAGTGTCAAGCGCTCAAGCTTGGGGATGCCCCCGTGCACCCCCAAGAAATATTCAAGGAGACTCAAGCGTCTAAGCTTGGGGATGCCCCCGTGCATCCCCTTCTCCATCAACATTATCAGTTCGTCTTTCGTTTCGCTATATTTTTATCACTTCATGTGTTATGTGCTATGCTTGGAGCGTCTTGCTTTTAGTTTTCTTTTTAGTTTTTCATAACGAGTCAGAACTCAGCATTCCTTTATGTGGGAGAGAAACACGCTCCACTTCTACCTAGAACATAACATAGAATTTTCATGTCTATCTATGTTGTGTGTGTTCTTTGTCTTTTAATAGCTACTATCGTGCTTTGCTCTTAGTCTTCATGCTTATCTTTTCAAAGAGCTTTTGTTTAGTTGGTTGCTTGAACTCTCTTTAATTATCATGCTCACCTTATTAAGAGAGTTTGCTTCTGTTGCATTGGTTAATGTGTCTATGATAAAGATGCTACTTGCATGATGATGCTTAGTGGTTCAGGTTTTCTTATGGTTAATCTCTAATAGCTGGGGGGTTCCCAATGTGTTATTGGAGTACCAACATGGTTTGTTTGCCTATGATGTGGTATGGTTTAGTAATATCTTCCATCGAGAATTTATTTTGATTGACTTGGTGTATGCTCACGCATATTTAAGACTGTAAAGAAAGTCTGTCAAGCCTTGATGATCTTTTGTTTCTGAGTAGCGATATAACTACCATGCCTGATTCAATATTGCTTTGTCGCTCTGCATGATTATGACCGTCATTGCTCTCTTAGTTGGTCGCTCCCAGTCTTTTGCTAACCTCCACCTGTACTAAGCAAACTAACCATGCAATACATAGCTCATGGGAAAGTAGCCTAAAAACTATTGTGGTAAAGAATATGTTGCTTATGTATCTTATTTCTTATAAGTTGCTTGCTGAGCGGTAACCATGTTTTTGGGGACGCCATCAACTGTCACACTTTTGTTGAATATCATGTGAGTTGCTATGCATGTTCGTCTTGTCTGAAGTAAGGGTGATTTGCCGTGGGTTGAATTAATATGCATATTGTTAGAGAAGAACATTGGGCCGCCAACCAAAGCCATGCATCATGGTGGAAGTTTTAGCTTGGACCTTAATCCTCAATCTCATATGAGAATATGCTTATGCATTGAAGAGGAGTCCATCATCTATTTTCTATGTTGTCCCGGTATGGATGTCCTCAAGTTGAGATCTATCAAAAACGAGAAATCAAATGCGATTTATCTCCTTGGACCTTTGTACAGGTGGCATAGAGGTACCCTTTGTGACACTTGGTTGAAACATATGTAATGCAATGATAACCCATGGAGATCCGAGCTAATTAGGACAAGGAGCGAGCACTATTGGTATACGATGCATGAGGCTTGCAACTTATAGGATGTCTTATGCATGACACATATGAAGTACTACTACCGTTGACAAAATTGCTTCCATGTTTTCAAAATAAAAAGCTCTAGCACATAACCTTTCTTTTACTTTTATGTTGAAGCACCAACTACTGAGAGCATGATTGTCATTCTGAGTGTAATGTGCATTGTCCCAAAGTAGCATTGTCTTTTGCATGATTGTGATATCATTTATTCTGAAATGATTGTATCTAGTCATCACTTAAACCTTGAAGGTGCCCCTGCATTTATGTTTTGCATCACTAAAGGGGGCAAGCTAGATATCACTTTATCATATTTTCACATCATGTTCATTGCAAATCTTTTTGATGTTTCAGTTTCATATTGTAAAACTTTCAGTCATTTGTGATTTTCTCATGAGGCAACTTAACTACTATAGAATCATTGTCTCAGTAAGCTTTTGTCATATGACTATAAAAAGTCCTATATGGTTAATAGCATGTCACCACAGAAATTATTCTTGTTATCATTTACCTACTCGAGGACGAGCAGGAATTAAGCTTGGGGATGTTGATACGTCCAAAACGTATCTATAATTTCTGCTTGCTCCATGCCACTTTTGGGTGCTATTACTATGATATTCATACACTTCCATACACTTTTGATCATATTTGGACTAACTTACTAATCCAGTGCACCCCAGTGCCAGTTTCTGTTTTCGGCTGTTTTTGTATTTCAGGTTTTCACGTTTCGAGAACTGCCCAGAAAAATCCAGAAAAATTATATAAAAAATCAGCGTTCCGGAAACAACACTGCGTCCGAAGGGCAGCCTGGGGGGGGCCACCAGGGCTCCAGGCGCCCTGGCGGCGCCCCCCCCCCCCGGGCCGCGCCGGGGGGGCGCTTGGGCCCCCCGAAGCTCCCCCGATGCCCTACTTTGGCATATATTTAAAGGGTCCTCCGAAACCCTCAGAACAGGAACTCTTTTCGCGATCCCATCTCTGTTCCGCCGCCGCCGCCGCTTCCAAGATCGGGAGCACCAGGAGAACTCTTCCCGGCACCCTGCCGGAGGGGAGGATCACCACCGGGAGCTTCTCCACCACCATGGACGCCTCCCGGATGACTCGTGAGTAGTCTCCCTTGGACCATGAGTCCATGACCAGTAGCTATGTGATGTTCTCCTCCCGTTCTTGTGCTTCACTAATTAGTCCTCGTGAGCTGCCCTACATGATCGAGGCACCTATGTAATCCTTATGCTGTTGCTATGTTGAGTTTGCTGGGATCCGATGGATTATGAGATTATGTTCAGATTGATCTTGGGTAATATATTTGATTCACCTCTTTTATATTTTTGTTCATAAGTAATTCTTGCATGTTCTCCGTTGTTATTTATTGCTTTGGCCAAGTAGTAGGTAGTGACTCCAAGAGGGAACGTTATGCTCGATTGTGGGTTCATGCCCCTCGATGACTAGCTTGAGTGACAGAAACATGAGTCTAGGGGATGTGCTATTGCCACAAGGGGGAAAACAACGGTGCTTGTGCCCGCGGGTGCAAGGATTGTTTACTTTACGCAAAGTTCTTTTAATGCATTTGTCTGTTGCATTGAATTTACACTATGGGTGGGACTCGCAACTTAATACCAGCGAGATGTTCTGGATAGATATCTCAAGGTGGATGATTAGTAGTAGATATTGATGGATTTCGGTCTACTTACTTTGGCGTACCGCCCATGCTTTGAACCTCAACCTTTCTTGCAATGTAGTCAGCATTGGTTTGCGTTCGTGGTCCTGTCAATTGCCCAGCTGTAATTTGTTACCTCACATAGCTGTTTTATCGTCTTTTGGGAGAGAGACATCACTAGTGAACATCATGAGACTCCGGTCCATATTACCATCATTGATCACATCCGCTATTTACTTTCCGTTATTACTTACTATTGCAAAACACTATCTATCACTACTATCATTGCTTTTAATCCTTTGTGAACTACACGGCCGGAGGGATTGACAACCTCTCTGTACTCGTTGGGAGCAAAGTTATTTGTATCTGTGTGGAGGTCCACGTTGATTGCTACTAATCTGGCGCCGTAGCAGTTGACACCTACTTGTTGAACCTAGGAGTCTCTGGGGATTCGATCCTTGGCATCTTTGCTAAGGGAAAACACTTCTAGAATACTGCATCTTACACCTTCCACTTGGGGTAACCAACGAGGGGTTCGAGGCCCATCACCAGCTTAGGTGTCCTCGCTTTATCGGGGACGAGGGGAGACGCCCGTCTTGTCCGTCGCCGCCCCTCCTCGTGTTGACATGCACCCTGGCCAGCGGTGCCTGAGGTGCCATGTAGACAGACAGGCAGCTGAGGTGGCGTAACGGCGGGTCTCCACGAGGATTTGTGGGTTACCACGCAGGAGCCTGTCCAGCTGGTTGGGTCGGCAGCTGCGTGGGTCGGTGGAAACCCAGTTGGCGCGGGCCTGACGGTGGCCCCGTGGGTGTCCTTGGCAAGGGCCTTGCCGGGGCCCCGGCAAGGGTCTTGCTGCGGCGCCTGCTGTCATCCCCGGGAAGGTGCTTGTTGGGGGCCTTATGTGCTCCTTGGTTGGAATCCCGCCAAGGGTCGTCGTCTTCTTAACTTGCATCTGATCTTGAATGTCTTCACAAAGATCTGCATGCCACCACGGGGATATCTCCGAATCCTTGCCCCATGGGGGCGGTGGACTCAAGGGTGATTCGCTCCGTAGGCGCGGGGCGAGCTGCCGCGGCAAGGGTCTTGTCGGGGCTGCTAGAGCCGGCCCCGGCAAGGATCTTGCCGGGGGAAGCCGCTTCATCCCTTTGCTCTTTGTGGTCTTGTTCTTGGCGTCGCTCCATTCTCCATTGAGCTTCAGTCTTGCCCCGGCTCGCCTCCCTCGCCATGCTTGGTGTGGTGGCGCCGTGGCTCAGACTGCCCGTGCACAGTCATAGGGGTACAAAAAGTGTACCCCTCTTTTTGTACACCGACAATAATCATAAAATGCGGCAATTGCTAACATGATTCGGACAGAATTAAGCATTGCTACTGGTGAGAAAGTCTCATCGTAGTCAACTCCTTGAACTTGTCGAAAACATTTCGCAACAAGTCGAGCTTTGTAGACAATATCATTACCGTCGACGTCAGTCTTCCTCTTAAAGATCCATTTATTTTCAATGGCTTGCCAATCATCAGGCAAGTCAACCATATTCCACACTTGTTCTCATACATGGATCCTCATGTCTACTATGCAACTTTATTCTTGTAGACACGTGTTGGGCCTCCAAGCGCAGAGTTTTGTAGGACAGTAGCAATTTTCCCTCAAGTCGATGACCTAAGGTTTATCAATCCGTAGGAGGTGTAGGATGAAGATGGTCTCTCTGAATCAACCTTGCAACCAAATACTAAAAAGTCTTGTGTGTCCCCAACACACCAAATACAATGGGAAATTATATAGGTGCACTAGTTCGGCAAAGAGATGGTGATACAAGTGTAATATTGATAGTAGATATTGATTTTCGTAGTGCGACAATAAACATAGCAAGGTAGCAAGTAACAAAAGTGAGCACAAATGGTATTGCAATGCTTGAAAATGAGGCCTAGGGTCCATACTTTTGCTGGTGCAATCTCTCAACAATGCTAATATAATTGGATCATATAACCACCCCTCAACGTGCGATGAAGAATCGCTCCAAAGTTCCTATCTAGCGGAGAACATAAGAAGAAATTGGTTGTGGGGTACGAAACCATGTCAAAGCTATTCTTTCCATTCAATCTATTCAAGAGTTCGTACTAAAACAACATAAAGTTATCCTTTCCTATCGATCTATCCAAGAGTTCGTACTAGAATAACACAAGGTTATCTTTTTCGATCGATCTTTCAAGAGTTCGTACTAAGATAACACAAACTTATCCTTCCCGATCAATCTATCAAGAGTTTGTACTAAGATAACACCAAAACATATTCAGGTTTGTAATACTCAATCCAACACAAAGAACCTCAAAGAATGCCCCAAGATTTCTACCAGAGAAACAAAGACAAGAACGCGCATCAACCCCTATGCATAGGTTACCCCAATATCACTGTGGGAATCCGCAAGTTGAGTGCCAAAACACATATCAAGCGGATTAATATGATACCCCAATATATCAAGTGGAATCCGCAAGTTGAGTGCCAAAACATATGTCAAGTGTTCTCAAATCCATAAAAGTATCCAATCCAAAGAAATCTCAAAGGGAAAACTCAGTTCATCACAAGATAGAGAAGGGAAAACACCATATGATCCGACTATATTAACAAAGACCGCGATACATCAAGATTGTGCATCTCAAGAACACGAGAGAGAGAGAGAGAGAGAGAGAGAGAGAGAGAGAGAGAGAGAGAGATAGAGAGAGAGAGATTCAACACATAGCTACTCAGCCCCGAGGGTGGACTACTCCCTCCTCATCATGGTGGCCGCCGGGATGATGAAGATGGCCACCGGTGATGATTTCCCCCTCCGGCAGAGTACCGGAAAGGGTCAAGATTGGTTTTCGGTGGCTACAGAGGCCTGCGGCGGCGGAACTTCTGATCTAGGGTTATTTCTAATGGTTTCTCTATTTATAGGAATTTTGGTGTCGGTCTCATGTCCGGATGGGTCTTGAGGTGAGCACAGCCCACCAGGGCACGAGCAAGGGCCCAGGCACGCCCCGGTGTCTTCTGCCCTACTCCTGCACCTTCTAGTCCTTCTACAATATTCGGGGGCCTCTTTTGTTCCAAAAAAATTTGTCAAAAAGTTTTTGCTCATTTGGAGAACTTTCATTTCTGCACAAAAAACAACACCACGGTAGTTCTGCTGAAAACAGCGTCAGTCCGGGTTAGTTCCATGCAAATCATACCAAAACCATATAAAATTGTTATAAACATGGCATGAATACTTCATAAATTATAGATACATTGGAGATGTATCAGCATCCCCAAGCTTAATTCTTACTCGTCCTCTAGTAGGTAAATGATAAAAGAAATAATTTATGAAGTGTGATTGCTAGCAAAGTGCACAAGTTTGATTAATGATAATTTCAATCACTTTTCCTAGCATCATAACAACGAATCTTTATTATAAAATCTCTCATGTTTAAAGTAGCAACCAATTCACATGTTCAGGTTCAAACAATGAATTCTCTTGAAACTCGACAACCTATGTTCTCAGTCACCAAGCAACTGTAATCCAACTTATTCAACAGAGTTTAAGTAAGAGCTCCACATACTCAACTATCATATAGTCTTCTATGATTGCTAACACTCACCGCATACACATGAGCAAAACGTTTCAACCAGACACATAGAAAGATAGGGGCTTGTAATTTTGCCTCCCAACATCTTCACATTTGGGTGATGTCAACAATAATAACTCATGCTACCCATATTCAGCTCGACATATGTGCCTAGATCTTTCCTCAGCACATGATGCTTGCCAAAGGAGAAAAATAAAAAAGGAATAGAGAGAAAAACTTTGACTCTTTGCATAAAAGTAAATACTGAAAGAAAAAGATTGGCCCTTTGCAGAGGGAAGCAGAGGTTGCCATGCGCTTATTTGTTTGTACGCTCAATCCCTTAATGCAAAGGAACGTCACGTTATATTGCCCGTTATGATAGCAACCTTTATTATGCCGTCCGTCGCTTTTATTACTTTGTCATCACAAGTTCGTACAACACTCAATTTTCCCTTACACTAAATGATCTAACACTTTTAGAAGCAATTTTTATTGCCTTTTTACACCGATGACAACCTACTTGAAGGATCTTGCTCAATCCATAGGTAGGTATGGTGGACTCTGGAAGATAAGATTTGGGTTTAAGGTTTTTTGGATGCACAAGTAGTATCTCTACTTGGTGCGGAATTTTTGGCTAGCAAAGATGGGGGGCAAGCACCACATGTTGTAGGATCTATGACAATATAACTTCTATGTGAATATGAACAAACATAAACCATTACGATGTCTTCCTTGTCCAACCTCAACAATTTTGGCATATAATATTTTGATGGGCGCTCACAATCACAAAAGATTTCCAGGATAGTATATTTGCATATGAAAGTTCTCTTCCTTATACTAATTATTCATGAATTGCTTCTATGACCAATATTGTGATTGTCAAGCCTCAAAAGATTTCACTATCTAAACCCAATGTGAAGCTAGCACTAGGCATGATATGATTTCAACTTCATGACATTCTACTTATTCAAGAATTTACTCATAGGATATAAGTGAAGCACAAGAGTAAATGACAAGCTACTCCAAAAATATATAAATGAAGATCATGAGCATAATATTTCTTTCTCTCAAATTAATCTAAGTCGAGCACTAGAGCAACGGTGTTAGAAAAGAACTTCTTTGACGGGATGTGAATGCCGCTTATCTAGCTTTTCCGGCAACTATTTGGGTGCTCTATTTTATTTAAAAAAAATCAGATCTATGTATTTTATTAAAAAACCAAGCAAACAAAATAAAATGAAATTTAAAGAATAGCACATCTCATGTGAAGAAGGAAAAACTTAGGTTCAACCGATACTAACCGATAATTGTTGATGAAGAAAGGTGGGATGCCTACCGGGGCATCCCCAAGCTTAGATGCTTGAGACTTCTTGAAATGTTATCTTCGGGTTCCTTGGGCATCCCTAAGCTTGAGCTTTTGTGTCTCCTTAATTCTTCTCATATCACGGTTCTTCTAAATGTCAAAAGCTTCATCCACACAAAACTCAACAAGAACTCGTGGGTTAAGTTAGTATAAACCAATGCAAAAACCTTATCATTCTCTACTGTAGAAAATCACTAAAATTATTATTCAACATTTCATATTAAATGCCTCTGCATATTTAATACTCATATCCTCAAATAGAATCATTAAACAAGCAAACATATGCAAATAATGCAAATATAACAGCAATCTGCCAAAACAGTACAGTCTGTAAAGAATGCAAGAGTATCAATACTTCCATAACTCCAAAAAATTTGAAACAAATTTCATGCTATAGGAAATTTATCATATCTTATTTTTCAAAATGTTTTAACATTTTATCACATTCTGACCTTTTTAGGGAATTTTTGCAACATAGGTAAACTTTCTGTTTTCAAACAGCAACATGTAGACTTGCAAAATAAGCATGGTAAAGGCTATCCTTGAAATTTTTATTGAAACAAAAGATACAAAACATTGTTATAAATACCAGCAAGCAAATCCTAATGAAATAAAATGACGCTCCAAGCAAAACTCATATCATGTGACGAATGAAAACATAGCTCCAAGTGAGGTTACCGATAATGTTGGAGACGAAAAAGGGGATGCCTTCCGGGGCATCCCCAAGCTTAGTTGCTTGGATCTTCCTTGACTATTACCTTGGGGTGCCTTGGTGATCCCCAAGCTTATGGTGTTATCACTCCTTATTCTCCTCATATCGACATCTCACCCAAAACTTGAAAACTTCAATCACACAGAACTTAACAAAACTTCGTGAAATGGGTTAGTATGATAAACCAAATCATTCACTTTGGGTACTATTAAAGACAAAATTCATAATTGTTCTCACACAATGCCTACTGTATCATACCATTTCTACAATTTATTTTGATCAACATAGCCATAGAAACTAGTAAACAAGCAAACTATGGATTGAAAACAGAATCTGTCAAAAATAGAACAGTCTGTAATGATCTAAACATTCACCATACTTCTGCAACTCTAAAAATCTTGAAACAAATATGACCACGTGAGAAATTTGTATATTAATCTTCTGCAAAAAGAATCAACTCAAAAGCACTCTTCTGTTAAAAAATAGAATTTTTTCCGTGAGCGCAAAAGTTTATGTTTTTCAGCAAGATCAAATCTACTATCACCCGACATGATCCTAAACCTTTTCTTGGCACTTTATTGAAACAAAGTCGATGAAACATGATTACTACAGTAGCATATTCATGTGAACACACAAAAACAGTAGGTATAAGTGTTGGGTTGTCTCCCAACAAGCGCTTTTCTTTAATGCCTTTTAGCTAGGCATGATGATTTCAATGATGCTCACATAAAATATAAGAATTAAAACATTAAAGAGAGCATCATGAATCACATGGCAAGAACATTTAAGCCTAACCCACTTCCTATGCATAGGGATTTTGTGAGCAAACAATTTATGGGAGCAAGAATCAACTAGCATAGGAAGGCAAAACAAGCAAAACTTCAAAACTTTCAACACATAGAGAGGAAACTTGATATTATCGTAATACCTACAAGCATATGTCCCTCTCTCATAGTACTTTTCAGTAGCATCCTGAATGAATTCAACAATATATCCATCACATAAATCATTATTTTCATGATGCAAAAGCATAGAAATTTTGCTACTCTCCACATAAGCAAATTTATTCTCATGAATAGTGGTGGGAGCAAACTCAACAAAATAATTATCATGAGATTGAAAATTAAAATCATGTTGACAAGTTTCATGGTTATCATTATTCAATATAGCATACATGTCATCACCATAATCATCATAGATAGCAACTTTGTTATCATAGTCAATTGAAACATCCTCCAAAGTAGTGGATTCATCACTAAATAAAGTCACGACCTCTCCAAATCCACTTTTATAAATATAATCATCATAAATAGAAGGCATGCAATCATCATAATAAATTTTCTCATCTAAACTTGGGGGACTAAAAATATCATATTCATTAAATATAGCATCCCCAAGCTTATGGCTTTGCATATCATTAGCATCATGGATATTCAAAGAATTCATACTAACAACATTGCAATCATGCTCATCATTCAAATATTTTGTGCCAAACATTTTATTGACTTCTTCTTCTAAAAATTGAGCACAGTTTTCGGATCCATCATTTTCAAGAAAGATATTATAAAGATGATCAATAATATGATGCAACCTCAATTCCATTTTTTTGTAGTTTTCTTTTATAAACCAAACTAGTGATAAAACAAGAAACTAAAAGATTCGATTGCAAGATATAAAGATATACCTTCAAGCACTCACCTCCCCGGCAACGGAGCGAGAAAAGAGCTTGATGTCTACTACGCAACTTTATTCTTGTAGACACATGTTGGGCCTCCAAGTGCAGAGTTTTGTAGGACGGTAGCAATTTTCCCTCAAGTGGATGACCTAAGGTTTATCAATCCATAGGAGGTGTAGGATGAAGGTGGTCTCTCTCAAAAAAACCCGCAACCAAATAATAAAAAGTCTCTTGTGTCCCCAACACACCAAATACAATGGGAAATTGTATAGGCGCACTAGTTCGGCGAAGAGATGGTGATACAAGTGTAATATTGATAGTAGATATTAATTTTTGTAGTGCTAACAATAAAAAGTAGCAAGGTAGCAAGTAAAAAAAGTGAGCACAAACGGTATTGCAATGCTTGAAAATGAGGCCTAGGGTCCGTACTTTCGCCAGTGCAATCTCTCAACAATACTAATATAATTGGATCATATAACCACCCCTCAACGTGCGATGAAGAATCGCTCCAAAGTTCATATCTAGCGGAGAATATAAGAAACAATTGTTGGTAGGGTACGAAACCACCTCAAAGTTATTCTTTCTGTTCGATCTATTCAAGAGTTCGTACTAAAACAACATAAAGTTATTCTTTCCGATCGATCTATCCAAGAGTTCGTACTAGAATAACACAAGGTTATCTTTTCTGATCGATCTTTCAAGAGTTCGTACTAAGATAACACAAAGTTATCCTTCCCGATCGATCTATCAAGAGTTCGTACTAAGATAACACCAGAACATATTCAGATTTGTAATACTCAATCCAACACAAAGAACCTCGAAGAGTGCCCCAAGATTTCTACCGGAGAAACAAAGACAAGAACGTGCATCAACCCCTATGCATAGATTACCCCAATATCACCGCAGGAATCCGCAAGTTGAGTGCCAAAACATATATCAAGTGGATCAATATGATACCCCATTGTCACCACGAGTATTCAATTGCAAGACATATGTCAAGCGTTCTCAAATCCATAAAACTATTCAATCCAAAGAAATCTCAAAGGGAAACTCAATTCATCACAAGATAGAGAAGGGAAACCACCATATGATCCGACTATATTAACAAAGCCCGCGATCCATCAAGATTCTGCATCTCAAGAACACGAGAGAGAGAGAGAGATTAAACACATAGGTACTGGTAGAAACCCTCAACCCCGAGGGTGGACTACTCCCTCCTCATCATGGTGGCCGCCGGGATGATGAACATGGCCACCGGTGATGATTTCCCCCTCCGGCATAGTACCAGAAAGGGTCTAGATTGGTTTTCGGTGTCTACAGAGGCATGCGGCGGCAGAGCTTCTGATCTAGGGTTATTTTTTTTTGGTTTCTGTATTTATAGGAATTTTTGGCGTCGGTCTCACGTCCGGATGGGCCTCGAGGTGAGCACAACCCACCGGGGCATGAGCAAGGGCCCAGGCGCGCCCCGCTGTCTTGTGCCCTACTCCTTCACCTTCTGGTCCTTTTGTTCCAAAAAAACGTCAAAACCTTTCACCTCATTTGGAGAACTTGCATTTCTGCACAAAAAACAACACCACGGTAGTTCTGCTGAAAACAGCGTCAGGCCGGGTTAGTTCCATGCAAATCATACCAAAACCACATAAAATTGTTATAAACATGGCATGAATACTTCATAAATTATAGATACGTTGGAGACGTATCAGATCCCATCTTAGATTTCATGGCCTCAAGCCATTTTGTGGAATCTGGGCTCATCATCGCTTCCTCATAGTTCGTTGGTTCATCATGGTCTAGTAACAAGACTTCCAGAACAGGATTACCATACCACTCTGGTGTTGAACGTACTCTGGTTGACCAACGAGGTTTAGTAGTAACTTGATCTGAAGTTTCATGATCATCATCATTAGCTTCCTCACTAATTAGTCTAGGAATCACTGGAACTAATTTTTGTGATAAACTACTTTCCAATTCGGGAGAAGGTACAATTACCTCATCAAGTTCTACTTTCCTCCCACTCACTTCTTTCAAGAGAAACTCCTTCTCTAGAAAGGATCCATTCTTAGCAACGAATATCTTGCCTTCGGATCTGTGATAGAAGGTGTACCCAACAGTTTCCTTTGGGTATCCTATGAAGACACATTTCTACGACTTGGGTTCGAGCTTATCAGGTTGAAGCTTTTTCACATAAGCATCACAGCCCCAAACTTTAAGAAACAACAACTTGGGTTTCTTGCCAAACCAGAGTTCATAAGGTGTCATCTCAACGGATTTAGATGGTGCCCTATTTAATGTGAATGCAGTTGTCTCTAAAGCATAACCCCAAAACGATAGTGGTAAATCGGTAAGAGACATCATAGATCGCACCATATCCAATAAAGTACAGTTACGACGTTTGGACACACCATTACGCTGTGGTGTTCCGGGTGGCGTGAGTTGTGAAACTATTCCACATTGTTTGAAATGAAGACCAAACTCGTAACTCAAATATTACCCTCTGCTATCAAATCGTAGAAACTTTATTTTATTGTTACGATGATTCTCTACTTCATTCTGAAATTCTTTGAACTTTTCAAATGTTTCGGACTTGTGTTTCATCAAGTAGATATACCCATATCTTCTCAAACCATATGTGAAGGTTAGAAAATAACGAAACCTACCGCGAGCCTCAAAGCTCATTAGACCGCATACAACAGTATGTATGATTTCCAATAAGTCAGTTGCTCGCTCCATTGTTCCGGAGAACGGAGTCTTAGTCATCTTTCCCATCAGGCATGGTTCGCAAGCACCAAGTGATTCATAATAAAGTGATTCTAAAAGTACATCGGCATGGAGTTTCTTCATGCGCTTACACCAATATGACCTAAACGGCAGTGCCACAAATAAGTTGCACTATCACAATCAACTTTGCATATTTTGGCTTCAATATTATGAATATGTGTATCACTGTGATCGAGATTCAAAAAAAATAGACCACTCTTCAAGGGTGCATGACCATAAAAGATATTACTCATATAAATAGAACAACCATTATTCTCTGATTTAAATGAATAGTTGCCTCGCAACAAACAAGATCCTGATATAATGTTCATGCTCAACGCTGGCACCAAATAACAATTATTTAGTTCTAAAACTAATCCCGAAGGTAGATGTAGAGGTAGCGTGCCGACGGCGATCACATTGACTTTGGAACCGTTTCCCACGCGCATCGTCACCTCGTCCTTAGCCAACCTTCGTTTAATCCGTAGCCCCTGTTTCGAGTTACAAATATGAGCAACCGAACCAGTATCAAATACCCAGGCGCTACTACGAGCATTAGTAAGGTACACATCAATAGCGTGTATATCAAATATACCTTTGTTCACTTTGCCATCCTTCTTATCCGCCAAATACTTGGGGCAGTTCCGCTTCCAGTGACCAGTCCCTTTGAAGTAGAAGCACTCAGTTTCAGTCTTGGCTCCAGACTTGGGTTTCTTTCCGGGAGTAGCAACTGGCTTGCTATTCTTCTTGAAGTTCCCCTTCTTTCCCTTGCCCTTTTTCTTGAAACTAGTGGTTTTGGTTACCATCAACACTTGATGCTCCTTTTTGATTTCTACCTCCACATCTTTGAGCATTGCGAAGAGCTTGGGAATTGTTTTCTGCATCCCTTGCATATTATAGTTCATCACGAAGCCTTTATAGCTTGGTGGCAGTGATTGAAGAACTCTGTCAATAACACTATAATCATCAACTGTGACTCCAAGTTGAGTCATGTGGTTTTGGTACCCAGACATTCTGAGTATGTGTTCACTGACAGAACTATTCTCCTCCATTTTCCAGCTATAGAACTTGTTGGAGATTTCGTATCTCTCAACTTGGGCATTTGCTTGAAATATTAACTTCAATTCTTGGAACATCTCATATGCTCCATGACGTTCAAAACTTCTTTGAAGTCCCGATTTTAAACTATAAAGCATGGCACACTGAACTATCGAGTAGTCATCAGATCGAGCTTGCCAGATGTTCATAACGTCAGGAGTTGCTCCTGCAGTAGGCCTGTCACCTAGCAGTGCTTCATCGACATAATTTTTCTGTGCAACAATGAGGATAATCCTAAAGTTACGGACCCAGTCCGTGTAGTTGCTACCATCATCTTTCAACTTAGCTTTCTCTAGGAATGCATTAAAATTCAAGGGAACGGTAGCACGGGCCATTGATCTACAACAACATAGAAAGGCAAAAAACTATCAGGACTAAGATCATGATAAATTAAAGTTCAATTAATCATATTACTACAGAACTCCCACTTAGATAGACATCCCTCAAGTCATCTAAATGATCACGTGACCCAAATCAACTAAACCATGTCCGATCATCATGTGAGATGGAGTAGTTTTCAATGGTGAACATCTTATGTTGATCATATCTACTATATGATTCACGCTTGACCTTTCGGTTTCCATTGTTCCGAGGTCATGTCTGTACATGCTAGGCTTGTCAAGTTTAACCCGAGTATTCTGCATGTGCAAAACTTTCTTACACATGTTGTATGTGAACGTAGACCTTATCACACCCGATCATCACGTGGTGTCTCGGCACGACGAACTGTCGCAATGGTGCGTACTCAGGGAGAACACTTGTACCTTGATATCATGTAAGTGATCATCTTATAATGCTACCGTCGTACTAAGCAAAATAAGAAGCATAACAAGATAAACATCACATGCAATCAAAATATGTGACATGATATGGCCATCATCATCTTGTGCTTTTGATCTCCATCTCCAAAGCATCGTCATGATCTCCATCGTCACCGACTTGACACCATGATCTTCAACGTAGCGTCGTGGTCGTCTCGCCAACTATTGCTTCTACTACTATCGCTAACTCATAGTGATAAAGTAAACCAATTACATGGCGTTCGCAACTCATACAATAAAGAGACAACCATAAGGCTCCTGCCAGTTGCCGATAATTTACAAAACATGGTCATCTCATACAATATCGTATAACTCATCATGTCTTGACCATATCACATCACAACATGCCCTGCAAAAACAAGTTAGACGTCCTCTACTTTGTTGTTGCAAGTTTTACGTGGCTGCTACAGGCTTCTAGTAAGAACCGTTCTTACCTACGCATAAAAACCACAAAGATTTTCGTCAAGTGTGTTGTTTTAACCTTCAATAAGGACCGGCCGTAGTCACACTCAATTCAACTGAAGTTGGAGAAACTGACACCCGCCAGCCACCTTTGTGCGAAGCACGTCGGTAGAACCAGTCTCATGAACGCGGTCATGTAATGTCGGACCGGGCCGCTTCATCCAACAATACCGCTGAATCAAAGTATGAAGTTGGTGGTAAGCAGTATGACTATTATCGCCCACAACTCTTTGTGTTCCACTCGTGCATATCATCTACGCATAGACCTGGCTTATGATGCCACTGTTGGGAACGTAGTATTTCAAAAAAAAAATATCCTACGATCATGCAAGATCTATCTTGGAGAAGCATAGCAACGAGCGGGGAGAGTGTGTCCACGTACCCTCGTAGACCGAAAGAGGAAGCGTTTAGTAACGCGGTTAATGTAGTCGAACTTCTTCACGATCCAACCGATCCAAGTACCGAACGTATGGCACCTCCATGTTCAGCACACGTTCAGCACGATGACATCCCTCGAGCTCTTGATCCAGTGAGGACGAGGGAGAGTTTCGTCAGCACGATGGTGTGGTGACGGTGATGATGAAGTTACCGACGCTGGGCTTCGCCTAAGCACTGCAACGATATGACCGAGGTGTGTAACCATGGAAGAGGGCACCGCACACGGCTAAAAGAGGCTTGTGTGTCTTTGGGGTGCCCCCTCCCCACGTATATAAAGGACGGAGGGAGGAGGAGGCCGGCCAAGGTGTGGCGCACCCAAGGGGGGGAGTCCTACTACAAGTAGGATTTGCCCCCCCCCCCTCCCTTTCCTATTCCTACAAAGAGAAGGGGGGAAACAGGAGGAGGAGAGAAGGAAATGGGGGCGCTCGCCCAACCCTAGTCCAATTCGGTTTGGGCTAGGGGGCACGTGCCTCCACCTGGCTGCTGCCTCCTCTCTTCCAATACGGCCCATGAAGGCCCATTAACCCCCCCAGGGGGTTCCAGTAACCCCTGGTACTCTGGAAAATACCCGATACACTTCGGAACCATTCCGGTGTCCGAATATAACCTTCCAATATATCGATCTTTATGTCTCGACCATTTCGAGACTCCTCGTCACGTCCGTGATCTCATCTGGGACTCTGAACAAACTTCGTTCATCAAAACACATAACTCATAATACAGATCGTCATCGAACATTAAGCGTGCGGACCCTACGGGTTCGAGAACAATGAAGACATGACCGAGACACATCTCCGGTCAATAACCAGTAGCGAAACATGGATGCTCATATTGGATCCTACATATTCTACGAAGATCTTGATCGGTCAAACCGCATAACACCATACGTTGTTCCCTTTGTCATCGGTATGTTACTTGCCCGAGATTCGATCGTCGGTATCTTCATACCTAGTTAATTCTCGTTATCGGCAAGTCTCTTTACTCGTTCCGTAATACATCATCTCGTGACTAACTCATTAGTCATTTGCTTGCAAGGCTTATTATGATGAGTATTACCGAGAGGGCCCAGAGATACCTCTCCGACACTCAGAGTGAAAAATCTTATTCTCGATCTATGCCAACACCACAAACACCTTTGGAGACACCTGTAGAGCATCTTTAAAATCACCCAGTTACGTTGTGATGTTTGATAGCACACAAGGTGTTCCTCCGGTATTCAGGAGTTGCATAATCTCATAGTCAAAGGAACATGTATAAGTCATGAAGAAAGCAATAGCAATAAAACTAAACGAGCATAGTGCTAAGCTAACAGATGGGTCTTGTCCATCACATCATTCTCCTAATGATGTGATCCTATTCATCAAATGACAACACATGTTTATGGTTTAGGAAACACAACCATCTTTGATTATCGATCTAGTCAAGTAGAGGCATACTAGGGACACTCTGTTTTGGTCTATGTATTCACACATGTATCAAGTTTCCAGTTAATACAATTCTAGCATGAATAAAAGACAATTATCATGATATATAAGGAAATATAAATAACAAATTTATTATTGCCTCTAGGTCATATTTCCTTCAGAAGTGTCAAGACCTTGGAGACGACGAGAGTGGGACTTGAGTCGTTGTCGCAAAAGACTTGATTGTCTTCATCCTCATTTACTTGGTGGTGCATTCCCACATGCTCGATAGCTTCCATCTCATCTTCACTCATGGAGTTGTACGTGCCGTCATCGTTGAAGATCATCGTTTGCTTGTTGGTGCATTGGAAAGACTTGTGTCCACGGCCACCACATGTAAAGAACTTCATAGAACTTGTCTTGACGGGATCGCCCGGTGGTGCTGAAGAAGAGGTCTTGTTTTTGTAGTTGCTTGCCGGAGGACGAGTCGAGGAAGGCGTCGCTTGCTTGAAGCTTGACTTGTCGTTGGTACTTTTAGAGGCTCTAGTCAACCAAATCTCACTAGATCAAACAAATTGCAAGAAAATTTTTGGGGCTATTTTTGGTGGGGATTTCCGGATTAGGACAAAAAACAACAAAATCAAGCTCGAAAATGGAGGGTAGGGACTCCAAGATTTGAATCAACCTTGCTCTGATACCAATATGATGTGGGTGGAACCCTAAGAGGGATATTTCCACACTTGGAGGGGAAAAGGAGGATGAACACCAAGAACACAAAGAGGAATTCACTCCAACAAAACCCAATTACACATCCACTAGAATAGCAAACACATAGATCCACAAGAATACATGAACAATCCAAGGAAACAAGCACTAGGTAAAGGTTCTTCCCACTCCTAGAGGAGGTGAGGTCTTGATGATAGTCTTCTCCTTATGGAGGTCTTGAAATCCACAAGGATTCTTCCCTAAAGGGGTCATGATTCACAAGAAGGAAGGAGCAAAGCTCACAATATCTCACATATACTTTGCTAAGTCTAAACGTAACCCTAGGTACGGAATATATAGTCTTGGGGTCGAAGTGGGAGAAGGGGAGCCAAAGATGCAGATTACATCTGTCCATCCTGGGAGGCCCGTGCACACGGGGTAAGTTGGGCCCATGCGCACGGGCGCCCCGTGGGCACAGTACACGCCCATGCACATGGGGTGCTATAGCGTAGCTCCCTGTGTAGCCCATGGGCACGTGGTCTCGGCGGCGCGTGCGCACGAGGTTGCCTGGAACTTTCTGTCCAGCTTCAGTTGGCCTTGTTCTTCCTCCTTGGTGACTTGGGTCACTTCTCCTTGGCATGTGTGATGTTCCACAGCTGCTTGGGAAGGATCCTCTTCGTACCTAATTAGGCATAGAGTATTTTTGTGAGGTAGAAACCAAGTTCCACTTGTATCCATATGCATGTCAACTAGGAAGGATTTCACCTTGGTTTCTATTGCACGTGCTCTAGCTCTTAACATGGGTCCAAGTGGGGCTTGATGTGTTGATGTAGAGTCCATGGGGATGATTGATGGATGCTCTGCATCAGTGGGAGGAAAGTAGAACTTGATGAGGTAATTGTACCTTCTCTCGAATTGGAAAGTAACTGATCACAGAAAACCATTCCCGTGATGCCTACACCAACTAGAGAGGAAGCTAATGATGATGATCATGAAACTTCAGATCAAGTTACTTTAGAACCTCGTAGGTCAACCAGAGCACGACCCGTACCAGAGTGGTATGATAATCCTGTTCTGGAAGTCATGTTACTAGACCATGACGAACCTACGAACTATGAAGAAGCTATGATGAACCTTGATTTTGATAAATGGCTTGAGGCCATGACATTTGAAATATGATCCATGTATTTGGACAAAGTGTGGACTTTGGTGGACTTGCCCGATGATCGGCAAGCCATTGAGAATAAATAGATCTTCAAGAGGAAGATAGACGCTAATGGTAATGTCACTGTCTGCCAAGATCGGCTTATCGCAAAAGGTTTTTGACAAGTTCAAGGAGTTAAAGACGATGAGACTTTCTCACCCGTAGCGATTCTTAAGTATGTTCGAATCATGTTAGCAATTGTCGAATTTTAGGAAATCTGGTAAGTGGATGTCAAAACTGTTGGGGAACGTAGCAGAATTCAAAAAAAATCCTACGCTTCACCAAGATCAATCTAAGGAGTCATCTAGCAACGAGCATAAAGGAGTGCATCTACATACCCTTTGTAGATCGTGAGTGGAAGCGTTCAAGAGAACGTGGATGATGGAGTCGTACTCGTCGTGATCCCTATCACCGATGATCCCAGCGCCGACCGGACGACACCTCCGCGTTCAACACATGTACGGTGCAGCGACGTCTCCTCCTTCTTGATCCAGCAAGGGGGGGAGAGGTTGATGGAGATCCAGCAGCACGACGGCGTGGTGGTGGATGCAACGGGAAAACTGCAGGGCTTCGCCAAGGACCTGCGGGAGGAGGGAGATGTGTAACGGGAGGGAGAGAGGCGCCAGGGGCTGGGGTGCGGCTGCCCTCTCTCCCCCCCACTATATATAGGGGCCAAGGGGGCGCCATCCCTAGGAGATGGGATCTCCTGGGGGGCGGCGGCCAGAGGGGGAGCCTTGCCCCCCAAGGCAAGGGGGGCGCCCCCCACCCCTAGGGTTTCCAACCCTAGGCGCAGGGGGGAGGCCCAAGGGGGTGCGCCAGCCCACTATGGGCTGGTCCCCCTCCCCCTACGGCCCATGGGGTCCTCCGGGATGGGTGGCCCCACCCGGTGGACCCCCGGGACCCTTCCAGTGGTCCCGGTACACTACCGGTGACCCCCGGAACTCTCCCGATGGCAGAAATAGGACTTCCTATATATAATTCTTTACCTACGGACCATTCCGGAACTCCTCGTGATGTCCGGGATCTCATCCGGGACTCCGAACAACATTCGGGTTACCGTGTGCATATATCTCTACAACCCTAGCGTCACTGAACCTTAAGTGTGTAGACCCTACGGGTTCGAGAGACACGTAGACATGACCGAGACGACTCTACGGTCAATAACCAACAGCGGGAACTGGATACCCATGTTGGTTCCTACGTGTTCCTCGATGATCTCATCGGATGAACCACGATGTCAAGAATTCACTCAATCTCGTATGCTATTCCCTTTGTCCATCGGTACAGTACTTGCCCAAGATTCGATCGTCGGTATACCGATACCTTGTTCAATCTCGTCATGGCAAGTCTCTTTACTCGTTTCGTAATCCATCATCCCGTGACTAACTCCTTAGTCACATTGAGCTCATTATGATGATGTCTTACCGAGTGGGCCCAGAGATACCTCTCCGTCATACGGAGTGACAAATCCCAGTCTCGGTTCGTGCCAACTCAACAGACACTTTCGGAGATACCCGTTGCGTACCTTTATAGCCACCCAATTACGTTGTGACGTTTGGCACACCCAAAGTATTCCTACGGTATCCGGGAGTTGCACAACCTCATGGTCTAAGGAAACGATACTTGACATTGGAAAAGCTTTAGCATTACGAACTACACGATCTTGTGCTAGGCTTAGGATTGGGTCTTGTCCATCACATCATTCTCCTAATGATGTGATCCCGTTATCAATGACATCCAATGTCCATGGCCAGGAAACCATGGCCATCTATTGATCAACGAGCCAGTAACTAGAGGCTTACCAGGGACACGTTGTGGTCTATGTATTCACACATGTATCGTTGTTTCCGTACAATACAATTCAAGCATGAATAACAGACAATTATCATGAACAAGGAAATATAATAATAACCATTTTAATATTGCCTCTAGGGCATATTTCCAACAGTCTCCCACTTGCACTAGAGTCAATAATCTAGTTACATTGTGATGAATCGAACACCCATAGAGTTCTGGTGTTGATCATGTTTTGCTCGTGGAAGAGGTTTAGTCAACGGATCTGCGACATTCAGATCTGTATGCACTTTACAAATATCTATGTCTCCATCTTGAACATAATTCCGGATCGAGTTGAAATGGCGCTTGATGTGCTTGGTCTTCTTGTGAAACCTGGGCTCCTTGGCAATGGCAATAGCTCCAGTGTTCTCACTGAAGAGAGTCATTGGGCTTGATGCGCTTGGAATGACTCCTAGGTCGGTGATGAACTCCTTCATCCAGACTCCTTCCTGCGCTGCTTCACAAGCAGCTATGTACCCCACTTCACATGTAGAATGCGCCACGACGCTCTGCTTGCAACTACACCAGCTGACTGCCCCACCATTCGAAATATACACGTATCCGGTTTGTGACTTGGAGTCATCCAGATCTGTGTCGAAGCTAGCATCGATGTAACCCTTTACGACGAGCTCTTCGTCACCTCCATAAACGAGAAACATATCCTTTGTCCTTTTCAGGTACTTCAGGATGTTCTTGACCGCTGTCTAGTGTTCCATACAGGGATCACTTTGGTACCTCCCTACCAAACTTATGGCAAGGTTCACATCAGGTCTGGTACACAGCATGGCATACATGATAGAACCTATGGCTGAGGCATAGGGGATGACACTCATCTTTTCTTTATCTTCTGCCGTGGTCGGGGATTGAGCCGTGCTCAATCTCATACCTTGCAATATAGGCAAGAACCCTTTCTTGGACTGATCCATATTGAACTTCTTCAATATCTTATCAAGGTATGTGCTTTGTGAAAGACCAATGAGGCGTCTCGATCTATCTCTATAGATCTTGATGCCTAATATGTAAGCAGCTTCTCCAAGGTCCTTCATTGAAAAACTCTTATTCAAGTAGGCCTTTATGCTCTCCAAGAATTCTATATCATTTCCCATCAGCAATATGTCATCCACATATAATATGAGAAATGCTACAGAGCTCCCACTCACTTTCTTGTAAATACAGGCTTCTCCCCAAGTCTGTATAAAACCAAACGCTTTGATCACATCATTAAAGCGAATATTCCAACTCCGAGATGCTTGCACCAGCCCGTAGATCGAGCGCTGGAGGTTGCATACCTTGTTAGCATTTTCAGGATCGACAAAACCTTTTGGCTGCATCATATACAGTTCTTCCTTGAGGAAGCCATTAAGGAATGCCGTTTTGACGTCCATCTGCCATATCTCATAATCATAGAATGCGGCAATTGCTAACATGATTCGGACGGACTTCAGCATCGCTACGGGAGAGAAAGTCTCGTCATAGTCAATCCCTTGAACTTGTCGATAACCTTTAGCGGCAAGCCGAGCCTTATAGATGGTCACATTACCATACGCGTCAGTCTTCTTCTTAAATATCCATTTATTTTCTATGGCGCGCCGATCATCGGGCAAGTCCACCAAAGTCCATACTTTGTTTTCATACATGGATCCTATCTCGGATTTCATGGCTTCAAGCCATTTGTGGAATCCGGGACCGCCATTGCTTCTTCATAGTTCGAAGGTTCACCGTTGTCTAACAACATGATTTCCATGACAGGGTTGCCGTACCACTCTGGTGCGGAACGTGTCCTTGTGGACCTTCGAAGTTCAGTAGTAACTTGATCTGAATCTTCATGATCATCATCATTAACTTCCTCCCCTGTCGGTGCAGGCACCTCAGGAACAATTTCCTGCGCTAAGCTACTTTCCGGTTCGGGAGGGGTTACTGTCACCTCGTCAAGTTCTACTTTCCTCCCACTCACTTCTTTCGAGAGAAACTCTTTCTCCAGAAAGGATCCATTCTTGGCAACGAAGACCTTGCCTTCGGATCTGAGGTAGAAGGTGTACCCAATCATTTCCTTTGGGTATCCAATGAAGACACATTTTTCCGATTTGGGTTCGAGCTTTTCAGGTTGAAGTTTCTTGACATAAGCATCGCAACCCCAAACTTTCAGAAACGACAGCTTAGGTTTCTTGCCAAACCAAAGTTCATACGGTGTCGTCTCAACGGATTTTGACGGAGCCCTATTTAAAGTGAATGCGGCAGTCTCTAAAGCATAACCCCAAAAAGATAGCGGTAAGTTGGTGAGAGACATCATAGATCCCACCATGTCCAACAGAGTACGATTTCGACGTTCGGACACACCATTACACTGAGGTGTTCCGGGCGGTATCAATTGTGAAACAATTCCACAGTTCCTTAGGTGTGTGCCAACTTCATGACTTAAATATTCACCCCCACGATCCGATCGTAAGAACTTTATTTTTCTGTCACGTTGATTCTCAACCTCATTCTGAAATTCCTTGAGCTTTTCAAAGGTCTCAGACTTGTGTTTCATTAAGTAGACATACCCATATCTACTTAAGTCATCTGTGAGGGTGAGAACATAACGGTAGCCTCCGCGAGCTTCAACACTCATTGGACCACACACATCGGTATGTATGATTTCCAATAAGTTGGTCGCTCGCTCCATTGTTCCGGAGAATGGAGTCTTGGTCATCTTGCGTAAGAGGCATGGTTCGCACATGTCAAATGATTCATAATCAAGAGACTCTAGAAGTCCATCTGCATGGAGCTTCTTCATACGTTTGACACCAATATGACCAAGGCAGCAATGCCACAAGTATGTGGGACTATCATTATCAACTTTACATCTTTTGGCATTCACACTATGAATATGTGTAACATCACATTTGAGATTCATCAAAAATAAACCATTGACCAGCGGGGCATGACCATAAAACATATCTCTCATATAAATAGAACAACCATTATTCTCAGATTTAAATGAGTAGCCATCTTGCATCAAACGAGATCCAGATACAATGTTCATGCTCAAAGCTGGTAATAAATAATAATTATTAAGGTTTAAAACTAATCCTGAGGGTAGATGTAGAGGTAGCGTGCCGGCGGCGATCACATCGACCTTGGAACCATTCCCGACGCGTATCGTCACCTCGTCCTTCGCCAGTCTCCGCTTATTCTGCAGCTCCTGCTTTGAGTTACAAATGTGAGAAACTGCACCGGTATCAAATACCCAGGAGCTACTACGAGCGCTGGTAAGGTACACATCAATAACATCTATATCATATATACCTTTGATGTTGCCGGCCTTCTTATCTGCTAAGTATTTGGGGCAGTTCCGCTTCCAGTGACCCGTTCCCTTGCAATAAAAGCACTCAGTCTCAGGCTTGGGTCCATTCTTTGGCTTCTTTCCGGCAACTGGCTTACCGGGCGCGGCAACTACTTTGCCGTCCTTCTTGAAGTTCTTCTTACCCTTGCCCTTCTTGAACTTAGTGGTTTTATTCACCGTCAACACTTGATGCTCTTTCTTGATCTCCACCTCCGCTGATTTCAGCATTGAATACACCTCGGGAATGGACTTCTCCATCCCTTGCATATTGAAGTTTAACACGAAGCTTTTGTAGCTAGGTGGGAGCGACTGAAGGATTCTGTCAACGACCGCTTCGTCTGGGAGATTCATTCCCAACTGAGACAAGCGATTGTGCAACCCAAACAACTTGAGTATGTGCTTGCTGACAGAACTATTCTCCTCCATCTTACAACTGTAGAATGCGTTGGAGACGTCATATCTCTCAACTCGGGCATGAGCTTGGAAAACCATTTTCAACTCTTGGAACATCTCATATGCTCCGTGGTGCTCAAAACGCTTTTGGAGCCCCGATTCTAAGTTGTAGAGCATGCCGCACTGAACCAGGGAGTAATCATCACAACGTGACTGCCAAGCATTCATAACATCTTGGTTTGCCGGGGCAGGAGCGTCACCTAGCGGTGCTTCTAGGACATAAGTTTTCTTGGCAGCTATGAGGATGATCCTCAGGTTACGGACCCAATCCGTATAGTTGCTACCATCGTCTTTCAGCTTGGATTTCTCTAGGAACGCGTTGAAGTTGAGGGTGACATGAGCATGGGCCATTTGATCTACAAGACATATGTAAAGAATTTAGACTAAGTTCATGACAATTAAGTTCATCTAATCAAATTTAATGAACTCCCACTCAGATAGACCCTCTCTAGTCATCTAAGTGAAACATGATCCGAATCAACTAAGCCGTGTCCGATCGTCACGTGAGACGGACTAGTCATCAACGGTGAACATCTTCATGTTGATCGTATCTTCTATACGACTCATGTTCGACCTTTCGGTCTTCCGTGTTCCGAGGCCATGTCTGTACATGCTAGGCTCGTCAAGTGAACCCTAAGTGTATTGCGTGTGTAAATCTGGCTTACACCCATTGTATGCGAACGTTAGAGCCTATCACACCCGATCATCACGTGGTGCTTCGGAACAACGATCCTTAGCAATGGTGCACAGTTAGGGGGAACACAATTCTTGAAATTTTTAGTGAGAGATCATCTTATTTACTATCGTCGTTCTAAGCAAATAAGATGATAAACATGATAAACATCACATGCAATCAAATAAAGTGACATGATATGGCCAATATCATTTTGCTCCTTTGATCTTCATCTCCGGGGCACCATGATCATCCTTGTCACCGGAATGACACCATGATCTCCATCATCATGATCTCCATCACCGTGTCTTCATGAAGTCATCTTGCCAAATATTACTTCTACTACTACGGCTAACGTTTAGCAATAAAGTAAAGTAATTACATGGCATTATTTAGTGACACGTAGGTCATACAATAAATAAGACAACTCCTATGTCTCCTGCCGGTTGTCATTCTCATCGACATGCAAGTCGTGATTCCTATTACAAGAACATGATCAATCTCATACATCACATATATCATTCATCACATCTTCTTGGCCATATCACATCACATAGCACATGCTGCAAGAACAAGTTAGACGTCCTCTAATTGGTTTTGCAAGTTTTTTACGTGGCTGCTATAGGTTTCTAGCAAGAACGCTTCTTACCTACGCCAAAACCACAACGTGATACGTCAATTTCTATTTACCCTTCATAAGGACCCTCTTCATCGAATCCAATCCGACTAAAGTGGGAGAGACAGACACCCGCCAGCCACCTTATGCAACTAGTGCATGTCAGTCGGTGGAACCAGTCTCGCGTAAGTGTACGTGTAAGGTCGGTCTGGGCCGCTTCATCCCACGATGCTGCCGAATCAAGATTGGACTAGTAGCGGCAAGAGAATTGAACAAATCAACGCCCACAACTTGTTTGTGTTCTACTCATGCAAGATGCTACGCAAAGACCTAGCTCAGATGCCACTGTTGGGGAACGTAGCAGAATTCAAAAAAATTCCTATGCTTCACCAAGATCAATCTAAGGAGTCATCTAGCAATGAGCATAAAGGAGTGCATCTACATACCCTTTGTAGATCGTGAGCGGAAGCGTTCAAGAGAACGTGGATGATGGAGTTGTACTCGTCGTGATCCCTATCACCGGTGATCCCAGCGCCGAACGGACGGCACCTCTGCGTTCAACACACGTACGGTGCAGCGATGTCTCCTCCTTCTTGATCCAGCATGGGGGGAGAGGTTGATGGAGATCCACGAGCACGACGGCGTGGTGGTGGATGCAACGGGAAAACTGCAGGGCTTCGCCAAGGCCCTGCGGGAGGAGGGAGATGTGTAACGGGGGGGAGAGAGGCGCCAGGGGCTGGGGTGCGGCTGCCCTCTCTCCCCCCCACTATATATAGGGGCCAGGGGGGCGCCGGCCCTAGGAGATGGGATCTCCTAGGGGGGCGGCGGCCAGAGGGGGAGCCTTGCCCCCCAAGGCAAGGGGGGCGCTCCCCAGCCCTAGGGTTTCCAACCCTAGGCGTAGGGGGAGGCCCAAGGGGGTGCGCCAGCCCACTATGGGCTGGTCCCCCTCCCCCTACGACCCATGGAGTCCTCTGGGATGGGTGGCCCCACCGGATGGACCCCCGGGACCCTTCTGGTGGTCCCGGTACACTACCGGTGACCCCCGGAACTCTCCCGATGGCCGAAACTGGACTTCCTATATATAATTCTTTACCTCCGGACCATTACGGAACTCCTCATGATGTCCGGGATCTCATCCGGGACTCCGAACAACATTCGGGTTACCGTGTGCATATATCACTACAACCCTAGCGTCATCGAACCTTAAGTGTGTAGACCCTACGGGTTCGGGAGACAAGTAGACATGACCGAGATGACTCTCCGGTCAATAACCAACAGCGGGATCTGGATACCCATGTTTGTTCCTACGTGTTCCTCGATGATATCATCGGATGAACCACGATGTCAAGGATTCACTCAATCCCGTATGCTATTCCCTTTGTCCATCGGTATAGTACTTCCCCGAGATTCAATCGTCGGTATACCGATACCTTGTTAAATCTCGTCATGGCAAGTCTCTTTACTCGTTCTGTAATCCATCATCCCGTGACTAACTCCTTAGTCACATTGAGCTCATTATGATGATGTCTTACCGAGTGGGCCCAGAGATACCTCTCTGTCATACGGAGTGACAAATCCCAGTCTCGGTTCGTGCCAACTCAATAGACACTTTCGGAGATACCCGTTGCGTACCTTTATAGCCACCCAGTTACGTTGTGACGTTTGGCACACCCAAAGTATTCCTACGGTATCCGGGAGTTGCACAACCTCATGGTCTAAGGAAAAGATACTTGACATTGGAAAAGCTTTAGCATTACGAACTACATGATCTTGTGCTAGGCTTAGGATTAAGTCTTGTCCATCACATCATTCTCCTAATGATGTGATCCCGTTATCAATTACATCCAATGTCCATGGCCAGGAAACCGTGGCCATCTATTGATCAACGAGCCAGTAACTAGAGGCTTACCAGGGACACGTTGTGGTCTATGTATTCAGACATGTATCGTTGTTTCCGTACAATAAAATTCAAGCATGAATAACAGACAATTATCATGAACAAGGAAATATAATAATAACCATTTTATTATTGCCTCTAGGGCATATTTCCAACAAAAACTACATTCCTTAATCGATTTCTGAAAGAAGAGTTGTATATGATGCAACCAGAAGGTTTTGTCGATCCTAAAGGTGCTAACAAAGTGTGCAAGCTCCAGCGATCCATGTATGAACTGGTCCAAGCATCTCGGAGTTGGAATATATGCTTTGATAAGATGATCAAAGCATATGGTTTTATACAGACTTAGGGTGAGGCATGTATTTACAAGAAAGTGAGTGGGAGCACTACAACATTTTTGATAAGTATATGTGAATGATATATTGTTGATCGGGAATGATGTAGAATTTTCTGGAAAGCATAAAGGATTGTTTAAAAGGAGTTTTTTTTTCAATAAAATACCTCGGTGAAGCTACTTACATATTGGGCACCAAGATCTATAGAGACTAATCGAGACACTTGATAAGACTTTCGATTAGTACATACCTCCATAAGATTTTGAAGTAGTTCAAAATGGATCGGTCAAAATTATCCTTAGTAACTGGAGGATTAAGGAAAATGTTTCTCGATTATGGAGGTGATAAAGAGTTCATCGTAAAGAGTTACGCCGATGCAAGCTTTGACACTAATCCAAATGACTCTAAGTATCAATCTGAATGTGTATTAAAAGTGGGAGCAATTAGCTAGAGTAGCTCCATGCAGAGCATTGTAGACATAGAAATTTGCAAAATACATACGGGTCGGAATGTGACAGACCCGTTGACTAAACTTCTCTCACAAAGCAAAACATGATCACACCTTAGTACTCTTTGGGTGTTAATCACATGGTGATGTGAACTAGATTTTTTACTCTAGTAAACCCTTTGGATGTTGGTCACATGGAGATGTGAACTATGGGTGTTAATCACATGACGATGTGAACTATCAATGTTAAATCACATGGCGATGTGAACTAGATTATTGACTCTAGTGCAAGTGGGAGACTGAAGGAAATATGCCCTAGAGGCAATAATAAAGTTGTTATTTTATATTTCCTTATATCATGATAAATATTTAATATTCATGCTAGAATTTTATTAATCGGAAACTTGCTACATGTGTGGATAAATAGACAAAACATCGTGTCCCAAGTAAGCCTCTACTAGACTAGCTCGTTAATCAAAGATGGTTAAGTTTCCTAACCATAGACATGTGTTGTCATTTGATGAACGGGATCACATCATTGGGAGAATGATCTGATGGACAAGACCCATCTGTTAGCTTAGCATTTTGATCGTTTGGTTTTATTGCTATTGCTTTATTCATGTCGAATACATATTCCTCCGACTATGAGATTATGTGATGCGGGGCTAACCCGATCTAGGCCGATCTTTCATGATTGGAGGGATCCCCGAGGATGAGCACGAAGAACATGAGGGGAAATCACGAGGGGAAACAAGAGAAAACACTCAAATCAACAAGAAGAGATCACACATGTGCTATATCCTCAACACAACGAGATACACGGTCCAAATTCAATAAAGGGAAGATACAAGGTAACTAGTTCATCTCCGTGAGGAGGTCTTGAATCCGCGAGGGATCTTCTCCATGAGGAGGTCCCGAATCTGGTGTGGATCTTCTTCGTAGAGGCCGCGATCTCTCGTGGAGTAGAACCACTATGGATGAGCAAAGCTCTAGGTCTCAAATGAGCTAGCACAAAGCTAACCCTAAAAATGAGGAGGAGGGGGTCTATTTATAGTCTAAGCCACGAAGGGGTAAGTGAGGGGGTGAAGGGGTACACGGGCTCAGCCCAAGTCACGCGCACAGGCGAGGTCCGGATGATCCAGATGGTGGCCCATATGATCCGGGTGTCAGGGGTCCGGATGATCCGGGCGACCATCCGGATCATCCGACTTTGTGAGGTTGCTTCGGGTGCCTTCGGGTGCATTTCCTGGATCATCCGGGTCAGGGTCCGGATCATCCGGACGGCGGTCCAGATCATCCAGGCATCTTCTATCTTGCCCTTCTTCTTCTCCGTCTTCGCGTATGCTTCTCTCCTTTGACCGTACTTGCTCCTTAGCTGCTCCATGGTCTTCCTCTTGGTTCTTGGTCATGCATAGCACTTATGTTTGAGGTAGTAGCCATGTCTCACATGTGGTAAGTGAAGGTTCGGAGAGGAGCGAGTTCACCTTGTGTCCAATGGCGTATGCTTGAGGTCTCATCGTATGACCTCTTGGGGCTTGGGGAGTAGTCGTAGTGTACATGGGGATGACCATGGGATGCTCCACGTCATAATGCAACTCTGATAACCCACAAGTACAGGGGATCGAAACAGTTTTCGAGGGTAGAGTATTCAACCCACATTTATTGATTCAACATAACGGAGCAAAAGAATATTCTCAAGTATTAGCAGTTGAGTTATCAATTCAACCACACTTGAAAGACTTAATATCTGCAGCAAGTATTTAGTAGAAAAGTAGTATGGAAGTAACGGTAACGCTGGCAAAAGTAACAGTAGCAGTTTTGCAGTGATTGTAACAGTGGCAACGGAAAAGTAACTAAGCAAAGATCAATAAGTGAAAAGCTCGTAGGCATTGGATCAGTGATGGATAATTATGCCGGATGCGATTCCTCATGCAAAGGTTATAACATAGGGTGACACAGAACTAGCTCCAGTTCATCAATGTAATGTAGGCATGTATTCTTAATATAGTCATACATGCTTATGGAAAAGAACTTGCATGACATCTTTTGTCCTACCCTCCCGTGGCAGCGGGGTCCTATTAGAAACTAAGGGATATTAAGGCCTCCTTTTAATAGAGTACCGGACCAAAGCATTAACACTTAGTGAATACATGAACTCCTCAAACTACGGTCATCACTGGGAGTGGTCCCGATTATTGTCACTCCGGGGTCGCCGGATCATAACACATAGTAGGTGACTATTGACTTGCAAGATAGGATAAATAACTCACATATATTCATGAAAACATAATAGGTTCAGATCTGAAATCATGGCACTCGGGCCCTAGTGACAAGCATTAAGCATAGCAAAGTCATAGCAACATCAATCTTAGAACATAATGGATACTAGGGATCAAACCCTAACAAAACTAACTCGATTATATGGCAAATCTCATCCAACCCATCACCGTCCAGCAAGCCTATGATGGAATTACTCACGCACGGCGGTGAGCATCATGAAATTGGTGATGGAGGAAAGTTGATGATGACGACGGCAACGATCTCCTCTCTCCGGAGCCCCAAACAGACTCCAGATCAGCCCTCCCGAAGAAGATTAGGGTTTGGCAGCGGCTCTGTTACATAAAACGTGATGAATCCTTGTCTCTGATTTTTTTTTCTACCCGAAAGTGAATATATGGAGTTGGAGTCGAGGTCGGTGGAGCCTTAGGGGGTCCACGAGACAGGGGGCGCGCCCCACCCTCGTGGAAAGGGTGTGGGCCCCCTGGTCTTGACTCTTTCGCCAGTATTTTTTATAAATTCCAAAAATATTCTCCGTGGGTTTTCAAGTCATTTCGAGAACTTTTATTTCTGCACAAAAATAACCCCATGGCAATTCTGCTGAAAACGGCATCAGTCTGGGTTAGTTCCATTCAAATCATGCAAGTTAGAGTCCAAAACAAGGGCAAAAGTGTTTGGAAAAGTAGATATGTTGGAGACGTATCATCTCCCCCAAGCTTAAACCTTTGTTTGTCCTCAAGCAATTCAGTTGACAAACTGAAAGTGATAAAGAAAAACTTTTACAAACTCCGTTTGCTCTTGTTGTTGCAAATATGTAAAGCCAACATTCAAGTTTTCAGCAAAGATTATTAACTAACCACATTCACAATAACATTTAGGCCTCATGTTTACTCATATCAATGGCATAATCAACTAGCGAGCAATAATAATAAACCTTGGATGACAACACTTTCTCAAAGCAATCATAATGTAATATAACAAGATGGTATCTCGCTAGCCCTTTCTGAGACCGCAAAACATAAATGCAGAGCACCTCTGAAGATCAAGGACTGACTAGACATTGTAATCCATGGTAAAAGAGATCCAGTCATACTCAATGTAAATTAATAGCAATGCATGCAAATGACAGCGGTGCTCTCCGACTGGTGCTTTTTAATAAGAGGATGATGACTCAATATAAAAGTAAATATATAGACCCTTCGCAGAGGGAAGCAGGGATTTGCAGAGGTGCCAGAGCTCGAATTTTGAAACAGAGGTAAATAATATTTTGAGCGGCATACTTTCATTGTCAACATAAAAACCAAGAGTTCTCGATATCTTCCATGCTACACATATTATAGGTGGTTCCCAAACTGAATGGTAAAGTTTATACTCCCCCACCACCAACAAGCACACTCCACGGCTGGCCCGAAACAACGGGTACCGTCAATACCAACAACAGTCCTGGGGGAGTTTTGTGTAATTATTTTGATTTGATTTGAGCATGAGACTGGGCATCCCGGTTACCGGCCATTTTCTCGTGAATGATGAGCGGAGTCCACTCATCATGAGAATAACCCACCTTGCATGGAAGATATAGACAGCCCTAGTTGATACATGAGCTATTTGAGCATACAAAACAGAATTTCATTTGAAGGTTTAGAGTTTGGAACATACAAATTTACTTGGAACGGCAGGTAAATACCGCATATAGGAAGGTATGGTGGACTCATATGGAATAACTTTGGGGTTTATGGAAGTGGATGCACAAGCAGTATTCCCGCTTAGTACAAGTGAAGTCTAGAAAGAGACTGGGAAGCGACCACCTAGAGAGAGACAACAGTCATGAACATGCATTAAGATTAATCAACAATGAGTGCAAGCATGAGTAGGATATAAATCACCATGAACATAAATATCATGGAGGCTATGTTGATTTTGTTTCAACTACATGCGTGAACATGTGCCAAGTCAAATCACTCGAATCGTTCAAAGGAGGATACCACCCTATCATACCACATCACAACCATTTTAATAGCATATCGGCACGCAAGGTAAATTATTATAAACTCCTAGCTAATTAAGCATGGCATGAGCAACTATAATCTCTAATTGTCATTGCAAGCATGTTTCATTCATAATAGGCCGAATCAGGAACGATGAACTAATCATATTTACAAAAACAAGATAGGTTGAGTTCATACCAGCTTCTATCATCTCAATCAGTCCATCATATATCATCATTATTGCCTTTCACTCACACGACAAAATGGTGTGGATAATAATAATAGTGCACGTGCATTGGACTAAGCTAGAATCTGCAAGCATTTAATACAAGGGAGAAGACAAGGTACTATGGCTCTTGGTTAAATCAACAATAATGCATATGAGAGCCACTCAACATTTTCATCATGGTCTTCGCCTCTTGACCCCCAAATAAAAGAAAAGAAATAAAGCTATAGGGGTGGATTAATGAGCTGCTCGGCTCGTTAAGCTCGTGCTCGTTAAGCTCGTGCTCGTTAAGGTTGTGCTCGTTAAGCTCGTTAAGATTAACGAGCAGAAAACTTTGCTCGGCTCGGTTCGTTTGAAGCTCATTAAGCTTGTGAGCACTCGCGAGCGCTCGTTAACAGATTCTGATGACTTATGGTCTATAGGATGAGTGTTTATATGTGGTTTTAAGAAGAAAAATGGTGACTACAAAATGAAATGCACTAGTTTTGTACCTCATATGTAGATTAGATTGTATAAATGGGTTGAGGTGCTATGAAATTGTTGTCAATTAAGATGAAAATATGTGTTGTGTTGTTACTAATGAGCTTAACGAGCTACTCGTGAAACTCGTTAGCTCGTTCGTTAAGCTCATTAAGCTTAACGAGCTGAAATCAATGCTTGGCTCTGTTCATTAAGAAGCGAGCCACGAGCTTAACGAGCCGAACTATCGAGCGCTCATTATGCTCGCGAGCTACAAGCTTTTGGTCGGGAAAGCTCCCAACAAGCAAAAGAAGAGCGAGAAATCTTTTTGGGTTTTCTTTTAATTACTACTACTACGGGCATGGCAGTGAACTAGCTAAAAGCTACAACTAATTTTTTGGTTTTTCTTAAGGTTTTTCAGACACACAAGAAGAAGGCTTAGAAAAGAAAATAAACTAGCATGGATAGTACAATGAAAAAGTATGAGCACCGACAACTGGAATGAGTGTGTGAACATGAATGTAATGTCGGTGAGAAATACGTACTCCCCCAAGCTTAGGCCTTTGGCCTAAGTTGGTCTATGGCCACTGCTGGCCTGGCGGATATCTAAAGTCGTAGTTGGGGTTGTACTGCGATGCAGCGGCTATTGCCTGATGAGCTGCAGCTTGGAGACGAGCCGCCTTCGTCGTCTCCTCATACTGATTCGCCTCCTCCCTGGTTATAACATATCTCCTTTTTGCCTGAAAGTCAAAGAAAGTAGGAGCAGGGAGAGCAATATGGATAGTGCGACGTCTGTCAAAGATTAGTCGATATTGGAGGAATTGTTCATTCCTCTCAACAAACTGATGGCGAACCATAGCATTATAATCTAGATAAGCAGGAGGCAACATCTTCTCCTCCTTCTCATAATGCCTAATAGGTATTTTAAAATGTTCAGCAAGGCATGAAGCAAAGATGCCTCCGAAGATGGGGCCCTTTGTACGATTCAGACTTAATCATTTAGCAATAATAACGCCTAAGCTAAAAGTGGTATCGCGAAACAAAGCATGGCGCAAAATGACAATATTAGGGGCACTAAGATTTCCACTGTTCCCGCGACCAATTAAGCATCTACTAGCAAATATTGCAAAGTAACGTAGAACAGGAAAATGTATACTAGTAATTCTTGCATCTGAAACTTTCCTCGTTTCCCCTACAGCAATTGTATCAATAAACCCCTCCACATCATTACGATGTGGTTCCTCTATGCTGCCCGCAAAGGGTATCTCACAGACTTGACAAAAATCATATAGTGACATCTCCTTAACCTCATCGTATAAATGAAAGTCCACTGAAGGTGGTGATTTCTTAGCATGGAAATAAAAACTTTGCACGAAAATATTAGTGAGTAGAATATACTATTCACGCGGGTCGTGGAGGAAGTCGGTGAGGCCTGCATTCTCAGCCAAGTAATAAAAATCATCATAAACTACGACGGCTCTCAAGAACTCATCACAAGGCCATTCACATGGTCGAACTTCCACAGTGCTAGGAAGATTGTATTTGTGCTTTGTATTCTCCTCATTCCGCTTATCCTCCGAGCTTCAGCTCGAAGAGCCTCTCAACAATCTCCTCAACATTTTCTTCCTCTGAAAAATTTCTGAAATTTTTAGTGACTCAAAACAAAAAGTGAACCAAACTCAACAAGATTGATAGCAACTACTCCCACAAGTGCCTAGAGGCTATATCATGCATTAGAACTACTTTTGACCACATAAATTTGACATGCAAGCTCAAGAATAGGATCACCTAAGCAGCAAAAATTTGTAATAAATAAAGCACTAGAACAAAAACTACTTGGACCATTGGAGGAGTCACATACCGAAGAACAATCTCCCCAAATAGTTTTCTGAATGGAGCTTTGAGCAAGGAGATCGAAAATGCCAGCAAGATGAGCTAGAACACGGGTTTGAGCTATGGGAGGATTTTTTCTGGAGGAAGATGAAGTGTGTGGGTGCTGGAATAAGTGGAGGGGGCCACGTGGGGCCCACGAGGCAGGGGGAGCGCCCAGGTGGGTGGGCGCGCCCTAGACCCTCGTGGCCAGGTGGTGTGGCCCCCGATGTGTTCTCAGTGCCAAATATTCTTAAATATTCTACAAAAAATCATATTTCATTTTTGGGACATTTGGAGAACTTTTATTTTCGGGGTATTTTTATTGCAAGGATAATTCAGAAAACAGAGAGAGAATACTATTTTTGCTTTATTTAATCTAAATAACAGAAAGTAAAAAGAGGGTACATAGAGTTGTGCTTTCTAACTTCATCCATCTCATGCTCATCAAAAGGAATCCATTAACAAGGTTGATCAAGTCTTGTTAACAAACTCTTTCCGAATAACATGAAAACGGAGAATTTTTGAATAACACTAGGTTGCCCCAACGGGGATATGTATTTCTCCAACAATAAGAATATCACATTTCTTCTTGACAGTATGAAGAGGGAATTCAAAACCTCCAACAGTAATCATTGAATTATTTCCAATAGAATTGATATTGTGGACTTGAGGTTGTTTCCTCGGAAAGTGTACCGTATGCTCATTACCATTATCATGAAAAGTGACATTGCCTTTGTTGCAATCAATAACAGCCCATGCAGTATTAAAAAAAGGGTATACCAAGGATAATCGACATACTATCATCCTTGGGAATATCAAGAATAACAAAGTCCTTTAAAATAGTAACGTTTACAACCACAACAAGCACATCCTCACAAATACCGACAGGTATAGCAGTTGATTTATCGGCCATTTGCAAAGATATTTCAGTAGGTGTCAACTTATTCAAATAAAGTCTATGATATAAAGAGAGAGGCATAACACTAACACCGGCTCCAAGATCACATAAAGCAGTTTTAACATAGTTTATTTTAATGGAGCATGGTATAGTTGGTACACCTAGATCTCCTAGTTTCTTTGGTGTTCCACCTTTAAAAGTATAATTGGCAAGCATGGTGGAAATTTCAACCTCCGATATCTTTCTTTTATTTGTCACGATATCTTTCATATACTTAGCATAAGGATTTGTTTTAAGCATATCAGTCAAACGCATACGCAAAAAGATAGGTCTAATCATTTCAGCAAAGCACTCAAAGTCCTCATCATCCTTTTTCTTGGATGGTTTAGGAGGAAAAGGCATGGGCTTCTGAACCCATGGTTCTCTTTCTTTACCGTGCTTCCTAGCAATGAAGTCTCCTTTATCATAACATTGATTCTTTGATTGTGGGTTATCAAGATCAATAGCAGGTTCAATCTCTACATCATTGTTATTTCTAGGTTGAGCATCGTCATGAAAATCATTATCAACATTATCACTAGGTTCATGTTCATTACCAGATTGTGTTTTAGCATCAGAAATAGAAATATCATTGGGATTCTCAAGTGTGTCAACAACAGGTTCACTAGAAGCATGCAAAGTCCTATCATTTTTCTTTTTCTTCTTCTTAGAAGGACTAGGTGCATCAACATTAGTTCTCTTAGGGTGTCTGTCAGGGACATTACTACTAGGTATAAACCGCCCAGGAGGGGCCGGTTTATACCTATCAAGATTACTTCTATTAAGGCCCAGCGGAGCATGGGATAATGCGCTTTACTCCAGAAGATTTAGAGCCCAAGAGGTGTTAAGGCCCATGATTTGTAAACCGCCATACGCGTGTAACTTGTGATGTAAGATAGGAAAGATAGAGACTGAGCCGGACATGTTTATGAACCGGCTCCGGGACTCTGTAAACCGGACCGGGCGTCACCTCGTGTATATAAAGGGACGACCCGACGACAGTTCAAGGGGAGAACAACAACTCGAGACACAAGCAAAGCGTATTCGCTCCCTGGTCATCGAAACCCTAGCAATATTACACCAAACTAGACGTAGGCTTTTACCTTCATCGAAGGGGCTGAACTAGTATAAACCCTTGCGTTCTTGTCCGCTTTAACCCCTTTAAGCTAACCCGTAGCGATGGCCTCACGACTAAGTCCTTTTGCTAGGACATCTGCCGTGACAAAACCATGATAGTTGGCGCCCACCGTGGGGCTATCGCACGATGGTTTCGAGTTCTTGAAGGGCAGCGTTGAAGGACTCAAGGGCCGGATGACTAAGAGTCGTCGCGGCAAGATCTACATCGACGACGCAAGCTAGGGGCCCGAGGTCGATCCAATCGAATATGGGTACCGGGTCCCCTTTGGCGGCATTCATGTCTTCATCGGCAAGATCGGCGAACCGGGCCCTGAGCCGGACATCTTCCCCAACATCGTCGAGTCGGCTCAGCGTGCGAGACCTGCCCGGATTTGGCCCGCCATGAAGCACTTCTTCGTCGGAGCAGTTCGAGGAGCGCAAGCTGAAGATGGATCAGATTCCGGTGGCGAGACCGTTGCCTATTCCGGCGACGAGTCGTCCTCTGGAGAAACAGAATCTTTATACCTATTGCAAGATGGCCGGTCTGGGGGCTGTTCCGATGGTGATAGTATTCCGGACCCCATGGATCCACCAAACCGGGTCGCTGTCTTCATGGCCGGATCACAACCTGTGCAACAGTCATCAACTACGGCGGCATTAACATCGAACACAACGGCGGCTAGGGCTGGAGGCCATGTTCCGTCGCCGGCTGAAATTTTGTCTACCATAGTCGACACTTTGATAGCACTATTAACTGCAGAGGTAGCCTAGGCCGATAAGGAACAACATGATGCAGAAGTTGCTCAGGTGAAGGGCTAGATAGATCAGGCAAAATTGGACTTAGCTGCTGAGAATACCAGGATGGTTGCAAGGCAGGCCGAACTGGACGCTCAGGCTTACCGGCTCATGTTAGATCAGACCGCTTCGCACGAGGTAATGAGGAGAAGGCAACGATCTCGCCTATCGCCGGTTTACGAGGCCAGGAACCTTTTCAATACGCCGGGAGCAGGAACCAGTAACCAACCGGAGGCAAACCGGGGAGGAGTGCCTGGCACAGGAGCATCAGTCCAGCCACAGGCTGCGGAGCCAACCCGCCAGGTCATTCCATCACAGCGTGTACCTACCCCTCCCGGTCATTACTCCAACCCATTGGATAACATAGTTGTCGCCGCTTCACGACTGGCCACTCTTCCCATTGAGGGAGAATCCCCCGTAGCAGTGGAGGCACGGCGGGCTAGGGAATTTCTGGAGACCGCTTTAACTCAGCAGCAAGCTTATTCGCACAGCCGTGAGAGGATTCACTCCACCCCTCGCCCAAGCCGGAGTTATAGCAGGCACTTAGATGAACCAACCGTGTCAAGCAGCGCGCGGAATGGTAACCCGGCGCGGAAGGATAACCCGGCGGGAGGAGGTGCAAACGCTCAAGACGTGGTTGATCAGGGCAGACAGCGCCGGGAGGCCGAGTTAGCAGCACAGTACGAAGCCTGTCAGCTCACGCCGGTTCGCCCGTCTACCATAGTTGAACCGGGGGTTACATCCAGCTCTTTGGGAGTCCCATGCCTTATGCCCGCTTTACGCAATGTGAAACTGCCCAAGGACTTCAAAGGGCCGCACAAGGTGCCCAACTATACCGCGGATCTGTCCCTAGAAGCTTGGGTGGAAAGCTACAAGATGGCAATGGAGATGCTTGACGTAGATGATGCGGCGTGTGCAAAGTACTTCACCATGATGCTGGAGGGCACGGCTCGCACCTGGCTAAAAGGGTTACCACAGAATTCCATCGGATCATTGATACGTCCAAAACGTATCTATAATTTCTGCTTGCTCCATGCCTCTTTTGTGTGATATTGCTATGATATTTATGCACTTCCATACACTTTTGATCATATTTGGACTAACCTATTAACTCAGTGCACCTCAGTGCCAGTTTCTGTTTTCTGCTGTTTTTGTATTTCAGGTTTTCCCAGTACTTAAATTGCCAGAAAAATTCCGGGAAAATATATAAAAAATCAGCGCTCCAGAAGCTTCCGTGCGGCCAAAGTACGGACGAAGGGGGGGCACCAGGGCTCCAGGCGCCCTGGGGGCGCGGCCCCCCTCCTGGCCGCGCCGGGGGGGGCGCCTGGTCCCCCCTGACCTCCGCTGATGCCCCCCTTTGGCATATATTTACAACGCGTCCCGAAACCCTCGAGGACGGAACCCTTTTTCGCGATCTCATCTCTGTTCTGCCGCCGCCGCACTTCCAAGATCGGGAGCACCAGGAGAACTCTTCCCGGCACCCTGCCGGAGGGGAGGATAACCACCGGGAGCTTCTCCACCACCATGGACGCCTCCCGGATGAGTTGTGAGTAGTCTCCCTTGGACCATGGGTCCATGACCAGTAGCTATGTGATGTTCTCCTTCCCTCTTTGTCCTTCACCGCTTAGACCTCGTGAGCTGCCCTACATGATCGAGGCACATATGTAATCCTTATGCTGTTGCTATGATGAGTTTGCTGGGATCCGATGGATTATGAGATTATGTTCAGATTGTGTGTGAGTAATATATTTGATTTACCTCTTTTATATTTATGTTCTTGAGTAATTCTTGCATGTTCTCCGTTGCTGTTTATTCCTTTGGCCAAGTAGTAGGTAGTAACTCCAAGAGGGAACGTTATGCTTTATTGTGGGTTCATGCCCCTCGATGACTAGCTTGAGTGACAGAAACATGAGTCTAGGGGATGTGTTGTTGCCACAAGGGGGGAAACAACGGTGCTTGTACTTGCGGGTGCAAGGATTGTTTACTTTACGCAAAGTTCTTTTAATGCAGTTGTCTGTTGCTTTGAGTTTACACTATGGGTGGGACTCGCAACTTAATACCAGCGAGATGTTCTGGATAGATATCTCAAGGTGGATGATTAGTAGTAGATGCAGATGGATTTCAGTCTACTTGCCTTGGCGTACCGCCCATGCTTTTGAGCCTCTACCTTTCTTTGCAGCATAGTTAGCATTGGTTTGCGCACATAATCCTGTCAATTGCCCAGCTGTAATTCGTTTACCTCGCTTAGCTGTTTTATCGTCTTTTGGGAGAGAGACATCACTAGTGAACATCATGGGACCCCGGTCCATATTACCATCACTGATCACACCCGTTATTAACTTTCCTGTTCTTACTTACTAGTTGCAGTCATACCTATCACTATTATCTCTTGCGTTTGATCCTTTGTAAACGACAAGGCCGGAGGGATTGACAACCTCTATGTACTCGTTGGGAGCAAAGTTATTTGTATCTGTGTGCAGGTCCTGTCAATCGCTAAGTATCTGGCGCTGTTAGCAGTTGACACCTTCTTGTTGAACCTCGGAGTCTCAGGGGAATTCGATCCTTAGTATCTTTGCTAAGGGAAAACTACCGCTACACTGCATCTCAAACCTTCCACTTGGGGTAACCAACGAGGGGCGAGAAGCCATCAATCATGGGCTGAGTTACAGCGCCGGTTTATCAATAACTTCAAAGACACATGTAAGCATCCCATGTCCATCATGGACTTGGCGTCCTGCGTTCAAGGTGAAAACGAATCAACGAGTCATTGGGTACGTCGGGTGTCAGAAATCTTACACTCCTCAGACCGCATCAATCCAGACACAACAGTAGTTACTTTGGAGGGCAACTGCCGGTTTGAACCTCTGAAACTGAAGCTGGGATGACTCAAATGTCATTGTGATGACATGGGGACACTCATGGGGGCCCTGGTGAAGTATGCAAATTCGAATAGTGCCAAATATTCGGAATCTGATGATGAGAAGTCAGGAAGGCAAAGAAGAGCGGTAAAGCGCCGCAGCCTAGCCCGGCGAGTCAAGGATATAACGGTAAGCGTAAGGCGGATAGTAATTCAGATTTTGTGGCTAACACTAATGCTCAGGAGAATGGCCAGCGCCGCAAGGGTAGACCGCCCCCGCGAGGTAGGAGACCGCCCATTAATCTAGAGCGCCAGATGAATATACCTTGCCCAAGGCACGGTACGCGGGAAAAGTCAGCCACGCACCTCTGGAAGGACTGTTTTATTATGATGGAAATCATGAACCGGTCCCAATATGATCATGGATCATCCGGCGGTGCAGGCCCCGGTTTTCATTGGCCGGGTTATCAAGGTGGAGGATCCGGTTCAGGGTTCCAAGGTAACCACAATAATCACAGCAACCAGAATGGGCATAATCAGCATAGACAGCAGCACGACCAGGGTGGTTATAATAATCAGGGCAATCAACAGCAACATCAACAGCAGCAATCAGAATATCAGAGTAATCCGAAGCAGTTGAGTAGTGGGAAGTATCACATCTTCACCACAAGTTTATGTAAACGTGATCAGAAAGTTCACAAGAGGGCAGTACATTCCGTTGAACCGGCGGTGCCACGCTACCTGTGTTGGTCAGAACAGCCCATTGTGTGGAGTCGAGAGGACCACCCGCCCCAGGTTGATAATCCAGGTCAACTGGCTCTAGTTGTGGCACCTCAAGTTGGGGGCTATAAGTTCACTAAGGTGCTTATGGACGGATGAAGCAGCATCAACATTTTGTATTAAGAGACTTTTCGTCGCATGGGGTTGACAGACAAAAAGCTTCGGCAGTCTAATATTGTTTTCCACGGCGTAGTGCCTGGTAATTCGGCATATCCACTCGGTAAGATAGACTTGGAAGTCACCTTTGGAGATGAGCAGGACTCGAGGTCCGAAACTTTGACCTTTGAAGTGGTAAAGATCAGGAGCCCGTATCACGCCCTGTTCGGGCGGCCGGTTTATGCTAAATTCATGGCAAGGCCTTGTTATGTTTATCTGCAGCTCAAGATGCTGGGTCACAAGGGAACCATTACGGTCCATGGGAGCCGCAAGATTGCTTTGGAGTGCGAGGAAGGTGATGCAGCTTATGCTGAGGCGGTTTGTGCAACCGAGGAGCTGAAATTTTATAAAGATAATGTTGATCCGGCAGACATGTCTCCGCCGAAGAAGCCAACCACAGAGCATGATCCGGCCTTGAAATTTAAATCAGCTGATGACACCAAGCAGGTTGACTTTGTTCCTGGCGATTCATCCAAGCAGTTCACTATCAGTGCTAACCTGGATCCGAAATAGGAAGGCGCGCTCATCAAGTTCATCCGTGAGAATCGGGACATCTTTGCATGGAAACCTTCTGACATGCCAGGTGTACCGAGGGAACTCGCTGAGCACACTCTTAATATTGGTCCCAAGTTTAAACCGGTCAAACAGTTTCTCCGCCGCTTTAATGAAGAAAGGCGCAAGGCTATTGGTGAAGAAGTGGCCAGGCTTTTGGCAGCAGGCTTCATAGTTGAGGTTTTTCATCCGGAATGGTTGGCTAATCTGATGCTGGTGCTTAAAAATAACGGCACTTGGCGAATGTGTGTTGATTACACAGATCTGAACAAGGCTTGCCCAGCTGATCCCTTAGCCCTCCCCTGTATTGATCAAATCATCGATGCTACGACGGGTTGTGAGCGTTTAAGGTTTTTGGATGCATATTCCGGTTATCACCAGATCAAGATGACAGTTAAGGACCAGGAGAAGACGGCCTTCATAACTCCCTTTGGAGCCTTCTGTTATGTATCTATGCCTTTTGGGCTCAAGAGTGCCCAGGCGACCTATCAACGTTGTGTGCAGAACTATCTTCATGGACAGATTGGGCGGAACGTTCATGCATATGTGGATGACATTGTGGTAAAATCCAGGCTGGAGGAAACATTGATAGCTGACCTGAAGGAAACCTTTGATAATCTCCGGGTCTATAAGATGATGCTTAATCCGGCCAAGTGTGTTTTTGGTGTTCCGACAGGCAAACTCCTTGGGTTTCTGGTGTCAAACCGAGGAATTGAAGCTAATCCGGAGAAGATCAAGGCGATTACATCATTGGCTAAGCCGGCGTGCATCAACGATGTCCAACGCTTGGCGGGCCGCATTGCGGTGCTCAGCAGGTTTATCAGCCGTTTGGGGGAGAAGGCCATCCCGCTTTATCAGATGATGAAAAAGACAGATTGTTTTGTCTATAGTGATGCTGCTGATGCTGCGTTCGAGGATTTGAAGAAGCAATTGGCAGAGCCGCCGGTCCTTGCTGCGCCAGTTGATAATGAGCCGTTGTTGTTATACGTGGCTGCTAATGCCCGAGCAGTAAGCGTTGCCGTCGTGGTAGAGTGCAAGGAGGCAGGAAAAGAATATCCGGTTCAACGGCCGGTTTACTACATTAGCGAGGTGCTCATTGAGTCAAAAATGAGATACCCGCATTGGCAGAAATTGGTGTATGGAGTATTCATGGCAAACCGGAAGCTGAAGCAGTACTTTCAGGGCCATCCAATCACCGTGGTCAGTTCAGCTCCTCTGGGAGATATAATCCAGAACAGGGAGGCGACTGGTCGGGTTGCAAAGTGGGCCATTGAGCTTAGTCCTCGCGGATTAAAGTATGTACCTCGTACTGCAATCAAATCTCAAGCACTGGTGGACTTCATCAATGATTGGACAGAGTTACAAGCACCAGAGGAAAAGTCGGATCATACGTACTGGACTATTCACTTTGATGGATCCAGGCAATTGGAGGGCTCGGGGGCTAGAGTCGTATTAACTTCCCCACAAGGTGATAAGTTCTGTTATGTCCTCCGTTTAATGTTCCCTTGTACTAACAATGCAGCTGAGTATGAAGCTCTCCTCCATGGTCTGCGAATGGCTAAGGAGATGAATTTAAGCCGGGTTAAATGTTTTGGCGATTCAGACCTAGTGGCGCAACAGGTATCTGGCAAGTGGGATTCCAAGGATCCACTTATGGCAGCATATCGTCGAGAGGTGGATGCTGTTGCGGGACACTTCAAGGGTTATCAGGTGGATCATGTGGACCGGCGAAAGAATGAAGCGGCCGACGCATTAAGCCGGCTAGGTTCTCAACGTAAACCGGTGCCACCTAATGTCTTCCTGGACGTATTTCATAATTCGTCGGTGAAATTGCTTTCAGAAGAGGACTTGGCTATTCCTGATCCAGAGGCCCAATTAGTGGCGGCGCTTCATGTTATCCCGGATTGGACGGTCCCGTATTTGGCGTACATGAACCAAGGCGAGTTACCTGAAGATGAAGTCTTGGCTAGGCAGATAGTCCGGCAATCCAAGTCAATGACTATTGTCGATGGAGAACTACATCACTACACCGTATCAGGGGCGTTTCAACGTTGTGTATCGCCAGACAAAGGCCGTGATATTCTTAGAGAATCCACGAAGGAGATTGTGGTCATCATGCCGGTTCAAAATCCTTGGTGGCTAAAGCTTTTCGTCGTGGGTTCTACTGGTTGACGGCTCATGCCGACGCAGATGATTTGGTCAGAAAATGTGATGCCTGCCAGAAATTCTCATGACGTGCTCATATACCGGCTCAGGAATTGAGGATGATTCCAATTGCTTGGCCATTTGCGACTTGTGGGCTTGACATGGTCGGACCTTTTAAGAGATCCCCAGATAAGAAGACCCACCTTTTGGTGGCGGTGGGTAAGTTTACCAAATGGGTTGAAGCGGAACCAGTCAGTAAGTGTGATGTAGCAACGGCGGTTCAATTCATCAAGAAGGTGATTTTCCGGTTTGGCTTTCCACACAGCATTATAACTGATAATGGTACCAATCTGTCCAAGGGGGCTATGGAGGAGTTCTGTCAACGAGAGCACATCCACCTTCATGTATCATCAGTAGCCCACCCTCAATCCAATGGTCAAGCTGAGAGAGCCAATCAAGAGATCTTGAGAGGCATTAAACCCCGACTTATGGTCCCTTTGCAAAGGACACCTGGTTGTTGGGTGGAGGAATTACCCTCTGTGTTATGGAGCATCAACACCACACCTAACAGGTCTACAGGGTACACGCCTTTCTTCATGGTATATGGAGCTGAAGCGGTCCTCCCTAGTGATATCCGTCATGATTCGCCGCGGGTGGCGGCCTACATCGAAGCTGATAACAAGAAGGCACGGCAAGACGCGTTGGACCGGCTGGATGAGGAATGTGACACGGCAGCAGCTCGATCGGCGATTTATCAGCAAGATCTGCGCCGGTACCACAGTCGCCGGGTTAAAACCAGAACATTTCAAGAAGGAGATCTAGTGCTCCGGTTCATCCAAGACCAGACAGACATGCACAAGCTATCCCCACCTTGGGAAGGACCTTTTGTGGTCAGCAAGAACCTACACAACGGATCATACTACCTCGTCGACGTTCGAGAACATAAGGACTGACGTACCGCGGAGGAGGAGACCAGACGGCCGTGAAACATCGCTCTTCTTCGGCCTTACTACACTTGAGCCATAGGCTCCGCTTTATGTACATAAATTCGCAATGTATATATCATGATCAATATAATAAACTGATGGCCCCATCAAGGCGGGGTATCTGTTGCTTTTTTCATAAAGAGTTTGTCACATGGGGGCTTCTGTGTGCAAAGGAGTTCCTATGGCCTCTTAAACCGGCTATTAAACCAATACCATCATAAGAGCATAGCTCTGGTTGCTTCGGTAATCTGGCTATCAAAGCCCACATGATGATGAGGGGCAAAAGAGAGTTCGATGCATAGCACAACTCAAACATAGGCACCCGACGAGCATAGCTCAAATGCTACCTGGGGGCTCCTGACGCATAGCGTCAACGAGTTGACAACCCTTGTAGTAGGCTATCAAGCCACGTCTTGGAAGCCTGGTGTAAACACCTAAAACCCCGGATTAGCCTACCTGCATTAAGTAAGTCACTCCGCCCAGGTAAACCTGGTATGACCCGTCGAACATTTCACAAGTCAATCTTTTTACAGACCCTGAACTTGGCAACGTTAAATTGACGATTGGTTAAGGATTGAGGTCCATCATAATAGGCTTTGTGAAATGGTTAATTCAGTAGCCTGGCAGCTCATAAAAAGCCTCGAATGTGGAGCCTGGCAGCTCGTAAAAAGCCTCGACTACAGGGTTTTATTTAAAAATATCTCTTTTGATATTTGCTAAAAAAATATCTTCAAGGTCATTGGTGTTTATCCAAGTCCATTGATTCGGGGAGTGGATGACTATAAGTTGCCACTACAATACACTAGCATTTACAGAACCTGGTCTGGTTTGATTATAAATCGCCAGTAGTGTCTACAGTTAAACTGGAGTTTATCATAACCCGGTACGGTTCCATCATGAACCGGCAAATGATCAAGGGAGTCATCAACACTTGCAACTTGGATCATTGTCTTTACTATCGATTATTGATTAAGGCCAATAGCACAAAACTTAATCACATGTATGATATATGTTTCATATTTTATATACAATTCAGGTTATAAACCTAGACCATGTATTTGGGCATCATGACCTGTCCGGCAATAAACCGCCAAGACACTTTAAACTTTGTCTTATGCAAAAACAGGTGGAATAAACTGTTAAAAACATCATAAGCAGTAAAAATTATGAAGTTGCCAGATGCATCAATGTCATACAAAGGAAAATTTGCGTGAAAACATGAAGTGTTTCAGCTACCCTATTACAAGGCGCTGGATAGCCCAAAAGAATATCTGTTTTTGTCTAAAGTGCTGGTACATAATATTTAGGAATCTGCGTCATCTCGGCGTGAAGGTTGTGGATCATCCTGCTCAGACTCCTCGTCGTTCTCTTCTAGCAGCTGGAAGTCAGTAGTTACCCAATTGGTCTTGGTCAGCGCCTTGAAAACAGCTTCATCGTTCACAAGGTCAGACGGTTCAATATCAGGAGCGTAAGTATGCTTACGGACGGGCGGGATGAGATCTTCCACCTCGTAGACTGGAGTGTTGACCCGGCAGTTGTCAGCATCATAACCCGGATGATAACGAGACAGATCCACTTCATCGGCTAGTTTGCTGGCTGAGGGCCGCATTTCTTTTGTTAGAGCACGCAGATCGGTATCTGTGAACTCTGATCCATCCTCCTTCATGCTGGGGTAGCCCTTCACCACATCTGCCGGATCAAGATCAGGAACCCAAGCTTTCGCTCGAGTTAATGCCATCAAGGTGCCCGCCCTTGCAGATGATTTCTTCAGCTCTCCAAGATGGGCAGGAAGCACTGATAACTTCTCCAACATGCCCTTAATCGACGTGGGAGCCGGTTTATTATGGGAAGCAGTGCAGACAATCCTTTGGGCACCGGAATACAACTACTCTATGAGAGTGTATGCGGCCTTTAACTTCTTCCGCATGTCAGTGCCGAGATGAGCAATGCGTTTTCCTGCATTAAAAAAGTTTGAGTTAAACCGGAAAGTGCAAAACTATCATGTTTAAGATTAGGATAAGGACACTTACCAAATACAGCATTAGTCATGGCGTTTATCTGCTGCTTTAAACTGGACAATTCTTCTGTCACCGGATTGAGAGCAGCCTCTGCATCAATTGCCTTTTTTCCAAAGTGGCTCTTTCAGCATCCCAATCCGGCCGTTCCTTTTGGAAGTCCCTCTTCAGTTTTTCCACTTCTGCTAAGGCAAGTGTCATGGATTTAGCACGACAGATGTCCTAGCAAAAGGACTTAGTTGTGAGGTGTCGGTGTACTAAAGTAGGGGTACCTTAGTATCCCGAACTTGTGCACGGGCAGTTGTAGCGTCCCGCGGCAGGGCTAGCCAGGCGACCGCCAAGACCCCTCGTGGATCCTTTAGAGCCATTCAAGAACAAAGTATCCAGGTCCAGAAGACAAGACCCCGGCAAGAGGAGCTTGCCGGGAAGACCACTCAAGGCACAAAAACCATTCAAGACACAAGGCCCCGGCAAGAGGAGCTTGCCGGGAGGGCCATTCAAGGCATATCAACAAGCTTGCCGCGACGCGCCACGCGTCCCGGCAAGGACTGGTGAGCGACAAGCTCCCGGCAGCGACAAGCTAGCCACCGCGGCAAGGCGCTTGCCGCGGCAAGCTTCCACTTAGTACCCACGCTCCAGCGCATCCACCCACGTGTCGCCCTGGGACCCTTCCAGGCGCACGTGGCGGAAGGCTGTGCAGCCAGGGGAACACGGTGGCAAGCGGCGATGACATGGCCACCATCGTGGCGGACGGAGGCGCCCTGACGGTCACTTTTTGCACTATTTGGGGCGACGGCGACGGGCATTCAATGCCCTTGTCCCCTGCCGTCAGAGTTAGGTATAGAGCACTATACAGACACTGTTCCAACTACCACCCATTTTACATTTTTTCCCTCGACTGCGTTGCCACCTGTCGGTGACCCCTTTGACCTATAAAAGGAGGCCCATGCGCAATGTAGAAGGGGTTCCGATCATCGATCACTCTCACGCTCGGTACTGCTAGCGATCAGCATTGTAGCTCTTCTCTCTCCCGAGCCCAGAATGTAATACAAACCAAGGCAGGAGTAGGGTTTTACGCATCCGTGCGGCCCGAACCTGGGTAAACTGCTCACGTGTTCATCTCGATCTGCTCTTTGTGCATCCTCCGCCCCCTTGCCGTACCGAAAAGGGGCTCCGGTCCCATAGGTGTTCGTGGGCGATCAGTTTCCCCGACATCTTTGGCGCGCCAGGTAGGGGTCTGCGTCAAGGTTGTGCGAACCCGATCCGGCCTGCACGCGGGCTAGATCTTCACAAACTTCACCAACTTCATCAACTTCACGAACTTCATCAACTTCATCGACTCCATCAGCATGCCGCCGAAGAAGAAGGCTTCGGAGGCAGCAGGCCCGTCCGCGTCGATCCCGCCACCGCCGGAGCCAACGGCTGGTGAGGTAGACGCCGGCGGAAGGACGGATGTCGGTGAGGAAACTCACGGCGCCGCCAAATCCAAGGACAAGACAGACGACCGGGCTCACTCCAAGGCCTCGGCGTCCGTGCATGCACCGCGCCCATCTCAGGAGGCGCGGGACCGGCAGCGTTGTGGTACCCAAGATACCATACGCTTGCTGGGCCAAGGTCAAGCCGGTGGGTCTCGGGACGCTGAAGACCCGCATGCGCGTCAGCAGGCCGGCACGAGCAAGGCACGGTCGCCGGGACGGGATATTGCTCCTTCTAACGTGGTTAGAAGTCCGAGCGTGTCCCGCTCCTCGCACCACTCGCCGCCGTTACCCTCCACTCCAGCAGAAGCTCTAGCGCGAGCTCAACTGCTCCTCGATTTCCCTCCAGCGGCAGACAAGGCCGACGAGTGGAGGGCCACTATCCAAAGCCTCATCGCCTTCGCCAACGGCGACACCCCGCAGCAGCCGAGCACATCCCGGCCGCGGCAAGTCAGCCAGGCGCGGGCCGATGGCGACAAGACTGTCGGGGGTGCAACCACCGTGCATTCCCCACCCCGAAGGCCAAAATCGCCGACTCGCCGGATCAACATCGACGACGACTCTACCGCGTCGTCGGATCCATGAGCTCGCCGCGATCAGCGCCAAGTCCCGACGATCGACGACAAGAAGACGCTCGTACCCGCATCGAGCGTCGAAGAGAAGCGCGACGTCAATCAGACCAGCGCGCTGGACCCGCTGTTGACATGCAAGCGCCAGGGGGACCAGGCGACCTGCCGTACGCGGCAGGTTGCCCTGCGTTCACTCGTGAGCTGCGGCAAGTCCAGTGGCCCAGCATGAAGAACTTCAAGCCCGACGTACCCGATAAGTACGACGGCAAGACACATCCGTCGAAGTTCCTTAGCATCTACACCATCGCGGTGCAGTCTGCCGGGGGACGGGACGAGAAGATACTCGCCAACTACTTCCCGCTGGTGCTCAAGCCAAACGTCAGATCTTGGCTCATGCACTTGCCGGAGAACTCCATTTCTTCTTGGGCCGACCTATGCCATCAGTTTGTCGGCGCCTTCACAGGTGGCCACAAGCCCCATGGACAGGAGAGTGACCTTCACATACTCGCCCAGAAGGAAGGAGAGCCCCTGCGTAAGTACATCCAGAGGTTCAGCCGTGTCCAGCACAACATCCCGGACGCCCACCCTGCCGTGGTTATTAGCGCGTTCCATCAGAACGTGCGTTACCGTCGAATGAGGGAGGAGATGGCGATGTGCAAGATAAGGGACGTCAGCGAGCTGTACGCCCTGGCCGACAAGTGCGCACGTGCTGAGGAGGAGAGGAGACTCCCCGGAGAGGATACAGGAGCAGGGGGATCGGACAGCGAGGATGCCGCCCCGGCAAAGAAAAGCCGGCGGCAGGGCAACAGGAAGAAGAAGAACAAGGAAGTGCTAGTCGTTGAGCAGTCCGGCAAGGAGGCCGGCGCCAAGAAAGCCCAGGCTGGTAGCTCCGGCAAGGAGGCTGCAGCGTGCACCAACTGCCAGACTGTGGCAGCCGCCGACAAGCAGGACGGCTCCGACAAGCAATACTGTAAGATCCACCGCACCAAGGGCCACGACCTCCAGAACTGCAAGAAAGTCGAGTACCTCGTCGAGCAGCAGAAGGCTGTGTACGAGCGACGCGACAAGGAGAAGGCCCAGGGAGGTGATGGTGGGTCCGGCAAGAAGCGGCCATTCAACGGCCGGGGAGGGCGCCGCGGCAAGGCCAAGCAGCGGCAAGGAGACATACCTCCCCGCGGCCGTGACAAGGACTGAGACGACGACGACGACAAAGACATGGATGACGGAGAAACCAGCGAGCAGGAGTTCCAGAAGGCCACAGAGGTTCTATGCGTTGACGGAGGTGCTTCTCTGCATACTTCCCACCGCCAACTCAAGCAGTGGGTGCGGGAAGTTAATGCGGCAGAACCACCCGTCGAGTCGCGCAAACTTCTGAAGTGGTCCAGCACGCCTATCATCTTCGAAATTGAGGACCACCCTGATCGCACAACTGCGGTCGGGTGCTTGCCGATGTTGGTTTCACCAACCATCCGCAACCTCAAGGTCACCAAAATGTTAGTTGACGGCGGGGCCGGCCTGAACTTGATCTCCTCCGCTGTGGTCCGGAAACTCCAAATCCCCGACAGCGAGCTCGAAGAAACCGGCACATTCCAAGGGATCAACCCGGGAAGGAGCAAGCCGAAGGGGAAGATCACACTGCTAGTGACATTTGGCGGAGAGCTGAACTTCAGGACTGAGAGGATCACTTTCGACGTTGCCGATATTCCTTTGCCTTACAATGGAATACTTGGCCGTCCGGCGCTCACCAAGTGCATGGCAGCCTCTCACTATGCCTACAACATGCTCAAGATGCCAGGCCCGATAAGTGTCATCTCTGTCCCCGGCGACAAGAAGGATGCCCTTATCTGTGCCGACAAGATTTACCGGGATGCAGCAGCCGCAACAGATAGCAAGACACTTGCCGCTGAAGCTCCCGGGGGGAAGAACAAGACCAAGTCCGGCAAGAGCTCTGGGGCCCACTCCGGCAAACGCACCTCTTCGGAGTGCTGCGCTGCCGTCGAGGACGCACCATCGAGCTCCACCGGCAAGTGTAAGAAGGCGATGGCAGCTCCACCAGAGACAAAGAAGGTGTCCGCCAAGGAGGACGGCACTGGTGGTACTTTCACCGTCAGTGCCATGCTTGACCCCAAATAGGAAAGCGCGCTCGTTGCTTTCCTGCGGGCGAATGTCGACGTGTTTGCATGGCAACCGTCTGACATCCCCGATGTTCCCAGGAAAGTGATTGAGCACAAGCTTGCCGTTTGTCCTCACGCGCGACCCGTCAAGCAGAAGGTTAGAAAGCAAGCAGTGGAGCGCCAAGAGTTCATAGCAGAAGAAATCAAGAAACTGGAAGCGGCAGGCCTAGTCAGAGGTGTGCTCCATCCCACATGGTTGGCCAATCCTGTTGTCGTGCGTAAAGCAAATGGGAAATGGAGGCTTTGTATCGATTTCACTGATGTGAATAAAGCTTGTCACAAAGACCCATTTCCCTTGCCGCGCATTGACCAGATTGTTGACTCCACGGCTGGATGTGAGTTGCTTTCATTTCTTGATGCATATTCAGGATACAACCAGATCTTTATGGCTGAAGAAGATGAGGAGAAGATAGCATTCATTACTCCATGTGGCACTTATTGCTTCATACGCATGCCTTTCGGTTTGAAGAATGCTGGTTCAACTTTTGCAAGAGTAGTCCACACTGCTTTTGAGCCACAGATACACAGAAATGTAGAAGCTTACATGGATGATATAGTGGTCAAGAGCAAGGACAGGGCTACTCTGATCCAAGATTTAGATGAAACCTTTGCGAATCTGCGCAAGATCCAACTCAAGCTCAACCCCGAAAAGTGCGTGTTTGGAGTCCCCTCCGGCAAGCTTCTCGGGTTCTTTGTATCCCAGAGGGGGATTGAAGCCAATCCCGACAAAATCAAGGCCATCGAACAAATCGAAGCACCCAAGCGCGTCAAGGATGTCCGAAGACTTGCCGGCTGCGTGGCTGCTCTCAGCAGGTTTATCTCTAAGTCTGCTGAACGCGCCCTGTCGTTTTTCAAAATTTTGAAAAAGGCAGGTCCAATGAAATGGACTCCGGAAGCGGAAGAAGCGCTGCAAGATTTAAAGAGGTACCTGTCCTCCACTCCCATACTTGTCGCACCTAAACCACAAGAGAAGTTCTTGCTACATCTGGCGGCAACCAATCAAGTGGTTAGTGCTGCGTTAGTAGCGGAGAGGGAGGCGGACGATGAGCCAGCAGCCGCGGCAAGCACGTCCAGCGACAAGCAGGGGGCTTCCCCGACAAGCTCTGGTCCCGACAAGAATGAGTCTGCGCAGATGCAAGAAGAGGTACGGAAGAAGATGGTGCAGCGCCCAGTCTACTTCGTCAGCTCCCTTCTCCAGGGGGCTAGGTCAAGGTACTCTGGGGTGCAGAAGCTGCTTTTCGGCGTTCTCATGGCCTCAAGAAAGCTGCGCCACTACTTCCAAGCACATGAGATAACAGTGGTCACTCGCTTTCTGCTGAAGATGATATTGCAAAATCCAGAAGCAACAGGCAGGATTGTTGAGTGGGCACTGGAACTGTCAAGCTTTGGCCTCAAGTTCGAAAGTACTTCAACTATCCAAAGCAGAGCATTGGCAGAATTCATAGCAGAGTGGACGCCAACACCAGACGAAGAGATTCCAGAGACAAGCATCCCCGTCAAGGAAGCAAGCAAAGAATGGATAATGTACTTTGACGGTGCCTTCTCGCTGCAAGGCGCCGGTGCCGGCGTGCTGCTTGTCGCGCCCACCGGAGAGCACCTCAAGTACGTGGTCCAGATGCACTTTCCCAAGGAGCAAGCGACAAACAATACTGCAGAGTATGAAGGTTTGCTTGCCGGTCTCAGAATCGCGGCAGACCTTGGGATTAAGAAGCTGATTGTAAGGGGTGACTCGCAGCTTGTCGTCCGCCAAGTAAACAAGAACTACCAGAGTCCATTGATGGAAGCTTACGTCGATGAAGTGAGAAAGCTTGAAGAGCACTTTGACGGCCTACAGATGGAGCACATCCCAAGAGCTCAAAACGACATCGCGGATGGCCTGTCAAAGTGTGCTGCACTAAAGTTGCCTATGGAACCAGGGATCTTTGTGCTCAAGCTGACTCAACCATCCGTAACACCGTCGACTGGACAGAGCAAGAAGAGAAATTTGGTTTCTGGAGACTATTTGCCGGCAGAGCTTCCTGAAGCCGCCGCCAACAAGGTCCCCAAGATCAACGACAAGATTGCTGAGGAGCAGTCTGCTCCTGCAAGCCCTAGGGTTTGTACAGTTGAAGCAGGCGCTCCCGACAAGTTTTGCTCCGACAAGCTTGCCGGGGAGTGTCAAGCTCCGGCTGAGCCGCAGGTTCTTGCCGTGGAAGCTGACGCTCCCGCAGCAGCACAAGTGCCTTTAGTCCTTGTCGTGGAGCCACAGGCTCCGGCATGGGCGCAGCAGATCGTCCGTTTCCTCCAGACAGGAGAACTTCCCGAAGAGCAAGAAGAAGCTGAAAAAGTAGCCCGGCAGTCAAGTATGTACCAGTTTGTCGGCAACGAATTGTACAGAAGAAGACTCAACGGTGTGAAATTGAAGTGTATTCCCCGAGAAGATGGACAAAAGCTGTTGGCAGAGATACATGGAGGCATATGTGGCCACCACGTTGGCGCAAGAGCACTTGCCGGCAAGGAGTTCCGGCAAGGTTTCTTTTGGCCAGAAGCCCTCCAGGATGCAACTGCGCAAGTAACCAAGTGTGAAGCGTGCCAGTTTCATTCCAAGCACATACATCAGCCAGCTCAAGCTCTCCAGACGATCCCTTTGTCCTGGCCATTTTCGGTCTGGGGGCTCGACATCCTCGGCCCCTTTCCCCGCGCAGCCGGGGGCTTTGAGTTCTTGTACGTTGCCATCGACAAGTTCACAAAGTGGCCGGAAGTGGAACTAGTGAGAAAGGTGACCGCACAGTCAGCAGTCAAGTTCTTCAGGTCGATTGTTTGCCGTTTCGGGATCCCTAACAGGATCATCACCGACAACGGTACGCAATTCACAAGTCGCACCTTCATGCAATGTGTCCAAGACCTTGGCGCCAAGGTCTGCTTCGCTTCTGTTGCTCACCCGAGAAGCAACGGTCAAGCGGAGAGGGCAAATGCTGAAGTGCTACGCGGCCTCAAGACAAGGACTTTCGATAGGCTGCACAAGTGCGGAAGAAACTGGATCGAGGAATTGCCGGCGGCTCTTTGGTCGATCAGGACGACACCAAATCGAGCCACCGGGCAGACACCCTTTGCTCTAGTCTATGGAGCAGAGGCAGCTCTCCCCACGGAACTCGTATACGGGTCGCCTCGAGTGCTCGCTTACGATGAGCTCGAACAAGAGCAGCTGCGACAAGATGATGCGCTGCTCCTCGAGGAGGACCGTCTTCAGGCTGCTGTACGAGCTGCTCGCTACCAGCAAGCTTTGCGCCGCTGCCATAGCCGCAAAGTTAACACCAGAAGTCTCGAGGAAGGCGACCTTGTTCTTCGGCGCGTTCAGTCCGCCAAGAATTCCAACAAGTTGACGTCGAAGTGGGAAGGCCCTTATCGGGTGAAACAAGTCACTAGGCCCGGCACTGTCCGCCTTGAGACCGAAGATGGCTTGCCGGTGAGCAACTCCTGGAACATCGAGCATCTTCGTAAGTTTTACCCATAAGGCACGCCGTGATCCGCTCCGGCAACCACCTTTTGTACAAGTCTTGCGGCTGTTGCATGTAATCCTTTGTACAAAGCCGGGCGCAGACCCCGTGCATCAGTAAAGTTTATGTGCCCCGTACAAACTTGTCGTTTCCATGCTTTTTATATTCTGCATGTATTATCTGACACTTTGTGCAGCACCTACCCCGGTAAGCAATAACGAGCCCAAAGGCTCCGTATCTGCATTTTCTCTTCTTTCTTTTTTCTCAAGGAGAAGAATGTCCTCTCGCGCACAAGTTTGCCGGGGGGAAGAAGATAGTGGTATGAACCAAGCGCCGTTCAAGAAAGCCTTGCCTTGCCGGGAAGCAAACAACACAAAAGCTAAGTTGCCAAAGTTTGAGCAATCAAATTTTTAAAAAATTTAGGTTATCTTCCTTGAACGACCGCACTTTGTATGGAAAACCTGTGCGTGGAGGAGCCAACTCGTAGCCAGTTGCGCCCTTATTTTGTTTCGAGTTTGCTCAACAGCTTAAGTGTGCTGCGACTAGTGTCGCGCCCTTACTTTGTTTCCGAGCCCGCTCAACAGCTTAAGTGTGCTGCAACTGGTTGCGACAAGGTTGCTTGTCGGCGATGGCACCGCCAGCAGGCTGCTGAAGTTCCGCACTCAGCGCTCGCGGCAAAGGTGCCTACGCCGGCAAGTTCCCTAAAAGCGTAGGGTAAAAACATACGAAGCAAGGAAGTCAAGTAAAGGAAATAACATTGCATTCAGTACCTAAGATAAAGTTATATTACAAAATGACTTGCCGCGATTCTAATAGACTATTGTTCATAACATGGTTGGCAGCGGCAAGGAAAAAAGAAAGTAAGCAGCCTAATCCGCGCGGTCGCCTTCAACCCTCTTGATCCCGCCCACCTTGTCCACGATGGGTGCGACAAGGGCCTTGAGCGCCTCCTGGTCGGCGTCAGGCGGCAGAGTCCTGAGGACGTTGGTGAAGTTGAGCCCGGGGTTGCGGTACGCTATCTTCATCAGCACCTTCTGGAGGGCCCCCGCGCAGAGCCTGCGCGATTCGTCCGCCAGCTGCTTCGGGATCTTCTCCCGGAGCTGCTGGAGGGCCGTCGCCACGCCCTTGAAGAACAGAGTAAGCTTGGCGCTGGCGTGGAGGTTCTCGTCGGTGGAGTACCCGAGGTACTCCGCCCCCAGCTCCGCCAGCTCCTTGTCGATGTCCGCGGCGGCGTTGACAAGGCCTTCCGTCCATATCTCGACGTTCCGCCTAAAGTTGTTCTGGGATATGGCGGCACTGTCCAGCAACACCTTCTCGGCACTGAGCTCCTCCTTCAGGGCCGTCTCCCGCTCCCTGGCGCTGTCCAGCGTCATGGTAAGAGTGGACAGCTTCAGCTCCAGATCGGCGATGGAGTCCTTGGCGACGGCGAGCTCCTTGCCCTTATCGGAGAGGCGAACCTGCAGCTCGGAGTGGCTGTGGGCATCCTTCTCCCTCTCAAGCTTGAGGGCGGCAACCTCCTCACCGCTCGTCTTCAGGTTGGCCTCCAGCAGCGCCACCCTCTGCTCCAACTCCCTCTTCGCAGTCTCGGCGGCCGCGGCGGCATCCTTCGCCTCTTGGAGAGCTCCGCCAAGCGACCGCTCGCGCGCGGCAAGCTCGTCCTCGTGGCTGCAAGGTCGACTTTCCACTGCGTCAGCTCGCCTTCTCGCTTGGACAGCTCCTCGGTGGCGAGACGCTGCTGCTCCTCCGCTTCAGCCTTCTCCAAGATAAAAGCCTGCTGCGCCTCGGCAAGCTGCTCCCGCTCCTCTGCCAAGGATCGGAGAGCTGCTTGGTTGGCGGCCCGGAGCTCTTCTGCGCGCTTCTCCAAGTCACCACTCGCCTTGGCGGCCAGAGCCTCTCGGGACTCCAGCTTCGCCTGCCGGGCGCGATACAGAGACAGAAGTTTGCGCAGCAGCCGCTCCTCCTCGGGCTCGCTGCTGCTGCTCGGCGCATCGACGATCTTCAGTCCGGCAGAGGCGAGGACTTCCCCGTCGAAGACCTCTCCCTCGACTGGCGCCCTGGACATGGACGCCCACGGGAGCTGGATGAAGACGTCGTCCCCGGCCTTCAGATAAGCGCTTGGCTCGGGCTTGTCGGAGCTGGGGGCTGCGGCGGCGGCGGAAGGCTCGGCGGCCGGCGTAGCGCCTGGCACTCCTGCGGCCCTAGTGCCATCAGTGCGGTCGCCAGCCTCTTCGCCAGCTGCCGCGGCGGCAGCCTTGGCGGCCTCTGCGCCAGCGGGATCGTCCGCGCCAACCGTCTCTTCAGCAACGGCGGCATCGTCGGCGGCGACCTCCGTCTCCATGGGCTCGGCTGCGGACGGGTCTGACGGAAGAAAAGAAAAAGGAAAAAAACAGTCAAGTAAATATCCAAAAAGGAGAATTGAAAGAAGAAAAGTCCAAGGGTTTACCTGCGCGGGCCGGCTCCTCGGTGAGGTTCCTCGCCGGGGAGCTCTCCCTCGTCGGCATGGTGGTAGCTCCCGCCGGCGGAGGACCGCTAGCGCCATCCCTTGGCGGAGTGCTCTTCCTTGGCGGGGTGCTCGCCCTTGGCGGAATGTTCCCCCTTGCCGGGGAGCTGCCCCTTGGAGGTGTGGTCGAGGCGTGCGGCACGTCGGGGGCGGTCTCCTGGCGGTCCTGATGTTGCTGCTCTGCTTTTGCACAAGTCAACAAATAAGGTATCAGCAAGGAAGGAAGACCCACGCGCGCCCGACAAGCGGAAGGTAAACCACACTTACGCCGGGGGCTGCGCTGGGGGCTGCTCTGAAGAACAATTGCCGGGTCCGGCAAGCTTGTCTCAGGCGCGCCCCCTGCAGACGCGGCGGGCTCGTCCTCGATGACCATCAACGGGACCTTGGCCCTCTTCGCTGCCCTCTGGGCCAGAGTTCTGAAAAGGACAGGTTCAGTGTTAGGCGAAAGAGATACAAGACAAGAAACAACAGGGAATCGAAGAAACACAAAAATTGCGAAGACTTACTCTTCTTCCTCCTCGTCGGAGCTGAGCGCGAAGAAGTCAAAATCCGGCTCGCGCGCCCCGGTGCGAGGAGGCGGAGGAGTGGGCCCCCTCGGCCGCTTGGCGGGAGCAGGGACGGTGGTCTGGGTGGACCCCACTCCGGTTGCCGCCGAAGCACGAGGGACAGCGGGAGCAGGGGCACTAGCCCGGGAAGATCCCCCTCCTGTTGTCGCTGAAGCACGAGACGCTCCCTTGGCGGCCTTGCTCGTCGCGGTGGCGCGTGTCGGGCGGCGCTGCGGCTGCTGGCCCGCCGGCCGCCCCGCCACGTCTGCGGCCTTGCGGAGGCGCCTCCTTGTTTGAGCTGGAGGACTTGCTGGTGGCGGTGAGCTTCCCGAGGATGAAGATGAGAAGCCGAGGTCCAGCGAGCCGCCCGAGTCCTCGGCAGGATCGCTTGACCGACGCCCTGCTCGGCGGGCCCGCTCGACTCGGCGCCTTGCTCGGTGGGCTCGCTTGTCCCGGCGAGTCGCCCGGCAAGCTTTCCCGCTTTGTGAAGCTCTTCCTCCTCGGCGAGGCTTGTCACCTTCGCTGCCTCCGCCTCCTCCACAGTATACCCAAACTCGCCCGCAGCCCTGGCTGCCGCCGCCTCTTCCAGTCTGGTGGCAATGTATACCATCTCCTGGTCGGTGGTATCGCGGGTGAGGCCCTTCTTCTCGTCAGGATCGACTGGCAGTTCCACCAAGTTGTCGAAGAATGTCTGCACAGCTTCGTCGGAAGGTTCTCGCCAAGTGGGGTCGATCCCGTGGGAATCACGCAGCGGCATCACTGCACGGATGGCGCTGAGCGACGAGCTGTTGCACAGCGGAACTACGCCTGGCGGCAACGCAAACCACTCAGGATGGGCGGAGTCGTACTTGAACAGCGCTTGGAGCATTGCGTTGAGTTCCAGGACAGTAAAGTTCTAATTGAGGCCCGGGCGCAGCCTCATGATGTCTGCCGCGTTCTCAAACTCCCAGGCGGCCCTCTTCCTCTCCTGCAAGGGGGCGATGCGGCGACGGAGAAAGTCTGCTCCTACGGCGCCAACAGTGAGCTTGGCTTGCCGGAGGCGAAGGATCTGAGTAGTGGCTATCTTCAGCCTGTCGTCCTCAGGGGCCAGGTCACTCCAGTCGTTGCCGCGTACTACTGCGGCTTGGCGCCGGGAAGTGAATGGCTGCGGGTCATCCTCTACGATCCAACACCAGTTGGCCCTCCACTCATCCCACTTGCCGCGGAGCTCCCCCGTCAAGTAAGCCTCTTTCTTATGGGTCCTAGAGATCCAAGAGATTCCGCCAGACAGAGGCGACCCTGCCTCGACTCGGGGCGTGAAGTAATGACAGAAAAGAGCTACATTGGGGTAGACTCCGACAAAGTTTTCGCACAGATGTGCGAAAACGGCCATGGTCAAGACGGCGTTGGGGGTGAAGTCAAGGAGATGAAACCCGTAGGTATTCATGATGTCGCAGAAGAACTCAAAAAAGGGCGGGCAGAGCCCGCAGTAGAAGAACAGAGCAAAGAAGGCGTAGCCGGTCGGGAACATATCGCAGGCTACGGCGGGGAGTACCTTGGTGCGAGGATGCGCCTTCGTCTCCCTCGACCAAAAGAGGTAAAAGGTATCCTTCAATTCCTCCGCGTCAAGCTTTGGCGGGAAGACCGCCATCTTCTTCCGCATTGCTACTAGCCGCAGCGCCTCGGCGGACTTCGCGGCCTTCACCTTCTCTCCTTTCGGAGCCATGGCGGGGACGGCGGGGGAAGTCGACGGCGCTGGTGATGCTGGTGGCGGCGGATGCGGGGGCGGAGTGCTGCTCTCTTTCGACCTTCGGGGAAGAGGGGAGCGGCGGGGGTTTCTGAAGGATGAAGAAGCAACGGGCGAATGGAAGGAACTGCCCCTGTTTCCCCCGCTTTTAAGGGGGGAAGAGGGGGACGTTCCGCATTTCCCATTAAAGAATCAGGCCACGATCTCTCCCACGACGCCACGATTGACGCGTGCCGTTAGGGAGGGGCGCGGTGGATACGGAGTGGGATACGGCATGCCGCAGGCCGCGCGCGGGCCCGTGCACTGTTTTGGGCCTGGCCCAACAGCGCTCGGCACCGTGTGTGGCCCAGGCCCGGGGGCTCCTGTCGGTGTACTAAAGTAGGGGTACCTTAGTATCCCGAACTTGTGCACGGGCAGTTGTAGCGTCCCGCGGCAAGGCTAGCCAGGCGACCGCCAAGACCCCTCGTGGATCCTTTAGAGCCATTCAAGAACAAAGTATCCAGGTCCAGAAGACAAGACCCCGGCAAGAGGAGCTTGCCGGGAAGACCACTCAAGGCACAAAAACCATTCAAGACACAAGGCCCCGGCAAGAGGAGCTTGCCGGGAGGGCCATTCAAGGCATATCAAGAAGCTTGCCGCGACGCGCCACGCGTCCCGGCAAGGACCGGTGAGTGACAAGCTCCCGGCAGCGACAAGCTAGCCACCGTGGCAAGGCGCTTGCCGCGGCAAGCTTCCACTTAGTACCCACGCTCCAGCGCATCCACCCACGTGTCGCCCTGGGACCCTTCCAGGCGCACGTGGCGGAAGGCTGTGCAGCCAGGGGAACACGGTGGCAAGCGGCGATGACATGGCCACCATCGTGGGGGACGGAGGCGCCCTGACGGTCACTTTTTGCACTATTTGGGGCGACGGCGACGGGCATTCAATGCCCTTGTCCCCTGCCGTCAGAGTTAGGTATAGAGCACTATACAGACACTGTTCCAACTACCACCCATTTTACATTTTTTTCCTCGACTGCGTTGCCACCTGTCGGTGACCCCTTTGACCTATAAAAGGAGGCCCATGCGCAACGTAGAAGGGGTTCCGATCATCGATCACTCTCACGCTCGGTACTGCTAGCGATCAGCACTGTAGCTCTTCTCGCTCCCGAGCCCAGAACGTAATACAAACCAAGGGATGAGTAGGGTTTTACGCATCCGTGCGGCCCGAACCTGGGTAAACTGCTCGCGTGTTCATCTTGATCTGCTCTTTGTGCATCCTCCGCCCCCTTGCCGTACCGAAAAGGGGGCTCCGGTCCCATAGGTGTTCGTGGGCGATCAGTTTCCCCGACATGAGGCCATCTCTATGGGTTAGCTTAAAGGGGTTAAAGCGGACGAAGGACACAGGGATTTTATACTAGTTCGGCCCCTTCGATGAAGCTAAAAGCCTACGTCTAGTTTGGTGTGGTATTGCTTGGGCTTCGATGACCAGGGAGCGAATCCGCTTTGCCTGTCTCTCGAGCTGTGTTTTTCTTCTCCTGAACCGCCGTTGGGTCGTCCCTTTATATAAGAGGTGACGCCCGGTCCGGTTTACAGAGTCCTGAGGCCGGCTCATGAACGTGTCCGCCTCGGTCTCTGCTCTTTCTACTTTACATCCCAAGTTACATAATATGACGGTTTATGAACCATGGGCCTTACACATGGGCCCTGAGCCTCTTCGGGCTATAACCTCCTATTACATACTCCGCTGGGCTTCTGATAATATAATCCTGATGACGTAAACCGGACCCTCCTGGCTGGTTTATACCTGATAGTAATATCCCTGACATTAGTCCCTAGATTGATTTGAACTTGTTCATGTCAGTCTTCAAAGTCTTGTACAGGTTTCCCTTTCTGCAGCTTCCGTATACTTCGTAAACCGGCATGACGTCAGCTCCTTGGGTCTCATTAAACCTTCGTGACATCATCCGCGCATTTATTGCATGTACCTGTTTGTTACCTTTATTTATTAAAGCCCGAAGATCGAGGCGACAGTTCAATCCATATCCAATTTTTTGTCTCCTCGATTCCCGCGCCTGCCGTTTTATCTCTTCGACCTATAAATAGGGCCGAGGGCCATCTCTTTATCCCCTCTGCTTCGTCTTCCTCTGTCCTCCAGCGCCCAAGCTCCGCCGCCGTCCTTCGAGCTCGTCGTCATCACCAAGCCCGGCCACTGCATCAACCTGAGCGCGTCCAGAGACTCGTCGCCGTCCCTTGCTTCCTCGGGTACGTTACTTCTTCTTCTCCATAGATCTTAGCTCTAGGGTTTCTCTGTATCTTGCCCACGAACCCTTGTTCTTCGCAGTTCATCACCGTAGGCAATTCTTTAGCTGTAGATGTGAAACTTTTAGGTCAACTCTCGTGCGCATGACTCCGCTCCACCTTTATAATCTTAGTTCCTCCAATACTGCTAGCTTAGATTGGATGTGTAGAAACCTTCGCTGTCTGTGACGGATATGACTTGAATTATCTTTATTTTCCCCGTGACGTAGATCCATACTTTACCACTGCTCATGTGAAAGTTGTTTCTCACACTTTAGATCTGCAACTTATCTGCTTACGTCACCGGTTCAATTGTAACCTGCGTCTTATATGCCTGCACTAATGGTTCAGATTTAAACCTGCATCCTGTAATTGGCGGTTTAACTTTCTCCTTCTATATTCATAAACCGGTAGCTGTCTCGTTCATACTTGCTCCGGATCAGTAGATACCATTAGTCCCTTGCTTAAACCGTCAATTAGATCAATGCTTTCATAGAACGTGTCGGTTCATTGTAGCGCAGATCATAAACCGGATCTTGTATTGTATCTTTCAGCCTTCCTTCTTTGAAAAAGATGGCTTCCACGGCGAAACAGTTTGTTGTCTGCAACTGGGTTCCGTCCCGGATCACCGAGGACGATTTAGTAGAGGCGGCCTCAATTGGCGTTCTAGGTCCGAAGGAGGTTCTGCACTGGTGGGCCCCTGGGAAAGAGTGTCCTCCTAAGCCTAAGGAGGGAGAGACCATAGTCTTTTTTGATCATCTGGCCCGGGGTTTTAGCCCTCCCAGTTCAAAGTTCTTCCGCGACGTTTTAGCCGATTTTCAACTCCATCCACAAGATATAGGTCCCAATTCCATATCAAACATCTGCAACTTCCAAGTCTTCTCAGAAGCCTATCTGCAAGAGGAGCCATTCGTAGAGCTATTCCGGGATTTCTTCCATCTGAATCGCCGGACTGAATTCTCCGATGGGCCCCATACTGAACTTGGCGGTGTGAGCATCCAGAAGAGGAAAGATGTCAGCTTCCCTCACGCCACTCTTCACAGCCACCCCAAGGAGTGGAATCAAACTTGGTTCTATTGCAAGGACACTTCACCAGAGGGAGAAAATCCGCTGCCGGGTTACCGCCCTTATCGCTTGACAGCGGATCACCCTTTCCCGCAGCGTCTGAGTGCCCAAGACCGGGCTCGGTATGCCCCCCAGCTGTCCAAACTCAGGGATTTCGTAGCCAACGGTTTAACCGGGGTTGACTTTGTCCGCTGCTGGCTCTCTTGGAGCATTCTCCCGTTAAGCCGGCGATCTGGTTTAATGTGTGTGTATACTGGTAATCCGAAAGACCCTCAGCGTCACACAGCTATAGTGCTTCTCGACAAAGAAGTTACTGAGTTTGCAAAAAAGATGTTGAATATTCCTTTGGAGGAGTGCAGCCGAACCGGTTTAGGCCCTTTCTGTGTGGACAATAAACCGCCGTCGGTAAGATTCTTCTGTCCCTTTCTTTTTGCTTTAATCCGTCTATATTGCTTGTCTTAAATATGTTTTTACTCCTTTCCACAGGCCAATGACCCCTTCTGGAAGAGGAAGGCTCAAGACAAACCGGCGAAGCCAACCCGCAAGAAGAGCTTGGCCGTAAAGAAACATAAAAAGAAACCTGCCGCCGCTTCCGGTTCAAACCCCGAAGAAGATGATCCGGCTTTTGAGGTACTGCTTGACTCTTATGTCCTTTGATTTCCCTTTGTCTGCATTTATGTCAATAATGCCTTTTCCCAGGATCCGACGGAGGGGAGTAAAGCGGATGAAGTTGAGGTAATTTCTCTCTCATCTGATTCAGAACCGTTGCCACCCAAGATTCGCCGGGTAGCCCGGAAATATCCATTTTCTCACCCTTATGCTCAACTAGATCCCAACTTTCTTTTGAAGAAACCGCAGCATGAGGCTCGCCGGACCACACGCCATAGTGGTCACGTGGTTGAATCATCCGGATTACCCCACACGCCAGCTTGCAGACGCCGCTCAGAGGTTTTGCTTACTTCAACCATTCTTCATCCAAAAGCAGGTCTTATTCGCAAACCTCTTAAACCGTCTGATCCAAACTATCAGGAAACTCCTCTGTCTTCTTCCGGCGAGTCAACCGCCACCCAAGTCCCGGTGCTCAAGACCGTTCCTGGGTAAGTCATCTTTTAGTATGTCCGGTTTATCTTTCCTTTTTGACTTGTGATTTTCATTATTCCTTTAATCTTTTCAGTATGCCCAAGCCTAGTAAGAAGGAAAAATTGAATAAGCCGGCAGCCGGAAACGCTTCTGAACCGGCAGAGGATCTTGAAGCTACCAATCCTCTGGAAGAGAACACTGAGGCTCCGCTCGATAATCCTTCCCCAATGGACCATGAAGATATTGCTGCTCCGGAGGGTGATGCTACAGAGACCGCTGCTGAACCGGCTAGCCCTGCCCGGGTTAGTCCGGCTCCTATTAGTCCGGTACGCACCGATCCTCCTGTCGTTGATGATCCCCCCAGGCCAACTGCAACCTCGACAGAAGATGTCGAGATTACTGGGATAGGTTTTTCTGCTCCCGCTGAGCCTGTTATCTTGGCCAGACATACTACCAAGGAGGAGGTTCTCCAGAAGGACAAGGGCAAGTGGAGCATTGACTTGTCTAGTTATGCCCAGCTTAGTGCCCAAGAGCTCCACTCTGTGTATCTAAACCAGCTCTTCACCAGCCGCGACCACGTGGCCGGTTTGGTAAACATGATGAAGGAAAAATATGAGGTAACTTCTTTCTCTTTGCCTTTCACTTCTGCTTGTATCTTGTAACTGTACCATTAAGCCATTGTAGCCCCCAAGTGCCGGTTCAGCCTTTAGGGTAAACCGGGACTTTGATAGATTAACTAGAATAACTTGATTTGCATGTGTAGCCCCCAAGGGCCGGTTTACTCCATTGCGGGTGAATCGGGACTTCTTCTGTATTTGAGAATGATCTTACATTAGCCCCCAAGTGCCAAGGACATGACTTTATGTGCTTTGGGACTTGTTTTGAAAAAGTTGCTTTCTTTCACTTCAATTGTACATTAGCCCCCAAGTGTCGAGTGCATAACTTGTTGTGTGCTTGAGACTTTTGATTGAACTGTTCTTCTAACATTTTCTGTCTTCTGCAGGCTGACTTGAACCAGAGGGCTTCGGAGACAACTGAACTCCGGAATAACCTGGCCTTTCAAGAAACTTCTTCAACTAAAGCCAAGGATGAGCTTTCCCTTGCTTTAGCAAGTATTGAGAAGCTCAAAAAAGATTTTGAGGCGGAGCGGTCCACTTGGGAGGTACAGAGGGCTGCTTTAGAGAAAAGAGCCAAGGACGCGGAGGCTACTCTTAACCCGGTGATGGAGGAGTTATCCGGGTTAAAGCAGCATATAGACGATATGACATCTACCATCTTCGGTGAGTACTTGTTGTCATCTGCTTTTATCCTTGCAATCTTATACTGCTCCGATTTAACTCATCACTTGTATACAGGGAGGCGCGTTACTCATCTTGGAGATGATGTACGGAGGAAACTGAAGGCTGCTTATACCTTGGTGGAATAACTCTACTCCGGTGCTCAGAGGACCATCAGTGCTATGTCGCACAATAAACCGGCGCCGACCACCATCCAAGGTACTCTGGAAAAATTGTCCATCTTGCCTACCCGACTTGTTGAAGTGAAGAAATCTTCTGCAAGAGATGGCTCTCTCATGGCGTTAACCCGGGCCAAGGCATGGGTTCCCGATTTTGATCCACTGGAGGCCATGAACGGCTATCCCAGTATGAAGGAGGACGGGTCAGCCTTCTCTGCTGAAGATCTTCGCGCTTTAAACCAAGACATGCGCCCTCTTGCCAGTAAGCTTGCTGATGAAGCGGACTTGACGAGGTATCATTCGGGTTATGATCTAGAGAATGTGCGGGTGGAGCGGCCAATTTATGACACCGAAAATCTGATTCCACCCGTTCGTAAGCATACCTTCGCTCCTGACATTGACCCGTCAGAACTCATAAACGATGAAGTATATTTCCGCACCCTTGCCAAGATTGACTGGAGCACTCCTGATTTCCAGCAGCTGCCAGAAGCCGACGAAGATCCATAGCAAGCTGACCCTCGGTCTTCACAGGGAGCCGAAGAAGAATCCTAAACCGGCTCCGGTTTAATCATATGTGTTGGATACTTTGCAAAAAACTGATATTCTTTTGGGCCTGCAAGTGCCTTGTAATAGAATAGTTGAGATACTGTCTTTGTCCCACTATTATCCTTCATGGCATTACTTTGATTGGCCATTCCTGAATTATCTCTTGTTTGCAATGTGTCAACAGTTTATGTTCACCTGTATCTGTGATTAAGTGTATCTGCGAATCTTAATCCGGCACGAGTAACCCAAGACGTGAGTATTGATGACTCCCTTGGCTCTCTGTTGGCTTATGAAGCTGATCCGGGTTACAATGAACGTCAGTTTAAAAATGGTGCTGGTGTTCATGACCCAGACTATAGCTCTGTAGATACAGATGCAGCGACAACTTCGTAGTTGTCCGGTCTTGAATCAATGGACTTGGTTGAGAAACCAATGACCTTTATGATGAAGATTTGAGAAAACATAAAAAATGAAAATTAAGGTTTTTGGGCAAATAAGACCATGTAGTTGAGGCTTTTTATGAGCTGCCAGGCTCCAAATTCGAGGCTTTTTATGAGCTGCTAGGCTACTGTCATTAACCATTTTAGCAAAGCCTGTTAAGATGATCCGCAATCTTTAACCAAATCATCAATGTCAACAGCTACCCAATGTTCAAAATTGCATAAAGATTTTGGCTTGGGTAATCACTTGATGATCGTCAATTTAACGTGACAAAGTTCAGGGTCCCGAAGGATTGACTTGTGATACGTTCGACGGGTCATACCAGGTTTACCTAGACGGCGCGATTTACTTGATGCAGGCAGGTTAATCCGGGGTTTTAGGTGTATACACCGGGCTTCCAAGCCATGTTCACTACATGGGTATTCAACTCGTTGAGAGCCCCCAGGTAGTGTGTGAGCATTGCTCGTCGGGGCATATGTTTGAATTGTGCTAGGCATCAAACCCTCTTTTGCCCCTCATCATCATGCGGAAATTGCCGAAGCAACTAGAGCAGTGCTCTTATGATGGGCTTCATATCGCCGCTGGCTCAAGAGGCCATGGGAAACTTCCTTGCCCGCGGAAGCCCCCATGTGATTCTTGCTTGCATAGAAAAGATGGTTGATTCCTTGATTTATCAAGGGCGCCGGCTTAAGAGGCCATGGAAGGCTTGGAAGCCTCCATGTGATACTCTTTTGTGCAGAGAAGACGACTGATTCCTTGATTTATCAAGGGCGCCGGTTTAAGAGGCCATGGAAAGCTTCCTTGCACGGAAACCCCCATGCGATACTCTTTGTAAAAAAGATGGCTGATTCCCCGGTTTACCAGCGGCGCTAGTTTATTTTATTAATCATAATATATACATTGTACATAAAGTGGAGCCAATGGCTCAAGTATAGTAAGGTCGAAGAAGAGCGATGTTCCACGGCCGCTTGGTCTCCTCCTCTGCCGTATGTGAGTCCTTATGTTCTCGAACGTCGACGAGGTAGTATGATCCGTTGTGCAGGTTCTTGCTGACCACAAAGGGTCCTTCCCAAGGTGGGGATAACTTGTGCATATCTGTCTGGTCTTGGATGAGCCAGAGCACCAGATCTCCTTCCTGAAATGTCCTGGTCTTAACCCGGCGGCTGTGGTACCGGCGCAGGTCTTGTTGATAAATCGCCGATCGCGCTGCTGCCATGTCCCGTTCCTCGTCCAGCCGGTCCAAGCCGTCTTGTCTTGCTTGTTCATTATCCGCTTCAACATAAGCCGCCACCTGTGGCGAGTCGTGACGGATATCACTAGGGAGGACCGCTTCTGCTCCATATACCATGAAGAAAGGCGTGTACCCTGTGGATCTGTTAGGTGTAGTGTTGATGCTCCATAAGACAGAAGGCAATTCCTCCACCCAACAACCCGGTGTTCTCTGTAAAGGAACCATAAGCTCGGGTTTGATGCCTCTCAAGATCTCTTGATTGGCTCTTTCAGCTTGGCCATTAGATTGAGGGTGAGCTACTGATGAAACATCAAGACGAATATGCTCACGCTGACAGAATTCTTCCATAGCTCCTTTGGATAGATTGGTGCCATTATCAGTTATAATACTGTGTGGAAAGCCAAACCGGAAAACAACCTTTTTGATGAAATGAACCGCTGTTGCTGCATCACACTTACTGACCGGCTCCGCTTCAATCCATTTTGTAAACTTATCCACTGCTACCAACAGGTGGGTTTTCTGGTATTGGGATCTCTTAAAGGGTCCAACCATATCAAGCCCTCAAGTCGCAAACGGCCAAGTAATTGGGATCATCCACAGCTCCTGTGCCGGTACATGAGCACGTCGCGAGAATTTATGGCAAGCGTCACATTTTCTGACCAAGTCCTCTGCATCGGCGTGAGCCATCAACCAGTAGAACCCATGACGAAAAGCTTTAGCCACCAAAGATTTTGAACCGGCGTGATGACCACAATCCCCTTCATGAATCTCTCGAAGAATATCACAACCTTCTTCTGATGATACACACCGCTGAAACGCTCCAGAAACGCTGCGGTGATGAAGTTCTCCATTGACGATAGTCATAGATTTAGACCGCCGGATTATCTGCCGGGCCTCGACTTCGTCTTCTGGTAACTCACCTCGGTTCATATATGCCAGGTATGGGAGAGTCCAATCCGGAATGATATGAAGCGCGGCGACCAGATGTGCCTCCGGATCAGGAACAGCCAAATCTTCCTCTGAAGGTACCTGCACCGACGGTTTATGCAACTCATCCAAGAAACTATTAGGCGGAACCGGTTTTCGCTGGGAACCCAGCCGGCTTAACGCGTCAGCTGCTTCATTTTTTCGCCGGTCTATATGATCCACCTGATATCCTTTGAAGTGTCCAGCGACAGCGTCCACCTCTCGTCGATATGCTGCCATAAGCGGATCCTTGGAGTCCCACTTGCCAGATACTTGTTGTGCTACCAGATCTGAATCGCCAAAGCACTTAACCCGGCTCAAGTTCATCTCCTTGGCCATCCGCAAACCATGGAGGAGAGCTTCATACTCAACAGCATTGTCAGTACAAGGGAACATTAAGCGGAGAACATAGGAGAACTTATCACCTCGTGGGGAAGTTAACACGACTCCAGCCCCTGAGCCCTCCAACTGCCTTGAACCGTCAAAGTGAATAGTCCAGTACGTATGATCTGACTTCTCCTCAGGTGCTTGTAACTCCGTCCAATCATTAATGAAATCCACCAGTGCTTGGGATTTAGTAGCAGTACGGGGCACAAATTTTAATCCGTGCGGGCTAAGCCAATGGCCCACTTTGCAACCCTACCAGTGGCTTCTTTGTTCTGGATTATATCCCCTAACGGAGCTGAACTGACAACGGTGATTGGGTGGCCCTGAAAATAGTGCTTCAGCTTCCGGTTTGCCATGAATACTCCATACACCAGCTTCTGCCAATGTGGATATATTTGTTTTGATTCAATGAGCACCTCACTGATGTAGTAAACCGGCCTCTGAACCAGAAATTCTTTACCTGCCTCCTTGCACTCTACCACAATGGCCACGCTTACTGCACGGGCATTGGCAGCCACGTATAATAGCAGCGGCTCATTGTCAACCGGGGCAGCAAGGACTGGTGGCTCTACCAATTGCCTCTTGAAATCCTCGAACGCAGCATCAGCAGCATTCCTCCAGACAAACCGGTATGTCTTCTTCATCATCTGATAAAGCAGGATTGCCTTCTCCCCCAAACGGCTGATAAACTGGCTTAGTGCTGCAATACGGCCCGCCACGCGTTGGACATCATTGATGCACGCCGGTTTGGCTAGGGATGTGATTGCCTTGTTCTTCTACGGATTAGCTTCAATCCCTCTGTTTGACACTAAAAACCCCAGGAGTTTGCCTGCCGGAACACCGAAAATGCACTTCTCCGGATTAAGCATCATTTCGTAAACTCGGAGGTTATCAAAGCTTTCCTTCAGATCCTCTATCAGTGTTTCCTCCTTCCTAGATTTTACCACAATGTCATCAACATATGCATGGACATTTCTCCCAATCTGCCCTTGTAGACAGTTCTGCACACAACGCTGGTAGGTTGCCTGGGCACTCTTGAGCCCGAATGGCATAGATACATAGTAGAAGGCTCCAAAAGGAGTTATGAAAGCAGTCTTCTCCTAGTCCTTAACTGCCATCTTCATCTGATGATAACCTGAATATGCATCCAAAAAACTTAGCCGCTCACATCCTGCCGTAGCATCGATAATTTGATCAATACGGATGCGCTTTTCTAAAAAAATGGCGTCCTCCCACCCACCCACCCCTCCCACCCGTGACCTAGGCTCTCCGGCGATCTCCCATCCACGCCAGTGATTCCTAGATCTCTTCCACTCATCTGCTCCGGCGTGCTCTGATCTACACATCTATACCCATCTCCTATGGGTTCCACTCGTGGATCAACGCTGGGTCTGGACTTTTCGGCGGGCTCCAACTTTGCATCTAGGGTTTTCAATTCTTGTGGGCAAACCATCCATCCCACGGATGACACGCATCACTTTGTTATGGTGGTGTCTTTCAGCAGACATATCTTTCGTCTTGATGAGGATTCAGTGGCGGCTGCATTGGAATCAGCCCTTGGAGGTTCTGCCATTGATCTCATGGTTTCCCATATCAAGGACAAGGTATTTTCGTTCTGTGTCTCCTGCAAGAAAGTTGGCCTCTATATTCTGCAGTTACGTTCTTTTGCATGCATGCATTTCAAATGCTATTTTCATGTCTGCGGGCATGGCGGCCCTAACTGGCGACGGGAGTTTGAAATCTGGAAAAAAGAGTGTGATGCAAAGTGGATCATTGTTAGTCCCTCTAAAAAGCGTGCTACTCTTGGACTTCTCGCTATGCATAAACTCCCCGCTAAGTCATCCCTACGATCGGGTTCTTCTTCGGGGAGAAAGATTTCGTTCGCCACATTTCAGCAATACCCAGCTTGTCGGGGTTATAGATATCCTGCTACACAAATATGTGTTGATATAGTTGCTGAGGCAGGTTATGACATTAATCCACGCGAGCGAGTCATTATCACCTCGTCGCCGGCGAACAATCTCCACTGGACGGTGGCTACGCCACCTATCTCTTTTGGAACTATCAACATTCCGGCTAAAATCACGGCCGTCATTTCAGGATTGGATCAAACTACATCTGATCGGGATTTACTTGCTCCTCAAGACATTGCAACCTCCTCAATGGATACACCTCCCGTTGAAGCCCAACATGATTCATCGGCCCATCATGAAGTTTTGGATATGGGCGCCCAGACAGCCCATGATATTAATGAAGCCCATTTGGATTTCAATTTGATGTCTACACACGCTTCTACTCCTGTAGACTATGTTGAGCCTCCAAGCGCAGAGGTTTGTAGGACAGCAGCAATTTCCCTCAAGTGGATGACCTAAGGTTTATCGAACTCAGGGAAGTAGAGGTTGAAGATGGTCTCTCTCAAGCAACCCTGCAACTAAGATACAAGAAGTCTCTTGTGTCCCCAACACACCTAATACACTTGTTAGATGTATAGGTGCACTAGTTCGGCGAAGAGATGTTAAATGGCAAGTGATATGGATGGCAAAACAAAGTAATATAAATCTGTAATAAAAAGTGCAGCAAGCAAACAAGTGGTAAATGTGAGCACAAATGGTATTGCAATGGTGGAAACAAGGCCTAGGCTTCATACTTTCACTAGTGGCAACTCCCAACAACATTAACATAATCGAATCACATGATATTTCCCTAAAACATGCAATGGAGACGCACCCGGAGGTCATTCCTCTGTGGTCAAGAGAGGGCGAGAATTATGTAGGGCTACAAAAGAACACCTCAAAGTTCGTAGTTCTCAATCTAAGGATTTCCCAATGTCACCGCGGCCATCCAAAGAGAGTCCCACAATCACCACAACATATCTAAAGGATAGTCAAAGACAAGCACCAAGAGACTCTCAATCTTCAATCAACACACAAGAGAGGAAATCACTCATGAAAATATTTTTCTAATCCATGTCCAATAGACCGCTGTCACCTTGGTCTCGGGGATTATACTAGATAAAGACAAGTGAGTACATCAATCCAATACATAGAGGAAGGGGAAATATCATGGGATCACCCTAGATTAACATAGCCTATGATCACAACGAAGATCACATCAAGGGAGAGAGAATTGACCACATAGCTACTGGTAGAAACCTCAGCCCCAAGGAGGAACTACTCCCGCATCATGGAGGGAGGAAGCAACGTCGATGGAGATGAATCCGGGGGCACTTCCCCGTCCCGGCAGGGTGCCGGCACAGGAATTCTGGTCCCCCGAAGCTTGATGGCGATGGCGGTGGAGATCGGAATTGCGTCTGGAGAAAAGGGGTCCGGAATCAGGGTTTTCTCGACGGATGTTAAATATATGCCAAAGGGGGCCTGGGGGGCCCAGGCGCCCCCCCGGCGCGGCCAGGAGGGGGGCCGCGTGGGCAGGCCGCCTGGAGCCCTGGTGGCCCCCCTCCGGCCCTACTTTGGCCGCAAGGAAGCTTCCGGAACGCTGATTTTTTATATAATTTTTCCGGGATTTTTCTGGCAGTTTACGTGATGGGAAAACCTGAAATACAAAAACAGCAGAAAACAGAAACTGGCACTAGGGTGCACTGAGTTAATAGGTTAGTCCAAATATGATCAAAAGTGTATGGAAGTGTATAAATATCATAGCAGTATCACACAAAAGAGGCATGGAGCAAGCAGAAATTATAGATACGTTTTGGACGTATCAACATCCCCAAGCTTAATTCCTGCTCGTCCTCGAGTAGGTAAATGATAACAAGCATAATTTCTGTGGTGACATGCTATTAACCATAAAAGGACTTTTCATAGTCACATGACAAAAGCTTACTGAGACAATGAATCTGTAGTAATTAAGTTGCCTCATGAGAAAATCACAAAGAACTGAAGGTTTTACAATATGATACTGAAACACTCAATAGATTTGCAATGAGCATGGTGTGCAAATATGATAAAGTGGTACCTCGCTTGCCCCCTTTAGTGAAGCAAAACATAAATGCAGGGGCACCTCCAAGGTTTAAGTGACGACTAGATACAATGATTTCAGAATAAACGATATCATAATCATGCAAAAGACAATGGTACTTTGGGACAATGCACATTACACTCAGAATGACAATCATGCTCTCAGTAGTTGGTGCTTTAAAGAAGGTGGAGACTCTCGAACCGTGGCTTTTGTTGGCAAGGTTGAAAACCCGTGGTCGGAAACAAAAACTAAACATGTACCAGAGCTCTTGGTTTTAAAAACAGAAGTAAAAATTATTTTATTTTTTTAGAATATGCATATTTCGTCAACGAATGCTAGTAGATAACTCAATTACTTCTCGAGCTGGACAAGTTTCGAGGAACGGCTCCCGAATGAGGACGATCACATCCTCTTAATCTCCTTTGTTTATCACTGCCAAAGTTTTCTGATTTCTCATGAACAAAGCGTGAAGGAGGGTTTGTTTGTTGTATTATTTTTTAATGAGCCGGGCGCACTCTATGCCAGTTCCTTCTCGTATTATGGGTTTGCACATTAGACATGCAATCCCGGGGTGAAGCTTGTCCAACTTAAAAAGATCATGAATTAACTACTACTTCCTCATGAGCTAAAACAGAGGCACAAAATAGAAATGCTTTTTTTGAATAATTTCGAGATGGTACATGAAAGTCTTCGTTAGGAATGGCAGGTAAATACCATGTATAGGAAGGTATGGTGGACTCATATGGCATAACTGGTTTAAAGGATTTTGGATGCACAAGCAGTCAGTCCGCTTAGTACAGGTGGAGGTTAGCAAAAGACTGGGAGCGACCAACTAAGAGAGCAATGACGGTCATAATCATGCAGAGCGGCAAAGCAACATTGAATCAGGCATGGAAGTTATATCGCTACTCAGAAATTAAAGATCATCAAGGCTTGATAGACTTTCTTTACAGTCTTAAATATGCGTGAGCATACGCCAAGTCAATCAAAATAAATTCTTGAAGGAAGATATCACTAAACCATACCACATCATAGGCAAACAAATCATGTTGGTACTCCAATAACACATTGGGAACCCCCCAGCTATTTGAGACTAACCATAAGAAAACATGAACTACTAAGCACCATTATGCACGTAGCATTTTTATCATAGACATATCGACCAGTGCAACAGAAGCCAACTCTCTTAACAAGATAAGCATGATAACTAAAGAGAGTTCCAACGACCAACTAAACAAAAGCTCTTTAAAAAGATAAGCATGGAAACTAAGAGCTAAGCATGATAGTAGCTATTGAAAGACAAAGAACACACACAGCAAGGATAGACATGAAAATTCTATGTTATGTTCTAGGTTGAAGTGGAGCGGGTCTCTCTCCCACACAAAGAAAGCTGAGTTCCAACTCGTTATGAAAAGCAAGCAAAGCTAAAGAAAACTAAAAAGGAAACTAAAAGCAAGACGCTCCAAGCATAGCACATAACACATGAAGTGATAAAAATATAGTGGAATGAAAGACGAACTGATAATTGTTGATGGAGAAGGGGATGCACGGGGGCATCCCCAAGCTTAGACGCTTGAGTCTTCTTGAATATTTCTTGGGGGTGCATGGGGGCATCCCCAAGCTTGAGAGTTTGACACTCCTGAATCTTTTTATCATCTTCCCTCGCACACTTGAAAACTCCCTTCATACATAACTCATCATAATCTGATTAGCGAGGTTAGTACCCTTAATAAAATAATTGTTCCTTGCTGGAAATAAGGATATTCTTGAAGTTCTACTGTTTCTCAAGATTGCCAAAAGGTTTTTGCAAAGAAAAAGCAAGCTCAAGGTTTGCAAAATGTAGGAAAGGCAAAACAGGACAGAATCTGTGAAAAACAGACCAGCAGGTAGCAAATGATTTTTTCGGGGCACTCCTGCAACTCAAATCAAAAAACTCAGAACAGATGCCCGAAAGCCAATTGTATAGAGCATGCTGTCGAAACAATTCAGACCAAAAAGATGATCTGGTGATTTTATACGAATTTTTCTGTCCAAGGACAGAATCTGTTTCCTGGACAGCACATCACAACTTTTGAACTTTCTTGCAATCGGAGGCTAAACTTGGCACAAAGCTGAAAAATAAAGATACAATGATGTTGCTACAGTAGTAACAAACATCAAGACCACTAAAAACTGAAAGAACAAACTGAAAGCAAAGATAACAAGGGTTGTCTCCCTATAGCTCTTTCTTTATAGCCATAAAGATAGGCTTAAGACTTTAATGATGCTCTCGTAGGAATAAGAGTTGAAGAGCAAAAGAGAGCATCAAGAAGGAAATATCAAACACATTTAAGCCTAACATGCTTCCTATGCATAGGAATATTGCAATAGAATAATTCATTGAAGCACAAAGCAACTAGCATAGGAAGGCAAAACAAGCATAACTTCAAAATATTCACCATAAAGAGAGGAAACTTCTTATTATTAAGATATTTAGAACCAAGTCTCCCTCTCTCATTATAAATTTTAGTGGCATCATGGATGAACTCAACAATATAAGCATCACATAAAGCATTGTTACCATGATCCACATGCAAAAAGGTACTCTTACTCTCCACATAAGCATAATCTTTCTCATTGGTAATAGTGGGAGTAGGACTATCATAAACAACTTGAACACTATAGATTAATTGTGTATTAGGAGGGTGGTGTTCAACAAGGGAGTAATTCCCTCCATGATTATGACAAGTTTCATAAGGATAATTTCTCCTTATGTCATAGGTACCTTTATAATCACTATAGATTGGAGTTATAACATCATCATAGTAGAGAAGAGCATTATCATTGCTAGCAACTATATTTGTAATCATGTTGTCTTTATTCTTAATAGCAAAAGAATTATCAATAGTCACATCACTAGTGGGTAAAGGATTTGCAATCCTATCATCCCCAAGCTTAGAGCTTTCCATATCATCACTTTCAGAGTTGGTACCAAAAAGATTTTCAAGATCATAAGTAGCATTATCATCATTTTCCCAATCACAATAAGTAACATGCATATCATAATCAAAATCATCTTCAATAGTACCTACGGACGTATCATCAAGATGATAATTAAGGCAATAAACTTCACCTTCTTCTTTAAACTTACAACCGTTAGGATAAAAGTTGATGGGAGGAATATGCTCAGGCCAGGTTGATACCCATTCTTCTTCCTTCTTGCTCCTCTTCCTCCTCCTCTTCTTTTTCTTCTTCTTCACCTTAGGAGGGAGTGGTTGGAGATGAAGCTTCTCCACATATCCTGGTTTATCATTAGAAACAATAGAGGAAACTTGGGAGAAACTCTCCTTTTTATTAGCAGAAATATAAGAGACATTTTTATACTTTGGTAAAGTTCCTTCCTTTCTAATCTTACTTATGTAATCATTTTCATGGCAATTAACAACACAATAGAGATGGCAATTTTGCAAAGTGTTTTTTATTCCTATGGCATTAACATCTAGCCAAGAAGTCTTTTCTGTTAACTCTTCACACATCAAAAATAACATAAGCTCATCATAAAGATCAGAGGTGATCATGTTATCACACAACTGGTTAACAGTTTTGTTTTGAAAGTTCATGCATTGGAAATTAAAGTGACCCTCTATACGGCAGAGTTCACAAGTGAAAGGATAAAGGTCACACAATTCTCTAGCAATTTCATTTAAATCTCTGACCCAAGTGATTGTTCTTTCATGCTTATGTTGCTTACAATACTTCTCTTCTTCGATCGTAGGCCTTTCACAAGGTCTATCCACTCCACAAAAATTAACATGCTTATATAAAACTTCATTTTTAGGAATTGGATCATGCATGTTGCAATCATCATGAACAATTTCATTTTCTTTGCAAGTCTCTTTAAAAGGTTTATGATACTTGATCCAATCCTCCTTAGGCATATTAAGATGTGAAGCAAAAGATTTGAGGAAATCAACAAGGAGTTGAGAATCAAGCCCAAACTTAGCACTAAACTTATTAAAACTTGTAGTTTCAAAAAAGGACTTAATGCAATCATACTCATAAATTATACTTGACTCTTTACCTTTGTCGATCTCCCAATCTTCAGTGTTGCGTTGAATTCTTTCAAGGAGTTCCTATTTAGCATCAATCTTTTTGTTTGTGAAAGAACCCATAGAGGAAGCGTCGAGCAAATCTTTATCCTGTCGAGAAAGCCTCGCATAGAAATTAGTAATAATCATATCTTTCGGGAGCCCATGGTTAGGACATTTTAGCATTAACGTTTTCAGTCTCCCCCAAGCTTGAGCTATGCTCTCTCCGTCATGAGGATAGAAATTATAAACATAATTCCTATTCTCATGGAATTCATGAAGAGGATAAAACTTGGAGTAAAAGAGAGACTGGATCTCTTCCCAATCCAGCAGGTGAGAGTCATCTAGTAGCCTATACCATTCCAATGCTTTTCCTTTCAGGGACAAGGCAAATAATTTCCTCATGACAAACTCCCTTGATACACTTGAAAGCTTAAATAATGAGCATAATTGTGACAGATATAGCAAGTGTTCACCGGGATGTCTGTCTCCTGTATAACGATTAGCCAAAACATAATCGATAATACCAGCTGGTATTTTATAGGGCACAATTTCAGTAGGGGGAGGAGCAACCACCACAGGTGTGGGGCGTCTTCCCGCAAGCAACGATCCAATAGCAAGGTTGTCCATAAGCATAACTAGTGAAATAAAAACAAGAAACTAAAAGATTTAATTGCAAGATCTAAAGATATACCTTCAAGCACTCACCTCCCCGGCAACGGCGCCAGAAATAGCTTGATGTCTACACACGCTTCTACTCCTGTAGACTATGTTGGGCCTCCAAGCGCAGAGGTTTGTAGGACAACAGCAATTTCCCTCAAGTGGATGACCTAAGGTTTATCGAACTCAGGGAAGTAGAGGTTGAAGATGGTCTCTCTCAAGCAACCCTGCAACTAAGATACAAGAAGTCTCTTGTGTCCCCAACACACCTAATACACTTGTTAGATGTATAGGTGCACTAGTTCGGCGAAGAGATGTTAAATGGCAAGTGATATGGATGGCAAAACAAAGTAATATAAATCTGTAATAAAAAGTGCAGCAAGCAAACAAGTGGTAAACGTGAGCACAAACGGTATTGCAATGGTGGAAACAAGTCCTAGGCTTCATACTTTCACTAGTGGCAACTCCCAACAACATTAACATAATCGAATCACATGATATTTCCCATAAAACATGCAATGGAGACGCACCCGGAGGTCATTCCTCCGTGGTCAAGAGAGGACGAGAATTATGTAGGGCTACAAAAGCACACCTCAAAGTTCGTAGTTCTCAATCTAAGGATTTCCCAATGTCACCGCGTCCATCCAAAGAGAGTCCCACAATCACCACAACATATCTAAAGGATAGTCAAAGACAAGCACCAAGAGACTCTCAATCTTCAATCAACACACAAGAGAGGAAATCACTCATGAAAATATTTTTCTAATCCATGTCCAATAGACCGCTGACACCTTGGTCTCGGGGATTATACTAGATAAAGACAAGTGAGTACATCAATCCAATACATAGAGGAAGGGGAAATATCATGGGATCACCCTAGATTAACATAGCCTATGATCACAACGAAGATCACATCATGGGAGAGAGAATTGACCACATAGCTACTGGTAGAAACCTCAGCCGCGAGGAGGAACTACTCCCGCATCATGGAGGGAGGAAGCAACATCGATGGAGATGAATCCGGGGGCACTTCCCCGTCCCGGCAGGGTGCCGGCACAGGAATTCTGGTCCCCCGAAGCTTGATGGCGATGGCGGCGGAGATCGGAATTGCTTCTGGAGAAAAGGGGTCCGGAATCAGGGTTTTCTCGACGGGTGTTAAATATATGCCAAAGGGGGTCGCCAGGGGAGGCCTGGGGGGCCCAGGCGCCCCCCCGGCGCGGCCAGGAGGGGGGCCGCCTGGAGCCCTGGTGACCCCCCTCCGGCCCTACTTTGGCCGCAAGGAAGCTTCCGGAACGCTGATTTTTTATATAATTTTTCCGGGATTTTTCTGGCAGTTTACGTGATGGGAAAACCTTAAATACAAAAACAGCAGAAAACAGAAACTGGCACTGGGGTGCACTGAGTTAATAGGTTAGTCCAAATATGATCAAAAGTGTATGGAAGTGTATAAATATCATAGCAATATCACACAAAAGAGGCATGGAGCAAGCAGAAATTATAGATACGTTTTGGACGTATCACAATTCCTCTGCTCTTTTGGAAAACAATGCTCAGGTTTCCTTGGACAATAATCTCCCAGATACAGATATTGCTAGGGATAATGATTTTATAGATGATATGGTTTTTCAAGTTTGGAAGTGCAGAAACTGTCTCTCGATGAAACACGCAACGGCCTCGTGCACAAATCAAATACAATGTCGTAATTGTTTTCGCCTGGGACACAGGGAAAGGCTGTTCTGGCTCTGCACCTTCTCCAACCTACAAGTGGGTCCCACGGGTCAATCTAGAGCCTCAAGTCCGGTCAGAGGATTTTTTATCGCATGCCGCTTCGATTTCCCTCCCAGCCGGCCTCCTTGGGTCTTTGTCTAGTCCCATCACGCCTGCCACACCGTCGCCTCCACCTTTGCCATCCGAGCCGCCACCCATTACTCCACCGCAGCCTTCATCGCCGCCGCCGTCCACACCTCCCCCTCCAAGAACCACTGCTCCGCCACCTCCACCACCCGCCATGGCAAACTTTGAGCTTGATCCTGTGGACTTCCTCCCGCCGGGTTTCGACATCATCGACGGGGGCCCCTTGAGACTCCCACGCGCCTTCTTCTCTCCGGCAATAGCACCCGACCGGCAGAACGAAGCCTACGCGATTGCCATTGTCGAGCCAGCGCCTCTTCAAGCAGAGGTCCTCCTCTTCCACAATCTGGTCAGTGATTTTGTTGTCAACACTCTTGGGCGCGCAGTGCTAGATGCCCAACCATGGATCCAGGGGGTTGGTCTCTTTCGTTTTCGTAGCGCTGTTGCTAGGCAGGCCTTGGTAGATCATCCATCGTTCGATCTTGGCAATGATAGATTTGTCCGTTTCATACACCATGATGAGGGTATTAATTACCGAGTTGTCCAAGGGTTTCGCCGGGGCTGGATTATGTTAGTTGGGATCCCACTGGATTACAGAAGAACTGCATACATTGCTGACGCCATTGGTTCTTTTGGTCGCTTCCATTACTGGCATCAGGAGGACCCCGTCCTTGCTCGCACATTGGCATATGTGTCCTTTCCAGCGCCTTCTTTAGTGCCGCCGGATGTGGTTTATCGGGAATTCTCTGATTTTGGAGGCGCCAGAATTTCATGGACTGCCCTAGTTTATATTTTGTCTGCGGATTTTGCTAACGTTGTACCTGCTGATGAAGACCCAATGCCATTCAATGGCAACCCACACCCCCTTCCTAGTCAGATGTTGTTTGAGAACCACAACTGGGTCATGCCCGAATACCCTGAGTTAGGTTGGAATGGCGTGCCGCCGTCGGCTAATGTCCAGCAACAGGGCTTTCAGCATCAGCCTGTTGTCAATCAGGAACAAGTGTAGGAAAATCAGATTGAGGAGGAACCATCTCAGGAGTCTATGATCTTACAGTTGTCAGATGATTCCATCAATAACGAAGATCATGCTGCAGATGTTGTGGTGTATCGACCACCTTTGGTGCAGCCCCCCCTTCAGATTGGCATGGTACTGACAGTCTTTGGGCCTGAGCTGCCTCCAGTTCTTCAATGGCAGCGCAGCTTCGAACGGATGATGCCTTTTATGTGGGTCTATGAGATACCCAGGGTTGTCCCTCGCCAAGATTTTCAGCCGATCATCCTCCCTCTTAACACCTGGGATTTCAACTGTACGGCATCAGACTTTTAGATCTCTCTGAAGACGGCCAGCACTCCCTGTGTGGCGCACCCTAAGAAGCGGCCAGTGGCTAGGGCTTTATGTTTTGATGACATCTCAGAACCAGTTTCTGAAGCTTTTCAGTTCTTAGCCAGGATGGAAGTGCCCAGGAAGAGGGGACGCAAGGTGACGACGCCTCTGGTGGTTTCTGAAGTTCGTCCCAGTGCCCGTCTCAGTGCTCTGAAGGGCGGTTTTCGACAGGCTCCGCTGCACGAGACGGACCTGCGCCCCCACTCCTCCGCTCCGAAGAAATGTAAGACCAAAGCGTCTGCGACTGAACAGAAGCTCCCACCTCTCAGTGCGATTGAAGATCTGCAGCGTATTGGCGCTCGTCTGCAAATCGCCCCAGAAAAGCTCACCAAGGAAAATCTTGCAGCGGATCCTTCTCAAGCTACCAGCAGCAAGAGTTCCAATGATCAGTGATGTCTTTCAAGGTCTGGGTTTATGGCGTACCTCCCAAATCGCCATCTATCTTAGTTTCTGTTTTATTTTGCTGAACTTTATGGCACGGCTTTGTACTATCTTTGGTTATGGGTCACTGCGTGATTCATTTTATTACTGCTCTCTCCCTAGTTATTATGAATCCGAACATCTGTAGAGCTTGGAAGGTCCTTTGTTGGAATGTACGGGGCCTCAACTCTGAAGCGCGTCAACTTGCTGTCAAACAAAAGATTGAAGAGAGTGGTTGTTCGGTAATTTGCCTCCAGGAAACCAAGTGTATGCACATTGATCATCGCTTTCTTCGAAATTTCTGCCCACGACGCTTTGACAATTTTGTCTATATTCCTTCTGATGGGGCTTCTGGTGGTATTGTGGTGATTTGGAATTCTTCTTTCTTTATTGGTAAACTTATTGACGCAAAACCCTTCGGCATTGTGATTGAATTCTGCTCCGCGCATACGTCCGAAATTTGGACTCTTGTGACAGTTTATGGACCGTGTCAGGGTCCTGCCCGCGATGATTTCGTCCAATGGCTTTACAACCTTAATATCAATGCAGATGACAAATGGCTATTACTTGGGGACTTTAACTTCATGAGATCGTTAGAGAATCGCAACCTTCCGGGGGCAATGTCAATGATATGTTCTTATTTAATGAAATTATTGGGCATCTAGGTCTCATTGAACTCCCAATCAAGGGTAGACAATTCACTTGGTCTAACATGCAGGCTCATCCGTTGCTGCAACAACTGGATTGGTTCTTTACTTCAGTAGCATGGACCTATGATCATCCCAATACTTTGGTTTATCCTCTAGCATGTACCACATCCGATCATGTGCCCTGCGTCGTCTCTATTGCTACGTGCATACCCAAGGCCAAAGTTTTTCGTTTCGAGAACTATTGGATTGATCTACCTGGTTTCTTTGATTATGTCTCTGCAGTGTGGAACCGTGATTTTAGACAGGTAAATATTGCCCCCAGGATATCGGTCAAATTTAAAGCTCTCCGTTATGCTCTTAAACAATGGCACCTCAGTCTGTCTAAAGTGAAGGCACTTATTACTGACTGCAACAAGGTTATTTTATTTCTGGATAATCTTGAAGAGCTTCGGCCTTTGAGTTGGCCTGAGACAAACTTTCGGTGTATTGTTAAGTCCCGTCTGGAGGAAGTTCTGCACATGCAATACATTTATTGGAAGCAACGATGCACCATCAGGTCTATTAAATTTGGGGAAGAAAACACTAAATTTTTCCATGCAATGGCAACTGAGAGATATCGAAAGAACACGATCTCCTCTCTCAAAAACGCTGCGGGAGACATGATCTCTGATCACCGGCAACTAGCTGGTATGTTCTGGTCCGACTTCAAACAACGAATGGGCCAAGCTAAGGGAGTACATATGGACTTTGACCTCGCCTCCCTCATTGCTAAGGTGGATGAGCTAGAGACTTTGTCTCGGCCTTTTTCGGATAAAGAAGTGGAAGATGTTGTTAAGCACATGCCCGTTGATCGTGCACCGGGGCCAGATGGATTCACGGGGCTCTTTCTGAAGAAGTGTTGGCCCATTCTAATAAAGGACTTTTTGTCGCTTGTCAGGGCTTTTTATGATGGTACATGTGATCTGGAATGTTTAAACTCTTCTCTCATCACTCTCATTCCCAAGAAATTAAGCCCGGAGGTGGTTGGGGATTTTCGGCCAATATCTTTGACGAACACTTGCTTAAAGTTTCTCACAAAACTCTTAGCAAACAGACTGCAACAGGTGATTCTTAATTGCATTCATAAAAATCAGTATGGTTTTCTCCGCTGCCGTTCAATACAGGACTGCTTAGCATGGTGCTTTGAGTATATCCACCGGTGCAAAGCATCTAAACGGCCAATCGTCCTACTCAAGCTTGATTTTACAAAAGCTTTTGATACTATTGAGCATGAGACAATTCTCCAGATGCTGCGCTATAAAGGCTTTGACGAACGTTGGAATGGCTGGGTCGACACACTTTTATCATCTGGCTCTTCTTCTGTGCTTCTTAATGGGGTCCCTGGTCAGCAGTTTAAATGTCGCACTGGAATTCGTCAAGGTGATCCCCTCTCCCCTTTATTGTTTGTCATTGCGGTGGACCTTCTTCAATCTGTGGTGAATGATATGTGTGCTCGCAATATCCTCCGAATGCCCATTCCGACTGGATCAAAGGATTATCGAATAGTTCAGTATGCAGATGACACGCTGATCATCCTTCTAGCTGCTGATGATCAGATCATCGCGCTAAAACAGATGCTTGAAAAGTTTGCTCGGGCTACCGGATTAAGAGTCAACTTCAGCAAATCATCCATGATTCCTCTGAACTTGTCTGCTGATGAGGTCTCTCGCATTGCTGCTCTCTTGGGTTGTGAGGTGGGTTCTTTGCCCTTCACCTATCTGGGCCTTCCTATGGGCACTTCTCGACCTACCGTTGCTGATCTCTTGCCCCTTGTGGATCGTCTTGAGAGGCGCCTTTCAGCATCGTCCTGTTTGCTGAATCAAGGCAGTCGTTTGCAGCTGCTGCAATCTGTGCTAGCATCTATGCCCATATATTTCTTGTGTTCCTTATCACTCCCAAAGGGCATTCTCAAATAATTAGAGCGAATAATACGACAATGCCTATGGCGGGGCAACTCTGAGACACCTCGTCAATCTCTTGCAGCATGGGATCTCATATGTCGACCCAAGAATCATGGCGGCCTCGGCGTCACACACCTTGGCACACAAAATGAGGCCTTGCTCATGAAGCATCTCTACAAGTTTTTCAATAAACTGGATATACCTTGGGTTCAATTACTCTGGGATTCTTATTATGGTGCATCACCACCTCAAGCTACTCGTAGTTGTGGTTCTTTCTGGTGGCGGGACGTTTTCAATCTTTATGATAAGTTTTGTACTCTCGCTGTCCCACAAGTACATGCAGGGGACACTGTGCTGTTTTGGGAAGACATGTGGCACATTCACAGTAGAGTCATTTCTCTCAAGACCAGATTACCCCACCTCTACTCATTTGTGCTCAATGACCTCATCACTGTCAAGGATTTTTTTGATGCACCATCTGAGGCTCAGAACTTTCATCTACCTTTGTCACTCGAAGCCTTTCATGAGCTTCAGCAACTCCAGACTTTGTTGGCTCCTATACATATTGATCCATCAACAAGAGATATCTGGCAGTGGCCCTCCAAATCAGGCACCTTCCAGTCCAAGATGTACTATGATTTCACTTTCTCTCATATAGTGGTGGATCGCATCTTCAAATGGATCTGGAAATGTTCCTGCACCCTCAAGATCAAGGTTTTTGGGTGGTTGCTCTTGATGGACCGCCTAAACACAAGGGATATGATGCAAAGAAGGCATTGGCATGTTGATGATGCTAACTGTGTTTTGTGTCTCCTACCACATCTTGAGGACCGGGGCCATCTTTTCTTTGCCTGTAACTTTAGCCAGCGAGTTTGGAACTACCTTGGAATCTCCTGGACACCAGATAGTCACCACACCACATACTCCATGGCCCTAGCAGCTCGACAGGAATTTGGTCAACCCTTCTTCACTGAGGTAGTTTTTACTGCCTCTTGGAATATATGGACTCAAAGGAATGGCAAAATCTTCAGAAATGAGCAGCCCAGCTTCAGATCCTGGAAACGAAATTTTGTATATGATATTTCTTTACTTGCTCATAGAATCAAATGTAAATATAGAGATAAACTTCTCTCTTGGATAGCCTCCCTCCAGTAGCTTTGATGTAAGTTAGCTCTCTTCTTCTTCATTGTATTTATTTGTTTCTTTGTAACCTCACCCTGGTTGGGTTCTTTTATTAATAAAACACTATGAGGCTGTTGCCTTGCAGTACATAGTCAAAAAAAATTTGATCAATACGGGGGAGAGCAAAAGGATCAGTTGGGCAAGCCTTGTTCAAGTCTGTGTAATCAACACACATCCTCCAAGTTCCATTTTTCTTAAGTAAAAGCACCGGATTAGCCAACCACTCTGGATGGAACACCTCAACTATGAAGCCTGCAGCCAAGAGCCTAGCCACTTCTTCTCCTATAGCCTTACGCCTCTCCTCATTGAAGCGGCGCAGATACTGCTTGACTGGTTTAAATTTAGGATCAATATTAAGACTGTGCTCAGCGAGTTCCCTCGGTATACCTGGCATGTCAGAAGGCTTCCACGCAAAGATATCCCGGTTCTCACGGGTGAACTCGATGAGCGCGCTTTCCTATTTCGGATATAGGTTAGCGCTGATAGTGAACTGCTTGGATGAATCGCCAGGAACAAAGTCCACCTGCTTAGTCTCCTCAGCCGATTTGAATTTCAACGCCGGATCATGCTCTGTAGTTGGCTTCTTCAGCGGGGACATATCCGCCGGATCAACATTGTCCTTTAGAACTTTAGCTCCTCCGTAGCACAAACTGCCTCAGCATAAGCCGCATCTCCTTCCTCGCACTCCAATGCAATTTCGCGGCTCCCATGAACCGTGATAGTTCCTTTGTGGCCTGGCATCTTGAGCTGCAGATAAACATAACACGGTCTAGCCATGAACTTGGCATAAACCGGCCTCCCAAACAAAGCATGGTATGGACTCCTAATCATTACAACCTCAAAAGTCACAGTATCCAATCTAGAGTCATGCTCATCCCCGAAAGTAACTTCCAGATCGATTTTTCTAACTGGATAGGCCGATTTACCGGGTACCACCCCGTGGAACACTGTGTTGGACTGTCGGAGCTTCTTATCTGTCAACCCCATACGTCGAAAAGTCTCATAATATAGGATGTTGATGCTGCTGCCTCCATCCATAAGCACTTTGGTGAACTTATAATCACCCACCTGTGGTGCCACCACCAGAGCCAACTGACCCGGATTATCTACCCGGGGTGGGTGACCTTCTCTGCTCCACACAATGGGTTGCTCAGACCAACGCAAAAACTGTGGTATCGCCGGTTCAACAGAGTGCACTGCCCTCTTCAGAACCTTTTGATCCCGTTTGCATAAACTTGTGGTGAAGACGTGATACTGCCCACTGCTCAGCTCCTTCGGATTATTCTGATATCCGGATTGCTGCTGGTGCGGACGCTGTTGATTCCCTTGGTTGTTGTATCCACCCTGACCATGTTGCTGGTTATGTTGATGCTGATTGTTCCCACTGTGGTTACTATTACCGCCGTGGTATCCTGAACCGGATCCACCACCTTGATAACCCGGACTTTGAAAACCGGGACCTGATCCGCCGGGGGGGGGGCGTGATCATATTTAGTCTGTTTCATAAATTCTTGCATAATGAAACAGTCCTTTCAGAGATGCGTAGCCGGGTTTTCCGTTGTACCGTGCTTTGGGCAGGGCATGTTCAACTGGCACTCTAGGTTAATAGGCGGCCTCCCGTTGCGTGGGGACGGTCTACCCTTACGGCGCTGTCCATTGTCCTGAGCGTTGGTATTGGCCACAAAGTCTGAGCTGCCTTCTGCTTTATGCTTGCCATTGTATCCTTGACCCGCCGGATTGGCCTGCAGCGGTTTACCGTTCTTGCTCGCCTTCCCCGACTTTTCTCCATCTGCGTCTGGATACTTGGTGTTATCAAAATCTCCATATTCCACCAAAGCGCCCATGAGCGTTCCCATGTCGTTGCAATCACGTTTGAGCCGTCCCAATTTCTGCCTCAAAGGTTCAAACCGGCAATTGCCTTCCAAGGTTACTATTGTTGTACTTGGGTTGATGCTATTGGAGGAGTGCAAGATTTCGGACACTCGACGCACCCAACTGCTTGTGGACTCTTGCTCTCCTTGAACGCATGCAGCTAAATCGACCACAGACATCGGCTGCTTGCACGTGTCTTTGAAATTATTGATAAACCGGCGCCGCAATTCACCCCATGATCCGATGGAGTTAGGTGGCAAACTCTTTAGCCATGTCCGGGCCGTGCCCTCAAGCATCAGTGTGAAGTACTTAGCGCATGCTGCTTCATCCACGTCGAGCATCTCCATAGCCATCTCATAACTCTCAACCCACGCCTCCGAAGCCAGATCTGCCGTGTAGTTGGGCACCTTGCGTGGACCTTTGAAATCTTTGGGAAGTTTCACGTTCCGTAAAGTGGGGATGAGACACTATACGCCCAGGGAACTGGACATGACCCCCGGTTCAACTGTGGCGGTGGGATGAACCGATGTTGCCTGACGGACATCGTACTGGGCAGTGTGCCTGGCCTGATCCACCACCTCTTGCGCATGTGCTTCCTCTCCTGCCGGATTATCTTGCCTCTGCCGATGACGCCTCCGTGCGCTGCTTGATACGGCCGGTTCATCCAGACGCCTCGTATAACTCCGGCTCGGGCGGGGGGTTGAATGAATCCTCTCTCGGCTATATGAATAAGCTTACTGCTAAGTTAACGCCGTATCCAGCAACTCCCTGGCCCGTCGTGCCTCCATCGCTATGGGGGAGGTACCTTCAATGGGAAAGGCGGCCAGTCGTGAAGCGGCAGCAACTATGTTATCCAACGGATTAGAGTAATGACCCGGAGGGGTGGGCACATGCTGGGTCGGCACAACTTGGCGATTTGGTTCTGCGGCTGGTGGCTGAACTGACGCACATGTCCCTGGTGCTCCTCCCCGGTTTACCTCTGGATGGTTACTGGTTACTGCGCCTGGCGTGCTAAAGAGATTCCTCGCCTCATAAACCGGCGGCAAACGAGATCGTTGTCTTCTCCACATTACCTCCTGTGAGGCGTTCTGATCTAACCTGAGCCGAAAAGCTTGAGAATCTAGCTCTGCGAGCCTTGTAGCCATCCTAGCTTTCTCCGTAGCCAGATCCAGCTTGGCTTGCTCAATCCGGTTCTTCACCTGAGCGATCTCTGCATCATGCTGCTCCTTGTCGGCCTGGGCTACTTCTGCTGTTGCAAGCGCTGTCAAAGTGTCGACTAAGGTGGATAGAGCATCAGAGGGCGACGGGGGAAGGTCTCCAGCTCCAGCTCCCATTGCCTCTGAGGTTAACGCCCCTGTCGTTGAGGGCTGCTGCATGGATTGTGATCCGGCCATGAAAACAGCAACCCTCTTTGGTGGATCGAGGGGGTCCGGAATACTATCGCCATCGAAACAACCCTCAGATCGACCTCGTGCAACAGATACAAAGATTCGGTCTCTCCGGATGAAGATTCATCACCGGAATAAATAACGGTCTCACCGCCGGAGTCCGATCCGTCCTCGGCTTGTACTCCATGCACTGCTCCGACGAAGACGTGCTTCACGGCGGGCTGAATCCGGGCAGGTCTCGCACGCTGAGCCGACTCGACGATGTTGAGGAAGGTGTCCGGCTCAGGGCCCGGTTCACCGATCTTGCCGATGAAGACGTGGATGCCGCCGAAGGGGACCCAGTACCCGTATTCGATTGAATCGGCCTCGGGGCCCCAGCCTGCATCGTCGATGTAGATCCGGCCGCGACGACTTTTAGTCATCTGGCCCACTGCGTAGCCCTTGAGTCCTTCAAAGCTGCCCTTCAAGAACTCAAAACCATCGTGCGATAGCCCCACGGTGGGCGCCAACTGTCGTGGATTTAGCACGGCGGATGTCCTAGCAAAAGGACTTAGTTGTGAGGCCATCGCTACGAGTTAGCTTAAAGGGGTTAAAGCGAACGAAGGACACAGGGATTTTATACTAGTTCGGTCCCTTCGATGAAGGTAAAAGCCTACGTCTAGTTTGGTGTGGTATTGCTTGGGCTTCGATGACCAGGGAGCGAATCCGCTTTGCATGTGTCTCGAGCTGTGTTTTTCTTCTCCCGAACCGCCGCCGGGTCATCCCTTTATATAAGAGGTGACGCCCGGTCCGGTTTACAGAGTCCCGAGGCCGGATCATAAACGTGTCCGCCTCGGTCTCTGCTCTTTCTACCTTACATCCCAAGTTACATAATATGACGGTTTATGAACCATGGGCCTTCCACATGGGCCCTGAGCCTCTTCGGGCTATAACCTCCTATTACATACTACGATGGGTTTCTGATAATATAATCTTGATGACGTAAACCGGACCCTCCTAGCTGGTTGATACCTGATAGTAATATCCCTGATAGCAAGGGTCAGCTCATCTTTGACTTTGGAAGCGGCGGTCTGTTGAAACTTCAAAGTATCTTGGAGCTCGGCCACCTGAGTGTCTTTCCGGTTTAGATCAGCCTGTCAAGAGAAGAGCCTATTATACATTGATGAAACATATTCAAAGTCCCAAGCACATAACAAGTTATACACTTGGCACTTGGGGGCTAATGTTTATTTTCGGTTATCAGACATCTTTTCAATAAAGTCCCAAGCACATAACAAGTTATGCACTTGGCACATGGGGGCTAATGTGACATTGTTCAGAGATGATTACAAAAATGAAGTCCCGGTTCATCTTGAAGAGATAAACCGGCCCTTGAGGACTACGCATGTGAAAAAGACTAAGATAGATATTCTGAAGTCCCGGTTCATCCTAAAGGAATAAGCCGGCCCTTGGGGGCTACAATGGAGTAAAGGCAAGCTACAAGACTTATGTAGGAATAAAGTTCAAGTTAAAGCAGAAAATTACCTCATAGCGTTCCTTCATCATATTTATTAAACTGGCTTCATGATCACGGCTGGTGTACAACCGGTTCAGATAACCGGAATGGAGTTCTTGTGCACTAAGTTGAGCATAGCTGCATAGGTCAGTACCCCATTTTCCTTCGCAGTATGCTTGGACAAGGCAACAGGTTCACTAGGGGCAGTGTAACCGAATCCAGTGATTTCAATTTCTTCTGCTGAAGCGGCAGCGACCTTGGCAGGGCTAGCTGGAGTATTGCTGGTCCAGACAGGACTGGCCAGATTTGTGTCAGGATCCATTGGGACACTCCCTTGATCAACAGAGACTTCATGGTCCATGAGAGGAGGACCATCATGCAGAACATCAACATTTTCTTCAGCAGGTTCAACAGGTTCAGGATCTTTTGCCGGTTCAGGAATCGTGTCATCACCTGCCGGGTTATTAAGTTTAGCCTTTTTACTAGGCTTGGGCTTGCTGCAAAAGTAATGATAGTCAGAAGAGTAAAAGAAAGAGGTTAAAGCAGCAAAATGAAAAAACTTACCCAGGAACAGTCTTAAAAGGAGGAATCTGCGTAGCTGTTGATTCGCCAGAGGACGAGTGAGGAGTTTCCTGATAATTCGAATTAGACGGATTAAGAGGTTGTCGAATATGACCTGCTTTGGGATAAAGAGCATCTGGAGCGTGTAAAACCTCCGAGCGACGCCTCCGGGCTGGTGTGTGTGGTAAACCGGTGGATTCAATGGCGTGACCACTATGCCGCGTGGTGCGGCGAGCTTCTTGTTGTTGTTTCTTCAAAAGAAAGCTTGGATCCAAATAAGTGAAAGGGTGAGAAAACTGTACTTTCCGGCTTGCTCGACGAATTTTTGTTGTTGGCAGAGGTTCTGAACCGGAAGAAAGAGTATTTACCTCGACATCATCCGCCTTGCTGCCTTCAGCACGTCCCTGAGTACAATCATTGTTAATAAGATGCAGCAGAAGGAGTTAAAAGAGTCAAGTAATACCTCTGAGGCCGGTTCATCATCCTCCGGGTTGGATTCGGATACGTCAGTGGTTTTCTTCCTGACGTTTCTTTTGACGGCCTTAGTTTTTTGGCGAGGCACCTTCGCCGGTTTATCCTAGACTTTCTTTTTCCAGAATGGGTCGTTATCCTGTTGAAGATTATGAAGACATTCAAGAAGAGTACTGGAGATGGATTGAAATAGAGCAAAACAATATGAAAGAAGTATTTACCAATGGTGGTTTGTTGAGCTCACAGAAGGGAGCCAGTCCAGTTTGGCTGCAAGTTTCTACTGGGTCATTCAACAGTTTCTTAACAGCCCTCGTTGATCATTCTGTGCTAGCACGGCTTCGATATGGCGCAGAGGATCTTGGGGTTTCCACTATATTCGCACATTAAACCGGAGCGCCGGCTTAGCGGGAGAATACTCCAAGAAATCCAGCAACGAACGAAATCAACCCCTGTTAAGCCATTGGCGGTGAAGGCCCTGAGCTTTGAAAGCTGAGGAGCATACCTAGCCCGTTCTTGGGCATTTAGCCGTTTTGGAAAGGGATGGTTCTCCGAAAGCCGGTGGGAGCGATAACCCGGCAGAGGATTTTCACCTTCTGGAGAAGTATCTAAGCAATAAAACCAAGTTTGATTCCACTCTTTGGGGTGACTGTGGTGAGTAGCGTGAGGAAAACTAACGTCCTTTCTCTTCTGAATGGACATCCCGCCAAGTTCAGTGTTTGGACCGTCAGAGAATTCTGTCCGACGGTTTAAATGGAAGAAATCCCGGAATAATTCAACTGATGGCTCCTCTTGCAGATAAACTTCATAGAAAACTTGGAAGTTACAAATGTTGGACACATAATTGGGCCCAATGTCTTGAGGATGGAGTTGAAAATCAGCTAGCAAATCACGGAAGAACTTTGACCCGGGAGGATTGAATCCCCGGGCTAAATGATCAAGGAAAACAATAACTTCTCCCTCTTTTGGCTCTGGAGGACACTCTGATCCGGGGACTCTCTAGTGAAGGACATTTTTTGGGCCTAAAGCGCAAATTTTAGCTAGGTTCTGTAATTCTTTCTCAGTAACCCGGGACTGGACCCAGTTGCAGGAAGTGAACAGCTTGGCTTGCTTTGCCATTTTGAACGGAAAGCTGAAAATATAGTGAAGTACTGGTTTACGATTTATGCAGAGTTAAACCGGCAGTGTTTTGAAGGTACTTACAGACGGCGGTTTAAGTAGGGGCCTAATGGTATCTACCGGTTTATAGTTTTTTGAGATAGCTAAACCACCAACGAGAATATGAAGATGCAGATCTGAAGTTATGGAAAAACAGGTTTTGTACAAACAGTGATGAAGCTATGGATCTACAGCATGTTAGAAATTCAAAAATATTTAGTTCATATTCAGCGGATGCAACAAGGGCTCTAACAGACGCAGTCTAAACTAGTATTATTGGGGAAAATAAAGGCGCGGTAAGGAAGCGGAGTTACTACTACGGCTATAGAACAGGAGGATCAGATCTACACTAACTATCGGGCCATGGTGAAGAACAACGAGGAACAGTGTCCTATCTATGAACCTTCAGGTCAAAACCCTAATGATATCTATATACAGGATAAAGAAAGGACTTACCGGAGCCAAAGAGTGCGGAGGCGTGTCAGCGTTTTTTCTCTGGTCCGACCAGGTTCATGCAGTGGCCAAAGCTTGACGAAGAGGCAGGGCGCGACGGCGGCGGCGGAGCTTGAGCACGAGCAGGCGCAAGGAAGAAGAAGAGGCAAAGGAGCAAGGGGGAAAAAGGAGATGCCCCTCTACCCTATTTATAAGCTGAAAAATGGAACGGCATGCGCGGGGATCGAGGAGCCGGAAAAGTAGATATGGCAAGATACTGTTACCTCGATCTTCGGAGCTTTTAATGAGTGAAAAATAAAAAAACTGGTACAAGTATTAAATGGGCAGATGATGTCACGACGGTTTAATGTAATCTAGGAGGATGACGTCACGGCGGTTTATGAAGCATTTTAAGCTGCGAAAAGTGGAATCTTTACAAGACATTGAAGATTGACATGAACAGGTTCAAATCAATCTCAGGCCTAATGTCAGGGATATTACTACTAGGTATAAACTGCCCAGGAGGGGCCGGTTTATACCTATCAAGATTACTTCTATTAAGGCCCAGCGGAGCATGGGATAAGGCGCTTTACTCCAGAAGACTTAGAGCCCAAGAGGTGTTAAGGCCCATGATTTGTAAACCGCCATACGGCGTGTAACTTGTGATGTAAGATAGGAAAGATAGAGACCGAGCCAGACACGTTTATGAACCGGCTCCGGGACTCTGTAAACCAGACCGGGCATGACCTCGTGTATATAAAGGGACGACCCAGCGACGGTTCAAGGGGAGAACAACAACTCGAGACACAGGCAAATCGTATTCGCTCCCTGGTCATCGAAACCCTAGCAATATTACACCAAACTACACGTAGGCTTTTACCTTCATCGAAGGGCCCGAACTAGTATAAACCCTTGCGTCCTTGTCCGCTTTAACCCCTTTAAGCTAACCCGTAGCGATGGCCTCAGTACTAAGTCCTTTTGCTAGGACATCTGTCGTGACAAAACCACGACAGTGGCCCTCAGGATACAAAAGTTACTGAGTCATTCTACGTCCTCTAGTCATAACTCTAACAGCATTATCATTTTTATTATTATTTAATTCATTAAGCAAATCATTTTGTGCTTTAAGTACTTGTTCTACTTGAGTAGTAACCATAGAAGCATGTTTACTAATGAGTTTAAGTTCACCTTTAACTCTAGACATATGATCACTCAATTGTTCAATCATATAAGCATTACGTTTCAATTGTCTACCAACATAAGTATTGAAGTTTTCTTGTTTAACAATAACATTGTCAAACTCATCTAAGCATTGGCTAGTAGACTTATTATAAGGAATATCACCGTCATCAAATCTGTAGAGAGAATTTACCTTTACTGCCTGTGTCGGGTTATCAAGACCATGTATTTCTTCAATAGGTGGTAAATTCTTAACATCTTCAGCTTTAATACCTTTTTCTTTCATAGATTTCTTTGCCTTTTGCATATCTTCAGGACTGAGAAATAGAATACCCCTTTTATTCGGAGTTGGCTTAGGAGTTGGTTCAGGAAGTGTCCAATTATTTTCATTACTCAACATATTATTTAATAGCAATTCAGCTTGATCAACAGTTCTTTCCCTGAAAACACAACCAGCACAACTATCCAGGTGGTCTCTGGAAGCATCGGTTAGTCCATTATAAAAGATATCAAGTATTTCATTTTTCTTGAGAGGATGATCAGGCAAAGCATTTAGTAATCGGAGAAGCCTCCCCCAAGCTTGTGGGAGACTCTCTTCTTCAATTTGCACAAAATTATATATTTCCCTTAAGGCAGCTTGTTTCTTATGAGTGGGGAAATATTTAGCAAAGAAGTAATAAATCATATCCTGGGGACTACGCACACAACCAGGATCAAGAGAATTAAACCATGTTTTAGCATCACCCTTTAATGAGAACGAAAATAGCTTAAGGATATAATAGTAACGAATTTTTCCTCATTGGTGAATAGGGTGGGTATATCGTTTAGTTTAGTAAGATGTGCCACAACAGTTTCAGATTCATAGCCATGGAAAGGATCAGATTCAACCAAAGTAATTAACTCAGGATCGACAGAGAAATCATAATCCTTATCAGAAATACAGATAGGTGAAGTAGCAAAAGCAGGGTCATATTTCATTCTAGCATTCAAAGACTTTTCTTTTAGCTTAGCTAACAATTTCTTAAGATCATATCTATCTTTGCAAGCCAAAAGATCTCTAGCAGTTTCTTCATCCTTAACATAACCCTCAGGCACAACAAGCAATTCATATCTAGGGGGAGAATCTTCATCATCACTTTCATCAATATTATCAGTTCCAATAATTTCATTCTATCTAGCCCTAGAATGTTGTTCATCAAGAAATTCACCTAGTGGCACAGTATTATCAAGCATAGAAGCAGTTTCATCATAAGTATCATGCATAGCAGAAGAGGCATCATCAAGAACATGCGACATATCAGATTCAATAGCAGGTGTAGGTGTCGCAAATTTACTCATAACAGAAGGTGAATCAAGTGCAGAGCTAGATGGCAGTTCCTTACCTCCCCTCGTAGTTCAGGGAAAGATCTTGGTTTTTTCATCTCTCAAGTTCTTCATAGTGATCAACAGGTATAAATCCCAAGTGACTCAAAGAATAGAGCTATGCTCCCCGGCAATGACGCTAGAAAATAGTCTTGATAACCCACAAGTATAGGGGATCGCAACAGTTTTCGAGGGTAGAGTATTCAACCCAAATTTATTGATTCGACACAAGGGGAGCCAAAGAATATTCTCAAGTATTAGCAGTTGAGTTGTCAATTCAACCACACCTGAAAGACTTAATATCTGCAGCAAAGTATTTAGTAGCAAAGTAGTATGGAAGTAACTGTAATGGTGGCAAAAGTAACAGTAGCAGTTTTGTAGTAATTGTAACAGTGGCAACGAAAAACTAACTAAGCAAAGATCAATATGTGAAAATCTCGTAGGCATTGGATGAGTGATGCATAATTATATCGGATGCGATTCCTCATGCACGGTTATAACATAGGGTGACACAGAACTATCTCCAGTTCATCAATGTAATGTAGGCATATATTCCGAATATAGTCATATGTGCTTATGGAAAAGAACTTGCATGACATCTTTTGTCCTACCCTCGCGTGGCAGCGGGGTCCTATTGGAAACTAAGGGATATTAAGGCCTCCTTTTAAAAGAGTACCGGACCAAAGCATTAACACTTAGTTAATACATTAACTCCTCAAACTACGGTCATCATCGGGAGTGGTCCCGATTATTGTCACTTCGGGGTTGCCGGATCATAACACATTGTAGGTGACTATTGACTTGCAAGATAGGATCAAGAACTCACATATATTCATGAAAACATAATAGGTTCAGATCTGAAATCATGGCACTCGGGCCCTAGTGACAAGCATTAAGCATAGCAAAGTCATAGCAACATCAATATTAGAACATAATAGATACTAGGGATCAAACCCTAACAAAACTAACTCGATTACATGGCAAATCTCATCCAACCCATCACCGTCCAGCAAGCCTACGATGGAATACTCACGCACGGCGGTGAGCATCATGAAATTGGTGATGGAGGAAGGTTGATGATGATGACGGCGACGATCTCCACTCTCCGAAGCCCCGAACGGACTCCAGATTAGCCCTCCCGAAGAAGATTTGGGTTTGGCGGCGGCTCCGTATCGTAAAATGCGATGAATCCTTCTCTCTGATTTTTCCCTCCGAAAGTGAATATATGGAGTTGGAGTCGAGGTTGGTGGAGCCTCAGGGGGGCCACGAGACAGGGGGCACGCCCAGGGGGGCAGGCGCGCCCCCACCCTCGTGGACAGGGTGTGGGTCCCCTGGTCTTGACTCTTTCGCCAGTATTTTTTATAAATTCCAAAAATATTCTCTGTGGATTTTCAGGTCATTCCGAGAACTTTTATTTCTGCACAAAAATAACACCATGGCAATTCTGTTGAAAACAGCGTCAGTCCGGATTAGTTCCATTCAAATCATGCAAGTTATAGTCCAAAACAAGGGCAAAAGTGTTTGGAAAAGTAGATACGTTGGAGATGTATCAAACTCCCGGATATCGGAGGAATGCCTTGTGTTCTATCAAACGTCACAACATAACTGGGTGATTATAAAGATGCTCTACAGGTATCTCCGAAGGTGTTTGTTGGGTTGGCATAGATCGAGATTAGGATTTGTCACTCCGAGTATCGGAGAGGTATCTTTGGGCCCTCTCGGTAATGCACATCATAAGAAGCCTTGCAAGCAATGTGACTAATGAGTTAGTTGCGTGATGATGCATTACGAAACGAGTAAAGATACTTGCCAGTAATGAGATTGAACTAGGTATGAAGATACCGACGATCGAATCTCGGGCAAGTAACATACCGATGACAGAGGGAATAACATATGTTGTCATAACGGTTCGACCGATAAAGATCTTCATAGAATATGTAGGAACCAATATGAGCATCTAGGTTCTGCTATTGTTCATTGGCTGGATAAGTGTCTCGGTCATGTCTACATAGTTCTCGAACCCGTAGGGTCCGCACGCTTAACGTTCGATGACGATATTGTATTATATGAGTTACGTGATTTGGTGACCGAATGTTGTTTGGAGTCCTGGATGAGATCACGGACATGACGAGGAGTCTCGAAATGGTCGAGAGGTAAAGATTGATATATAGGACGATGGTATTCGGACACCGGAAGTATTTCGGGATGCACCAGGTACTTATCGGGTCACCGGAAGGGGTTCCGCGCACCCCCGACAAAAGATAAGGGCCTTATGGGCCAAGAGGGGAAACACACCGGCCACAAAGGGGCTGGTGCGCCCCCCCCCCATATGGGCTGGCCAATTTGGAGAATGAAAGGGGAAGGTGGAAAAGGGAAAAGGGAATAGGACTTCCCCTTCCCCCTCTTCACATCCTAATCCGAATAGGAATAGGAGAGAGGACCCCAAGTAGGATTCCTCCTACTTGGGGCATGCCCCTTGGCTACATCTCCTCCCCTCCAAACTATATATACATGGGGAGGGGCGCTTAGAAGACACAACTACTATTGTTAGCCATGTGCGGCGCCCCTCTCCACAGTTTACGCCGCCAGTCATATTATCGTAATGCTTAGGCGAAGCCCTGCGCGGATCGTTTCACCATCACCGTCACCACGCCGCAGTGCTGGCGGAACTCATCTACTTCCTCGACACCTTTGCTGGATCAAAAGGACGAGGGACGTCGTCGAGCCAAACATGTGCATAACTCGGAGGTGTCCTACGTTCGGTGCTTGATCGGTCGGAACAATAAGCAGTTTGACTACATCAACAGTGTTGTCAGTGCTTGATCGGTCGGAACAATAAGCAGTTTGACTACATCAACAGTGTTGTCAAACGCTTCCGCTTTAGGTCTACGAGGTTACGTGGACACACTCTTCCCTTCTCGTTGCTATACATCTCCTAGATAGATCTTGCCTGAGCGTAGGATTTTTTTTGAAATTGCATGCTACATTCCCCAACAGTATAATAGTACAGTACAGTATGTGAAGAGGAGCAGGGACATTTGCAGTGTACAGTTCTATTCGGTCGGTTGTGATGGACACTTTCAACTGTTCAGGCCTCTTTGATTCGTAGGATTTGGTAAACATTGGAACATGAATTGTAGTGGCCTGCCCACTTGAATCCTATAAGATTAGCAAGGAAATGCAGGGAGTTGTGTCGCCTTTGAGAGTTACACTGATATTAACAGTACCACGCCTTTAGTTGAAGAGAGTTGTTATCCAAAGCCTTTCTAGCCGTACCGGCAATAGTAGCCCATATTTTCCAGCAAGTTCCACTTTCCTGATTTTACTTGTGATGCTTACAATCTTCCCATTATATCTACACTATGATCTGTGTTGGTACTTTGTGTCATACTAGCAGCAGTCTATTCTTGAAGCTAAACAACACACCAATCATAAGTCCAAAGCTTACTTCTTCAAATACGAATTGTGATATGGTACTGATATTAGTTAACAGTCACACATTTAATTGGTCAACTAATGCTCCCACTTGATTTTCCAAATGCATGTGGCCACATATAGAGAGACAACATGAATTGCATTTCTTTGGGTGTTGTGATTCATCATGAGTGGGCAACTAACATTGTATAGAAAGAAGCAGAATCTCAATAATATGCTTCCTCTTCTATTCTTTAGTATGTTCCTCTTTTTTTATTCTTTATTTTGTAAGTACAGTATGATCCTTGTGAGGAAGGGGAGCAGGGACATCTGCAGTCAATAGCTGATAGAGCTGGCCTGTAGGTGATCGATAGGCTTTCACTTAGTAGCGGCAATACAACACCGTATTTTTCCAGCCAGTTCCACTTTCCTGATTTATTTATGTTGGGTATGGTCTATGGTGTACCCCTTTTATCTACACTATGATATGCCTAGTTTCTTTGTGCTCTTGTTATCATGGTTTGGCAATAAACTTTCTATACAATATATTATGAACCTATCATCTGCTGACTATCCTTACTTCTGAAGCTCCCAACAGGGAGCCTATTTTTCATGTAGTTGTGCTAGATTTTATTAATGCACGCACCATATTACAGCACACATGGGCTCTCCCATCAGAATCCAGTGATAGCGCACAAGGGTTTACAGAGAGCCCATGTTATATTATAATATCCTCTGCATTACAAAGATAATCTCACTACTATTTATGTTTTCATGCTTCTCAGATATTGTACGTAATCACAATGAATATGAGAATGTGCGCATCAGAGGAATATTATAGAATAGTGGAATGACTAACAAACTTGGCACCAAGGCATTGAGTTCCATTATGGATGCAATGAAACTCATATGCTCCCCACCTATAGATTCTTGTTCAGAATATGATCCTAATGACTATTCCGACCTCGAGGGGTCGAAGGCAGATGGCCTATCATATTCACCCATCAAGGTGCCTGTTCTAATTTGGCAAGATTTTATTGATTACGCGTATCATGCATAAGGTGTCTTGCATTTCTTCTACTTCGTTGCACCGCCATATGCTTAGTTTACTCATCATATATGTCAAGATGCCATGCCCATCCAGTATTGATACATATTCCATCTGTCATCATACCATGTTTTCCCACTCAAATGTTGTTCGTGTGCATCAGACATCAAAAAGGAAGAGGGTATTGCAGAACCTGAAGGAGCACCAACAAAGTCCTTGAAAAACGTGGTGGTGCCGGAGAAATCAGATAGCACCCCACTTATATTGGCTCTCCAACTAGTGACACACAACATAGGACGGACTCCAGCAGACTGTACCCATACTTCACTGGCCACACCACTAGCCCCACCACATAGGACCTGCACTCCAGCAAAAGGTATACCGATTTCAGTTACCATAGCACAAGCCGTACCACAGAAAAATCCCATTCCAGCAAAAAGTATGGCAATTCCACCAGCCGAAGACCTATCCCAATCGCAGAGACGGCCAATTTCTGCAGATTGGAACCCCATTCCAGTCATTTCCAATTTAAAAGACAATGATTTCAATGTTGTTAGGAACTACATGTTGGGGAACATAGTATTTCAAAAAAAATCCTACGATCACGCAAGATCTATCTAGGAGAAGCATAGAAACGAGCGGGAGAGTGTGTCCACATACCCTCGTAGACCGAAAGCGGAAGCATTTAGTAACACGGTTGATGTAGTCGAACGTCTTCGCGATCCAACCGATCCAAGCACCGAAGGTACGGCACCTCCACGTTCAGCACACATTCAGCTCGATGACGTCCCACGAACTCTTGATCCAGTAGAGTGTCGCGGGAGAGTTTCGTCAGCACGACAGCGTAGTGACGGTGATGATGAAGTTACCGGCGCAGGGCTTCGCCTAAGCACTGCAATGATATGACCGAGGTGTGTAACTGTGGAGGGGGGCACTGCACACGGCTAGGAACAATTTATGTGTATCCAAGGGGTGCCCTTCCCACGTATATAAGGGAGGGAGAGGGAGGAGGCGGTCAGCCTAGGGAGGGGGCGCGCCAAGGGGGAGTCCTACTCCCACTCGGAGTAGGACTCCCCTTTCCTAGTAGGAGTAGGAGAAGGGGGAAGGGAAGCAGAGAAAGAGAAGGAACGAGGGCGCGTCGCCCCTCCCCCTAGTCCAATTCGGAATAGGCTTGGGGCGCGCGTGGCCCAGCTCTAGACAGCCCCTCTCTCTCCCCTAAAGCCCAATAAGGCCCATATACTCCCCGGGTGGTTCCAGTAACCTCCTGGTACTCCGGTATTTATCCGTGACCCCCGGAACCCTTCCAGTGTCTGAATATAACCTTCCAATATATCCATCTTTATGTCTCGACCATTTCGAGACTTCTCGTCATGTCCGTGATCACATCCGAGACTCTGACCTACATTCGGTGCATCAAAACTCATAAACTCATAATACCAACCGTCATCGAACGTTAAGCGTGCGGACCCTACAGGTTTGAGAACTATGTAGACATGACCGAGACTCATCTCCAGTCAATAACCAATAGCGGAACCTGGATGCTCATATTGGTTCCCACATATTCTATGAGGATCTTTATCGGTCAAACCGCATAACAACATACGTCGTTCCCTTTCTCATTGGCATGTTACTTGCCCGAGATTCGACCGTCGGTATCATCATACCTAGTTCAATCTCGTCATCGACAAGTCTCTTTACTCGTTCCGTAAAACATCATCTCGCGACTAACTCATTAGTCGTTTGCTTGCAAGGCTTGTTACGATGTGTATTACCGAGAGGGCCCAGAGATACCTCTCCGACACTCGGAGTGACAAATCCTATTCTCGATCTATGCCAACACCACAAACACCTTCGAAGACATCTGTAGAGCATCTTTATAATCACCCAGTTACATTATGAAGTTTGATAGCACACAAGGTGTTCCTCCGGTATTCGGGAGTTGCATAATCTCATAGTCATAGGAACATGTATAAGTCATGAAGAAAGCAATAGCAGAAAAACTAAACGATCATATTGCTAAGCTAACGGATGGGTCTTGTCCATCACATCATTCTCCTAATGATGTGATCCCGTTGATCAAATGAAAACTCATGTCTATGGTTAGGAAACATAACCATCTTTGATTAACGAGCTAGTCTAGTAGAGGCATACGAGGGACACTCTGTTTCGTCTATGCATTCACACATGTATCAAGTTTTCGATTAATACAATTCTAGCATGAATAAAAGAAATTTATCATGATGTGTAAGGAAATATAAATAACAACTTTATGATTGCCTCTAGGGCATATTTCATTCCGAAGCAGCTATGCACTCCGCTACACACGTAGATCCCGCCACGACGCTTTGCTTGGAACTACACCAACTGACAGCTCCACCGTTCAGCCAAAATACATATCCGGTTTGTGACTTCAAGTCATCCGGATCAGTGTCGAAGCTTGAATCGACGTAACCGTTTACGACGAGCTCTTTGTCACCTCCATAAACAATAAACATATCCTTTGTCCTTTTCAGGTACTTCAGGATGTTCTTGACCGTTGTCCAGTGATCCACTCCTAGATTACTTTGGTACCTCCCTACTAAACTTATAGCAAGGCACACATCAGGTCTGGTACACAACATTGCATACATGATAGATCCTATGGCTGAGGCATAGGGAATGACTTTCATTTTCTCTCTATCTTCTACAGTGGTCGGGCATTGAGTCTTACTCAACTTCACACCTTGTAACACAGGTAAGAACCCTTTCTTTGACTGATCCATTTTGAACTTCTTCAAAACTTTATCAAGGTATGTGCTTTGTGAAAGTCCAATTAAGTGTCTTGATCTATCTCTATTGATCTTGATGCCCAATATATAAGCAGCTTCATCGAGGTCTTTCATTGAAAAATTCTTATTCGAGTATCCTTTTATGCCATCCAGAAATTCTATATCATTTCCAATCAACAATATGTCATCCACATATAATATCAGAAATGCTACAGAGATCCCACTCACTTTCTTATAAATACAGGCTTCTCCAAAAGTATGTATAAAACCATATGCTTTGATCACCTCATCAAAAGCGTATATTCATACTCCGAGATGCTTGCACCAGTCCATAGATGGATCCCTGGAGGTTGCACACTTTGTTAGCACCTTTAGGATCGACAAAACCTTCTGGTTGCATCACATACAACTCCTCTTTGAGGTATCCATTAAGGAATGTAGTTTTGACATCCATTTTGCCAGATTTCATAATCATAAAATGCGGCAATTGCTAACATGATTTAGACAGACTTAAGCATCGCTACGGGTGAGAAAGTCTCATCGTAGTCAACTCCTTGAACTTGTCGAAAACCTTTCGCAACAAGTCTAGCTTTGTAGACAGTAACGTTACCATCGACGTCAGTCTTCCTCTTAAAAATCCATTTATTTTCAATGGCTTGCCGATCATCGAGCAAGTCAACCAAAGTCCACACTTTGTTCTCATACACGGATCACATCTCAGATTTCATGGCCTCAAACCATTTTGTGGAATCTGGGCTCATCATCGCTTCCTCATAGTTCGTAGGTTCATCATGGTCTAGTAACATGATTCCCAGAACCGGGTTACCGTACCACTTTGGCACGGAACGCACTCTGGTTGACCTACGAGGTTCAGTAGTAATAACTTCATCTAAAGTTTCATGATCATCATCATTAGCTTCCTCGCTGACTGGTGTAGGAATCACTGGAACTAGTTTTTGTGATGTGCTACTTTCCAATTAGGGAGAAGGTATAATTACCTCACCAAGTTCCACTATCCTTCCACTCACTTCTTTCGAGAGAAACTCCTTCTCTAGAAAGGATCCATTCTTAGCAATGAATATCTTGCCTTCGGATCTGTGATAGAAGGTGTGCCCAACAGTTTCCTTTAGGTATCCTATGAAGACACATTTCTCCGACTTGGGTTCGAGCTTATCAGGTTGAAGCTTTTTCACATAAGCATCACAGCCCCAAACTTTAAGAAACAACAACTTGGATTTCTTGCCAAACCACAGTTCATAAGGCGTCGTCTCAACAGATTTAGATGGTGCCCTATTTAACGTGAATGCAACAGTCTCTAAAGCATAACCCCAAAACTATAGTTGTAAATCGGTAAGAGACATCATAGATCGCACCATATCTAATAAAGTAGGTTACGACATTTGGATACACCATACGCTGTGGTGTTCCAGGTGGCGTGAAATGTGGAACTATTCCACTTTGTTTCAAGTGAAGACCAAACTCGTAACTCAAATATTCACCTCCTTGATCAGATCATAGAAACTTTATTTTCTTGTTACGATGATTCTCTACTTCACTCTGAAATTCTTTGAACTTTTCAAATATTTCAGACATGTGCTTAATCAAGTAGATATACCCATATCTGCTCAAATCATCAGTGAAGGTCAGAAAATATTGATACCCGTCGCGAGCCTCAACACTCATCGATCCACATACATCAGTATGTATGATTTCCAACAAGTCAGTTCCTCGCTCCATTGTACCGGAGAACAGAGTCTTAGTCATCTTGCCCATGAGGCATGGTTCGCAAGCACCAAATGATTCATAATCAAGTGATTCCAAAAGTCCATCAGTATGGAGTTTCTTCATGCGCTTTACACCAATATAACCTAAACGGCAGTGCCACAAATAAGTTGCACTATCATTATCAACTTTGCATCTTTTGGCTTCAATATTATGAATATGTGTATCACTACGATCGAGATCTAACAAGAATAGACTACTCTTCAAGGATGCATGACTATAAAAGATATTACTCATATAAATAGAACAACCATTATTCTCTGTTTTAAATGAATAACCGTCTCGCAACAAACAAGATCCAGATATAATGTTCATGCTCAACGCTGGCACCAAATAACAATTATTCAGGTCTAAAACTAATCCCGATGGTAGATGTAGAGGTAGCGTGCCGACGGTGATCACATCAACTTTGGAACCATTTTCCACACGCATTGTCACCTCGTCCTTAGCTAATATTCGTTTAATCTGTAGCCCCTGTTTTGAGTTGCAAATATTAGCAACCGAACCAGTATCAAATACCCAGGTGCTACTATGAGCATTAGTAAGGTACACATCAATAACATGTATATCAAATATACCTTTGTTCACTTTGCCATCCTTCTTATCCGCCAAAATACTTGGGGCAGTTCCGCTTCAAGTGGCCAGTCCCTTTGCAGTAGAAGCACTCAGTTTCAGGCTTGGCTCCAGACTTGGGTTTCTTCGTGGGGCTAGCAACTGTCTTGCTATTCTTCTAGAAGTTCCCCTTCTTTCCCTTGACCTTTTTCTTAAAACTAGTGGTCTTGTTAACCATCAACTCTTGATTCTCCTTTTTAATTTCTACCTCCGTAGCTTTGAGCATAGCGAAGAGCTCGGGAATTGTGTTCTGCATCCCTTGCATATTATAGTTCATCACGAAGCCTTTATAGCTTGGTGGCAGTGATTGAAGAACTCTATCAATAACACTATCTCCGTCAACTTTGCAACCAAGTTGAGTCATGTGATTGTAGTACCCAGACATTCTGAGTATGTGTTCACTGATAGAACTGTTCTCCTCCCTCTTGCAGCTGTAGAACTTATTGGAGACTTCATATCTCTCAATTCGGGCATTTGCTTGAAATATTAACTTCAACTCTTGGAACATCTCATATGCTCCATGACGTTCAAAACGTCTTTGAAGTCCCGATTCTAAGCCATAAAGCATGGCACACTGAACTATCGAGTAGTCATGAGACCGCGTTTGCTAGACATTCAAAGCATCCACATTAGCGGGAGGGGGCTTGTCACCTAGCGGTGCTTCAAGGACATAATTCTTCTGTGCAGCAATGAGGATAATCATCAAGTTACGGACCCAGTCCATGTAGTTGCTACCATCATCTTTCAACTTAGCTTTCTCTAGGAACGCATTAAAATTCAAGGGAATGGTAGCACGGGCCATTGATCTACAACAACATAGATATGCAAAAACTATCAGGACTAAGTTCATGATAAATTAAAGTTCAATTAAACATATTACTAAAGAACTCCCACTTAGATAGACATCCCTCTAGTCATCTAAATGATCACGTGATCCAAGTCAACTAAACCATGTCCGACCATCGCGTGGGATGGAGTAGTTTTCAACGTTGAACATCTTATGTTGATCACATCTTATGTTGATCTCCATCTCCAAAGCATCGTCATGATCTCCATCATCACCAGGTTGACACCATGATCTTCATCGTAGCGTCGTGGTCGTCTCACCAACTATTGCTACTACTACTATCGCTAACTCATAGTGATAAAAGAAAGCAATTACATGGCCCTAGCAATTCATACAATAAAGAGATAACCATAAGGCTCCTACCGGTTGCCGATAATTTACAAAACATGATCATCTCATACAGTAACGTATAACTCATCACGTCTTGACCATATCACATCACAACATGCCCTGCAAAAACAAGTTAGACGTCCTCTAATTTGTTGTTGCAAGTTTTACGTGGCTACTACGGGCTTAGCAATAACTGTTCTTACCTACGCATACAAAACCAAAACGATTTTTCATCAAGTGTGTTGTTTTAACCTTCACAAGGACCGGGCGTAGTCACACTCGATTCAACTAAAGTGAGAGAGACAGACACCCGCCAGTAACCTTTAAGCCACGAGTGCTCGTAACAGTGAAACCATTCTCGCGTAAGCGTACGCATAATGTCGGTCTGGCCCGCTTCATCTCACAATACCGCCGAATCAAAGTATGACATGTTGGTAAGTAGTATGACTATTATCGCCCACAACTCATTGTGTTCTACTCGTGCATATCATCTATGCATAGACCTGGCTCATGATGCCACTTTTGGAGAATATAGTATTTCAAAAAAAAATCCTACAATCAAGCAAGATCTATCTAGGAGAAGCATAGCAACGAGCGGGAGAGTGTGTCCACGTACCCTTGTAGACCGAAAGCGGAAGCGTTTAGTAACACGGTTATGTAGTCGAACGTCTTCGCGATCCAACCGATCCAAGCACCGAACATACGGCACCTCCGCATTCAGCACACGTTCAGCTCGATGACCCCCCACGAACTCTTGATCCACTTGAGTGTCAGGGGAGAGTTTCTTCGGCACGATGGCGTGGTGACGGTGATGATGAAGTTACCGGCGCAGGGCTTCGCCGAAGCACTTCAACGATATGACCAAGATGTGTAAGTGTTGAGGGGGGCACCGCACACGGCTAGGAACAATTGATGTGTCTCCAAGGGGTGCCCTCCCCATGTATATAAAGGAGGGAGAGGGAGGAGACGGCCGGCCTAGGGAGGCCGCGCCAAGGGGGAGTCCTACTCCCACTAGGAGTAGGACTCCCCTTTCCTAATAGGAGTAGGAGAAGGGGGAAGGGAAGGAGAGAAACAGAAGGAAGGAGGGGGCGCGGCCCCTCCCCTAGTCCAATTCGGACTAGGCTTGGGGGTGCGCGGCCCAGCCCTAGGCAGCCCCTCTCTCTCCCCTAAAGCCCAATAAGGCCCATAAACTCCCTGTGGGGTTTCCGGTAACCTCCCGGTACTCCGGTATTTATCCGGTGACCCCCGGAACCCTTCCGGTGTCCGAATATAACCTTCCAATATATCAATCTTTATGTCTCGACCATTTCAAGACTCCTCGTCATGTCCATGATCACATCCGGGACTCCAAACTACCTTTGGTGCATCAAAACACATAAACTCATAATACCGATCGTCATCGAACATTAACCGTCCGGACCCTACGGGTTGGAGAACTATGTAGACATGACCAAGACTCATCTCCGGTCAATAAACAATAGTGGAACTTGGATGCTCATATTGGTTCCCACATATTCTACAAAGATCTTTATCGGTCAATTCGCATAACAACATACTCCGTTCCCTTTGTCATCGGCATGTTACTTGCCCGAGATTCGATCGTTGGTATCATCATACCTAGTTCAATCTCATCACCGGCAAATATCTTTACTCGTTTCATAAACATCATGTCGTGACTAACTCATTAGCCGTTTGCTTGCAAGGCTTGTTACGATGTGTATTACCGAGAGGGCCCAGAGATACCTCTCTGACACTCGGAGTGACAAATCCTATTCTCGATCTATGACAACACCACAAACATCTTCGGAGACATCTGTAGAGCATCTTTATAATCACCCAGTTATGTTGTGACGTTTGATAGCACACAAGGTGTTCCTCCGGTATTCGGGAGTTGCATAATCTCATAGTCATAGAACATGTATAAGTCATGAAGAAAGCAATAGCATAAAAACTAAACGATCATATTGCTAAGCTAACGGATGGGTCTTGTCCATCACATCATTCTCCTAATGATGTGATCACGTTGATCAAATGACAACTAATGTATATGGTTAGAAAACATAACCATCTTTGATTAACGAGCTAGTCTAGTAGAGGCATACGAGGGACACTCTGTTTCGTCTATGTATTCACACATGTATCAAGTTTCCGATTAATACAATTCTAGCATGAATAAAATACATTTATCATGATGTATAAGGAAATATAAATAACAACTTTATTATTTCCTCTAGGGCATATTTCCTTCACTACGTGCATATGTTCCCATCATGGGAACATTATAGTGAAGACAAACACCATTTTCACATCTTTCCTGTCCCACTTACGTGTAAGTTCTATTATCCATGGTGATTATTTTGATGTTTTCTGCTGATTGAACACATCAATGATTTACATTATATTGTTGTAAGTAGGCGAGGGTCAATCTGCATAGTCATGACAAGCAAAGCTTGCTTGCGCTTTTCAAGGAAGCATTGTAGTAGTATCGGTGTTACCTGAGAAAAACACACTTTGATGGCAAGTCTATAAATGAATTTTCGGTGAAGTCTCTTGTGCTAAATTTAGAAGACATTAAATGGAAAAACCTTGTTATGCACTGGTCTCGTTCCCGGGATGAGGTTATGTCTATGATATCACACGACAATTTAAACTTCTACTTTTCCTCATGTGCCTTACGGATATATTTTGCAGGAAATATGCTCGAAGAAGAATTCCGGTTTGAAAAGGACGACATGATATCGCAAATATGCTGCTTGCTGCTTTGCTCTTGTTGGTACCTGTTGTCATGTATAACTGTACTTGCATTCATACCTGGTTCATTATGTGACAGCAGTATGCATGATAGCTTGCTTATTAATTGTTCGCTCCAAATTATCACATATGTATCAATGGTTAGATTAATGTAGAATATACCTAATGCCAATTAAAAAGTTTAGCTCTGCATTGTTCTTCTAAGTACATGTTGTCCTTTATTTGTGTACTTATATAGACATCAAGTTGTTCATGTACAATCACTCTCCAGCTTATTTTCCTTTGCCCTCCATTTTCTACACATCAGATCTATATTTACTCTTACCATAAGGATGGATAAAACCAATGGTACTGAAGAAGTTTAGCTCTGCATTACTCTAGGCAGTACCTTTTGCCTATATCGCTGTACTTAGCCCCGGGCGTTCGGTCTTTTTGGTTTGTTCGGTTCGGTCTTTTTGGTCTTCCAAGAATTTGGTCTTCCGGAATTAAAGAACGACGGTCTTTTCGGTTCTTCACTATTCGGTCTTCGGTCTTTACTATTCGGTCGTCGGTCCCGACCAAACAGACCAAATTAATTTGCTACAACCAATATCAGTGTTACTTCATGTACTAGACATTCATGTTACTTCTTGTATGCCTGTACCAATACATGTTTACATCTTGTATGGCTGTACCAATACATGTTTACATTTGACAGTAAGTAACAAAGTACCAACAACAAGTAACAAAGTACCAAAACTTGTTTATATTTGATAGCAAGTGAAAAAGAATCATACGACACGAAGTAAGAAGACATGATTCATGGTCCAACAACAAGATTCATGCATGCAAAATCATTTATGTTTGACAGGAAGTAAGAAGATAACAAGCAGCAGCAAACATGCAAGCAACACCAGCACATAGTACTTGACAACATATGTGGGGACCCCGACTTGGAAGTCGAGATCACCGAATGCACGTGTACAGTGATCCCAGAGATCAATGCTCACTGAACACACAGAAGCTGAAATAACAAGAGTCTTACATCCATACAAATAGTCTTACACGAATTAAGGCCATTATGGCCAAGTCTTACATAGATAGAGCCTCACGGGCTGAATAGCAAATAACTCAGGTAGCGGAAGTCTTCGATAAAACGGGTAGAACCCATGCCATCTGCCTTAACCCTACAGGCATTCTGACTGGGATAGCGTCCTAGTTCGCATGATCGTCTCCAAAGAACTCTTCCTCATAATCCTGCTCTTCCATGCCTGGCCAATTAAATAACCAGTGGCAAGCCAATGAGTACTTTGAATGTACTCGCAAGCAACCCATGATGTGGTTCAAGTAACAATGCAATTTGAATATTAATGAACAATCTAGCAGGAGGCTAGGACAATATGCCATCATCAAGTTTATGCATCAATAACCTCGCGTAACCTGGAAGACAGGTTACCGATATCAACATGAATATAATTCATCTCACCGAGTCAAGTCACCATCTTGACTCATCACACACAATGTATCACCAAAGAAGTAAAATTCTGGACATAGTTTAAGTAGCACCACCCAACTGTCCATGACCGTGGACACGGCTATTCGAATAGTTTTACACTCTGCAGAGGTTGCGCACTTTACCCACAAGATCCGGGGAACTTCCGTGTCATCCACGACCCGCGGTACCTCAAGTACCCGGGGTAAGCACCTGGTCATTACCTTTCCTTAGACGATACTAACATAGAGTCCACTCGTTGGCACACGGCCCTCGGGTACAAACAATAGATCACGGGACTTGCCCTAATTTCAATGTTCACGCGTACCCGAAGGGACCAACGGTGTGTCCGGTGCCCTGTGAAAACAGTCATGGCCGCCTATCCAAGCACGACCCCGTCCCGGGAAGGACCTCAAGTCTTCCCGTCACTAGTAATGCGGGCACCATGCTAGTATCGACCTAAGTAATCAATAAAGCCCCGTCCCATAAGGGGTAGTGTGGTTGCACATGTTTGATTGGGACGGTAGTCACACATAAATCTAATCCATCATTCCACCATGCACATGATATTACCGGCACATCACTTCTTTCTCAAGTGATGACCCAACACTTCATCACCCTCGGGCATTAGGGGCACCCGATGGGTTCATGCAAAGTTTTCAACTACGGGGGTTCATATCACACATGCATCATATAAGCATCAAAACCAACTATTGCATGTCATCTAGCATATAGCGAGATCAACAATAAAGCATGCATCATGTGGTGGTTCATCTAGGTTACCATCGTAACCCTATCATCATGTATCGGAAACAAACGGGTTCCGAGGAACAAGTGTATTATGGTCAAAGGGCTGCTTGCCTGGATTGGCTTGGTCTTCAAAGTCTTCTAGTCCTTCTCCTTCTTCTTCCACAGCAACTTCGTCAAATACGAGATCTATACGTCACATAGTAACCACGGAAAAATAAGAATACAAATAAAACAGAAAAACCAAAGTGCTCAGAAAAATGTCAACTCATTTTTGTAAAATACTAGAGGGTTTTCTAAGATGGGGAAAAATCTTAGTTGGAGTTTTGGAGCTACAGAATAGGATATATTGATTTTTGAACAGGAGTTATACTGCTCAAATTTGAATTTAAATTTGAACAGTACAGAAAAGTTTCATGGATTTGAATGAAAGTGGTACCATTAAATAGGTTGGAATATTACAAGATTTTAGGAGTTGGAAATATTTAATTTGGATCAATATTCTTTTCTGCATAAATGTTTAAAACATTAACAGAAAAGAAAAAGAGAAAAAGGGTCCTGTGCACTGGGCCAGAAGAGGCCACAGTGCACGGCCCAGGCGGACTGGCCCAGCCGCACGGAGCCAGCGCGCGCGCACGTCAGGTTTCAAACCTGACGGGCGGGGCCCGTGGGTCAGCGGCACAGAGGAGGGGAGAGAGGTGGGGGGATGACAGGCGGGGCCCGCCTGTCATCTCTAACCCCTCGGTCACGGCGGCGGCGAGCTCACCGGCGACGATACCGGCCACGGCGACGGCAACGGAGGCCAGGGACGGACTCAGTGGCGTGTTGTGGTTGTAGTGGTGGTAGCGCGGCACGGCGGGGAGCCCTGGTTCGCCGGCGACGAGGTGCGACGGCGGAGGCTCGTCGGAGGACGGTGGTCGGGGTCGTTTCCGACTGCAAATGGAGGGGGAAAGAGAGGGGAAAGGGTCAGTGAGGTGCGGCGGTTCCGAAATGAGCGGAAGGAGAGGCAGGGGAGGCCTGTACCTCGAGATCGCCGGCGGCCCGACGCGGCGGATCTCCGGTCGATCTCGAGCACTGGGGCGCTCCGGGGTTGAACTGAGGGTGCAGGAGGGATCAGTGGAGAGGTGTGAGGCTGGTGGTGGTGTTGGAGGAGCTCGGGGAGGCCTATTTATAGGGGCTCGACGAGGACCCGTGGTCCAGTGCGCCGGCGAGCTCATCGGCGAGGCTACAGCGCACGGGAGGCTTGGGGAATGGGTCTGTGGAGCTCCTGGACGAGCTCCACGTCCAGCTGAGGTAAGAGGAGGAGCGGGGGAGCGACAGAGAGGCGCGCGCGTGCGAGGCAGAGGAGTGGCTGCCGCGGGCGGCTAGCGCGCGTGCGACGGCGGCTACTGGAGGGCGCAGGAGGAGGGGGGACAGCGCCGGGGAGGTCGCGGACGTCGAGACGCCTCGACTGGCGCGAGGGGGAGGCCCGAGGCTGTCGGGGAGCGGCGATTGGCCCGAGCCAGCGTGCGGGGTGCACTGTTCACGTGCTCTGGAGCGTGCGTATGACCGGCATCAGCGTGCTCTCGCCGGTTTGGCCCGTCCCAGCGTGTCCAACAGTGTCTGGGGCGATGAGGGGGGAGTAAAGAATTGCCCTGAGGCCTTGGATGCTCTGGGGTTGCAGAGAAAGAGGGGGAGGGCTGGTAACAAGGTGAAAGTTGGCTGTACAGCAAGGTAAAGCTGAGGTTTCACCCCTCAATCATGGAGCTGAGGTGCTGGGGGAGTTACTGGAGGTTGCTGGTAACTCAATGAGCCTGTGGTAAGAAGTTGAGGCTATGGAGAAAAGTGAAAGTGGTCAAGTTGGAGGTTTTAGAATTTCTGCAGAAGGTGTTTGATCAGTGTTTGATCAAGTAAATGAGGTCCACTTGACATGGCACTTAACAGGGTTGAAAGACATGAGAAAATAGGGTGCCTGACCAAATTTGGCCTCATTTGGAGAAACTAGCCAATGTAACTTTGGTGAACCCTAGAAATCAACAGAAACAGTTTCATCTTGATTGAGTCAAGCTAATCATCTCCCCTTGATGCACCACTTTGTGTAGCACCATCGTTTGGGGTATTGATCATGCCCACAAAGTTTGAGGCTCCAGATAAAAAGTTGGTAATGTAAAGTTGTTCAAATTTGCATTTGAACAGAAAGGGTTTTGAGGTGATCTGATCAAGTTGCTCTATTCCAAATCTTGTGCCATTTGGTCTAGGTTCCTTATTAGGCCATTCTAGCATGTGCACCAAGTTTGAGAGCATTTGGACAAGTTTGGCAATGTAAAGTTGCTCAAACTCCAAATATGGACAGAATGGTTATGAAGGGGTTTGAAGAGGTTTTCTTGCTTCCCAAGGCATGGGACTTGGCAAGATCATCAAATATGCCATATATGACATGATAGAATTTCCCTGGAATTTTTGGAGAAAAATTCCTTTGTAAATATTTCAAAAGCTTGAAATATCCAGAAAAGGGTTTTAGAGGGTTTAGCCCATTATTTTGAACATGACCAAGTGTTGAAACTCTCTTATATGGACAATATATGTCCTATGAGTCTCTCTGAATTTTGGCAAATATTTTTGAAACAGTTAAATAATTTTCCCCTATTAAAGACCATTTCTGGCCTTAAGAAAAAGCTTTTAAATAAAATAGGAAAATAACTTTTAAAATTATACCTTTGTGGTTTCTGGGAGTCCTATGACTACTAGGTCTCAAATAAACCTTTTGAAATAATTTTCACACCCTTAATCAAGTACTTGCAGTGCAAATCTCAATTCAGGGGTTTTGGGAAAACTAATTTTATAAAATACTTTTTGGCCAAATTAATTTTGTAAGAAAATACTATATTGTTATATATCACTTGGCATGATCATTGGGCAGGAGTTTTGGATAAGGAGATGAAATCTACAAGAGATCATAGTTGACTTTAATGAGCACATGAAAAAGCACATGAAGAAAACTCAATTCCAAATAAAAGCCAAATGATGCTAAAAAAATTTGCTGGTCCAAATTTTCATGCTTCAAAGTTACAAACAACCTGTTACAAAATGCAGGGTGTGACAGACCTACCCCCCTTACAAGAATCTCGTCCCCGAGATTCCTAAACTAGGGCTTAAAAGAGATCGGGAAACTCGGATCTAAGATAGTCTTCTCGTTCCCAGGTTGCTTCTGCTTCGGTGTGGTTGCTCCACTGGACCTTGAAGTACTTGATGGTACGGCTCCGCGTACGTCGTTCTGCTTCGTCCAGAATACGAATGGGCTTCTCGCGGTAGGTCAAATCAGGCTGCAGATCAATGGCTTGGTGATCCACATCTTTGTAGAGACTGGGCTTGTCTGGAACTTGAAGACATCTCCGGAGTTGTGACACATGGAACACATTGTGCACATCGGATAGCTCAGGTGGTAGTTCCAACTGATAAGCCACTTCTCCTCGTCGTGCAGTGATCTCAAAGGGTCCAATGAACCTTGGTGCGAGCTTCCCCTTGACATGGAAACGCTTGGTTCCCTTCAGAGGAGTTACCCGCAGGTACACATGGTCCCCAACATGGAAACTCATGTCTCGGCGTCGAGTGTCAGCATAGCTCTTCTGCCTTGACTTGGCTGCCTTTAATCGCTCTCTGACTAGTTGGACTTGCTCTTCTGCCGCGCGGAGAATATCCGGTCCAAAGACTAGTCCTTCTCCAGTCTCTGACCAGTTGAGGGGTGTGCGACATCTGCGTCCGTACAACACCTCAAATGGTGCCATCTGAAGGCTTGACTGGTAACTGTTGTTGTAGGAGAACTCGGCAAAAGGGAGACAGTCTTCCCACTTGGCTCCATATGCCAGGACACAGGCTCGGAGCATGTCTTCGAGAATCTGATTGACTCGCTCAGTTTGACCTCTGGTCTGTGGGTGGAAAGCTGTGCTGAAAGACAACTTGGTTCCCAAGGCTTCTTGGAACTTCTTCCAGAACCTTGAGGTGAACTGGGTTCCTCGATCTGACACAATCTCCTTGGGAACACCGTGAAGACTTACGATTCGGTCGATGTAGAGAGCTGCCAGCCGGTTGCCATCATAAGTGGTCTTGACAGGAATGAAATGAGCCACCTTGGTCAAATGATCGACTATGACCCAGATAGAGTCATGTCCTCGATTCGACCTTGGTAATCCAGTGATGAAGTCCATTCCGACTTTATCCCACTTCCACTCAGGAACCTTGAGTGGTTGAAGCAATCCAGCGGGTCGCTGATACTCAGCCTTGACCTTTTGGCACACATCACACTTTGCAACATAGGTTGCAATCTCTCTCTTCATACCGTGCCACCAGAATCGTGCCTTCAAGTCTTGGTACATGTTGGTTCCTCCGGGGTGGATGGAATACGGGGTGTCGTGGGCTTCTTGCAGAATCAGCGTCTTCAACTCGGTGTTGTTTGGTACGCAGAGACGACCTTTGTACCAAACAATCCCGTGCTCGTCTTCGGAGAATCCTGGGGCCTTGCCCATCTTCATCTTCCTCTTGATACCTTCAATGCTTGTGTGTCCATCTTGAGCCTTCTTGACGTCGTCCATCAGGGTTGGTCTGACTTCCAAATGATCCAGAAATCCGGGGGTGACCAATTCCAAACTGAATTGTTCGATCTCCTTAAACAAGGCTGGTTGTCTTTCTTGAATAATGACATTCAAAGAGCAAGCCTTCCTGCTTAAGGCATCGGCCACCACGTTGGCCTTCCCAGGGTGATACTGAACACTGAGGTCATAATCCTTGATGAGTTCCAACCATCTCCGCTGCCTCATGTTCAACTCTTTTTGGGTGAAAATATACTTCAGACTTTTGTGGTCTGTGTAAATCTCACACCGTTTCCCTAGGAGGTAATGCCGCCATGTCTTCAAGGCATGAACTACTGCCGCTAGCTCAAGATCGTGAGTAGCGTAGTTCTCCTCATGGGGTCGTAGCTGCCTGGAGAGGTATGCTATGACGCGGCCTTCTTGCATCAGAACGCTTCCCAATCCGGTTCGAGAGGCATCACAATATATCACGAACTCCTTGTGAATATCAGGTGTTGCCAGAACTGGGGCGGTGGTCAATCTCTTCTTGAGCTCTTGGAAGCTCTCTTCGCACTTTGGCGTCCACTCGAACTTCTTGTCCTTCTTGAGGAGCTGAGTCATTGGTCGTGCAATGCTAGAGAATCCTTCTACGAACTTGCGGTAATAGCCCGCCAATCCGAGGAAGCTTCTGACTTCCTTGACGGTCGTTGGAGATTGCCATTGGGTCACAGCTTCGATTTTTGCAGGATCAACAGATAATCCTTCCTCGGTCAAGACATGACCTAAGAATCCAACTTTATGCAGCCAGAACTCACACTTGCTGAATTTGGCATACAGTTGGTGCTCACGAAGCTTGTCTAGGACCATCCTCAGATGCTGCTCGTGCTCTTCCTCCGACTTCGAGAACACAAGAATGTCATCAATGAAGACAACAACAAACTTGTCCAAATATTCCATGAAGACTTTATTCATGAGATACATGAAGTAGGCCGGGGCATTGGTTAACCCAAAAGACATGACCGTGCACTCGTACAGGCCATATCTGGTTACGAATGCCGTCTTCGGAATATCTTGGGGTCTGATCTTCAGCTGGTAATACCCAGATCTGAGGTCGATCTTGGAGAATACCTTGGCTCCGCTGAGCTGATCAAACAGATCTTCGATCTTGGGAAGTGGGTACTTGTTCTTGATTGTAACTTCATTGAGGGAACGATAGTCAATGCATAAGCGGATGGTACCGTCCCTCTTTGCCACAAACAGAACAGGAGATCCCCAAGGGGAGGCACTCGGGCGGATAAATCCCTTCCTTAGCTGCTCTTCTAGCTGCTTCTTCAACTCGGCTAATTCTTCCGTCCCCATTCTATAAGGCTTCTTATAGATGGGTCCTGCTCCGGGCACGAGCTCGATGATGAACTCAATGTCACGGTCAGGGGACATTCCCGGTAGTTCATCCGGAAAGACATCAGGATACTCACATACCACCGGTACTTGATCTAGCCCAACTTCAGACAGACAGTTGACTTTAGCGGCTTGAGCGGAAGAGGAGTTGGGGGCAAACTTGACTTCTACTCCTTGGTCATTGGTCACAGTGACTGTCCGATTGGCACAGTCTAACAAGCCTTGGTGCTTACTGAGCCAATCCATCCCTAAGATCACATCCAAGCCTTGCGATCTCAGGATGATAAGGTCTGCTAGGAAGTCTACACCGTTAATGGTAATACCGACTCCTTTACAGCCTATCTTGGCTCTCATCTCGGCTCCGGGGGTTTGTACCACCATAGGGTTATTCAGGGGTGTAGGGGTCATGCCACTTTTTAATGCAAATCTTTGAGTGACAAATGAATGCGTTGCTCTAGAATCAAACAAGACAGTTGCAGGTGCTGAGTTGACAAGGAACGTACCCAGCACGACGTCCGGGTCTTCCTGGGCTTCTTCAGCAGTGACGTGATTCACACGCCCCTTCCCATAGTTCGGTGGATTGCGAGGAGCTGGGTTCCTTGGTGGCATTCCACGGCCTTGTCCCTGGTTCTGCGCATTGGGGCGCGGGGCATCAGGCTTCTTGTTGGGGCACACCCTGGAGATGTGTCCGGGCTGACCACACCCAAAACAAGTGACTTGATTTGGAGTGTTGATCTTGTTGCCACCACTGGTATTGGGGTTGAAAGCTGGCCTGGGGTTGGCATACTGCTGAGGCTGAGGATTGGCACGAGGTGCAGGAGCTCTTGGCTGCTGATAGGTTGGCTTGGCCGGGGCTGACTGCCACGGACGAGGCTTCTGGTTGCTGGAACTTCCCTTACTGATCAACTTGCGCTTGCGAGTGTCTTCCAAAGCACGCCGCTTGTCTTCAAGCATAAGTGCCTTGTTCACCAGGTCAGGGAAGGACGGGCAGTCGCACACGACAAGCGAGTATTGCAGAGTCTGATTAAGGCCTTCCATGAAGCGCTCCCTTTTGGCAGCATCAGTGCTGACATCCTCAGGGGCATACCTTGACAGAATACTGAATTTCTGCATGTACTCCTTGACAGTGCCACTTCCTTGCTTCAGGGCTCGGAACTCGCGCTTTTTGATAGCCATGACTCCAGAAGGAATGTGGGCCTTGCGGAATTCTGCCTTGAAGTTAACCCAAGTGATGTCTTGTTCAACATGCATGACCTTGAATCCATCCCACCAAGCTCTTGCGGTTCCCCCGAGGCAGTGGGCTGCATAAGCCACTTTCTCGCGGTCTTCGGTGCATCCGACTAGTTCCAGGATTTCCTCAATGGAACGGACCCAGTCATCTGCATGGGGTTCAGCAGTCTCGATGAAGGTTGGCGGTGCATGCTTCTTGAACTCTGCCAACGTGGAACGTCCATTGCCATTCCCCGCCGGCTGGCGGTTGTTGGCGACAGCTTGAGCAATCAGCTGAAGAGCTGCAGTGTTGGCTTGGCGTTCCTCTCGGAAAGCTTGGAGAAGCTGAGCCATGTCCATGCTTGGAGGAGGTGGTGGTGGAGCTTGGTCGTTAGTTTGGTCGTGGTCTGCCTCTGGCTGAGAGGATGCTCCGGCTTCGGGCTGCTGGGTAGAGGTACCAGTACGAGTTACAACAGGCATCCTGTTGGAGCGGTAAAAGGTCTCATGACTCGGAAGAGGAAAGGCAAGATAGATGGGTGCCTAGTAAGGGGGTGGGTGTGACACTAAATCAAATCATGCAAGGGTCGAGAGGCCAAAACACATTCATTAAAAATCCAGATGGGTGATGTAGTCGTTTACACATTCCCGAAGGAAGATTACGACTTACATCCAGACACGACAAAAGCTAGCACTAGATGGTTTCATATGAACCATACAAGGACTCGACTGCGCATAGGGGTTACACGACCTATCCTACCGTAGGGGTCACAACGGGCATATCCGAGTAGCGAATAATGCCTAAGCGGCGGAATGCTCGGTCGCGTATTCCGGCTCTTCTGGGTCTTCCTCCTTGTCTTCATCTGTCTGGGCTCCCTTGTTGCTTGAGGGAGTGGGGGAGTGGAGGAGTTGGATACGACGGTGCTTCGACGGTGGTGCAGGGAAAAGCTTGCGGTATTCCCTTGCTGTCATCCGGCGTCGCCGAGGTGGTTCTTCACCCTTGGAAGACACATCCTCGGAGGGCCTTCCGCCTCGATATGCGATAGCGGATTGTCCAGAAGGTGCTCCTTCCTTCTTGATCCTGTTTGCCTTCTCTTGAGCTCGTCGAAGAAGTGCCTTGGTCTTGTAAAGTTCTTCTCGAAGCTTCATTGATTCCGAGGCCAAGTCTTGTGCCAAGCTGTCGGCACATAGACTGAAGTAGGTCTGGAACCGAAGCGAGAGTCCATCCTTCAGTGGAGGGGCTAGTGCGCTGCTTTCTTCGTCACCTTCCTTCCGGTAAGGTAAGAAGCAAGTTGCCATCTTGGCTGCCATTTCCGGAAGAAGCTCGCGGAGACGGGTTAGTGCCTTGAGTGCAGCAGCCTCGGCAGCGAGTGGTAGTGTCGTCATCTGGGGTCCCTCGAAGAACCAACTTGTGGGAGGATCGTTTGCCTTCATGATCACTTCCACATGGTACTCCACCTCAGTATCGCTCACCCAATGCTCAAGGTAGGTGAGGATGGGTGCTCGGTGGAACTGACACTCCTGGAGGCTATCCTCGAGAAGTAGGGGAAACCCAGTGGTCAGGTGCTCTTCGGGAACAGCGGCCATCTACAAAGGTGGAATAGGAGGGGTTAATAAGCTGAGGAAATCTCAGGTTTAGAAAAGAAGAGAGGTTCAGAAGGTTTTGAAAAAGGGGTCTCAACTAACTTACGCCCATGCTAACTAAGGCTTCCTACAGTCAGGATGGCTCTGATACCAGCTCTGTGGGGACCCCGACTTGGAAGTCGAGATCACCGAATGCACGTGTACAGTGATCCCAGAGATCAATGCTCACTGAACACACAGAAGCTGAAATAACAAGAGTCTTACATCCATACAAATAGTCTTACACGAATTAAGGCCATTATGGCCAAGTCTTACATAGATAGAGCCTCACGGGCTGAATAGCAAATAACTCAGGTAGCGGAAGTCTTCGATAAAACGGGTAGAACCCATGCCATCTGCCTTAACCCTACAGGCATTCTGACTGGGATAGCGTCCTAGTTCGCATGATCGTCTCCAAAGAACTCTTCCTCATAATCCTGCTCTTCCATGCCTGGCCAATTAAATAACCAGTGGCAAGCCAATGAGTACTTTGAATGTACTCGCAAGCAACCCATGATGTGGTTCAAGTAACAATGCAATTTGAATATTAATGAACAATCTAGCAGGAGGCTAGGACAATATGCCATCATCAAGTTTATGCATCAATAACCTCGCGTAACCTCGAAGACAGGTTACCGATATCAACATGAATATAATTCATCTCACCGAGTCAAGTCACCATCTTGACTCATCACACACAATGTATCACCAAAGAAGTAAAATTCTGGACATAGTTTAAGTAGCACCACCCAACTGTCCATGACCGTGGACACGGCTATTCGAATAGTTTCACACTCTGCAGAGGTTGCGCACTTTACCCACAAGATCCGGGGAACTTCCGTGTCATCCACGACCCGCGGTACCTCAAGTACCCGGGGTAAGCACCTGGTCATTACCTTTCCTTAGACGATACTAACATAGAGTCCACTCGTTGGCACACGGCCCTCGGGTACAAACAATAGATCACGGGACTTGCCCTAATTTCAATGTTCACGCGTACCCGAAGGGACCAACGGTGTGTCCGGTGCCCTGTGAAAACAGTCATGGCCGCCTATCCAAGCACGACCCCGTCCCGGGAAGGACCTCAAGTCTTCCCGTCACTAGTAATGCGGGCACCATGCTAGTATCGACCTAAGTAATCAATAAAGCCCCGTCCCATAAGGGGTAGTGTGGTTGCACATGTTTGGTTGGGACGGTAGTCACACATAAATCTAATCCATCATTCCACCATGCACATGATATTACCGGCACATCACTTCTTTCTCAAGTGATGACCCAACACTTCATCACCCTCGGGCATTAGGGGCACCCGATGGGTTCATGCAAAGTTTTCAACTACGGGGGTTCATATCACACATGCATCATATAAGCATCAAGACCAACTATTGCATGTCATCTAGCATATAGCGAGATCAACAATAAAGCATGCATCATGTGGTGGTTCATCTAGGTTACCATCGTAACCCTATCATCATGTATCGGAAACAAATGGGTTCCGAGGAACAAGTGTATTATGGTCAAAGGGCTGCTTGCCTGGATTGGCTTGGTCTTCAAAGTCTTCTAGTCCTTCTCCTTCTTCTTCCACAGCAACTTCGTCAAATACGGGATCTATACGTCACATAGTAACCACGGAAAAATAAGAATACAAATAAAACAGAAAAACCAAAGTGCTCAGAAAAATGTCAACTCATTTTTGTAAAATACTAGAGGGTTTTCTAAGATGGGGAAAAATCTTAGTTGGAGTTTTGGAGTTACAGAATAGGATATATTGATTTTTGAACAGGAGTTATACTGCTCAAATTTGAATTTAAATTTGAACAGTACAGAAAAGTTTCATGGATTTGAATGAAAGTGGTACCATTAAATAGGTTGGAATATTACAAGATTTTAGGAGTTGGAAATATTTAATTTGGATCAATATTCTTTTCTGCATAAATGTTTAAAACATTAACAGAAAAGAAAAAGAGAAAAAGGGTCCTGTGCACTGGGCCAGAAGAGGCCACAGTGCACGGCCCAGGCGGACTGGCCCAGCCGCACGGAGCCAGCGCGCGCGCACGTCAGGTTTCAAACCTGACGGGCGGGGCCCGTGGGTCAGCGGCACAGAGGAGGGGAGAGAGGTGGGGGGATGACAGGCGGGGCCCGCCTGTCATCTCTAACCCCTCGGTCACGGCGGCGGCGAGCTCACCGGCGACGATACCGGCCACGGCGACGGCAACGGAGGCCAGGGACGGACTCAGTGGCGTGTTGCAGTTGTAGTGGTGGTAGCGCGGCACGGCGGGGAGCCCTGGTTCGCCGGCGACGAGGTGCGACGGCGGAGGCTCGTCGGAGGACGGTGGTCGGGGTCATTTCCGACTGCAAATGGAGGGGGAAAGAGAGGGGAAAGGGTCAGTGAGGTGCGGCGGTTCCGAAATGAGCGGAAGGAGAGGCAGGGGAGGCCTGTACCTCGAGATCGCCGGCGGCCCGACGCGGCGGAGCTCCGGTCGATCCCGAGCACTGGGGCGCTCCGGGGTTGAACTGAGGGTGCAGGAGGGATCAGTGGAGAGGTGTGAGGCTGGTGGTGGTGTTGGAGGAGCTCGGGGAGGCCTATTTATAGGGGCTCGACGAGGACCCGTGGTCCAGTGTGCCGGCGAGCTCATCGGCGAGGCTACAGCGCACGGGAGGCTTGGGGAATGGGTCTGTGGAGCTCCTGGACGAGCTCCACGTCCAGCTGAGGTAAGAGGAGGAGCGGGGGAGCGACAGAGAGGCACGCGCGTGCGAGGCAGAGGAGTGGCTGCCGCGGGCGGCCAGCGCGCGTGCGACGGCGGCTACTGGAGGGCGCAGGAGGAGGGGGGACAGCGCCGGGGAGGTCGCGGACGTCGAGACGCCTCGACTGGCGCGAGGGGGAGGCCCGAGGCTTTCGGGGAGCGGCGATTGGCCCGAGCCAGCGTGCGGGGTGCACTGTTCACGCGCTCTGGAGCGTGCGTATGACCGGCATCAGCGTGCTCTCGCCGGTTTGGCCCGTCCCAGCGTGTCCAATAGTGTCTGGGGCGATGAGGGGAGAGTAAAGAATTGCCCTGAGGCCTTGGATGCTCTGGGGTTGCAGAGAGAGAGGGGGAGGGCTGGTAACAAGGTGAAAGTTGACTGTACAGCAAGGTAAAGCTGAGGTTTCACCCCTCAATCATGGAGCTGAGGTGCTGGGGGAGTTACTGGAGGTTGCTGGTAACTCAATGAGCCTGTGGTAAGAAGTTGAGGCTATGGAGAAAAGTGAAAGTGGTCAAGTTGGAGGTTTTAGAATTTCTGCAGAAGGTGTTTGATCAGTGTTTGATCAAGTAAATGAGGTCCACTTGACATGGCACTTAACAGGGTTGAAAGACATGAGAAAATAGGGTGCCTCACCAAATTTGGCCTCATTTGGAGAAACTAGCCAATGTAACTTTGGTGAACCCTAGAAATCAACAGAAACAGATTCATCTTGATTGAGTCAAGCTAATCATCTCCCCTTGATGCACCACTTGGTGTAGCATCATCATTTGGGGTATTGATCATGCCCACAAAGTTTGAGGCTCCAGATAAAAAGTTGGTAATGTAAAGTTGTTCAAATTTGCATTTGAACAAAAAGGGTTTTGAGGTGATCTGATCAAGTTGCTCTATTCCAAATCTTGTGCCATTTGGTCTAGGTGCCTTATTAGGCCATTCTAGCATGTGCACCAAGTTTGAGAGCATTTGGACAAGTTTGGCAATGTAAAGTTGCTCAAACTCCAAATATGGACAGAATGGTTATGAAGGGGTTTGAAGAGGTTTTCTTGCTTCCCAAGGCATGGGACTTGGCAAGATCATCAAATATGCCATATATGACATGATAGAATTTCCCTGGAATTTTTGGAGAAAATTTCCTTTGTAAATATTTCAAAAGCTTGAAATATCCAGAAAAGGGTTTTAGAGGGTTTAGCCCATTATTTTGAACATGACCAAGTGTTGAAACTCTCTTATATGGACAATATATGTCCTATGAGTCTCTCTGAATTTTGGCAAATATTTTTGAAACAGTTAAATAATTTTCCCCTATTAAAGACCATTTCTGGCCTTATGAAAAAGCTTTTAAATAAAATAGGAAAATAACTTTTAAAATTATACCTTTGTGGTTTCTGGGAGTCCTATGACTACTAGGCCTCAAATAAACCTTTTGAAATAATTTTCACACCCTTAATCAAGTACTTGCAGTGCAAATCTCAATTCAGGGGTTTTGGGAAAACTAATTTTATAAAATACTTTTTGGCCAAATTAATTTTGTAAGAAAATACTATACTGTTATATATCACTTGGCATGATCATTGGGCAGGAGTTTTGGATAAGGAGATGAAATCTACAAGAGATCATAGTTGACTTTAATGAGCACATGAAAAAGCACATGAAGAAAACTCAATTCCAAATAAAAGCCAAATGATGCTAAAAAAATTTGCTGGTCCAAATTTTCATGCTTCAAAGTTACAAACAACTTGTTACAAAATGCAGGGTGTGACAACATAGTACTTGGCATGATACAAATAATGTTCAGTACATGATTTCAGTGCAATAACAAAAAGCGGAGATAAGATTCCACATAAGTTCAATACTTGACATAAGCACAGGATAACGAAAATAGCACACATTCCACATGATTTCAGTTCAACCATGAGTGGATGTGGATCTCACTTTGTTGGTCGACTTGGCCATGGAAGAAGCAACAACACCACCATTGACCTTGCGCTTTCGCTTCACCTTGTCACAATATTTGGTTCAGCATCTTCATCTTTAATGATACTACGTAAGACGGACTCGTCACCTCCTGCTGCAGCAGCTGCTTCTGCATCCGCCTCTGCCTCTATACTCATAAATGCGTCATCTTTCTCGTTCAACTCATCATGTTCAGATTTTGATATAGAAAACATCTATAAAAAAGAGGAGATTGGTCTGTCAAACAACATTGACATGAGCAAATCAGAACATAAATTGCATATAATCAAGTCCACCAAATCTGTAAAACATTTCAGATAATCTATTCTTTCAGAGCTAATATATGACATTGGTCTGACTGGTATCCTCTCTACATAGTAACCATTCCAAATCTACATAAAAATAGCATGGTACACTCTGCCATGAACATAGAAACCAACAAAACGGTATTGAGCATTCCAACAGCAACATCTACAAGGCTAGAACTAGCTACAACTACAAGGAAGCACTACATCTACTTGAATTTGAACATCACAAAAGCTGAACATCATAGAACATGAGCAATATATTGATGCACTTAAATGAACAACAATTTGTACATCATAGATGCACACAAGGAGAAGTAGGAGCTTGCTCACCTTCAGTTGCGAGGTTCAGCACCAGAAGAGGACAGAAGACGGTGAGCGGCGTGGAAGAGGATGAATGGTGCGGTGGTGGTGACGAACAGCAGTAGCCAGCTGCTACACCGGTGGCGGATGGACGTGCCACGGACAGTCAAACGAGCAGGAGGGTCGAGGTTGCCGGCCCGCCGCATAGTAGCACAGGGCACGGCGGCACAGGGCACGGGGTATCTGTCGACAGTCGTCACCTGTCCATGTTCGGGCCGTGGCTCGGGGTGTCGTTCCTCATCGGTCGGGGAGGCGCAGGCGATGTGCGACTTGTTGCGGCGGTCGTCGCGGCTCATAGCTCATGGGGCATCGGGCCAAAGCGGCTGCCGGTGGGTGGCGGATAGGGTTCGTCGAGGGGGAGAAAAGAGGAGGCGAGTGAAGCGGCATGCGGCGGCTAGGTTTTGTGTGTGTATACTTTGTGCGGGGCAGTGTGGCTGTGCTTGTGTCTCTGAGGTGAGGTGAGGACGGGAGCTAGATGGGCTTTAGGTTAAAAAAATATCTTGCACGGTTGGGCAATTCGGTCTATACGGGTTGTTCGGTCCTCAATACATCACGGCCGAATAGACCATATTTAGTTTGGTCCTAGCATTCTATAGACCGTTTTTTATTCGCTCTTTTCGGTTTCGGTATTTTTGGGTTCGGTCTCGGTCTTTTCGGTTTCGGTCTTCGGTCTTCGATTTTTATGCCCGGGGCGAGTTATACTTACATTTATAGCTAGTTGGTTATGTAGCATCACTCTTCATTGTATCTTAAATGTTCTCCATTTTTTCTTATATTATCACATCTATATTTACTCTTAACAAAATGTAGAATAAAGGCAATGCTTATGAAGAAGATTTTGTGGTAAACTTCTTGAATTGCCCCACCATCAGCATGGACAAGGGCTTTATAGAGCCGGCCTTCACCACTAATGTAAGTTTGTCCTTCTGAAGCCTTCAAACTTTGTTGTGTATATTTGGTTAGGCATAACTGCAACAGCTGTTTATTTTTGGTGTTTGCATCAAATTTCATGTTTAAAGTTTATTATGAAGTTCATAAACATAAGTTTGTCCTTCTCAATTTAAGTTTTCAGCTGTACAACCAAGTTCCATCTTCATACCATGTAAACTGAACTATACAGAGCAAGTGATCTTCTTTTGCACTACATGTATGCTTCTGTTCTTGATCCATAATCCAGTGGTGTTGTGAAATTACCCACTACAACACAATGTCATATTCTGCAATGTCTTAACTATGAACAATGTCATATTATTCTACTATAATTCTACTTATGTGTTCTTTAGAACCGCGTGTATGCTTGAGTTCTTGATATGTAATCCAGTGGTGTCATGAAGCTGCCAACTCCTTCACAATGTCATTTCCTACCATGTCTTAACCTGAACAATACCATATTGTGTTAATGCTATTTTAAACTATACCTCTTTATTCTCTAATAAGAAATGTGATGAATTGTCAGCACTGCTACTTATATGTGCAAAACCTCTCATTTGTCTGCTTGTTTCTCTTTCACGGTGATACCTCTACCCCATGAAGAACTGCCACAATGATAGTGAGACGAATCCATTGAATGTCCCTCTAACATATATTGCAGGGAAGAAGGCAACACATCTTGGAGATAGCAATAAAACTCCAAAGTCATGTCTTGATGTAGCGTTGAATTTACTCGCTAATAGCAGTGACACAAGCTCGATGAAGTCGCCACCTGAATCTGTAAAACTTCTTCAGTCTCAACTTCAAGCAGCAAGACATGGTTCAGCTCAACCCCTTCTTGAACTCCAATCTTTATGGAAGATCAAAGAGAAGTCCAGTGCGTCCATTGATGCTATGCACCAAGACTTAGAGGATATAAGCATCAAACAAGCGCAGTCTCATCAGCTTGCTTAGCTTCTTGCGTTGCAGCTCCCGGGCAGGGCTAACCTTTCTTGAACTCTATTGAAATGTTGTCGGTTTTGTATATTATTTTGTCGGCGTGTTTATTTGCACTGGTGGCGATCTTTGATGCCCAGTGTATGTAATCTGCTGTCTGCTTGTGCTTTATTATCACTGGTGGCAAACTTTGATGCCCAGTGGATGTAATATGCCGTAATTTCTTTATTGTATAGTCTAGGTTTTTTAATTATTCCCGATACTATAGTTATTTTACTGTATATATATCATGTCTTCGCTCTAAAGTAAACGGGCCCAAAAAGTAAAATTACGGTACATAATCGGGCCGGCATGCAAATCACTATATATGGGCCGTATCGTGGGCCCAGTCATCTCGGTCCCTTAACAGGCCTAAATGTAAACTGGCCCACTAGTAGTTTTAGGCCTTTAATAGGCCGAGTAATCCGCCGGCCCTATTTTGGCAAGAAAATTCAATGGGCTTTTAGTAGGCTGAAAAGTAGGTTGGGCCTGAAACGTGCCGAACAACTCATGGGCCGACACCAGGCCGAAATAGACCCCGACCCATGATTGTGCCAATCACATCACGGGCCGTTAACAGGCCAAAATTGTCTCGGTCCTTGTTTGGCCTAATCAGATTATCGGCGGTGGGCAGTCCGGATGCAAAGAGGGCCATAATTAGGCCCAACTATATGACGAGCTTTTAGCAGGCTGATATAAATATAGGGCCAAAATGTTAAATGGGCCTTTAACAAGCCGAAACTAATATCAGGTCGTACTATTAAATGGGCCTTTAGCAAACAGAAATCCTAACCGGGCCTCAAGGGGCCCATAAGCACAACGTCCAATTGACGGATCGAATCTAATATGGGCCATAATTTAGCCCAAAGAATCAAAGGCTCTTAAAGGGCCGGATCTGATATGGGCCGTAATATTGCCCAGAACGTGGTATGCTATTAACAAGCCTGATCTCATATGGGCCCTTATTAGGCCTAGAATGTGGCAGGTTTTTAATGGACCGGATCAAATATGGGCCGGCATTTGGCCCAAAACATGGCAGCCTATTAATGGGCCAACCCACTAGTGGCTTCAAAATCTTGTGGGCCTTTACGTGGGCCGACCCGTTATGGTCTGCAAAATCTTGTGGGCCTTTAGCTGGGCCAGCCCATTATGGTCTCCAAAATCATGTGGGCCTTTAGCTGGGTCGGCCCATTTAATCTTTATGGGCCACTTTTGGGGCGATCGACGTGTCAACATATCATAGGCGCATCTCGCCCATTGGATGAGTGACATCTGTGCCAACGCAGAGCTGACACGCGGTTCAGTCTGCCAATGAGAATTTTACACGTGGAAAATCTGTTGGGGAACGTAGTATTTTAAAATTTTCCTACGATCACGCAAGATCTATCTACCAGATGCATAGCAACGAGAGGGAAGAGTGTGTCTACGTACCCTCGTAGACCGGAAGCGGAAGCGTCAAGTGGCGCGGTTGATGTAGTCAAACTTCTTCGCGATTCAACCGATCAAGTACCGAACGTACGACACCTCCGTGTTCAGCACACGTTCAGCTTGATGACGTCCCACGAGCTCTTGATCCAGTTGAGCTTCACGGGAGAGTTTCGTCAGCACGACGGCGTGGTGACGGATATGATGTATCTACCGGCGCAGGGCTTCTCCTACGTACTGCGATGGTATGACTGAGGTGTGTTTCTGTGGAGGGGGGCACCGCACACGGCTGGAACAATTCAACTTGTGTGTCTTTGGGTGCCCCCCTGCCCCCGTATATAAAGGAGCAAGAGGGGAGGGCCGGCCGGCCTCCTATGGTGCGGCTAGGGATGCAATCCTACTAGGAATAGGATTGCAATCCTATTCCTAGTAGGAGTCCACCAAGAAGGAAGAGAGGGAAAGGAAAAAGAGGGAGAGGTGGCGCCCCCCAATCCTAGTCCAACTAGGATCCCCTGGTGGGGCGCCGGCCAGCCTCTATGGGCTGCCTCTCTCCTTTCCTCAAGGCCCACTATGGACCATCCCCCCTCGTGGGGGGTTCCGGTAACCCCCTCCGGCAAACCAGTTAAATCCGAAACTTTTCCGAAACACTTCCGGTGTCCGAATATAGTCGTCCAATATATCAATCTTTATGTCTCGGACATTCCGAGACTCCTCGTCATGTCCGTGATCTCATCCGGGACTCCGAACTACCTTCGGTACATCAAAACTCATAAACTCATAATACCGATCGTCATCAAACGTTAAGCGTGCGAACCCTACGGGTTCGAGAACTATGTAGACATGACCGAGACTCATCTCCGGTCAATAACCAATAGCGGAACCTGGATGTTCATATTGGCTCCTACATATTCTATGAAGATCTTTTATCGGTCAAAACCGCATAACAACATACGTTGTTCCTTTTGTCATCGGTATGTTACTTGCCCGAGATTCGATCGTCGGTATCTCCATACCTAGTTCAATCTCGTTACCGGCAAGTCTCTTTACTCGTTCCGTAACACATCATCTCGTGACTAACTTATTAGTCTTTTGCTTGCAAGGCTTATTGTGATGTGTGTTACCGAGAGGGCCCAGAGATACCTCTCCGACACTCGGAGCGACAAATCCTAATCTTGATCTATGCCAACACCACGAATACTTTTGGAGACACCTGTAGAGCATCTTTATGATCACCCAGTTATGTTGTGACGTTTGATAGCACACAAGGTGTTCCTACGGTATTCGGGAGTTGCATAATCTCATAGTCATAGGAACATGTACAAGTCATGAAGAAAGCAATAGCAGTAAAACTAAACGATCATAGTGCTATGCTAACGGATGGGTCTTGTCCATCACATCATTCTCCTAATGATGTGATCCCGTTGATCAAATGACAACTCATGTCTATGGCTAGGAAACATAACCATCTTTGATCAATGAGCTAGTCTAGTAGAGGCATACTAGGGACACTCTGTTTTGTCTATGTATTCATACATGTACTAAGTTTCCGGTTAATACAATTATAGCATGAATAATAAACATTTATCATGATATAAGGAAATATAAATAACAACTTTATTATTGCCTCTAGGGCATATTTCCTTCAGTCTCCCACTTGCACTAGAGTCAATAATCTAGCTCACATCGCCATGTGATTTAATACCAATAGTTCACATCGTTATGTGAATAACACCCATAGTTCACATCGCCATGTGACCAACACCCAAAGGGTTTACTAGAGTCAATAATCTAGTTCACATCGCTATGTGATTAATACCCAAGAGTAATAAGGTGTGATCATGTTTTGCTTGTGAGAGAAGTTTAGTCAACGGGTCTGTCACATTCAGATCCGTATGTATTTCGCAAATTTCTATGTCTACAATGCTCTGCATGGAGCTACTCTAGCTAATTGCTCCCACTTTCAATACGCATCCAGATTGATACTTAGAGTCATCTGGATTTAGTGTCAAAGCTTGCATCGGCGTAACCCTTTACGACGAACTCTTTATCACCTCCATAATCGAGAAACATTTCCTTAGTCATCTAGTTACTAAGGATAATTTTGACCGTTGTACAGTGATCTACTCCTGGATCACTATTGTACCCCCTTGACAAACTCATGGCAACGTACACAACATGTTTGGTACACAGCATGGCATACTTTATAGAACCTATGGCTGAGGCATAGGGAATGACTTTCATTCTCTCTATATTTTTTTGCCGTGGTCTGGCTTTGAGTCTCACTCAACTTCACACCTTACAAGTCAGGCAAGAACTCCTTCTTTGAGTGATCCATTTTGAACTACTTCAAAATCTTATCAAGGTATGTACTCATCGAAAGTCTTATCAAGTGTCTTGATCTATCTCTATAGATCTTGATGCCCAATATGTAAGCAGCTTCACCAAGGTCTTTCTTTGAAAAACTCCTTTCAAACACTCCTTTATGCTTTCCAGAAAATTCTACATCATTTCTGATCGACAATATGTCATTCACATATACTTATCAGAAAGGTTGTAGTGCTCCCACTCACTTCTTGTAAATACAGGCTTCACCGCAAGTCTGTATAAATCTATATGCTTTGATCAACTTATCAAACGTATATTCCAACTCTGAGATGCTTGCACCAGTCCATAGATGGATCGCTGGAGCTTGCACATTTTGTTAGCACCTTTAGGATTGACAAAACCTTCTGGTTGCATCATATACAATTCTTCTTTAATAAATCCATTAAAGAATGCAGTTTTGTTATCAATTTGCCAGATTTCATAAATGCGGCAATTGCTAACATGATTCGGACAGACTTAAGCATCGCTACGGGTGAGAAAGTCTCATCGTAGTCAACTCCTTGAACTTGTCGAAAACCTTTCGCAACAAGTCGAGCTTTGTAAACAGTAACATTACCGTCAGCGTCGGTCTTCCTCTTGAAGATCCATTTATTTTCGATGGCTTGCCGATCATCGGACAAGTCAACCAAAGTCCACACTTTGTTCTCATACATGGATCCATCTCAGATTTCATGGCCTCAAGCCATTTTGCGGAATCTGGGCTCATCATCGCTTCCTCATAGTTCGTAGGTTCATCATGGTCTAGTAACATGATTTCCAAAACTGGGTTGCCGTACCACTCTGGTGCGGAACGTACTCTGGTTGATCTACGACGTTCAGTAGAAACTTGATCCGAAGTTTCATGATCATCATCATCAACTTCCTCACTGATTGGTGTAGGAATCACTGGAACAATTTTCTGTGATGTACTACTTTCCAATTCGGGAGAAGGTACAATTACCTCATCAAGTTCTACTTTCCTCCCACTCACTTCTTTCGAGAGAAACTCCTTCTCTAGAAAGGATCCATTCTTAGCAACGAATATCTTGCCTTCGGATCTGTGATAGAAGGTGTACCCAACAGTCTCTTTTGGGTATCCTATGAAGATTTACTTCTCCAATTTGGGCTCGAGCTTATCATGTTGAAACCTTTTCACATAAGCATCGCAGTCCCAAACTTAAATAAATGACAGCTTAGGTTTCTCGTCAAACCACAGTTCATACGGTGTCATCTCCACGGATTTAGATGGTGCCCTATTTAACGTGAATGTAGCTGTCTCTAATGCATAACCCCAAAAGCGATAGTGGTAGATCGGTAAGAGACATCATCGATCGCACCATATCTAATAAAGTATGGTTATGACGTTCGGACACACCATTACTAAGTGGTGTTCCAGGTGGCGTGAGTAGTGAAACTATTTCACATTGTTTTTACTGAAGGCCAAACTCGCTAACTCAAATATTCTCCTCCACGATCAGATCATAGAAACTTTATTTTCTTGTTACGATGATTCTCTACTTCACTCTGAAATTCTTTGAACTTTTCAAATGTTTCAGACTTGTGCTTCATTAAGTAGATACACCCATATCTGCTTAAATCATCAGTGAAGGTCAGAAAATAACGATACCTGCCGTGAGCTTCAACACTCATTGGCCCACATACATCAGTATGTATGATTTCCAACAAATCTGTTGCTCGCTCCATAGTTCCAGAGAACGGAGTTTTAGTCATCTTGCCCATGAGGCATGGTTCGCAAGCACCAAGTGATTCATAATCAAGTGATTCCAAAAGTCCATCACTATGGAGTTTCTTCATGCGCTTTACACCAATATGACCTAAACGGCAGTGCCACAAATAAGTTGCACTATCATTATTAACCTTGCATCTTTTGGCTTCAATATTATGAATATGTGTATCGCACGATCGAGATCCAACAAACCATTTTCATTGGGTGTATGACCATAGAAGGTTTTATTCATGTAAACAGAACAACAATTATTCTCTAACTTACATGAATAACCGTATTGCAATAAACATGATCAAATCATATTCATGTTCAACACAAACACCAAATAACACTTATTTAGGTTCAACACTAATCCCGAAAGTATAGGGAGTGTACGATGATGATCATATCAATCTTGGAACTACTTCCAATACACATCGTCACTTCATCCTTTAACTAGTTTCTGTTCATTATGCAACTCCTATTTCGAGTTACTACTCTTGAGCAACTAAACCAGTATCAAATACCGAGGGGTTGCTATGAACACTATTAAAATACACATCAATAATCTGTATATCAAATATACCTTTGTTCACTTTGCCATCCTTCTTATCCGCCAAGTATTCTAGGTCAGTTCCACTTCCAGTGACCATTTCCTTTGCAGTAGAAGCACTTAGTTTTAGGCTTGAGTTTAGCTTTGGGTTTCTTCATGGGAGTGACAACTTGCTTGTCATTCTTCTTGAAGTTCCCCTTCTATCCCTTTGCCCTTTACTTGAAACAAGTGGTCTTGTTAACCATCAGCACTTGATGCTCTTTCTTGATTTCTACCTTCGCCGATTTTAGCATCGCGAAGAGCTCGGGAATTACTTTTGTCATCCCTTGCATATTATAGTTCATCACGAAGTTCTACTAACTTGGTGATAGTGACTAGAGAACTTTGTCAATTACTATCTTATCTGGAAGATTAACTCCCACTTGATTCAAGCAATTGCAGTACCCAGACAATCTGAGCACATGCTCACTGGTTGAGCTATTCTCCTCCATCTTGTAGGCAAAGTATTGTCAGAGGTCTCATACCTCTCGACACGGGCATGAGTATGAAATACTAATTTCAACTCTTGGAACATCTTATATGCTCCGTGGCGTTCAAAATGTTTTTGAAGTCCCGATTCTAAGCCGTAAAGTATGGTGCACTAAACTATCAAGTAGTCATCATATTGAGCTTTTGTCAAAACGTTCATAACGTCTACATCTGCTCCTGCAATAGGTCTATCACCTAGCGGTGCATCAAGGACATAATTCTTCTGTGCAGCAATGAGGATAATCCCCAGATCACGGAACAATTCCGCATCATTGCTACTAACATCTTTCAACTTAGTTTTCTCTAGGAACATATAAAAAATAAATGTGGAGCAACATTGCGAGCTATTGATCTACAACATAGATATGCTAATACTACCAGGACTAAGTTCATGATAAATAAAAGTTCAATTTAATCATATTAATTTAAAGAACTCCCACTTAGATAGACATCCCTCCGGTCATCTAAATGATCACGTGATCCAAATCAACTAAACCATGTCCGATCATCACGTGAGATGGAGTAGTTTCAATGGTGAACATCTTATGTTGATCATATCTACTATATGATTCACGCTCGACCTTTCGGTCTCCAGTGTTCCGAGGCCATATCTGCATATGCTAGGCTCGTCAAGGTTAACCCGAGTATTCTGCGTGTGCAAAACTAGCTTACACCCGTTGTATTTGAACGTAGAGCTTATCACACCCGATCATCACGTGGTGTCTCGGCACGACGAACTTTCGCAATGGTGCATACTCAGGGAGAACACTTATACCTTGAAATTTAGTAAGGGATCATCTTATAATGCTACCGTCGTTCTAAGCAAAATAAGAAGCATAATAAGATAAACATCACATGCAATCAAAATATGTGACATGATATGGCCATCATCATCATCTTGTGCTTTTGATCTCCATCTCCAAAGCACCGTCATGATCACCTTCGTCACCGGCGCGACACCTTGATCTCCATCGTAGTATCGTTGTCGTCTCGCCAACTATTGCTTCTACGACTATCGCTACCGCTTAGTGATAAAGTAAAGCAATTACATGGCGATTGCATTTTATACAATAAAGCGACAACCATATGGCTCCTGCCAGTTGCCTATAACTTTACAAAACATGATCATCTCATACAAAACCGTATAACTCATCATGTCTTGACCATATCACATCACAACATGCCCTGCAAAAACAAGTTAGACGTCCTCTACTTTGTTGTTGCAAGTTTTACGTGGCTGCTACGGGCTTAGCAAGAACCGTTCTTACCTACGCATACAAAACCACAACGATGTTTCGTCAAGTATGTGCTGTTTTAACCTTCACAAGGACCGGGCGTAGCCACAATTGATTCAGCTAAAGTGAGAGAGACAGACACCCGCCAGTCACCTTTAAGCAACGAGTGCTCTTAACGGTGAAACCAGTCTCGCGTAAGCGTACGCGTAATGTCGGTCCGGGCCGCTTCATCTCACAATACTGCCGAAGCAAAGTATGACATGCTGGTAAGCAGTATGACTAGTATCGCCCACAACTCATTGTGTTCTACTCGTGCATATCATCTACGCATAGACCTGGCTCATGATGCCACTGTTGGGGAACGTAGTATTTTAAAATTTTCCTACGATCACGCAAGATCTATCTACCAGATGCATAGCAACGAGAGGGAAGAGTGTGTCTACGTACCCTCGTAGACCGGAAGCGGAAGCGTCAAGTGACGCGGTTGATGTAGTCGAACTTCTTCGCGATTCAACCGATCAAGTACCGAACGTACGGCACCTCCGTGTTCAGCACACGTTCAGCTTGATGACGTCCCACGAGCTCTTGATCTAGTTGAGCTTCACGGGAGAGTTTCGTCAGCACGACGGCGTGGTGACGGATATGATGTATCTACCGGCGCAGGGCTTCTCCTAAGTACTGCGATGGTATGACTGAGGTGTGTTTCTGTGGAGGGGGGCACCGCACACGGCTGGAACAATTCAACTTGTGTGTCTTTGGGTGCCCCCCTGCCCCCGTATATAAAGGAGCAAGAGGGGAGGGCCGGCCGGCCTCCTATGGTGCGGCTAGGGATGCAATCCTACTAGGAATAGGATTGCAATCCTATTCCTAGTAGGAGTCCACCAAGAAGGAAGAGAGGGAAAGGAAAAAGAGGGAGAGGTGGCGCCCCCCAATCCTTGTCCAACTAGGATATCCTGGTGGGGCGCCGGCCAGCCTCTATGGGTTGCCTCTCTCCTTTCCTCAAGGCCCACTATGGACCATCCCCCCTCGTGGGGGGTTCCGGTAACCCCCTCCGGCAAACCAGTTAAATCTGAAACTTTTCCGGAACACTTCCGGTGTCCGAATATAGTCGTCCAATATATCAATCTTTATGTCTCGGACATTCCGAGACTCCTCGTCATGTCCGTGATCTCATCCGGGACTCCGAACTACCTTCGGTACATCAAAACTCATAAACTCATAATACCGATCGTCATCAAACGTTAAGCGTGCGGACCCTACGGGTTCGAGAACTATGTAGACATGACCGAGACTCATCTCCGGTCAATAACCAATAGCGGAACCTGGATGTTCATATTGGCTCCTACATATTCTACGAAGATCTTTTATCGGTCAAAACCGCATAACAACATACGTTGTTCCTTTTGTCATCGGTATGTTACTTGCCCGAGATTCGATCGTCGGTATCTCCATACCTAGTTCAATCTCGTTACCGGCAAGTCTCTTTACTCGTTCCGTAACACATCATCTCGTGACTAACCCATTAGTCTTTTGCTTGCAAGGCTTATTGTGATGTGTGTTACCGAGAGGGCCCAGAGATACCTCTCCGACACTCGGAGTGACAAATCCTAATCTTGATCTATGCCAACACCACGAATACTTTCGGAGACACCTGTAGAGCATCTTTATGATCACCCAGTTATGTTGTGACGTTTGATAGCACACAAGGTGTTCCTACGGTATTCGGGAGTTGCATAATCTCATAGTCATAGGAACATGTATAAGTCATGAAGAAAGCAATAGCAGTAAAACTAAACGATCATAGTGCTATGCTAACGGATGGGTCTTGTCCATCACATCATTCTCCTAATGATGTGATCCCGTTGATCAAATGACAACTCATGTCTATGGCTAGGAAACATAACCATCTTTGATCAATGAGCTAGTCTAGTAGAGGCATACTAGGGACATACTGTTTTGTCTATGTATCCACACATGTACTAAGTTTCCGGTTAATACAATTCTAGCATGAATAAAAGACATTTATCATGATATAAGGAAATACAAATAACATCTTTATTGCCTCTAGGGCATATTTCCTTCAGTCTCCCACTTGCACTAGAGTCAATAATCTAGCTCACATTGCCATGTGATTTAATACCGATAGTTCACATCGTTATGTGAATAACACCCATAGTTCACATCGCCATGTGACCAACACCCAAAGGGTTTACTAGAGTCAATAATCTAGTTCACATCGCTATGTGATTAATACCCAAGAGTAATAAGGTGTGATCATGTTTTGCTTGTGAGAGAAGTTTAGTCAACGGGTCTGTCACATTCAGATCCGTATGTATTTCGCAAATTTCTATGTCTACAATGCTCTGCATGGAGCTACTCTAGCTAATTGCTCCCACTTTCAATACGCATCCAGATTGATACTTAGAGTCATCTGGATTTAGTGTCAAAGCTTGCATCGGCGTAACCCTTTACGACGAACTCTTTATCACCTCCATAATCGAGAAACATTTCCTTAGTCATCTAGTTACTAAGGATAATTTTGACCGTTGTACAGTGATCTACTCCTGGATCACTATTGTACCCCCTTGACAAACTCATGGCAACGTACACAACATGTTTGGTACACAGCATGGCATACTTTATAGAACCTATGGCTGAGGCATAGGGAATGACTTTCATTCTCTCTATATTTTTTTGCCGTGGTCTGGCTTTGAGTCTTACTCAACTTCACACCTTACAAGTCGGGCAAGAACTCCTTCTTTGACTGATCCATTTTGAACTACTTCAAAATCTTATCAAGGTATGTACTCATCGAAAGTCTTATCAAGCGTCTTGATCTATCTCTATAGATCTTGATGCCCAATATGTAAGCAGCTTCACCAAGGTCTTTCTTTGAAAAACTCCTTTCAAACACTCCTTTATGCTTTCCAGAAAATTCTACATCATTTCTGATCGATAATATGTCATTCACATATTACTTATCAGAAAGGTTGTAGTGCTCCCACTCACTTCTTGTAAATACAGGCTTCACCGCAAGTCTGTATAAATCTATATGCTTTGATCAACTTATCAAAGCGTATATTCCAACTCCGAGATGCTTGCACCAGTCCATAGATGGATCGCTGGAGCTTGCACATTTTGTTAGCACCTTTAGGATTGACAAAACCTTCTGGTTGCATCATATACAATTCTTCTTTAATAAATCCATTAAAGAATGCAGTTTTGTTATCAATTTGCCAGATTTCATAAATGCGGCAATTGCTAACATGATTCGGACAGACTTAAGCATCGCTACGGGTGAGAAAGTCTCATCGTAGTCAACTCCTTGAACTTGTCGAAAACCTTTCGCAACAAGTCGAGCTTTGTAAACAGTAACATTACCGTCAGCGTCGGTCTTCCTCTTGAAGATCCATTTATTTTCGATGGCTTGCCGATCATCGGACAAGTCAACCAAAGTCCACACTTTGTTCTCATACATGGATCCATCTCAGATTTCATGGCCTCAAGCCATTTTGCGGAATCTGGGCTCATCATCGCTTCCTCATAGTTCGTAGGTTCATCATGGTCTAGTAACATGATTTCCAGAACTGGGTTGCCGTACCACTCTGGTGCGGAACGTACTCTGGTTGATCTACGACGTTCAGTAGAAACTTGATCCGAAGTTTCATGATCATCATCATCAACTTCCTCACTGATTGGTGTAGGAATCACTGGAACAATTTTCTGTGATGTACTACTTTCCAATTCGGGAGAAGGTACAATTACCTCATCAAGTTCTACTTTCCTCCCACTCACTTCTTTCGAGAGAAACTCCTTCTCTAGAAAGGATCCATTCTTAGCAACGAATATCTTGCCTTCGGATCTGTGATAGAAGGTGTACCCAACAGTCTCTTTTGGGTATCCTATGAAGATTTACTTCTCCGATTTGGGCTCGAGCTTATCATGTTGAAACTTTTTCACATAAGCATCGCAGTCCCAAACTTAAATAAATGACAGCTTAGGTTTCTCGTCAAACCACAGTTCATACGGTGTCATCTCCACGGATTTAGATGGTGCCCTATTTAATGTGAATGTAGCTGTCTCTAATGCATAACCCCAAAAGCGATAGTGGTAGATCGGTAAGAGACATCATCGATCGCACCATATCTAATAAAGTATGGTTATGACGTTCGGACACACTATTACTAAGTGGTGTTCCAGGTGGCGTGAGTAGTGAAACTATTTCACATTGTTTTTACTGAAGGCCAAACTCGCTAACTCAAATATTCTCCTCCACGATCAGATCGTAGAAACTTTATTTTCTTGTTACGATGATTCTCTACTTCACTCTGAAATTCTTTGAACTTTTCAAATGTTTCAGACTTGTGCTTCATTAAGTAGATACACCCATATCTGCTTAAATCATCAGTGAAGGTCAGAAAATAACGATACCCGCCGTGAGCTTCAACACTCATTGGCCCACATACATCAGTATGTATGATTTCCAACAAATCTGTTGCTCGCTCCATAGTTCCGGAGAACAGAGTTTTAGTCATCTTGCCCATGAGGCATGGTTCGCAAGCACCAAGTGATTCATAATCAAGTGATTCCAAAAGTCCATCACTATGGAGTTTCTTCATGCGCTTTACACCAATATGACCTAAACGGCAGTGCCACAAATAAGTTGCACTATCATTATTAACCTTGCATCTTTTGGCTTCAATATTATGAATATGTGTATCACACGATCGAGATCCAACAAACCATTTTCATTGAGTGTATGACCATAGAAGGTTTTATTCATGTAAACAGAACAACAATTATTCTCTAACTTACATGAATAACCGTATTGCAATAAACATGATCAAATCATATTCATGTTCAACACAAACACCAAATAACACTTATTTAGGTTCAACACTAATCCCGAAAGTATAGGGAGTGTACGATGATGATCATATCAATCTTGGAACTACTTCCAATACACATCGTCACTTCATCCTTTAACTAGTTTCTGTTCATTATGCAACTCCTATTTCGAGTTACTACTCTTTAGCAACTAAACCAGTATCAAATACCGAGGGGTTGCTATGAACACTAGTAAAATACACATCAATAATCTGTATATCAAATATACCTTTGTTCACTTTGCCATCCTTCTTATCCGCCAAGTATTCTAGGGCAGTTCCACTTCCAGTGACCATTTCCTTTGCAGTAGAAGCACTTAGTTTCAGGCTTGAGTTTAGCTTTGGGTTTCTTCATGGGAGTGACAACTTGCTTGTCATTCTTCTTGAAGTTCCCCTTCTATCCCTTTGCCCTTTACTTGAAACAAGTGGTCTTGTTAACCATCAACACTTGATGCTCTTTCTTGATTTCTACCTTCGCTGATTTCAGCATCGCGAAGAGCTCGGGAATTACTTTCGTCATCCCTTGCATATTATAGTTCATCACGAAGTTCTACTAACTTGGTGATAGTGACTAGAGAACTTTGTCAATTACTATCTTATCTGGAAGATTAACTCCCACTTGATTCAAGCAATTGCAGTACCCAGACAATCTGAGCACATGCTCACTGGTTGAGCTATTCTCCTCCATCTTGTAGGCAAAGTACTGTCAGAGGTCTCATACCTCTCGACACGGGCATGAGTATGAAATACTAATTTCAACTCTTGGAACATCTTATATGCTCCGTGGTGTTCAAAACGTTTTTGAAGTCCCGATTCTAAGCCGTAAAGTATGGTGCACTAAACTATCAAGTAGTCATCATATCGAGCTTTTGTTAAAACGTTCATAACGTCTGCATCTGCTCCTGCAATAGGTCTGTCACCTAGCGGTGCATCAAGAACATAATTCTTCTGTGCAGCAATGAGGATAATCCCCAGATCACGGAACAATTCCGCATCATTGCTACTAACATCTTTCAACTTAGTTTTCTCTAGGAACATATAAAAAATAAACGTGGAGCAACATTGCGAGCTATTGATCTACAACATAGATATGCTAATACTACCAGGACTAAGTTCATGATAAATAAAAGTTCAATTTAATCATATTAATTTAAAGAACTCCCACTTAGATAGACATCCCTCCGGTCATCTAAATGATCACGTGATCCAAATCAACTAAACCATGTCCGATCATCACGTGAGATGGAGTAGTTTCAATGGTGAACATCTTATGTTGATCATATCTACTATATGATTCACGCTCGACCTTTCGGTCTCCAGTGTTCCGAGGCCATATCTGCATATGCTAGGCTCGTCAAGTTTAACCCGAGTATTCTGCGTGTGCAAAACTGGCTTACACCCG
>LR738713.1:536639847-536705405 GCA_902687465.1 Secale cereale
GGATACAGATCGAAAGAGGAGCAGGCCTCCTGCCTGGGATCCTCCTAAACTACTCCTGGTCGTCGTCGGCAGACTGCACGTAGTAGTAGGCGCCACCGGTGTCGTAGGAGTCGTCGTAGGTGGCGTCTGGCTCCTGGGCTCCACCATCTGGTTGCATCATCCGAGAAGAAGGTACAGAAGGGGGAAAAGGGGGAGCAAAGCAACCGTGAGTACTCATCCAAAGTACTCGCAAGCAAGGATCTATACTACATATGCAATGGTAACAATGATATGGGTAATATCGGTGGACTGAACTGCAGCAAGCGGGAATAAGAGGGGGATAGCTAATCCGAACGAAGACTACGCTTCTGGCAGCCTCCATCTTGCAGCAGTAGAAGAGAATAGATGGTAAGTTCACCAAGTAACATCGAATAGCATAATCCTACCCGGCGATTCTCCCGCACATCACCCTGTGAGAGAGTAACCACCGAGTTATATCTGGAACTCATCTGGGTGTGTTTTATCAAGTGTCCGGTTCTAGTTATCATGAGGTCGGAATACAACTCCGGGTCGTCCTTTTACCGAGGGACACGGCTATTCGAATAGATTAACTTCCCTGCAGGGGTGCACCACATAACCCAGCATGCTTGATCCCATTTGGCCGGACACACTTTCTAGGGTCATGCCCGGCCTCGGAAGATCAACACGTCGCAGCCCTACCTAAGCACAGCAGAGAGGTCAGCACGTCGGTCTAAGTCCTAAGCACACAGGGGTCTGGGCCCATCGCCCAATGCACACCTGCACGTTGCGAGGGCGGCCGGTGAGCAGACCTAGCAACCTCCATTACTAAGGAAGTTGTGTTACGCGGTCCAACCCGGCGCGCGCCGCTATACAGCTGACGTCAAGAAGGCTTCGGCAGATACCACGACGTCGAGTGCCCATAACTGTTCCCACGCAGCTGGTTAGTGCGTATAGACCAAATGGCCAGACTCAGATCAAATATCCAAACTCGTTAAGCGTGTTATTATGAAATAACCGCGGACAACGACCAGGGCCAGGCCACCTGTCTCCTAGGCGTCTCAACCTGCCCCGTCGCTCCGCCACAAAGATCCACACAGAGGGCCGTCGGGAAAGTATGTCCTTTCAGCCCCCAATCCGTGAATCAACCGCGGGTACTCAACGAGCCGACCCGACTTTAGTCACATCAAGTATCATGTAAATGTGTATGTAATATATACCCGTGATCACCCCCAAGTGATCACGGCCCGATAGAATAGCAGGGCAGACGGACAAGGGTGTAGGGCCACTGATGGTATACTAGCATCCTATACTAAGCATTTAGGATTGCAGGTAAAGTATCAACAGTGGTAGCAACAATGACAGGCTATGCAGCAGAATAGGATTATCGAAAGCAGTAACATGCTACACTACTCTAATGCAAGCAGTAGAGAGAAGAGTAGGCGATATCTGGTGATCAAAGGGGGGGGCTTGCCTGGAAGCTCGGCAGCCAAAGTGGGGTCGTCAACACCGTAGTCGATCGGGGGAGCAGCAACGTCGGTCTCGTAGTCTACCGGAGAGAAGAGGGGGAAGAAACAGTGAATACAATGCAAACAGATGCATGACGATGCATGACATGACATGTAACGGTGCTAAGTGGGCCCTAACGCAGTATCGGGTGATACTGACGAAGGGGGGAAACATCCGGGAAAGTATTCCCGGCGTTTCGCGTTTTCGGGCGGATGAAACGGAGGGGGAAAGTTGCGGGTTCGGTATGCTAGGGATGTGTGGTGGACGAACGGTCTGCGTATTCGGATGCGTCTCGAAATTCTGAGCAACTTTCATATATAAATTATTTTCATCCGAGTTACGGTTTAAAAGATATGATTTTCTAAAGCTTTTATTAATTTCTGGAATTTAATATTAATTAACTTAATTCAAAAAATGATTTATGACATCAGCATGACATCATGCTGACGTCATCATGGTTGACTGGTCAAACTGACCAGTGGGTCCCACTTGTCATTGGCAGTAAACTAACTAACAGTTTAGTTAGATTAATTAGGTTTTAGTTAATTACAGATTAGGTTAATTAATGATTAGATTAATCTAAAGGTGATTAATTAACTTAATTAATTTGTTAATTAATTAATCAATTAATATATATATTTATTTATTTATTATTATTATTATTATTATTATTTTATATATATTTTTTAAAACCTTTTTTTTTCTTTTCTGTTCTGGGGGTGCGGGGCCCCCTAGTCAGTGGCCCATACGGGCCAAGCGGGCGCTGGGCGTTGGTTTCGGGCGTGGTTGTGCGGGCGTAGGCGCCTGGTGCTGGGCGCCGGAGCGCGCGGCGGCACCGGTGGAGCGAGGCGCCGGCGGAGCGCAGCGCCGGCGGTGGGAAGTGGCCGGGCCTAGCGCGGCTGCAGCGGGCGTGCGGCACGGGGGGGGCCGCGGGGAGGAGCAGCGGTGCCGGGGGGGAGCGTGGCGCGAGCGAGCGGCGGCGAGCCTGGCGGGGCGGCCAGGCGCCGGCGGAGGGCGGTGCGCGGGGGTTTCGCTGGGGCGGCAGAGGCGAGCGAGGCAAGATGCGGGGCGGGGAGGGCAGCGGGAGGCGGGGCGTGGCGCAGCGGCGGAGCAGCAGGAGGCGGGGCGTGGCGCAGCGGCGGAGCAGCAGGAGCTGCTGTGGCCGGCGGCTCGGAGGGCGGTTGCCCGAGCTGGCCAGGGCGAGGGCCCGGCGAGAGGCCTCGGGGGCGCGTCGGAGCGGCCAGCGGCGTTGCATCGCAGGGGGGGAGGGTCCGGCGTGGACGGGCTCGAACGGGGCGCCGTGCTGGAGAGAATAGGGGAAGGAGGGGAGCGCTCACGAGGGGAGAGGAGAGGACTTGGCAGCGGGGGAACGGGGCGGCGGTTGCGGACGACGACGACGTAGAGGGAGCAGTCCGGCGGCGTGGCTCCAGCGACGGGGGACTCCGGGCGGCGGCGTTCAGCGGCGTCGGCGCCGATGGGGTTCTCCCCCCGATCCAGTCGAGGGAGAGAGAGAGGGGGGGGATATTTTGGTGGGAAGTGTCGGTGGGGGGATATTTTCCCACGGTGGGGTGGGGGGTGTTATAGGTTGGGTTGGTAGTGGGCCGAGGCCCAGTAGATTAAGCTAGGTTAGTTTTATTTTATTTTGTTGTTTGCTTTTCCTTTTTCTTTTATTTAATTATTCCTTTTCCGTTTTACTTTATTTAAAATACTTAGGCAATTTTAGAAATTGTAATAACTAGTCCATAATTGATCTTGCAATATTTAGCACCGCCCGAACATTTTTATTTATCATTTTGAAAACTTATTTTGTTTATTTCTTTTTCGGGTTCTTATTTCGAACGGGGTTTTCGATTAGCGTGATGCTATCAACAGTAACACAATGACGTGGCCTCATTAGCAGAGAATTACTGTAGCGTGATTACCCGGGCGTTACAAATCTCCTCCACTACAAGAAATCTCGTCCCGAGATTTAGGAGGTAGAAGGAAACAGTGCGGGGTATTCTTCACGAAGACGATCCTCGCGTTCCCAAGTGGCTTCGTCTTCCGAGTGATGCGACCACTGGACTTTGAGGAACTTGATCACCTTCTGACGTGTGCGACGTTCAGCTTGGTCGAGAATGCGGACCGGATGCTCTTTATAGGAGAGGTCCTGTTGCAACTCGAGCACTTCGTGATCCACTGCGCGGACTGGGTCCTTGAAGCAGCGGCGGAGTTGAGACACGTGGAACACATCGTGAACCTGAGAAAGGTTCGGTGGCAGCTCCAGTTGATATGCCACCTTTCCACGCCTTTCCAGAATAGTGAAAGGACAAATATAGCGAGGAGCTAATTTGCCCTTGATCCCGAAGCGGTGAGCACCCTTCATTGGTGTAACTCGAAGATAAGCCTTTTCGCCAGGTTGATAGACCATGTCTTGATGATGACGATCATACTGACTTTTCTGACGAGACTGAGCAGTCTTCAAATTCTCGCGAATGACGCGGAATTGCTCTTCAGCGTGTTGAATAATATCCGGACCGAAGAGTGAACGTTCCCCAGTTTCTGACTAGTTCAGAGGGGTTCGGCACTTTCGTCCATATAACACTTCGAAGGGAGCCATCTTCAGACTAGCTTGATAGCTATTATTATAAGAGAACTCAACATACGGGAGAGATTCCTCCCATTTCTTGCCGAAGGAAATAACACAAGCTCGAAGCATGTCTTCGAGAACTTGGTTGACGCGTTCAACTTGCCCTTGCGACTGAGGATGAAAGGCAGTACTGAATGACAGATGTGTTCCCATAGCTTCTTGGAAACTTGCCCAGAATCTTGAAGTGAATAAACTGCCACGGTCCGAACTGATAACCAGTGGAATACCGTGAAGTGAAACAATTCTGGACGTGTAGAGAGTTGCCAGCTGACTAGCAGTAATTGTTTCTTTGACTGCCAGAAAATGTGCAACTTTAGAAAGCCGGTCAATGACGACAAGAATTGCATCATTACCTCTCTGTGATTTGGGAAATCCAGTGACGAAGTCCATTTCAACATGGTCCCATTTCCATTCGGGAATAGAGATAGGTTGCAAGGTTCCAGCAGGCCTTTGATGTTCTGCTTTGATACGACGGCAAACGTCACACTCAGCAACATAACGAGCAATGTCTTGCTTCATATTAGACCACCAGAATCTCTGACGAATGTCCTGGTACATCTTGGTACTACCGGGATGAATAGTCAAAGGGGTATCATGAGCCTCTTTCATAACACTAGGAGTCATATCCAGGTTTTTCTTCGAACATGGTACCACTAAGCGGCCTTTGAAGTATAAGGCGCCATCATCGGCAATAGTGAAAAATGAGGGCTTTCCCCTTTTGAGATAGAGTTTAATCTTCTCGACCTCGTCGTCCGCCTTCTGCATCCACTTGATGGTGGCCACGAGATCTGGTTCAGCAACCAGGGTATTTAGAGAACCCTGAGGAACAACACGAAGGTTCATCTGGCGGAACTCTAGGGGAGGGGGAGCGAGTGCCCCAGGAGGAACAATATGGAGGTTCAGCTTTCTGAATTCTTCAACGAGCGAGGACTGAACCTTGTGAACCTGGAGGTGGTTGCAATATGACTTGCGGCTTAAGGCATCAGCCATCACATTAGCCTTGCCCGGGGTATAGGAAATACCCAAGTCAAAATCTGCTACGGTCTCCATCCATCTCTGCTGACGGAGGTTCAGGTCTGGTTGAGTAAACAAGTACTTCAGACTTTGGTGGTCGGTGAATATCTCGCAACGGTTACCGAGAAGGTAATGTCGCCACTGTTTTAGCGCATATATGACAGCAGCAAGCTCAAGGTCGTGAACTGGGTAGTTCTCTTCATGAGGACGCAATTGACGAGAGGCATAAGCAATTACCCTGCGCTCTTGCATTAGGACACAGCCTAATCCTTGACGAGAAGCGTCGCAGTAAATGACGAAGTCCTTCTTAGTATCAGGTGGAGCAAGCACTGGAGCAGAAGTCAGCTTGTCCTTAAGTGCCTGGAAACTTTCCTGGCATTTGTCTGTCCAGTCGAACTTAACGCCCTTGTGAAGTAGACCAGTCAGAGGCTTGGCGATCTTGGAGAAGTTCTCCACGAATCGACGGCAATAGCTGGCGAGACCGAGAAAACTTCTGACTTGCTTGACATTCTACGAAGGAGTCCAATCGAGAATGGCCTGAACTCGTTCAGGGTTGACGGCAATACCATCCTTGGAGATGACATGACCAAGGTAGGTTACTTCAGGAAGCCAGAACTCGCACTTGGAAAACTTAGCATAAAGTTGATGCTCTCGAAGCTTTTCCAGTACAAGGCGAAGGTGTTCAGCATGTTCTTCCTTATTCTTGGAGAATACAAGGATATCATCTAGATAAACCACGACGAATTTGTCGAGGTATTCCATGAATATGTAATTCATCAGGCGAGAGAATGTAGCTGGAGCATTGGTCAAGCCGAATGACATGACGGTGTACTCGAAGGATCCATATCGAGTTACAAAGGCGGTCTTTGGAATATCCTCTTCACGAACACGGATCTGGTGGTAACCCAACCTCAAGTCGAGTTTAGAGAACACTGATGAACCAGCCAGTTGATCATACAGATCATTGATCCGAGGAAGCGGATATTTGTTCTGAATAGTTGCTTGGTTGATAGGACGGTAATCTTGGACCAATCGGTTTGTCCCATCCTTCTTCCTGACAAAGAGGGAAGGTGCTCCCCAAGGAGAGCAACTCGGGCGGATGAAACCACTAGCAAGAGATTTGTCGATTTCCTCCTTAAGCTCAATGAGTTCATGAGGTGGCATCTTGTAGGGTCGTTTGGCTATAGGAGTGGTGCCTGGTTTCAAGTCGATGATAAACTCGACAGCTCTAGCAGGGGGAATCCCTGGAAGTTCCTCAGGAAAGACGTCCTGGAACTCGCGTACGATGGGAATGTTTTCGATGCCCTCGAGTGGTGAAGCGTTCAATGCATTCAATGCATAAAGACGTGCTTCAGCATTTTGAACCAGACAAGCCTGGTAGCTTACTATCTCATTAGAAGGGTGTAATAGGTGGACGGTTTTTGTGCCGCAAGCGATAGAAGCGGTATGCGCTTTCAGCCAATCCATTCCCAGGATGAGGTCGATGTTACAAGACCCCAGTATGATGGGAGAGGCATAGAATTCCAGTCCATCGATTTCAATGAGGACGTCGTGGCAAACCATGGAGGTTCGGCATTGGCCGACAGGGGTGTGTACTAATACCGTGGTTTTCATGTCCTCACTTCTAATGCCATGCTTGTATAGAAAATCTTCTGATATGAATGAATGTGATGCTCCTGAATCGAATAAAACAGATGCAGGTACTGAATTAACAAGGAGAGTACCCATCACGGTAGCAGGTTGGTCTTGAGCTTCATTGAGATCAACGTGGTTGGCCTGAGCACGGCCATGAGGCTTGGCATTGTTGTTGCGGGGCTGATTGTTCCCACAACCAGCTGTAGGCAGTGCAAGCTGGTTCTGATTCTGAAAGCAGTTCCTGGCAAGGTGTCCTGGCTGACCACACTTGTAGCACAGACCATCATTGGGAGCAGAAGCAGGAGCTGGGAGTGGTGCAGCTGGAAGTCTTGGCTGCCTAGGTGGTGGAGGCAGACGAGGTGCAGCATAGGACTGCCTTGGAGCAGGTGCAGCTGGACGGTACACATTGTTGGGAATCCAGACCCTACGCTTCTGTGAGGGAGGGCCCGAGGATGAGCTTGGTTCACGGTTGCGCCTGATAGTGCTGTGGTGTTCCTGCAGACCAGTTTCAACCTGGATGGCTTTGTTCACCAAGGTGGCGAAATCTCCAAAGTCATGCACAAGCAGTGCGAGCTTGATGTCAGCCTGAAGTCCGTCACGGAACTTTTCCTGTCTACGAGCATCAGTGGCAATGTCTTCTTCAGCATAGCGGGATAAGTCCAGAAACTCCCGCTGATAAGCATCCACAGTCTTGTTGCCCTGGGTGAGGTTGCGGAACTCACGCTTCTTCCTATCCATGATTCCCTGAGGAATGAAGCGGGCACGGAAGGCAGTTTGGAATTCCGGCCAAGTGATGATTGTTCCAGCAGGCAGTGTACGCCTGTGGCTGTCCCACCATTGAGCAGCGGGACCCTTCAGATAGTATGCCGCAAAGGTGACATAGTTGGCAGCGGCAACTCCAGCAGACTCCAGTTCAAAGGCAATGTCACGGAGCCAGTCATCAGCATCAAGAGGCTGAGTTGAGCTGCGGTAGACAGATGGGTTGAGGCGAGCAAAGTCATTTAGTGTCACTACGCCTTGCTGCTGACCCATATTGGGATGAGGGAACTGAGCCATGACAGTCTCCATGAACTGGCGATTCATCTCCAACTGTTGGATCATACCGGCCATGTATTCGGGCGGTGGTGGGGCATTGCCACCACGGCCAGCTGGTCTAACCATCCTGCTAATATATAACAGGGGTAGTTCAGCATTGAGAAATTTGCAAACACAGGAATCATTCATGAATGAAACAAGCATAATGAAAGGAGCACGTAAAAATACCACATAGTAGTCGGCATATACTACAAAAGGGGTGCATGCATAGAATTCAGTACACAGAGTTCAGTACATAACTAAGGACATCATAGGCGGCACGCAGGCTCGCGGGGAATGCATCTAGTACTAGTAAGCAAGACTACATCAGTCCCAGGCGGTACTGTGGAGGTAAAGGTAGCCTGACAGCTGGCAGTGCTGCAACGAGAAGTCCTCCACGCCATCAACCTGAGGGCCGTGGATACTCCGGTGCAGGACCCGACATCCACGTGGCAACAGAGGACCAGGTGCGGGAGTGTCGCCTCCCACATCTGGCCAACCGACACCAGGAGGCATCACGGTCCTAGCTGGGTAGAGCACAGTAGGAGGCAGCTGTCCAGATAGGACAAAGGGGTGCAATAGCGTCAAGGCGCGGCACAGGTGCTGACGGGTGGTGTACAGCTCGTGGCGAAGAGCTCGGTTAGCTCGATCCAGCCCATCAGCATGCAGAACAAGGTTCCGATGATGGAAGGGCTCTCGGGTGAGGGTGGAGTAGGCAGCAGTGTAGTATCCCTCCGCTCCATCGTCGGAGGCGATAGCAACGTGCCTGAAAGGGGAAGTGTCCAACGCCCGATACTCTCCACGAAGGCGTGTCAGAGCAGCGTAAGCAGCATCGTGAACAGCCATATCGACGGTCACTCCAACTGTTGGAAATATGCCCTAGAGGCAATAATAAATTGGTTATTATTATATTTCCTTGTTCACGATAATCGTTTATTATCCATGCTAGAATTGTATTGAAAGGAAACTCAGATACATGTGTGGATACATAGACTAACACCATGTCCCTAGTAAGCCTCTAGACGACTAGCTCGTTGATCAATAGATGGTTACGGTTTCCTAACCATGGACATTGGATGTCGTTGATAACGGGATCACATCATTAGGAGAATGATGTGATGGACAAGACCCAATCCTAAGCCTAGCACAGATCGTGTAATTCGTATGCTAAAGCTTTTCTATATGTCAAGTATCTTTTCCTTAGACTATGAGATTGTGCAACTCCCGGATACCGTAGGAATGCTTTGGGTGTACCAAACGTCACAACGTAACTGGGTGGCTATAAAGGTGCACTACAGGTATCTCCGAAAGTGTCTGTTGGGTTGGCACGAATCGAGACTGGGATTTGTCACTCCGTATGACGGAGAGGTATCTCTGGGCCCACTCGGTAGGACATCATCATAATGTGCACAATATGTGATCAAGGAGTTGATCACGGGATGATGTGTTACGGAACGAGTAAAGAGGCTTGCCGGTAACGAGATTGAGCAAGGTATCGGTATACCGACGATCGAATCTCGGGCAAGTGCTATACCGGTAGACAAAGTGTCAGGGATATGGTAAATAGGTATAAACCGGATATTGTAAACCGGCTTAGTATATTGTGTTTGGTTTATTATTAGTAGAGATTACGGCCCGTGAGATTTCAGGGCCCATGTATAGAAATACGGTTTGTAAACCGCTAAAAAGATGTAACTTGAGAGATAAGAAAGGAAGAGCAGAGACCGAGGCGGACACGATTATGAGCCGGCCTCGGGATTCTGTAAACCGGACCAGGCGTCACCTCTATATAAAGGGACGACCCGGCACCGGTTCAAGGACAAGCAACAATCGATCCGTCGAGACGCAGGCAAGCGATTCCGCTCCCTGTAAACCGACGCCCAAGCAATACCAAACCAACTAGACGTAGGCTTTTACCTTCTCAAAGGGGCCGAACTAGTATAAAATCCTTTGTGTCCTTTGTGTGCCATGAACCCTTTCAAGCTAACCCGTGCGATGGTTCCATCATCAAGTCCGTTAAACCGGACATCTGCCGTGTTATTTCCACGACAGTTGGCGCCCACCGTGGGGCCTGCGCACGACGGTTTCGAGTTCTTGAAAGGCGGCTTCGAAGGGTTGAAGGGTTATGCGATCGGCCGGATGACCAAGAGTCGTCGCGGCCGGATCTACATCGACGACACGGGTTGGGGACCGGAGGCCGATTCAATCGAGTACGGGTACCGGGTCCCCTTCGGCAGCATCCAAGTCTTCATCGGCAAAATTGGTGAACCGGGACCTGAGCCGGACACCCTCCCCAACATCGCCGAGCCGGCTCAGCGTGCGAGATCGGCCCGGATTCAGCCTGCCATGAAGCACGTGTTCGTTGGAGCAATTCACGGAGGTCAAGCCGAGGACGGATCGGAATCTGATGGTGCAACCGTTGTCTGCTCTGATGACGAATCTTCGTCCGGGGAAACTGAGTCTCTGTATCAGTTGCGGGACGGCCGGTCTGAGGGTGAGTCCGATGGAAACAGTATTCCGGGCCCCTTTGGCCCGCCAAACCGGGTGGCGGTCTTCATGGCCGGTTCACAACCCCCGACGAACGGAACCACCGCAGGAGCCGGTGCAGGGGGAAGCGGTTCTAATCCCCCCCTTACTACAGTTCTATCCACCTTGATCGAGGAGTTCGCAGCTAAAGCAGTCGAGGTTGTAGCTCCAGCAGACAAGGCGCAACATGATGCAGTACTTCTTCAGTTAAAAGCCCGGATCGATCATCTGAAAGAGGATTTAAGGGCAGAAGGGGAGATGTTAGCGGCAAGACAAGCGGAGCTGGATGATCAAGCTTTTCACTTAAGGATGGAGCAGGCTTCCATGGACGGAGTAAGGGGGCGAAAATATCAATCTCGCATACCGCCGGGTTTCGAATCTGCTGATTTGTTCAGAACACCGGGGGTTGGGGCCAGTAATAACCCGGCTTTAAACCGGAGGAGCTCCCCAGCTCGGGATGAGCCGGTTCAGCAGCCCACGGCGGAACGGGAGCGACGGATTACATCGACGCCTTATGTTCCTATCCCTCCGGGACATTACTCAAACCCTCTGGATAACATTGCTGCGGCGGCAGCACGGTTGGCCGCTTTACCTGTGGAAGAAACATCACCAGTGGCGATAGAGGCACGCAGGGCCCATAGGCTACTCAATACGGCGCTAATACAGCAGCAAGCGTACTCTCATAGCAAGGAAAGGTTACATTCAACACCCCGTCCCAATCGGAGCTACTCTAGACATTGGGAGGAGCCCGAAGTGTCTAGCAGTGAACGGAGGAGACATCAGCACCGGCAACATAATCCGGCGAGGGCAGAGATGCCAGCCCCGGATCAAAACCGGCCTAGATCGGAGGCCAGGGAGGAAGTTCGTCAGTCAACGCCGGTTCACACAGGCGCCACGGGAACAAGAGCGACAGCGAGCGGCTTTGGGATACAATGTCCCGTCCCCGCCCTACGGAGCGTTAAGTTGCCCAAGGATTTCAAAGGACCTCGCAAGGTGCCTAATTACACAGCCGATTTACCGCCCGAAGCTTGGGTGGAAAGTTACGAGATGGCCATGGAGATGCTGGACGTAGATGAATCGGCTTGTGCCAAATATTTCACTATGATGCTTGAAGGTACGGCCCGGACTTGGCTGAAGGCGCTACCTCCGAATTCCATCGGATCATGGGGGGAGCTGCGCAGTCAGTTCATCAAAAATTTCAAGGATACGTGCAAACAACCGATGTCAGTAATAGACTTAGCGGCCTGTGTGCAAGGCGAACAGGAGTCTACGGCAGCTTGGGTACGCAGAGTGGCAGAGATATTACACTCCTCAAACGGCATCAACCCTAGCACAGCAATTGTAACTTTGGAGAACAACTGCCGATTTGAGTCGTTAAGGTTGAAACTCGGACGGCTTAAAAGGGAATGCAATGACATGGGGACCTTAATGAGTGCCCTGGTAAAGTATGGAGACTCAGATAATACAAAGTATCCGGAAGCTGAAGGAGATAAAGCAGGAAAAGCCAGTAAGACTGGCAAACCGGCGCCGGTTAATCCGGTTACTTCAAGTCTGTTGGGCAAACGGAAGCCGGAAACCAGCTCCGATTTTGTGGCTAACACGCAGGTTCAAGGTGGTTTTCAGGGAAGTCAACAAGGTCCCGCTCGCCAAACCGGTGGAGGAAACCCAGGTTGGGAGCAGGATTTGGATCAACCCTGTATAAAGCATAGCGGAAGAAAGGGGCCGGCAAAGCACACCGCAAGAGAATGCATGAGCCCAGGAAATAGCCGTTTTAATCCTCCTAGCCGGCCCCCGAACAACGGTCCAGGGCCCGGGTTTTACGGTCCGGGTTACCAAGGGAATAACTCCGGTTCAGGATATAGGGGCAACAGCGGTTATCAAGGGAACAACGGCGGTTATCAATCCCGGCCAGGCGGCCCAGGCGGTCAAGGAAACTATAATGGTCAAGGAAACCAATCACATTATCAAGGTGGTTATCAGAATCAGGGAAATCAGCCGTATCATCAAGGTGGTTACAACAATCAGAATAATCAGCAGCAGGGCCAAGGGAGTCACAATAACCAAGGAAATCAGCAGCAGCAGCGTCCGCAGCAACAACAGCAATCCGGATACCAGAGTAATCCGAAGGAGTTGAGCAGCGGTCAATATCATGTTTTCACTACGAGTTTATGCAAGAGAGACCAGAAGGTTTTAAAGCGGGCTGTTAATGCGGTAGAACCGGCGATGCCACAGTTTCTATGATGGTCAGAGCAGCCCATTATTTGGAGCAGAGAGGACCACCCGTTACGAGTAGATAATCCGGGACATTTAGCCTTGGTGGTGGCACCTCAGGTGGGAGGATACCGGTTTACTAAAGTACTCATGGATGGGGGTAGCAGCATCAATATATTATACTATGAGACTTTTCGCCGTATGGGTCTGACAGATAAACAATTAAGGACATCGAACACAGTGTTTCATGGGGTGGTCCCAGGTAAGTCAGCTTATCCAGTTGGTAAGATTGACTTAGAAGTTACCTTTGGAGATGAGCATGATTCCAGATCGGAGATGATCACCTTTGAAGTTGTCAAAATTAAAAGCCCGTATCATGCTTTGTTTGGGAGGACGGTTTATGCTAAATTTATGGCTAGGCCATGTTATGTTTATCTGCAGCTCAAGATGCCGGGTCATAAAGGTACCATCACGGTGCACGGCAGTCGAAAGATAGCAGTGGAATGTGAGGAAGGAGATGCAGCTTATGCAGAAGCGGTGTGTGCCACAGAAGAGTTAAAGTTTTATAAAGATAATGTTGATCCGGCAGATATGACTCCGCTGAAGAAACCAACGACCGAGCATGATCCGGCATTGAAATTTAAATCGGCAGAGGAGACCAAGCAAGTTGATTTTGTGCCAGGAGATTCGTCCAAGCAGTTCACTATCAGCGCTAACCTGGACCCCAAATAGGAAAGCGCGCTCATCGAGTTCATCCGTGAGAACCGGGATATCTTTGCATGGAAGCCTTCTGACATGCCAGGTATACCGAGGGAACTCGCTGAGCACAAGTTGAATATTGATCCGAAGTTTAAACCGGTAAAACAGTATCTGTGCCGCTTTAACGAAGAAAGGCGCAAGGCTATAGGAGAAGAAGTGGCCAAGCTTTTGGCAGCAGGGTTTATAGTGGAAGTTTTTCATCCGGAGTGGTTGGCTAATCCGGTGCTGGTTTTAAAAAAGAACGGGAAGTGGAGGATGTGTGTGGATTACACAGACCTCAATAAAGCTTGCCCAACTGATCCTTTTGCTCTACCCCGCATTGATCAGATTATTGATGCCACAGCAGGATGTGAGCGGCTGAGTTTTCTGGATGCGTATTCAGGTTATCACCAGATAAAGATGGCAGTTGAAGATCAAGATAAGACAGCTTTCATAACTCCTTTTGGTGCTTTTTGCTATGTATCCATGCCTTTTGGGCTCAAGTGTGCACAGGCAACTTATCAGCGTTGTGTTCAGAGTTGTTTGAAGGGACAGATAGGAAGGAATGTACATGCTTATGTGGATGACATTGTGGTTAAATCAAAAGAAGAAAGAACAATGATAGAGGACCTCAGAGAAACCTTTGATAATCTTCGGGCGTACAAAATGATGCTTAATCCGGAGAAATGTGCCTTTGGGGTCCCAGCTGGTAAACTTTTGGGTTTCCTGGTCTCGAACAGGGGAATTGAAGCCAACCCGGAGAAGATCAAGGCCATCACGTCTTTGACAAAGCCGGTTTGCATCAATGATGTTCAGCGCATAGCTGGCCGGATCACAGCATTGAGCTGGTTTATCAGCCGTTTAGGAGAAAAGGCGATTCCGCTTTATCAAATGTTGAAGAAAACGGACCGATTCATTTGGAGTGATGAGGCAAATACAGCGTTTGAGGATCTGAAACAGCAACTAGCGAAACCGCCGGTTTTAGCTGCTCCCATTGATAAGGAGCCGTTGCTGTTGTATGTTGCTGCAAACACACGAGCAGTTAGCGTTGCAATCGTGGTTGAGCGCAAGGAAGCAGGGAAGGAGCATCCGGTTCAGCGCCCGGTTTACTATGTGAGTGAAGTGCTTATCGAGTCCAAGCAAAGATACCCGCACTGGCAGAAATTGGTATACGGGGTGTTTATGGCGAACCGGAAACTGAAGCATTATTTCCAAGGGCATCCGATAACTGTGGTTAGTTCAGCCCCGTTGGGAGACATAATCCAGAATAGAGAAGCTACAGGCAGAATAGCCAAATGGGCCATTGAGCTCAGTCCACATGAGTTGAAGTATGTGCCACGTACTGCCATAAAATCTCAAGCTTTGGTCGACTTCATCAATGATTGGACAGAATTGCAGACTCCTGAGGAGAAGCCGGATCTTACTTATTGGACGATTCACTTCGACGGTTCAAAGCAGTTGGAAGGCTCGGGGGCTGGAGTTGTTTTAACTTCCCCCAGAGGTGATAAACTTTGTTATGTCCTCCGGTTATTATTTCCTTGTACTAATAATGCAGCAGAATATGAGGCGCTACTTCATGGTTTACGGCTGGCAAAAGAGATGAATTTGAGCCGGGTTAAGTGCCTGGGCGATTCTGACTTGGTGGCGCAACAAGTCTCGGGCAAGTGGGATTCAAGGGATCCCCTGATGGCAGCTTATCGACGAGAGGTTGAAGCGGTTGCAGGACATTTCAAAGGGTATCAGGTGGAGCATATAGACCGGCGGAAGAACGAAGCAGCTGACGCTTTGAGCCGGCTAGGATCGCAACGTAAACCGGTACCCCCAAACACCTTTCTGGATGAACTGCATAATCCTTCGGTTCAAGTATTGTCAGAGGACGATTTAGCGGTTCCAGACCCGGAGGCACAGTTGGTTGCAGCAACCCATGTCATTCCGGATTGGACGTTACCCTATTTGACGTATTTAAGCCGAGGAGAACTACCAGAGGATGAAGATGAAGCACGGCAGATAATCCGGCGTTCCAAATCAATGACAATTGCAAACGGGGAGCTGCATCATCGCAGCACTTCCGGAGTTTTTCAGCGATGTGTTTCAGCTGAGGAAGGTTGTGAGATTCTAAGGGAGATTCATGAAGGGGATTGTGGCCATCATGCCGGATCAAAATCTTTAGTGGCCAAAGCTTTCCGACATGGATTTTATTGGTTGACTGCACATGCAGATGCAGCAGACCTGGTTCGCAAGTGTGACGCTTGTCAGAAGTTTTCAAGACGTGCTCTTGTTCCAGCACAGGAACTCCGGATGATACCAATAACTTGGCCTTTTGCAACTTGGGGGCTTGACATGGTTGGTCCTTTCAAAAGATCCCAAGATCAGAAAACTCATCTACTAGTAGCAGTAGACAAGTTTACGAAGTGGGTTGAAGCGGAACCTATAAGCAAGTGTGATGCGGCCACAGCGGTTAAGTTCATCAAAAAAGTAATATTCCGGTTTGGTTTTCCACACAGCATCATCACAGATAATGGCACCAATTTATCTCAAGGTGAGATGGAAGAATTCTGTCAACGAGAACATATTCGTTTGGACGTAGCTTCCGTGGCTCACCCCCAATCCAATGGCCAAGCAGAAAGGGCAAATCAGGAGATATTGCGAGGAATCAAGCCCCGGCTTATGACACCTTTGCAGAGAACCCCAGGATGTTGGGTTGAAGAATTACCGTCTGTCCTTTGGAGCATTAACACTACACCCAACCGGTCTACAGGTTATACACCTTTCTTCATGGTTTACGGGGCAGAAGCAGTCCTTCCAAGTGACATACGCCATGATTCACCAAGGGTAGCAGCCTATGTAGAAGCCAGCAATGAGGAGTCAAGGCAAGACGGTTTGGATCGGTTGGATGAAGAACGTGACATCGCTGCAGCACGGTCGGCGATTTATCAGCAAGACCTGCGCAGATATCACAGCCGCCGGATCAGAACCAGGACATTCCAGGAGGGTGACTTGGTACTCCGGCTCATCCAAGATCAAACAGATATGCACAAGCTATCCCCGCCATGGGAAGGGCCCTTTGTGATCAGCAAAAATTTACACAACGGGTCATATTATTTGGTGGACATTCGAGAGCACAAAGATTCACGGACATCAGAAGAGGAGACGAAAAGGCCATGGAACATCGCTCATCTACGGCCATATTACACTTGAGCCCGAGGCTTCTATGTATCCTATGTATATATTATGAATAATGAATAAACCGGCACCCTCGGTAAACCGGGGGCTCAGCCTTTCTTCCACATATATGAAATTTTGCGGCAAGTATCCATGTCAATTCATTATCAAAAATCATATTTCAGTATTGGCCGCTTTTTAGAAACTAACCTTTGCAGGGAGTGTAAAGGAACGATAGAGCTCGCAGAAGAGATTATGTCCGGTTCTAGAAGAGAGGAGCCACATAAAAGACAAAGGAAAAAACCTGCAGAGTCAGGAAGAACGTTAGCGCCCCTGGGGACAGCGTATCGCCCGCACACCCCATGATGGCTATGTTATGAATTTTTGGGTTCCCTGAACAAGTTGGTATCAATCCACGTTCAAATGATGGCCCGGCCCCTGGGGACAGCGTATCGCCCGCACACCCCATGATGGCTATGTTATGAATTTTTGGGTTCCCTGAACAAGTTGGTATCAATCCACGTTCAAATGATGGCCCGGCCCCTGGGGACAGCGTATCGCCCGCACACCCCATGATGGCTACGTTATGAATTTTTGGGCTCTCTGAACAGTGGTATCGCCCACGTTCAAATGATGACCCGGCTCCCTGAACAGTTTTGAGCCTGGCAGCTCTTTGAAAAAGCCTCGATTGCATAGTTTGATTTACAGTAATTATGTGTTTCTTGATGATTTCTGTGTTTCATAACCTTTATAATCAAGGGGAACAGCTCTAGAAGTTGACCGTATATCTAGTGTTATAAGTCTGGATCATGAACACCAGAGAAAGTTAAACCGGCGTTCATCATAACCCGGTTCGACTTCATGATGAGCTGACAATTGGCAGCACGAGATCAGATACAAGTTACAAATTGCTGAACCAAGCAGAGAAAGACTTATGGACAAGTTAAGCTGAAGAGTTTCAAGGATTTATTAGAATTGATGAAGACTGATTAAGGTAATTTTAAACATCTTGCCGGTTTAAGATATTTTGGCTACATGCAATTAAAGTATCGCAATTAAGTGTCAAAGATACGCTTGTTTGTTATACCAAAAGAACAAGATAATCCGTCCAGTGGTTAAACCACTAGGACATGTTTTTTCATCTTTTTATGGACAGCGAAAGAAATCCGCATCAATCAACAAGTCAGTGAATGAGTGCTTCATAATGATCAAAAGCCGGATCACAGTGCATTCAATGTCAGCTAAACCTATTACAAGGCATGGAAGCCGAATAGTTGGAAGCATTGTTTACGGAATAACAATTATGGTTACAGCGATAACATTCAAGATTCAGCTTCTCCTTGCCGGGACGATTGGCCACCATCGTGTTCCGGAACATCTTCCTCCTCGTGAAGCGGCGGGAAATCTGGTGCACGCCAATCGATCTTGGCCAAGGCACGAAAGTATACTTCATCGTTAATCAATTCAGCGGGATCAATGTCAGGAGCATAAGTGTGAGGACGAACCGGCGGAGTTAAATTGGCAACATCATAAACCGGTCGTTCCACCCGATCGTTTTGCAAATCATATGCTGGATGGTATCGAGACAAGTCAGCTTCCACCGCAATCTTGCTAGCAAGTGGACGCATTTCCTTTGTCAGAACGTACAGATCTTTTTCACCAAAGGCTGAACCATCTTCCTTGGTGTCAGGAAATCCGGTTAACACTTCCGCCGGATCAATATCTGGAACCCAAGCTTTTGCCCTTGTAAGGGCCAGAAGAGCACCTCCTCGAGCAGCCGATTTTTTCACCTCTTCAAGACGAGCTGGCAGAATGGACAAACTGTTCAAAGTAGTCTTGATGGTCGAAGGAGCCGGTTTACCATAGGAGGTAGCGCTGATAATCCTTTGCGCTCCAGAATATAGTTGCTCCACCAAGGAATAGCAGGCCTTCAGTTTCTTCCGTACATCATCCCCAAGATGGGAGACACGGCGTCCTACATACAAACAAAAAAAAAGTTAAACCGGGATAAATCACAGGTCGCAAAAATAACAGACAAGGATTCAGGCTATGTTTACCAAAGATAGCAGAGGTCATCAAATCAATCTGGCGTTTTAACCCGGTTAATTCTTCAGTAACCGGGTTGAGTGCTCCTTCGGCATCTTGAATACGTTTTTCAAGATCTTTCTTCTGGGCTTCAAAAGCAGTCCGTTCCTCATCAAAGAACCTCTTCAAGTCTTCAGCAGTTTTTAAACTTACTTGAAGGTCTTTCTTCGCCTTTAAAGCGGCTTTTTCAGTTTCGATAAGCCGGCTTCGAAGTTCACTATTCTCCACAGCATTCCGGTTCAGCTCAGCCTGTAAACAAAGTTCAAACACAAGGTTAGAAGTTACAAGTCTCAAGCACACAACCAAGTTGTCTACTTGACACTTGGGGGCTAATGGCAGTTGAAGCAACACAATAAAGACAATTTTACAAAGTCTCAAGCACACAACTAAGTTGTCTACTTGACACTTGGGGGCTAATGGCAGTTGAAGTAATGCATCAGAGACAATTTTGAAGCTACAAGTATCAAATACATAACCAAAGTTATCTACTTGATACTTGGGGGCTAATGTATGGGTCAGCAGTTCAAACCTACAAAGTTCCGGATCACCTCCTATAAAGCAGATAAACCGGAACTTGGGGGCTGCTATAAGGTAAAGATGCATTGAAAAAGCAAAGTCAGAACAGGAAAATTTACCTCGTATTTCTCTCTCATGAGGTTCACCAGGTTGGCTTCATAGTCACGGCTGCTGTGGAGCCGGCTCAAATATCCGGAATAAATGTCTTGAGCACTCATACTCGAAAGACTGGATAGGTCCATACTCCACTTCTCCTTTTCCTGAGTTACTTTCTCCGCTTTAGCAGTATGTTTTGCTAAAACGGTGGGTTTGGCTGGCGCAACATAAGCAGCGCCAGTAACCACAACGTCAGGGGAAGTGGGTGCATTGGGAGGTGTAACTTCAGCTTGAGCCGGATCAGGAGACCCCGGGTTAACTTGAGGAGAACTAACCCGGGCCGGACTTGGTGGATCTTGGGCAGCATCAGTAGCAGGAGTATCAAGAACAGGTTCTTGAACCGGATTGACAGGAGTACCTTCAGGAGGGATAGCTGTTGACGGCTCAATTACTGGTTCATCAGTAGAAGGATCAGCAACAGGCTTCTTACCCTTAGCTCTTTTGCTGGGTTTCGGTTTGCTGGAAAAACAAGCAAAGATAAGTCAGCATTATAAAGAAAAAGAAGATTATAAACCGGAAGAAGTAAAGAGAATTACCCTGGGACAGTCTTCAAAGGTGGAAGCTGTGTAGCGGTTGATTCGCCAGATGAAGACAGTGGAGTTTCCTGATAATCAGGATCAGTCGGTTTAAGTGGTTTTCTGATAAGACCGGCCTTGGGGTGAAGAAGAGTTGGAGAGAGTATCACCTCAGCGCGGCGTTTTCGAGCCGGAGTTAACGAAATTCCAGAAGACTCCACTGCCAAGCCGCTATGGCGAGTGGTCCGGCGCAAGGCTTCGTGTTGTTGTTTCTTCAAAGTAAAATTGGGATCCAACTTAGCATAAGGATGAGAAAATTGATACTTTCTAACAGTCCGACGGCTCTTTTGAGGAGGGGGTTCTGAATCGGAAGAAATAAGAGTTACCTCAATCTCCGCCGGGTTATCACCTTCGAGTGGATCCTGTGAAAGGGCATCATTAGATATGTTAACAAGTATATAAAAGCAAAATGTAAACCGGAGTAAGGAGTACCTCGGAGTCCGGATCATCATCCTCAGAGGGAGAACCGGCATCAACGGCTGCTTTCCTTTTCTTGTTTGCAGGAGTTTTCCGGCGAGTTTGCCTTGCAGGTTTTTCCTGAAGTTTTCTCCTCCAGAAGGGGTTGTCAGCCTGAATGAAAAATCAAAGGCAGGTGAAAGGCGGTTCAAATAGGACGGTTTATAAAATATAAGTTAAAGATAAACTTACTTCAGGCAGTTTATTCTTCTTGAAGTATGGGGCCAAGCCAACTTTGGAGCAATCTGTTAAAGCGGGGTTGACGATCTTTTTGGCAGATTCTATTACTTCCGATTCAGAGAGTTCCTCTTTAGTAAACCTCTGAGGATCTTCCGGTTTACCGGAGTAATTGCACATCAAATCAGAGCGCCGGCTTAAGGGAAGGATACTCCATGATAACCAGCAGCGAAGGAAATCAGTACCAATCAGGCCATTAGCCATGAAAGCTCTCAGTTTGGAGAGCTGTGGAGAAAACTGGATCCGTTCAGTAGCACTTAGTCGTTGTGGTAGGGGGTGATTTGCCGGGATACGAGTTTCACGATAACCCGGCAAGGGGTTTTCACCTTCAGGAGATGTGTCTACGCAGTAAAACCAGGACTTGTTCCAGTCCTTTGGATGAGTGTGCAAGGAGGCGTGAGGGAAAACCGCATCCCTCCTTTTCTGAATACTGATACCACCAAGCTCTTGGTGAGGCCCGCTGGTGAACTCAGTACGCCGGTTTGCATGGAAGAAATCCCGAAAAAGGTCAACCGAAGGCTCTTCTTGCAGATACGCTTCAGAAAATACTTGGAAATCGCAAATGTTGGAAACCGAGTTTGGTCCGATGTCCTGAGGGTGTAACTGGAAGGTGGCAAGAACATCCCGGAAAAATTTTGAACCGAGGGGAGAGAAGCCTCTGGAAATATGGTCCAGGAATACGATGACTTCTCCGGATCTGGGAGTTGGAGGGCACTCATTACCCGGAGCATGCCATTTTAGTTCGGCTCGAGGCCCTAAGGTGCCGATGCTCGACAGTTTGACTAAGTCTTCCTCAGTCACGATGGAACGGACCCAATCGCATGAAACATACTGCTTAGCAGTCATTTGAACAAAGTGCTGAAGAAGAGAAGGTACAGAACAAATTATGAACATACAAATGGTCTGGGACCTATATATATTGTGCAAGGAAGCTAAGAACTATCTGACAAAGTTAAACCGGCAATCATAAATACAAGATATATCATTTCCGGTTTAAAATGGCAGTTGAAGAGAAATGGTCAAGTCATTGCATCAGTTTACATCAGCTCCGGTTTATGACATGACAATATAAACCGGAGCATACTTAGCAGATCTATTGAAGAGAAGAACAGGTTTTCAATGCATTGTTAAGAAGGAATAGATCTGAGCATAAGGAGATAAAGAAACAAAAATTGCACGGAAAATCTACAGAGGTCCAATTCAGAGCAGATAAGTTTACAAGATGTACATAGAAAGGAGACCTAAAGCAGGCAACAGCAGAAATAAAAATGGTAAGATTTAAAGTACCTGACGCATCTACAGCAAGGTCAGAAAGGTAAAAATATTACGGAGTTGGAGGTTTCAGAGAAAGAACAGTATGAAGCTCGCGGAGAACCCTAATGGCGGAACGCATAAAACTACAAGGTCACTATGACGAAGATCTAATCTGATGCTAAGTGAGACCTACAGACTAAGGTTTAAAGGGTTACGAGATTCCTATGGTATAAGTATCTACAAAGGAACGGAGCTTCATCGGGAGCCCTAATGGCGGAAGAACACGGGCGAAGCAATGGCGAATATGGTAAGATCTACAGTGAGGAGGAAGAACATACCAGGGACAGTGAGAATCGGCGGCGGAGAAAATCTGGTCAAGGCTCAGGTTGATGCAGCGGCCGGTCGCGGACGGAAGATCCGGTGGTCGTCGGCCGTGTTCTCGAGCTCAGGCAGCAATGGAGTTCTTGTGGGTCAGGAGGAGAAAGGAGGAAGAAGACGCGAGAGAAGATAATGAATGGAGCAGGGCGGTTCTTATAGCCAAAGGTCAGGTCTGAAACGGCAGGCGCGAAAACCGAGGAGACAGAAATCGAATAAAGATCCCGTGATGCCTCGATCTTCGGGATAACCCTTAAAATACGCTACAGTACAGCTTACAGCGTTAAATGCGGAGATGATGTCATTATCAGATTTTGATGATTTCGGAGGATGACGTCAGAGCCGGTTTACAAAAGATGAAGACAGAAGAGAAATTGCAGGGGACGATGAAGATTGATATGAACAAGTTCAAATCACTCTGGGGCCTAATGTCAGGGATATGGTAAATAGGTATAAACCGGATATTGTAAACCGGCTTAGTATATTGTGTTTGGTTTATTATTAGTAGAGATTACGGCCCGTGAGATTTCAGGGCCCATGTATAGAAATACGGTTTGTAAACCGCTAAAAAGATGTAACTTGAGAGATAAGAAAGGAAGAGCAGAGACCGAGGCGGACACGACTATGAGCCGGCCTCGGGATTCTGTAAACCGGACCAGGCGTCACCTCTATATAAAGGGATGACCCGGCACCGGTTCAAGGACAAGCAACAATCGATCCGTCGAGACGCAGGCAAGCGATTCCGCTCCCTGTAAACCGACGCCCAAGCAATACCAAACCAACTAGACGTAGGCTTTTACCTTCTCAAAGGGGCCGAACTAGTATAAAATCCTTTGTGTCCTTTGTGTGCCATGAACCCTTTCAAGCTAACCCGTGCGATGGTTCCATCATCAAGTCCGTTAAACCGGACATCTGCCGTGTTATTTCCACGACACAAAGGGAATCGTATACGGGATTGATTGAATCCTTGACATCGTGGTTCATCCGATGAGATCATCGTGGAACATGTGGGAGCCAACATGGGTATCCAGATCCCGCTGTTGGTTATTGGCCGGAGAGTTGTCTCGGTCATGACTACATGGTTCCCGAGCCCGTAGGGTCTACACACTTAAGGTTCGATGACGCTAGGGTTATAGGGAAAGTATGTACGCGGTTACCGAATGTTGTTCGGAGTCCCGGATGAGATCCCGGACGTCACGAGGAGTTCCGGAATGGTCCGGAGGTAAAGATTCATATATGGGAAGTCCTGTTTTGGTCACCGGAAAAGTTTCGGGCGATATCGGTAATGTACCGGGACCACCGGGAGGGTCCCGGGGGTCCACCAGGTGGGGCCACCAGCCCCAGAAGGCTGCGTGGGCTAAGTGTGGGAGGGGACCAGCCCCAAGGGGGCTGGTGCGCCCCCCCCACCAAGTCCCTAGGCGCATGGAGAGTGGAGGAGGGCAAACCCTAGGTCCAGATGGGCCTTAAGGCCCATCCTAGGGCGCCCCCTCTCTCTCCCCCCCTTTGGCCGCACCCTAGATGGGTTTCTAGGGCTGGCCGCACCCCTAGGGGTGGGAAACCCTAAAGGGGGGCGCAGCCCTCCCTTCCCCCTATATATATGTGAGGTTTTGGGGCTGCTAGACACACGAGAACGTCTCCCTCTTGGCGCAGCCCTACCCCTCTCCCTCCTCGTCTCTCGCAGCGCTTGGCGAAGCCCTGCTGGAGTCCCGCGCTCCTCCACCACCACCACGCCGTCGTGCTGCTGTTGGATGGAGTCTTCCCCAACCTCTCCCTCTCTCCTTGCTGGATCAAGGCGTGGGAGACGTCACCGGGCTGCACGTGTGTTGAACGCGGAGGCGCCGTTGTTCGGCGCTTAGATCGGAATCAACCGCGATCTGAATCGCAGCGAGTACGACTCCTTCATCCGCGTTCTTGCAACGCTTCCGCATCGCGATCTACAAGGGTATGTGGATCCGACTCTTCCCTCGTAGATGCATCTCCTAGATTGATCTTGGTGAGCGTAGGAAATTTTTTTGTTTCCCATGCAACGTTCCCCAACAGTGGCATCATGAGCTAGGATCTTGCGTAGATGTTTTCACGAGTAGAACACAAAGGAGTTTGTGGGCGTTGATGTTTAGATTGCTTCCCTCCTTGGTCTTTTCTTGATTCAGCGGTATTGTGGGATGAAGCGGCTCGGACCAACCTTACATGTCCTCGTACATGAGACCGGTTCCATCGACAGACATGTGACTTTTGTTGCATAAGATGGCTAGCGGGTGTCTGTCTCTCCCACCTTAGTTGAATCGGATTCGACAAAGGCGGTCCTTGTAGAAGGTTAAATAGCAACTTAAATATCATCGTTGTGGCTTTGCGTAGGTAAGAAGCGTTCTTGCTAGATACCCATAGCAGCCACGTAAAACATGCAACAACAAATTAGAGGACGTCTAACTTGTTTTTGCAGGGTATGTTTGTGATATGATATGGCCAATGACATGATGAGATATATTTGATGTATGAGATGATCATGTTGTAATAGTTAATATCGACTTGCATGTCGATGTATACGGCAACCGGCAGGAGCCATAGGGTTGTCTTTAATTTTTGTATGACCTGCGTGTCAATCATTAAGCGCTATGTAATGCTTTACTTTATCGCTAAACGGTAGCAATAGTAGTAAGAGCATGGTGGGCGCGCGACAACCCCGATGGCGACACGATGATGGAGATCATGATGATGGGGATCATGGTGTTACGCCGGTGACGATGGAGATCATGCCGGTGCTTTGGAGATGGAGATCAAAAGCACGAGTTGATGGCCATATCATGTCACTTATGATTTGCATGTGATGTTAATCCTTTTATGCATCTTATTTTGCTTAGGACGACGGTAGCATTATAAGATGATCCATCACTAAAATTTCAAGATAAAATTGTGTTCCCCCCAAGTGTGCGCCGTTGCGAAGGTTCGTCGTTTCGAAGCACCACGTGATGATCGGGTGTGATAGACTCTACGTTCGCATACAACGGGTGCAAGCCAGTTTTGCACATGCAGAACACTCGGGTTAGACTTGACGAGCCTAGCATGTACAGACATGGCCTCGGAACACGGAAGACCGAAAGGTCGAGCATGAGTCATATAGTAGATATGATCAACATGAAGATGTTCACCATTGACACCACCTCATCTCACGTGATGATCGGACTTGGGTTGGTGGATTTGGATCATGTCACGCTCGGATGACCAGAGGGATGTCAATTTGAGTGGGAGTTATAAGTAATTTGATTAGTTAAACTCACTTATCATGAACAATAGTCTAAGTTGCCTTTGCAAATTATGTTGTAGACCAATAACTACGTTGTAGCTCCCTGTTTAATACGATCCTAGAGAAAGACTAAGTTGAAAGATATTGTAAGCTATGATACGGACTAGGTCCGTAGTCTGAGGAGTGTCCTCACTGCTACGCAGAAAGCTTACGTCTTTGATGCACCGCTCGATGTGCAAACCCCTACAACATTGTCTGTGGATGTTGTGAACACCTGACAGACACGTCCTGATAACTACTTGATAGTTTAGTGCACCATACTTTACGGCTTAGAATCGGGATTCCAATGACGTTTTGAACGCCATAGAACATATGAGATGTTCTAAGAGCTGAAATTGGGATTTCAGGCTCATGCCCGTGTTGAGAGGTATGAGACCTCTGACAAGTTCTTTTGCCAAAAAGATGGAGGAGAATGGCTCAACTAGTGAGCATGTGCTCAGAATGTCTGGGTGCTGAAATCACTTGAACCAAGTGGGAGTTAATCTTCCAGGTGAGATAGTGGTTGACGGAATTCTCTAGACACTATCACCAAGCTACTAGAACTTCGTGATGAACTATGACATGCAAAGGATGGTGATAATCCCGGTGCTGTCAGCGGTTCTTAGTACCGCAAAAGTAGAGATCAAGAAGGAGCATCAAGTGTTGATGGTTTAGCAAGACCACTGGTTTCAAAAGGGGTAAGGGCTAGAAGGGAAACTTCATGAATGGCAAACTTGTTGTCGCTCTGATGAAGGAACCCATGGTTGAACCCAAACCTCGAGACTAAGTGCTTCTATTGTAAGGGGAACGGTCACATGGTAGCGGAACCACCCCAAATACATGGTAGATATGATAGCTGGCAACTTCAACAAAGTATATTTGATATACGTGTTATTGATGTGTACCTTAGTAGTACTCCTTGTAGCACCTGGGTATTGGATACCGGTTCAGTTGCTATTATTAGTGACTTGAAGCAAAAGCTACGGACTGAACGGAGACTAGCTAAGGGCGAGGTGACGATGTGTGTTGGAAGTGTTTCCAAGGATGATAAGATCACCATCGCACGCTCCCTCTATTTTCGGGATTAGTGTTGAACCTAGATAAATGTTATCAGGTGTCTACGTTGAGCATGAATATGATTAGATCATGTTCATTGCAATACGGTTATTCATTTAAGTTAGAGAATAATGGTTATTCTGTTTACATGAATAATACCTTTATGGTCATGCACCCAATGGTTTATTGAATCTCGATTATAGCAATACACATGATGATAATATTAATGCCAAAAGATGTAGAGTTAATAATGATAGTACCACTTTCTTGTGGCACTGCCGCTTAGGTCAGTTTGGCATAAAATGCATGAAGAAACTCCATGCTGATGGACGTTTGGAGTCACTTGATTTTGAATCGCTTGACACATGCGAGCCATGCCTCATGGGCAGGATGACTGAGATCCCGTTTTCAGGTACAATAAAACGGGTAAGTGACTTGTTGGAAATCATACATGCTGATGTATGTGATCCAATGAGAATTAAGGCGTGTGGTGGATATCGTTATTTTCTCATCTTCACTGACGATTTGAGTAGATATGGCATATTCACTTAATGAAGCAAAAGTCTGAAACGTTTGAAAGGTTCAAAAATTTCAGAGTGAAGATTAAGAATCATCATAACAAGAAGATCATGTTCCTACGATCTGATCAAGGGGATATTATCTGAATTATGAGTTTGGCAATCACTTAAGACATTGTGGAATTGTTTCGCAGTTGAAGCCCCCTGGAACACCACAGCGTAATGGTGTGTCCGGACATCGTAATCGAACCTTATGAGATATGGTGCGATCTATGATGTATCTTACCGATCTACCGCTATTATTTTGAGGTTATGCATTAGAGACAGCTGCATTCACTTTATATAGGGAACCATCTAAGTCCGTTGAGACAACGCCATATGAACTAAGGTCTGGCAAGAAACCGTAGTTGTCGTTTCTCAATGTTTGGGGCTGCGAGGCTTATGGCTTCAGCCGGGAAAAGCTCGAACCCAAAGCGGACAAATACATCTTCATAGGATACCCAAAGGTAACAGTTGGGTATACCTCCTATCTCAGATCCAAGGGCAAAAATATTTGTCCCTAAGAACGGGTCCTTTCTCGAGAAGGAGTTTCTCTCGAAAGATTTGAGTGGGAGGAAGATAGAACTTGATGAGGTTGTCAAACCCTCACTTCAACCGGATAGTAGTGCAACACAGAAAGATGTTTCTGTGGAACCTACGACAGTTGAAGAGGAAACTAATGATAGTGATCATAAAGCTCCAGATCAAGTTGCTGTCGAACCTCGTAGGTCGACAAGGATAAGTACTACTCCTGAGTGGTACGGTGATCATGTCTTAGATGTCATGTTGTTGGACAACAATGAACCTACGAACTATGGAGAAGCGATGGTGGGCCCATATTCCGACAAATGGTTAGAAGCCGAGAAATCCGAGATAGGATCCATGTATCGAAACAAAGTATGGACTTTGGTGGACTTGCCCGATGACTGGCAAGCCATTGAGATAAATGGATCTTTAAGAAGAAGACGGACGTGGACGGTAATGTCACCGTCTATGAAGCTCGACTTGTGGCAAAGAGTTTTTTCACAAGTTCAAGGAGTTGACTACGATGAGATTTTCTCACCCGTAGCGATGCTTAAGTCCGTCGGAATCATGTTAGCATTAGCTGCATTTATGAAATCTGGCAGATGGATGACAAAACAAGTTTCCTTACCAGTTTTCGTAAGGAAAGGTTGTATATGATACAATCAGAAAGGTTTTGTCGATCCTAAGGATGCTAAAAGATATGCTAGCTCCAGCGATCCTTCTATGGACTAGAGCAAGCATCTCGGAGTCGGAATATATGCTTTGATGGAGTGATCAAAGTTTTTGGGTATACAAAGTTTGTTAGAAACTTGTATTTACAATAAAGTGAGTGGGAGCACTACAACATTTCTGATAAGTATATGTGAATGACATATGGTTGATCCGAAATGATGTAGAATTTCTGGAAAGAGTAAAGGGTTGTTTGAAAGGTATTTTTCAAAGGAAGACCTGGATAAAGTTGCTTACATAATTGGGCATCAAGATCTATAGAGATAGATCAAGACGCCTGATGATACTTTCAAAAGAAACACACACCTTTGACATGATTTTGAAGGAGTTCAAAATAGGTCAGTCAAAGAAGGAGTTCTTGCCTGATTTGTGAGGTGTGAAGTTGAGTAAGACTCAAAGCTTGACCACGGCAGAAGAAAGAGGAAGGACGAAGGTCGTCCCCTATGGTTTTGTCATAGGCTCTATACGATATGCCATGCTAAGTACCGCACCTGATGTGTGCCTTGCCACATGTCTGGCAAGAGGGTACAAAGGTGATCCAGGAGTGGATTACTAGATAGTGGTCAAAATTATCCTTAGAGGAATAAGGAAATGTTTCTCGGTTATGGAGGTGATAAAGAGTTCGACGTAAAGAGTTACGTCGATGCAAGCTTAACACCTATCCGGATAACTCTAAGTGGAGATACCGGATACGTATAATGGAGCAACGGTTTGGAATAGCTCCAAGTGGAACATGGTAGCAGCATCTACGATATGACATAAAGTTTTGCGAAGTACATAGGGATCTGAATGTTGCAGACCCGTTGACTACAACCTCTCTCACAAGCATAACATGATCAAACACAGAACTCATTGAGTGTTAATCACATATTGATGTGAACTAGATTACTGACTCTAGTAAACTCTTTGGATGTTGGTCACATGGCGATGTGACCTGTGAGTGTTAATCACATGGCGATGTGAACTAGATTATTGACTCTAGTGCAAGTGGGAGACTGTTGGAAATATGCCCTAGAGGCAATAATAAATTGGTTATTATTATATTTCCTTGTTCACGATAATCGTTTATTATCCATGCTAGAATTGTATTGAAAGGAAACTCAGATACATGTGTGGATACATAGACTAACACCATGTCCCTAGTAAGCCTCTAGACGACTAGCTCGTTGATCAATAGATGGTTACGGTTTCCTAACCATGGACATTGGATGTCGTTGATAACGGGATCACATCATTAGGAGAATGATGTGATGGACAAGACCCAATCATAAGCCTAGCACAGATCGTGTAATTCGTATGCTAAAGCTTTTCTATATGTCAAGTATCTTTTCCTTAGACTATGAGATTGTGCAACTCCCGGATACCGTAGGAATGCTTTGGGTGTACCAAACGTCACAACGTAACTGGGTGGCTATAAAGGTGCACTACAGGTATCTCCGAAAGTGTCTGTTGGGTTGGCACGAATCGAGACTGGGATTTGTCACTCCGTATGACGGAGAGGTATCTCTGGGCCCACTCGGTAGGACATCATCATAATGTGCACAATATGTGATCAAGGAGTTGATCACGGGATGATGTGTTACGGAACGAGTAAAGAGGCTTGCCGGTAACGAGATTGAGCAAGGTATCAGTATACCGACGATCGAATCTCGGGCAAGTGCTATACCGGTAGACAAAGGGAATCGTATACGGGATTGATTGAATCCTTGACATCGTGGTTCATCCGATGAGATCATCGTGGAACATGTGGGAGCCAACATGGGTATCCAGATCCTGCTGTTGGTTATTGGCCGGAGAGTTGTCTCGGTCATGACTACATGGTTCCCGAGCCCGTAGGGTCTACACACTTAAGGTTCGATGACGCTAGGGTTATAGGGAAAGTATGTACGCGGTTACCGAATGTTGTTCGGAGTCCCGGATGAGATCCCGGACGTCACGAGGAGTTCCGGAATGGTCCGGAGGTAAAGATTCATATATGGGAAGTCCTGTTTTGGTCACCGGAAAAGTTTCGGGCGATATCGGTAATGTACCGGGACCACCGGGAGGGTCCCGGGGGTCCACCAGGTGGGGCCACCAGCCCCAGAAGGCTGCGTGGGCTAAGTGTGGGAGGGGACCAGCCCCAAGGGGGCTGGTGCGCCCCCCCACCAAGTCCCTAGGCGCATGGAGAGTGGAGGAGGGCAAACCCTAGGTCCAGATGGGCCTTAAGGCCCATCCTAGGGCGCCCCCTCTCTTTCCCCCCCCTTTGGCCGCACCCTAGATGGGTTTCTAGGGCTGGCCGCACCCCTAGGGGTGGGAAACCCTAAAGGGGGGCGTAGCCCTCCCTTCCCCCTATATATATGTGAGGTTTTGGGGCTGCTAGACACACGAGAACGTCTCCCTCTTGGCGCGGCCCTACCCCTCTCCCTCCTCGTCTCTCGCAGCGCTTGGCGAAGCCCTGCTGGAGTCCCGCGCTCCTCCACCACCACCACGCCGTCGTGCTGCTGTTGGATGGAGTCTTCCCCAACCTCTCCCTCTCTCCTTGCTGGATCAAGGCGTGGGAGACGTCACCGGGATGCACGTGTGTTGAACGCGGAGGCGCCGTTGTTCGGCGCTTAGATCGGAATCAACCGTGATCTGAATCGCAGCGAGTACGACTCCTTCATCCGCGTTCTTGCAACGCTTCCGCATCGCGATCTACAAGGGTATGTGGATCCGACTCTTCCCTCGTAGATGCATCTCCTAGATTGATCTTGGTGAGCGTAGGAAAATTTTTTGTTTCCCATGCAACGTTCCCCAACACCAACACCATGAGCGGTGTGCAGCACAGTAGAGGAGTAATCTGCTCGCGAGTAGAGGCGGACGATGGCACGATACTGCTCCTGGTTAAAGTCCTGGTACTGCTCGTACACGGTATACTCAGGGTGCCAGCGATAACCCAGATAGGTCATCATCTCAACTAGCACAGCAGGTGATCCCGAGGCACCAAAGGCCTGCGTGTGGCGCACGACCTGCCTCGTGGGTTCCATCTGAAAACAAAGATGTTTCAAAGGAGTCAAATGACAACGTGGGGATTATGCAAAATTCTATTCTAAACAATAACTATGGCTAATCCAACTTTGGGGTGAGGGGTCTCGGGGATCCTAATGTTAGAGTTAGTAAAATCGTTTTACCCGAAATAGGAGAGTGTTCAGAATCCCGGAGTATAGATCGAGGAGTAAAAGAATCTAGTACCACCCAAATGGCGACGTGGGCCCGTAAGCCACACAGCCATGTTAGTAAAGTTTTGCAATGTCTAGACTCGACTTCGGCCAAGGAGTGTGGAAGGGGATTCCTACAAGCAGTCGGCTCTGATACCAACTTGTGACGCCCCCGATTTGTCCGTACACTAATCATGCACGCAAATGTGTACGGCCAAGATCAGGGACTCACTGGTAGATATCACAACACAACTCTAAAAGTAAAATAAGTCATACAAGCTTCATATTACAAGCCAGGGGCCTCGAGGGCTCGAATACAAGTGCTCGATCATAGACAAGTCAGCGGAAGCAACAAATATCTGAGTACAGACATAAAGTTAAACAAGGTGCCATAAGATGGCTAGCACAAACTAGGATACAGATCGAAAGAGGAGCAGGCCTCCTGCCTGGGATCCTCCTAAACTACTCCTGGTCGTCGTCGGCAGACTGCACGTAGTAGTAGGCGCCACCGGTGTCGTAGGAGTCGTCGTAGGTGGCGTCTGGCTCCTGGGCTCCACCATCTGGTTGCATCATCCGAGAAGAAGGTACAGAAGGGGGAAAAGGGGGAGCAAAGCAACCGTGAGTACTCATCCAAAGTACTCGCAAGCAAGGATCTATACTACATATGCAATGGTAACAATGATATGGGTAATATCGGTGGACTGAACTGCAGCAAGCGGGAATAAGAGGGGGATAGCTAATCCGAACGAAGACTACGCTTCTGGCAGCCTCCATCTTGCAGCAGTAGAAGAGAATAGATGGTAAGTTCACCAAGTAACATCGAATAGCATAATCCTACCCGGCGATTCTCCCGCACATCACCCTGTGAGAGAGTAACCACCGAGTTATATCTGGAACTCATCTGGGTGTGTTTTATCAAGTGTCCGGTTCTAGTTATCATGAGGTCGGAATACAACTCCGGGTCGTCCTTTTACCGAGGGACACGGCTATTCGAATAGATTAACTTCCCTGCAGGGGTGCACCACATAACCCAGCACGCTTGATCCCATTTGGCCGGACACACTTTCTAGGGTCATGCCCGGCCTCGGAAGATCAACACGTCGTAGCCCTACCTAAGCACAGCAGAGAGGTCAGCACGTCGGTCTAAGTCCTAAGCACACAGGGGTCTGGGCCCATCGCCCAATGCACACCTGCACGTTGCGAGGGCGGCCGGTGAGCAGACCTAGCAACCTCCATTACTAAGGAAGTTGCGTTACGCGGTCCAACCCGGCGCGCGCCGCTATACAGCTGACGTCAAGAAGGCTTCGGCTGATACCACGACGTCGAGTGCCCATAACTGTTCCCACGCAGCTGGTTAGTGCGTATAGACCAAATGGCCAGACTCAGATCAAATATCCAAACTCGTTAAGCGTGTTATTATGAAATAACCGCGGACAACGACCAGGGCCAGGCCACCTGTCTCCTAGGCGTCTCAACCTGCCCTGTCGCTCCGCCACAAAGATCCACACAGAGGGCCGTCGGGAAAGTATGTCCTTTCAGCCCCCAATCCGTGAATCAACCGCGGGTACTCAACGAGCCGACCCGACTTTAGTCACATCAAGTATCATGTAAATGTGTATGTAATATATACCCGTGATCACCCCCAAGTGATCACGGCCCGATAGAATAGCAGGGCAGACGGACAAGGGTGTAGGGCCACTGATGGTATACTAGCATCCTATACTAAGCATTTAGGATTGCAGGTAAAGTATCAACAGTGGTAGCAACAATGACAGGCTATGCAGCAGAATAGGATTATCGAAAGCAGTAACATGCTACACTACTCTAATGCAAGCAGTAGAGAGAAGAGTAGGCGATATCTGGTGATCAAAGGGGGGGCTTGCCTGGAAGCTCGGCAGCCAAAGTGGGGTCGTCAACACCGTAGTCGATCGGGGGAGCAGCAGCGTCGGTCTCGTAGTCTACCGGAGAGAAGAGGGGGAAGAAACAGTGAATACAATGCAAACAGATGCATGACGATGCATGACATGACATGTAACGGTGCTAAGTGGGCCCTAACGCAGTATCGGGTGATACTGACGAAGGGGGGAAACATCCGGGAAAGTATTCCCGGCGTTTCGCGTTTTCGGGCGGATGAAACGGAGGGGGAAAGTTGCGGGTTCGGTATGCTAGGGATGTGTGGTGGACGAACGGTCTGCGTATTCGGATGCGTCTCGAAATTCTGAGCAACTTTCATATATAAATTATTTTCATCCGAGTTACGGTTTAAAAGATATGATTTTCTAAAGCTTTTATTAATTTCTGGAATTTAATATTAATTAACTTAATTCAAAAAATGATTTATGACATCAGCATGACATCATGCTGACGTCATCATGGTTGACTGGTCAAACTGACCAGTGGGTCCCACTTGTCATTGGCAGTAAACTAACTAACAGTTTAGTTAGATTAATTAGGTTTTAGTTAATTACAGATTAGGTTAATTAATGATTAGATTAATCTAAAGGTGATTAATTAACTTAATTAATTTGTTAATTAATTAATCAATTAATATATATATTTATTTATTTATTATTATTATTATTATTATTATTATTTTATATATATTTTTTAAAACCTTTTTTTTTCTTTTCTGTTCTGGGGGTGCGGGGCCCCCTAGTCAGTGGCCCATACGGGCCAAGCGGGCGCTGGGCGTTGGTTTCGGGCGTGGTTGTGCGGGCGTAGGCGCCCGGTGCTGGGCGCCGGAGCGCGCGGCGGCACCGGTGGAGCGAGGCGCCGGCGGAGCGCAGCGCCGGCGGTGGGAAGTGGCCGGGCCTAGCGCGGCTGCAGCGGGCGTGCGGCACGGGGGGGCCGCGGGGAGGAGCAGCGGTGCCGGGGGGGAGCGTGGCGCGAGCGGGCGGCGGCGAGCCTGGCGGGGCGGCCAGGCGCCGGCGGAGGGCGGTGCGCGGGGGTTTCGCTGGGGCGGCAGAGGCGAGCGAGGCAAGATGCGGGGCGGGGAGGGCAGCGGGAGGCGGGGCGTGGCGCAACGGCGGAGCAGCAGGAGGCAGGGCGTGGCGCAGCGGCGGAGCAGCAGGAGCTGCTGTGGCCGGCGGCTCGGAGGGCGGTTGCCCGAGCTGGCCAGGGCGAGGGCCCGGCGAGAGGCCTCGGGGGCGCGTCGGAGCGGCCAGCGGCGTTGCATCGCAGGGGGGGAGGGTCCGGCGTGGACGGGCTCGAACGGGGCGCCGTGCTGGAGAGAATAGGGGAAGGAGGGGAGCGCTCACGAGGGGAGAGGAGAGGACTTGGCAGCGGGGGAACGGGGCGGCGGTCGCGGACGACGACGACGTAGAGGGAGCAGTCCGGCGGCGTGGCTCCAGCGGCGGGGGACTCCGGGCGGCGGCGTTCAGCGGCGTCGGCGCCGATGGGGTTCTCCCCCTGATCCAGTCGAGGGAGAGAGAGAGGGGGGGGATATTTTGGTGGGAAGTGTCGGTGGGGGGATATTTTCCCACGGTGGGGTGGGGGGTGTTATAGGTTGGGTTGGTAGTGGGCCGAGGCCCAGTAGATTAAGCTAGGTTAGTTTTATTTTCTTTTGTTGTTTGCTTTTCCTTTTTCTTTTATTTAATTATTCCTTTTCTGTTTTACTTTATTTAAAATACTTAGGCAATTTTAGAAATTGTAATAACTAGTCCATAATTGATCTTGCAATATTTAGCACCGCCCGAACATTTTTATTTATCATTTTGAAAACTTATTTTGTTTATTTCTTTTTCGGGTTCTTATTTCGAACGGGGTTTTCGATTAGCGTGATGCTATCAACAGTAACACAATGACGTGGCCTCATTAGCAGAGAATTACTGTAGCGTGATTACCCGGGCGTTACAATCATCTTGTGCTTTTGATCTCCATCTCCAAAGCACCATCATGATCACCTTCGTCACCGGCGCGACACCTTGATCTCCATCGTAGCATCGTTGTCGTCTCGCCAACTATTGCTTCTACAACTATCGCTATCGCTTAGTGATAAAGTAAAGCAATTACATGGCGATTGCATTTTATACAATAAAGCGACAACCATATGGCTCCTGCCAGTTGCCGATAACTTTACAAAACATGATCATCTCATACAAAACCGTATAACTCATCATGTCTTGACCATATCACATCACAACATGCCCTGCAAAAACAAGTTAGACGTCCTCTACTTTGTTGTTGCAAGTTTTATGTGGCTGCTACGGGCTTAGCAAGAACCGTTCTTACCTACGCATACAAAACCACAACGATGTTTCGTCAAGTATGTGCTGTTTTAACCTTCACAAGGACCGGGCGTAGCCACACTTGATTCAGCTAAAGTGAGAGAGACAGACACCCGCCAGTCACCTTTAAGCAACGAGTGCTCTTAACGGTGAAACCAGTCTCGCGTAAGCGTACGCGTAATGTCGGTCCGGGCCGCTTCATCTCACAATACTGCCGAAGCAAAGTATGACATGCTGGTAAGCAGTATGACTAGTATCGCCCACAACTCATTGTGTTCTACTCGTGCATATCATCTACGCATAGACCTGGCTCATGATGCCACTGTTGGGGAACGTAGTATTTTAAAATTTTCCTACGATCACGCAAGATCTATCTACCAGATGCATAGCAACGCGAGGGAAGAGTGTGTCTACGTACCCTCGTAGACCGGAAGCGGAAGCGTCAAGTGACGCGGTTGATGTAGTCGAACTTCTTCGCGATTCAACCGATCAAGTACCGAACGTACGGCACCTCCGTGTTCAGCACACGTTCAGCTTGATGACGTCCCACGAGCTCTTGATCCAGTTGAGCTTCACGGGAGAGTTTCGTCAGCACGACGGCGTGGTGACGGATATGATGTATCTACCGGCGCAGGGCTTCTCCTAAGTACTGCGATGGTATGACTGAGGTGTGTTTCTGTGGAGGGGGGCACCGCACACGGCTGGAACAATTCAACTTGTGTGTCTTTGGGTGCCCCCTGCCCCCGTATATAAAGGAGCAAGAGGGGAGGGCCGGCCGGCCTCCTATGGTGCGGCTAGGGATGCAATCCTACTAGGAATAGGATTGCAATCCTATTCCTAGTAGGAGTCCACCAAGAAGGAAGAGAGGGAAAGGAAAAAGAGGGAGAGGTGGCGCCCCCCAATCCTAGTCCAACTAGGATCCCCTGGTGGGGCGCCGGCCAGCCTCTATGGGCTGCCTCTCTCCTTTCCTCAAGGCCCACTATGGACCATCCCCCCTCGTGGGGGGTTCCGGTAACCCCCTCCGGCAAACCAGTTAAATCCGAAACTTTTCCGGAACACTTTCGGTGTCCGAATATAGTCGTCCAATATATCAATCTTTATGTCTCGGACATTCCGAGACTCCTCGTCATGTCCGTGATCTCATCCAGGACTCCGAACTACCTTCGGTACATCAAAACTCATAAACTCATAATACCGATCGTCATCAAACGTTAAGCGTGCGGACCCTACGGGTTCGAGAACTATGTAGACATGACCGAGACTCATCTCCGGTAAATAACCAATAGCGGAACCTGGATGTTCATATTGGCTCCTACATATTCTACGAAGATCTTTTATCGGTCAAAACCGCATAACAACATACGTTGTTCCTTTTGTCATCGGTATGTTACTTGCCCGAGATTCGATCGTCGGTATCTCCATACCTAGTTCAATCTCGTTACCGGCAAGTCTCTTTACTCGTTCCGTAACACATCTTCTCGTGACTAACTTATTAGTCTTTTGCTTGCAAGGCTTATTGTGATGTGTGTTACCGAGAGGGCCCAGAGATACCTCTCCGACACTCGGAGTGACAAATCCTAATCTTGATCTATGCCAACACCACGAATACTTTTGGAGACACCTGTAGAGCATCTTTATGATCACCCAGTTACGTTGTGACATTTGATAGCACACAAGGTGTTCCTACGGTATTCGGGAGTTGCATAATCTCATAGTCATAGGAACATGTATAAGTCATGAAGAAAGCAATAGCAGTAAAACTAAACGATCATAGTGCTATGCTAACGGATGGGTCTTGTCCATCACATCATTCTCCTAATGATGTGATCCCGTTGATCAAATGACAACTCATGTCTATGGCTAGGAAACATAACCATCTTTGATCAATGAGCTAGTCTAGTAGAGGCATACTAGGGACACTCTGTTTTGTCTATGTATTCACACATGTACTAAGTTTCCGGTTAATACAATTCTAGCATGAATAATAAACATTTATCATGATATAAGGAAATATAAATAACAACTTTATTATTGCCTCTAGGGCATATTTCCTTCAAAATCGCCATTGGTCGTGGCTCTTAGCGGGTTATCGGATCCAAAACTGGACACGATAGCTTAACGGCGACCCGTTACGGTGGATGCCACGTGTCGGTTACCCTCGACGAAAGCACTTCCATGACGCGACATTTATCGTCATGGAAGTGGACACTTCTATGATGATAATTTAGGAATTGTCATGGAATACTTCTACGACAACACATGTATGACTATCTTGATTCTGTCATAAAATCGTCGTGGATGTACATGCATGACAGAAAACGTGACCTACTGTGACAAACACGTATTATCACGGAAGTGTTTTTTTGTAATGCTAGCAGGTGTCTATTTCTCCTACTTTAGTTGAATCTAATCTGACGAAGGCGGTCCTTGCAGAAGGTTAAAAGGCAACTTGATTATCACAGTTGTGGCTTTGCGTAGGTTAGAACGGTTCTTTCTAGTTGCCATAGCAGCCACGTAAGATTTGCAACAACAGAGTAGAGAACATCTAACTTGTTTTTCCAAGGCATGTTGTGATGTGGAATGGCCAAAAAATGATGTGTTATATGTTGATGTATGAGATGATCATGTTTTATAATAGGTTCATGACTTGCATGTCGATGAGTTCCGCAACCGGCATGAGCCATAGGGTTGTCTTTAATTTACTAATCACCATGTAATTGCTTTACTTTATCGCTATGTGTTAGAAATAGTTGTAGAAGCAATAGTTCAGAGACGGCCATGTGCTGACACGATGATGGAGATGATGGTGTCATGCCGATGAGGATGGACATCATGCTAGTGCTTTGGAGATGGAGATCAAAGGCACAAGATGATAATTGCCATATCATGTCACATATTGATTGCATGTGATGTTTATCTTTTTATGCATCTTATTTTGCTTAGGACGACAATAGCATTATAAGATGATCCCTTCACTTAATTTCAAGAAATTGTGTTCTCCCAAAGTATGCATCATTGCAAAAGTTTGCCGTTTTGAAGCACCTTGTGATGATCGGGTGTGATAGACTCTACGTTCGCATACAACGGGTGTAAGCCAGTTTTACACATGCATAATACTTGGGTTAAACTTGACGAGCCTATCATATATAGACCTGGCCTTGAAACACAGGAGACCTAAAGGTCGAACATGAGTCATATAGTAGATATGATCACCATGGAGATGTTCACCATTGATGACTGCCCCATCTCACGTGATGATCAGGCATGGGTTAGTTGATTTGGATCATGTATGACTTAGACAACTTGAGGGATGTTGATTTAAGTGGGAGTTCATTAGTAATTTGATTAACTGAACTAATTATCATGAACATAGTCTAAATTGTCTTTGCAAATTATGTTGTAGATCAATAGCTCGCGATGTAGCTCCCTATTTTAATATGTTCCAAGAGAAAGACTAAGTTGTAAGATATTGTAAGCAATTATGAAGACTAGGTCCGTAGTTTGAGAATTGTCCTCACGGTTGCATAGAAGGCTTATGTCCTTGATGCTCCGCTCTGTGTGCCAAACCCTCTGGCATCTGATACGTCCAAAATGCATCACTATTTTATATCGTCATTCATCCTTATTCATTGATATATTTCACATTACGATGATGTTCTTATATTGTTTTGGCCTATTTTACACAGTTTGCAACTTTCTGGTGCCGAAGCAGCAGACGCAGGATTCAGCGGTAAAAAGTGGACGCTGAGTTGCTAAAGAAGAATACCTCCAAATTACCTGAAAATCGACGGAGGGTATTTTCCAGAAGGATCACGAAGATACGCAAAAGAGCAACCAGAGGGGGCCACAGGGTGCCCAGGTGGCCACCTGGCGCGGGCCCCACCCTGGCCGCGCCGGGAGGCGCCTGGAGCCCCTGGCCCACTCCAGGCTCCCCCCTCTGGCCTATATACTCCTCGTCATCCAGAAACCCTAAAAGGGGGGAGTTTACGGAGTTCCGCCGCCGCTCCGTGGCGGAAACCTACAGAGAAGAAAAGCCATCTCCGGCGGGCAGATTCCGCCGGGGAGATCACCTCCCGGAAGGGGAGATCATCGCCATCGTCATCACCATCGTCACGGGCATCATCGAGATCATCATCAACATCATCCCCAACATCAGCACCATCTCCATCTTCATCCAATCTCATCTCACAATTGCAACTTATGGACAACCTTGCTATTGGATCGTTGCTTGTGGGAAGACGCCCCACATCTGTGGTGGTTGCTCCTCCCCCTACTGAAATTGTGCCCTATAAAATACCAGCTGGTATTATCGATTATGTTTTGGCTAATCGTTATGTAGGAGACAGACATCCTGGTGAACACTTGCTATATCTGTCACAACTATGTTCATTATTTAAGCTTGCAGGTGTATCAATGGAGTTTGTCATGAAGAAATTGTTCTCTGTATCGCTTATAGATAAAGCTTCAGATTGGTATAAGCTTCTCGATAACTCACACTTGCTTGATTGGCAAGAGCTTATGTCTCTCTTTTATACCAAGTTTTATCCTCTTCATGAAATTCATCGAGACAGGAACTATATCTATAACTTTAGGTCTCGTGACGAAGAAAGCATTGCTCAAGCTTGGGGGAGATTGAAGTCCCTAATGCTCAAATGTCCTATTCATGAGCTCCCGAAGAAAATTATACTTACAAATTTTTATGCCAGGCTTTCTCGTTAGGATAAGGAGATGCTGGATGCCTCCTCTAGTGGGGTATTTCAGACAAAGAGTGTTGAAGAAAGGTGGGATCTCATTGAAAGGATCCAGAGGAATACCAAAGATTGGGAAATCGATAAAGGTATTGAACCCGCTATAAATTATGAGCATGATTATATTGAGAGCTATGTGAAAACTGATTACTTCAATACCTTTTGCTCTAAGATTAGTCTTGATTCCCATCTAATGATTGATTTCTGTAAGGATTTTGCCTCTCACGTTGATTCTTTTAAAAAGAAGAGAGATCAGCATCATGAACCTTTCTAAGAGTTACCTGTTGATATTCATGTTGCTGACCCTATTTTGCCTGCAGTTATATATGAAAAGCCTCCTTTTCCCGAAAGGATAAGGGAGCACTCTCTTGTGACAGGCATAATAAATAAAAGTGAGAGAAGAATTGATGAGCCTGAGGACCAGATCAAGGTCGATCCTCAAGTTGCATTGGTTAAAGACCTTGTTACTAACGATGTTTTGGATTCCAATGTAAATTTTTGTGCTGTTTCCACTAACCTTGTCACAGCCAAGAATAAAGGCCCAATTTCAGGTACTCCAGTAGTATCTGTTAAAATAGGAGATCACAATTATTATGGGCTATGCGATTTGGGATCGAGTGCTAGTGCTATCCCCTATTCACTTTATCAAGAGATCATCGGTGAGATTTCACCTTGTGAACTTGAAGAAGTTGATGTTACCATTCATCTTGCAAACAGAGCAACTATCTCTCCTATCGGAATTGTGAGAGACGTTGAAGTCCTATGTGGAAAGGTAAAATACCCTACCGACTTTCTAGTACTTGGTTCAGTGAGGGACAATTTTTGTCCTATTATTTTTGGTAGACCTTTTCTCGGAACTTGTGGAGCTATAATAGATTGCAAGAAAGGTAAAGTTTCTGTTGAATTCAATGGTGAGCCATATGATATTAACTTTTCTAAGTTCTCTAAGCAGCCTCATGGTACCGATTTACCTAGTGATGACAAAATTATTGAAAGTATTGCTTCTATTGCTATTCCCCCTAATGATCCTTTGCAGCAATATATGGAGGACCACGAGAATGATTTGCATATGCAGGAAAGAAATGAACTAGATGAAATATTCTTGAGACAACCTGATATCCTGAAGCACAACCTTCCGGTTGAACCTTTGGGAATTTTATCAAAACCAAAAGAAGACCCGGTGTTCGATCTTAAACCTCTTCCCGATACGCTCAAGTATGCTTATTTAGATGAAAAGAAAGTATATCCTGTTATTATCAACTCTAACCATTCAGGATATGAAGAAGAGCGACTATTGGAAGTACTTCGTAAACACCGAGGGCCCTCTACTTCACTTGAAGATCAACGTACGCTCTCCACCATCTCCGAGGCTTATCGCATCACCAATCAGCTGTGCGAAGATTTCCGTGTACTAAAGGTACAAGTGGAGATCTTGGAGAAGGAAAACCAAACCCTTCGCCGTGTCATAAGAGATTTGAAGAATCAACGTCAACAAGAATGAGGAGTGAAATCTCCTTGGGTAATGGCATCCCCTTGGCTTGTTCCAAGCTTGGGGGAGTGCCCGGTATCTTTATCTTTATCTTTTGTCTTTTAGAGTCAAGTAGAGTCGTATCATGTCTAGGGAGGTTATTATATGAAATAGGTGTGTGCATTGAGGTCCATCACTCCTTCTGTGGAGAGATTGTATCCGTTAGTGTGGAGTCGTCTATGATGGAATATTAATGAGAAGTCTATTGGTTCCTTTGCTGCACTCGGTATTCTCTTCACGCAATCGACCTTATATGATGATTCTTATGGGGAGTATTGACCTTATATCAGGTATGGCTTTGAAAACTTTATTTAATCTTGGCAAACATAGCTTTGGTCATAACAACAAGCATGATTTTCTTAAAGTAGCGACATAGCCAAAACCTTTATGTTATTATGCTTGAAGTGTTATGCTGACAAGGAAGACAACTTGATGTGTTATGCTTATTTTAATGTTTATGCTTTATATTGCTTTGCATCTTAGTCATCATCAATTGTCTGTTCTCTCAAAGCCTTTGCTAGCCTAAACTCTGTACTAAGCGGAATTCTGCTTGTGCATCCATACCCTTAAACCAATACCTTCCATATGAGTCCACCATACCTTCCTATTCGTGGTATTCCACTACCACCTCCTAAAGTATAGAATTTATGTGTTATCCTTAAATGTTCAAAATCTTCTATTTTGTGCCCCTATTTTAGCTCATGAGGAAGTAGTAGTTAATTCATGATCTTTTTAAGTTGGACAAGTTTTACCCCGGGATTGCATGTCTAATCTGCAAACCCCTAATACGAGGAGGAACTGGCATGAGTGCGCCCGGCTCATAAAAGATAATACAACAAACAAACCCTCCTTCACGCTTTGTTCATGAGAAATCAGAAAACTTTGGCAATAATAAACAAAGGAGATTAAGGGGATGTGATCGTCCCCGTGCGGGAGCTGTTCCTCGAAACTTGTCCAGTTCGATAAGTAATTGAGTTATCTATTAGCATTCGTTGACAAATCATGCACCTCTCAAAACTTGTTTTCATTCTGTTTGATTTAAGGATAGCACATGAGTTTTCCCTACTTCCCTAGAGCAGGGCCTATCTCTTAGTTTTAGGTTGAGTCAGTTATTCCTACTTCCTTCTATTCTTAAAGAGAGCAGACATTTGATGTTGACGAGGATTCATTCATATAAAGTTGCATTAAGATTTGTCATATCATATCCTTGTTGACATTATCATTTGATAAGTAAGTTGTTTGTCAAGCCCAGCTAAAGCAAACATCTTCCTTTGTGTTAACACTTTCACTTCTTGCCTAATAACATGTTCTTTCAAAAGCTTCAATTAATCTCATCAAAACATAAAGAGAAAGAGCAAAAGTAAAAGCTATTAGTTGTTCTTTGACCAAAGGACATGTTTGCCATGATTTGATGAGTTTCCTTAGCCCTACTTTCGATTATAAGTGTTACCACTCTTTTATAAGGGCCTTATGAGTTGAAGATTGCTGTTGAGGATATTTGAGTTTGGTGCAGAAACTGTGAAGCTTCTTGTCCGTATTCTATTTATCGACACTTCACTCTCTAAACTTGTGGACAGGTTTACCGAGCTCAGTATTCGCTTGGGGACAAGCGAGGTCTAAGCTTGGGGGTGTTGATACGTCCAAAATGCATCACTATTTTATATCGTAATTCATCCTTATTCATTGATATATTTCACATTACGATGATGTTCTTATGTTGTTTTGGCCTATTTTACACAGTTTGCAACTTTCCGGTGCCGAAGCAGCAGACGCAGGATTCCGCGGTAAAAAGTGGACGCTGAGTTGCTGAAGAAGAATACCTCCAAATTACCTAAAAATCGACGGAGGGTATTTTTCAGAAGGATCACGAAGATACGCAAAAGAGCAACCAGAGGGGGGGCACAGGGTGCCCAGGCGGCCACCTGGCGCGGGCCCCACCCTGGCTGCGCCGGGAGGCGCCTGGAGCCCCTGGCCCACTCCAGGCTCCCCCCACTGACCTATATACTCCTCGTCATCCAGAAAGCCTAAAAGGGGGGGAGTTTACGGAGTTCCGCCGCCGCTCCATGGCGGAAACCTACAGAGAAGAAAAGCCATCTCCGGCGGGCAGATTCCGCCGGGGGGATCACCTCCCGGAAGGGGAGATCATCGCCATCGTCATCACCATCGTCACGGGCATCATCGAGATCATCATCAACATCATCCCCAACATCAGCACCATCTCCATCTTCATCCAATCTCATCTCACAATTGCAACTTGTGTTGTAATCCGTACTATCTATCCTCTCTACTCTATCGGTGTTGATTACTACTTTGTGGTGAATGCTATTGAGTTTTGTTGGAGAAATATCATTGTGTCCAGATTGTTTATCATCCATCTATCTCCACTGATCATGATCTCTTTTATGTCTTGTGAGTAGTTACTTTAGTTCTTGAGGACATGGGAGAAGTCTTGTTGTTAGTAATCATATGATGTTGAAGTAATATGTGTTGTTTGATACTTAAGTTGTGTTGTTATTTTCCTAGTGGTGTTGTGTGAGTCGAACACTCAACACTTCGCCTTATTAAGGACCTAGGGGAATACATTGTGTACAAAGAATGCTTACGGTGGGTTGCCGGAGTGACAGAAACCTGAACCCCAGTTCGCACGCTTTTGCACAAGGGAACAATGGATCATCGATCGTATTGCTATGGTTAGGCTTTTGCCTTAAATACTATCTTGTATTTGCGGATGCTTGCAAGGTGTTTAATCATAAGAGTGCACTCATCTTAGTCTACAGGGTGTACTAGCATAGATCCACCCACTCAACACTTATCAACACATCACATAGTACCGATACAGAATATGGCGAAAGCACATGACTACCTCTCCCGTGTGTCCTCAAGAACACTTTAGCCTTTATAAGTTCAGTTGCTAGGCCTCTCCTTTGCTCAGAAAGGATTGGGCCACTTGTTACTCTCCAGTGCCTTTTACTTTGCTCGCTTTTACTTTCCTGTTGCTTATATCAAGAAAACCCCTAAAAAGTTATCTTTCACTGCTTGCAGTTATTCCTTGCTCAGAATCACTTATCAATACCTTCTGCTCCTCGTTGGGTTCGACACTCTTACTTATCGAAAACGCTGCAATAGATCCCTTACGGTTGTGGGTCATCAGCATCGTCTATGGATATTGTGAACGTTTGGCAGGCAAGTTCTGATGACTACTTGGTAGTTTAGTGTGACATGCTTTACGGCTTAGAAATCAAGGCCCCAGAGACGTTTTGAACACCATATAGCATATGAGATGTTCCAAGAGCTGAAATCGGTATTTCAGGGTCATGCTCGAATGAGATCACTTATATAACGAGGAGCTCCGGAATTGTCCCGAGGTAAAGATTGATATATATGACGATCTATTTAGTCTCCGGAAAGGTTTCAGAATGTACCGGGTAATTATTAGATCACCGAAAGGAGTTCTGGGATGGTCACGGGGAGTTGTTGGGCTTATTGGGCCAGCGAGGGAAGCACACCAGCCCACAAGGGGCTGGCGCACCCCACCTCTAGGTTGCCGGCCCTTAGGGAAGGAAAGGGAGGAGTTAGCCCCTCTTGCCTTCCCTTCCACATGAGAGAAAGGAAGGGGGTGCCTCCCCCTCCTGCCTTCTCCCTAGCGCCAAGAAAGGAAGGGGGCAGGGCAGGAGCCCAAGGGGGCCGCCGGCCCTCTTGTGGGCGTCCTAGGCTACCTCCCCTCCTCCCCCACCTATATATATGAGGGGAGGGAGAGGGACAACATACACCACGATCCCCAAGCCATGTGCGGTGCCCCCTCTCCCTCTAGTTCTAGTCCCCCTCCGTCCACGTCCGTTGTGCTTGACAAAGCCCTGCGGATAGATTCACCACCACCGTCACCACACCATCGTGCTGATGGAACTCATCTACTACTTCGCCTCTCTTGCTGGATCGAGAAGGTGAGGACGTCATCGAGTTGAACATGTGTTGAACGCGGAGGTGACGTACATTCGGTACTTGATTAGGACGAGTCGTGAAGGTGTACAATGATGGCTTCTCGCCCCTCGTTGGTTACCCCAAGTGGAAGGTTTGAGATGTAGCGTAACGGCAAGTTTGCCTTGGCAAGATACCAAGGATCGAATCCCGTGAGACTCTGAGGGTCGACAAGAAGGTGTCAACTGCTAACGGCGCCAGATATTTAGCGGTTGACAGGACCTGCACACAGATACAAATAACTTTGCTCCCAACGAGTACAGAGAGGTTGTCAATCCCTCCGGCCTTGCTGTTTACAAAGGATCAAACACAAGATATAATAATGATAGCTATGATTGCAAGTAGGAAATAGAAACAGGAAGTAACTATAGGGTGTGATCAGTGGTGGTAATATGGACCGGGGTCCCATGATGTTCACTAGTGATGTCTCTCTCCCAAAAGACGATAAAACAGCTAAGCGAGGTAAACAAATTACAGCTGGGCAATTGACAGGATTATGTGCGCAAACCAATGCTAACTATGCTGTAAAGAAAGGTAGAGGCTCTAAGCATGGGCGGTACGCCAAGGCAAGTAGACCGAAATCCATCTGCATCTACTACTAATCATCCACCTTGAGATATCTATCCAGAACATCTCGCTGGTATTAAGTTGCGAGTCCCACCCAAAGTGTAAACTCAAAGCAACGGACAACTGCATTAAAAGAACTTTGCGTAAAGTAAACTATCCTTGCACCCGCAAGTACAAGCACCGTTGTTTTCCCCCTTGTGGCAACAGCACATCCCCTAGACTCATGTTTCTGTCACTCAAGCTAGTCATCAGGGGGCATGAACCCACAATCAAGCATAACGTTCCCTCTTGGAGTTACTACCTACTACTCGGCCAAAGCAATAAACAGCAACGGAGAACATGCAAGAATTACTCAAGAATTAAAATATAAAAGAGGTGAATCAAATATATTACTCACACACAATCTGAACATAATCTCATAATCCATCAGATCCCAGCAAACTCAGCAGAGCAACAGCATAAAGATTACATATGTGCCTCGATCATGTAGGGCAGCTCACGAGGTCTAATCCATGAAGAACAAAGAGGGGAGGAGAACATCACATAGCTACTGGTCATGGACCCATGGTCCAAGGGGGACTACTCACAACTCATCCAGGAAGCGTCCATGGTCGTGGAGAAGCTCCCGGTGGTGGTTCTCCCCTCCGGCAGGGTGCCGGGAAGAGTTCTCCTGATGCTCCCGATCTTGGAAGCGTTGCGGCGGCGGAACAGAGACGAGATCGCGAAAAAGGGTTCTGTCCTCGAGGGTTTCGGGATGCGAGGAGTATATATGCCAAAGTGGGTCACGAGAAGCGGAGAGGGGGGCCCAGACGCCCCCCCCCTAGAGCGGCCAGGGGTGGGGCCGCCTGGGCTGCCCCTGGCTCCCCTCTGGCCCCACTTTGGTTTTTCTTGAAGCTCCCGGTACGCTGATTTTTCCTGTATTTTTCCCGGAATTTTTAGGGCACTTTTAATATGGGGGAAACCTGAAATAGAAAAACAGCAGAAAACAGGAACTGGCACTGTGGTGCACTGAGTTAATAGGTTAGTCCAAATATGATCGAAAGTGTATGGAAGTGCATAAATATCATAACAATATCACACAAAAGAGGCATGGAGCAAGCAGAAATTATAGATACATTTTGGACGTATCAACATCCCCAAGCTTATCGTCCTCGAGTAGGTAAATGATAACAAGCATAATTTCTGTGGTGACATGCTACCAACCATATAAGAACTTTTTAAGTAAAGCAATCAAGGCATGTAATTCAATTCAAGTCATAACAAGCAAGAGTCTATATTAGCATTGTAACGAGTAACATAAGAACATAAAGGTGCAAGAGCTCTCGCTGTCCGTGACTCGAATGTCTCCAAATGGTGTTTGCGTGCAAGAAAGGGGATAGGGATATATGAGAGAGTAAAACATAGTTTTTGTATTGTTGAGAACTTAATCTACTAAAGTTTCACACTTGGTCTTCTTTGGAATCTTATCTTGACTCATCCCCAGACCGGCAGCCAGGTACAAGTCAAAATGATCCACTCCCTTTCGATATTTTGAGCACTCATGCAATGGATGAGCGTAAGCAAGAAAGTCGACACTTAGGATGGCAAAAAGAAAAATGATGGAGGGGAAAGACAAAAAAGGTGTGAAGGGCTCACATCAATGAGGACAATCATCGGCGAGAGAAAGCCAAATGATAGATATGATGTGAGGAGTAGGGATTGCCATGCAATGGATGCACATATGAGCTAAGGTAAGCTCTCCAATGGAACTAGTGGGGGTGCATCCAACTTGCTTGCTCAAGAAGACCTAGAGCTCTTTTGAGGAGGCTCATCATTGGAATATACAAGCCAAGTTCTATAGTGTAAAGGTCCCCACATAGCTATATGCATGAATGATAATCTCTATGGAGTACAAGGTATAAGATGGAGTACGAGTGTGGATCTCTCAAAAGAAATAGTAGTGTGCCCCCTTCTCTCTTTTTATTTCTTTTTCTCTTTTTCTATATTTTTTATTTATTTTTTTGTGGCCTCCATGGCTCTTTCTATTTAACTCTCATTTGTCCTCTTTGGGATCTTTTGATTTGTCCTCTTTGGGATCTTTTCCTCACTTTAGGGGCAACACTCTATATATTACAAGAAGTATAGAAGATCTTTCACACTTTACAAAAGTACTCAACATAAAGAAAATGAAACTATCATGATGTATGCAAATGTATGCCTCTGCCAGTGTAGCAGGAAATGCAATGATACTAGCGCGTCATGTAGCAATGATTAGGGCAAGGCCCAACTAGCATGCGGCTCATCGATCAAGCAAAAAGCATGTATGACATGAAGATCAAGTCATGAGAAGATGGATGTTGCATGGCAATGTATCTCGGAAAGGCTATGGAAATGCCTTAATAGGTAGGTATGGTGGCTGTTTTGAGGAAGGATATAATGAGGCTTATGACGACAGAGCGTATCGTGCCAAGGATTTGGATGCACCGGCGAAGTATGCGCCAACTCTCGAGGTGAGAAAGGGCAATGCACGGTACCGAAGAGGCTAGAAAAATATGGATAGGTGGAAGTGTCAACTTTCGAATACTCACATTAGTCCGAAGAACTCATGCACTTATTATCGGTAACTCTCAATCTAATTAGGAGGTTCACAAAGAGACAAGTACCCCGAGGAGGAGTGTATGGGGGTTTGGTTATCCTTGCGCATCCTCGGCTCATGGTACGTGAGTGTACTCTAATATTCGATCCCTCCAAAGATTAGTGATCCATTTAGTAGCTAAAGTTCTCAACTATTTTGTAGGTTTTCGAAAATAAACACGGATTGCCCAAAATACGACATCTATCACTAATAGGATAAAGCTCTTGACACCAAAAGTTCAGACATTACTCATGGCAATTCCTCAAAACTATTGCAAGTTACTACTAAAATTAAATAGCAACCTCAATTACCTACTTTAAGTTAAGACACACAACTCAGTGCAACAGGCAAACTCTCTTAACAAGATAAACATGAAAACTCAAGAGAGTTCAACAACCAACTAAACAAAAGCTCTTTAAAAAGAAAAGAATGAAAACTAAGAGCTAAACATGACAGTAGCTATGGAAAGACAAAGAACACACACAACAAAGATAAGCATGAAAATCCTATGTTGTGTTCTAGGTTGAAGTGGAGCGTGTTTCTCTCCCACACAAAGAAAGCTGGGTTCTAACTTGTTATGAACAGCAAGCAAAGCTAAAGAAAACTTAAAAAGGAAACTAAAAGCAAGACGCTCCAAGCATAGCACATAACGCATGAAGTGATTAAAATATAGTGGAACGAAAGACGAACTGATAATTGTTGATGGAGAAGGGGATGCACGGGGGCATCCCCAAGCTTAGACGCTTGAGTCTTCTTGAATATTTCTTGGGGGTGCACGGGGGCATCCCCAAGCTTGAGCGTTTGACCCTCCTGGATCTTCTTTTATCATCTTCCCTCGCACACTTGAAAACTCCCTTCATACATAACTCATCATAATCTGATTAGCGAGGTTAGTACCCATAATAAAATAATTTTATCCCTACTGGAAATAAGGATAATCTTGAAGAGCTACTGTTTCTCAAGATTGCCAAAAGGTTTTTGCAAACAAAAAAGCAAGCTCAAGGTTTGCAAAACGAAGAAAAGGCAAAACAGGACAGAATCTGTGAAAAACAGACCAGCAGGTAGTAAACAATTTTTCGGGGCACTTCTGCAACTCAAATCAAAAAACTCAGAACAGACGCTCGAAAGCTAATTGTATAGAGCACGCTTTCAAAAAAAATCAGATCAAAAAGATGATCTGGTGATTTTATACGAATTTTTCTGTCCAAGGAATGAATCTGTTTTCTGGGCAGCACGTCACAACTTTTGAACTTTCTTGCAATAGGAGGCTAAACTTGGCACAAAGCTGAAAAGAAAAGATACAATGATGATGCTACTGTAGTAACAAACATCAAGACACAACAAAAGCAAAATAAAACTTTATTCGTTGTGGGCTGCCTCCCAAAAGCGCTTTCTTTTATGCCTTTAAGCTAGGCATAATGCAAAGAGGAATCAAAAATCATCATAATAATTGGAGTTATAAATTGCTTCAAATGGTTCCTCAACAAGTTCACCCTTGTTCCTTCTAGGAAAGGGGTACGTGCCTTTTGCCTTCCCGCGTAGGTGGATTTGTCCCTTACCTATATCGATGAAGCCTTTTACGGCTCGGAGGAAGTCCCTTCCAAGCACTATATTTCCTTGGTTTGGCTTCATGATGAAGAAATCAACCATTGCAATCCCTTTAAGGAATGTAACTGGCACGTCTTTTATTCTTCCCTGGATCTCATAAATGTCTCCATTAGCATGTTCGTGATAGGATGATAATCTGTCCATGTTAAATTTTAAAGAATCATGAACAATTTTTGGCATAGTAGAAACCATAGATCCAATATCACAATAAGCGAGGAAGTCTTGATTAGAGATGCTAATCCTAACACAAGGCTCCCAATCATTGTCTATTTCCAAAATATCTCTCTTATTGGGTTTGGGTTTCTCTACCTTCATCAAGTCTAGAGCATCCATTCTCTTCTCAATAGTAGCAAGTCTATCTATGACAGTATCAAAACTATGATCATAAACAAAGTAACTAGATAGACCATGTATAATTTCAAGAGCTCTAGCTTCATCACACTCTAGGAAATCTCCTTCAGCTATAATATCAAGAGAGTGTTTACACCATTTAAAAAGACCATGGTAAAAATTTCTAAGCATAATTTTTATAGGTATCCAAGGCATAATTCTCCTATGTGCATCAGAAATTCTGTCCCATGCTTTCTTCATATTTTCTTCATCCCTTTGATGGAAATCTAGAACTTCTGATTCCCTCAAAGCACCAAATCCTAACATGCTTGACTAAACATAAAGGACTACTAACAGAAAAGCAAATAATTTTTTTGTGATTTTTGGTAAAGGAAACTAAAGCAAACACTGAAAGGTAAACTAACAAGACTAAAAAGCAAAGATAAAAGATAGCGTGCAACTCCCCTATCTTGAAGAGTGGAGTCCCCAGCAACGGCGCCAGAAACTTTGCTTGATGGCTTCTCGCCCCTCGTTGGTTACCCCAAGTGGAAGGTTTGAGATGTAGCGTAACGGCAAGTTTCCCTTGGCAAGATACCAAGGATCGAATCCCGTGAGACTCCGAGGGTCGACAAGAAGGTGTCAACTGCTAACGGCGCCAGATACTTAGCGGTTGACAGGACCTGCACACAGATACAAATAACTTTGCTCCCAACGAGTACAGAGAGGTTGTCAATCCCTCCGGCCTTGCTGTTTACAAAGGATCAAACACAAGAGATAATATTGATAGCTATGATTGCAAGTAGGAAATAGAAACAGGAAGTAAATATAGGGTGTGATCAGTGGTGGTAATATGGACCGGGGTCCCATGATGTTCACTAGTGATGTCTCTCTCCCAAAAGACGATAAAACAGCTAAGCGAGGTAAACAAATTATAGATGGGCAATTGACAGGATTATGTGCGCAAACCAATGCTAACTATGCTGTAAAGAAAGGTAGAGGCTCTAAGCATGGGCGGTACGCCAAGGCAAGTAGACCGAAATCCATCTGCATCTACTACTAATCATCCACCTTGAGATATCTATCCAGAACATCTCGCTGGTATTAAGTTGCGAGTCCCACGCAAAGTGTAAACTCAAAGCAACGGACAATTGCATTAAAAGAACTTTGCGTAAAGTAAACTATCCTTGCACCCGCAAGTACAAGCACCATTGTTTTCCCCCTTGTGGCAACAACACATCCCCTAGACTCATGTTTCTATCACTCAAGCTAGTCATCAGGGGGCATGAACCCACAATCAAGCATAACGTTCCCTCTTGGAGTTACTACCTACTACTCGGCCAAAGCAATAAACAGCAACGGAGAACATGCAAGAATTACTCAAGAACTAAAATATAAAAGAGGTGAATCAAATATATTACTCACACACAATCTGAACATAATCTCATAATCCATCAGATCCCAGCAAACTCAGCAGAGCAACAGCATAAAGATTACATATGTGCCTCGATCATGTAGGGCAGCTCACGAGGTCTAATCCATGAAGAACAAAGAGGGGAGGAGAACATCACATAGCTACTGGTCATGGACCCATGGTCCAAGGGGGACTACTCACAACTCATCCGGGAAGCGTCCATGGTGGTGGAGAAGCTCCCGGTGGTGGTTCTCCCCTCCGGCAGGGTGCCGGGAAGAGTTCTCCTGATGCTCCCGATCTTGGAAGCGTTGCGGCGGCGGAACAGAGACGAGATCGCGAAAAAGGGTTCCGTCCTCGAGGGTTTCGGGACGCGAGGAGTATATATGCCAAAGGGGGTCACCAGAAGCGGAAAGGGGGGCCCAGGCGCCCCCCTAGGGCGGCCAGGGGTGGGGCCGCCTGGGCTGCCCCTGGCTCCCCTCTGGCCCCACTTTGGTTTTTCTTGAAGCTCCCGGTACGCTGATTTTTCCTGTATTTTTCCCGGAATTTTTAGGGCACTTTTAATATGGGGGAAACCTGAAATAGAAAAACAGCAGAAAACAGGAACTGGCACTGTGGTGCACTGAGTTAATAGGTTAGTCCAAATATGATCAAAAGTGTATGGAAGTGCATAAATATCATAACAATATCACACAAAAGAGGCATGGAGCAAGCAGAAATTATAGATACGTTTTGGACGTATCATACGACTACACCAACTGTGTTGATAAACGCTTCCGCTTAGCGTTCTTCAAGGGTATGAAGATGCTCTCCCTCTCTCGTAGATATGCATCTCCATGGATAGATCTTGCATGTGCGTAATTTTTTTTTCCATGCAACGTTCCCCAACATTGTGTGCATTGCTTTGATAAGTTGTTATGTGAGTGGACTGGAGCTAATGTGTTGTTCTTACTTGAACAATCCATCTACCTATGATTACCCCTTCTCGCAAGTATCTGCAACTAAAAGAGAAGAATTAAGATAAATCTAACCAGAGCATTAAATAGAAGGATCCAAATTAGCCCCTTATGGAACAACTCATAAACTACGGGTTAGGTTTCCATCACTCCCGCAATCCCATCACCTACAAACTAATCCCATAATATCTTCCCCTAGGCCCAAACATCATGAAGTGTCAGGTAGTGAATGTTCAAAAGACACTACTTTTTTTCCCGAATATGCACGAGTGTGCATATTATATATTAAAGAAGAAAGGCAAAGAGTGCCTCCACCATGAGTTTACATAAACCTCAATACAACACTACTCCTCACTACTGATCCACCGCTCTAACCTAAGGAAGAAAGGGTCCATGTTGCCTTTAAACTTGCCCACAATGGACCAAACCCTTCATTCCAACAAAATTCTACCGAGGAGTTCACTCATCGAGGGCGAGGCCCCATCGAAAACAATAGCATTTCTATGCTTCCACAACTCCCACATAGCTAGTACCAAGATCGTGTGGAGATCCTTCTTGCGTACATTACTTGGTGCTTGCTTGCTGACAAGCCACTCACAGATGGAATCATGTGCCATTGGCGACCACTCCGGCTTGCCCAAAGACTTGCAAATCACCATCCATGTCGATCTACCAAACACAGACGTTAGTAGGACATGATTTATAGTTTCATCCTCCTGGTCACAGAGGGGGCAAGCATCTTGGTGCGGCAGCCTTCTTCGTGCAAGACGATCCGACGTCCAACACCTATCCTTGAGCGCGAGCCATGTGAATAATTTGCATGTAGTTGGTGCCCTACACTTCCAAGTTAACTCCGACATGGGATCCATCGTCCGTCCCCAGAACTAAGCCGCATAGGTCGACCACACCGAGTATTGTCCATTGGTCTCCCATGCCCAAGAGACCGAGTCCGGCATATCCGCAACTGGCTCCCATGTGCTAACTCTAATCCATAATTTGAGAAACTCGTGTAGTACTTCGATTCCAAGGTCGGGACCCACATCCGCGGCCCAAGACCCATCTTCGATGGCCGGTCCAACCTTCCGGGATGATCTTCTCCATGTAGGGATCCTGTCATATATCATCGGCGCGGTCTCTTGCACCCTCATTCCGCCAATCCACCTATCCTCCTAGAACAAAGTATTGAGGCCATTGTATGGATGCACATCGTCGTAGCCAAAAAGAGTAGCTTCGCTTCCTTAGGGACTCTTATCTTGAACTCCCTCCATGGCCTAGTCGTGTCCACCCGTTGGAGCCATGGCCACCTAGCTTGCATTGCCACATTAAGCCATATGAGGTTCAGTATCCCTAGGCCACCAGCCCACTTCGGTGTACAAACGGAATCCCAAGCAACCGCACAATTGCCACCGTTCGCAGTTGCCCTTCTGCACCATAAGAAACCTCTACACACCTTGTTCATCGCAGTTATAGTCTTCATCGGTAAATCTAGCGCCATCATGGCATGAATGGGCATGGCGCAAAGCACGGATTGAACCAAGGTGAGCCGGCCACTCTTCGGCATTAATGCTGCTTTCCACTTGGGTAGGCAGTTCTTCATATGATCAACTAGGTACTGCAACTGTGATGCGGATTGCTTTCTCAAAGTCAATGGCAGCCCTAGGTATTTGATTGGAAACGATCCTCTCGGGCAACCCAGCTGCCCACAAGCCATGTCAATTTCCTGAGCACTGCATCTCATAGGAAGGGCCGCCGATTTGTGCATGTTAATTCGTAAGCCTGACGCCTCCCCAAACATCTCCAATATGTTGTTGCAAACCCGAAGTTCCATCGTCCTGGGCTTGATGAAAATGACCACATCATCTACAAAGATGGACAGACACTGGCTCATGCCTGATCGCGCCAAGGGCTCCAAAACTCCTCTGCTCGTAGCCTGATATGTCTCCAATGTATCTATAATTTTTTATTGTTCCATGCTATTATATTATCCTTCTAGGATGTTTTATGGGCTTTTATATGCACTTTTATATGATTTTTGGGACTAACCTACTAACCCAGAGCCTAGTGCCAGTTTCTGTTTTTCCTTGTTTTTGAGTTTTACAGAAAAGGAATATCAAACGGAGTCCAATTGACGTACCAATTTTTGATGATTTTTTATGTACCAAAAGAAGCCCTCGGAGTAAAAGAGTTGGGCCAGGAGAGTCACGAGCTGCCCACGAGGGTGGGGGGCGCGACCACCCCCTGGGCGCCCCCCCCTATCTCGTGGACAGCCCGGAGACCCCCCTGACTTGTGCCCTACGCCAAAAAATCCTATAAATACAGAAACCTCCAGAAAATAACCTAGATCGGGAGTTCCGCCGCCGAAAGCCTCTGTTGCCACCGAAAACAAATCTAGACCCGTTCCGGCACCCTGTCGGAGGGGGAATCCCTCTCCGGTGACCATCTTCATCATCCCGACGCTCTCCATGACGAGGAGGGAGTAGTTCACCCTCGGGGCTGAGGGTATGCACCGGTAGCTATGTGTTTGATCTCTCTCTCTCTCTCGTGTTCTTGAGATGGCACAATCTTGATGTATCGCGAGCTTTGCTATTATAGTTGGATTTTATGATGTTTCTCCCCCTCTACTCTCTTGTGATGAATTGAATTTTCCCTTTGAAGTTATCTTACCAGATTGAATCTTTAAGGATTTGAGAACACTTGATGTATGTCTTGAATGTGCTTATCTGTGGTGACAATGGGATATCACGTGATCTACTTGATGTATGTTTTGGTGATCATCTTGCGGGTTCCGTGACCTTGGGAATCTATGCATAGGGGTTGGCACACGTTTTCGTCTTGACTCTCCGGTAGAAACTTTGGGGCACTCTTTGAAGTTCTTTGTGTTGGTTCCATAGATGATTCTGAGATTGTGTGATGCGTATCGTATAATCATGCCCACGGATACTTGAGGTGACAATGGAGTATCTAGGTGACATTAGGGTTTTGGTTAATTTGTATCTTAAGGTGTTATTCTAGTATGAACTCTAAGATAGATCGAACGGAAAGAATAGCTTCGTGTTATTTTACTACGGACTCTTGAATAGATCGGTCAGAAAGAATAACTTTGAGGTGGTTTCGTACCCTACAATAATCTCTTCGTTTGTTCTCCGCTATTAGTGACTTTGGAGTGACTCTTTATTGCATGTTGAGGGATAGTTATATGATCCAGTTATGTTATTATTGTTGAGAGAACTTGCACTAGTGAAAGTATGAACCCTAGGCCTTGTTTCCTAGCATTGCAACACCGTTTATGCTCACTTTTATCATTACTTACCTTGCTGTTTTTATATTTTCATATTACAAAACCTATATCTACCATCCATATGGCACTTTTATGACCATCTCTTCGCCGAACTAGTGCACCTATACAATTTACCACTGTATTGGGTGTGTCGGGGACACAAGAGACTCTTTGTTATTTGGTTGCAGAGTTGTTTGAGAGAGACCATCTTCATCCTACGCCTCGCACAGATCGATAAACCTTAGGTCATCCACTTGAGGGAAATTTGCTACTGTCCTATAAACCTCTGCACTTGGAGGCCCAACAATGTCTACAAGAAGAAGGTTGCATAGTAGACATCAAGCTCTTTTCTGGCGCCATTGCCGGGGAGGTGAGTGCTTGAAGGTATATATTTAGATCTTGCAATCGAATATTTTAGTTCCTTGTTTTATCACTAGTTTGGTTTATAAAAGAAAACTACAAAAAAATGGAATTGAGGTTTCCTGATACGCTTCATCTTTTTAATATCTTTCGTGAAAATGATGGAAAGGAAAATTGTGCCCAAGTACTAGAAGAAGAATGCATTAAAATGTTTGGCACTAAATACTTAAATTATGAGCATGATTGCAATGTTGTTAGTGTGAATCCTTTGAATATCCATGGTACTAATGATGATTGCACTAGTCGTGATGAAAATATCTCATATAAGCATGTCGATTTTTGTGGAGTGCATAGAGTTTGCAAGTACATACCAAATAGGGAAGATAGATTTTGCAAGCGGCATAAGTATTTGGAAACTCAATGGTTGCAAGAAAGGCTAGATGAGTGTGCTAAAAAATTAAATTTTCTTAGTCGTACTTGTGAACTTTGCAATGAACGTGGTCATTTAAATCTACAATGCAACTTGTTTCATGATCGAATCGTGTCCAAAAATTGTGATGACTTGATTTCCCTTGCACATCATAATGAACTTAGCTTGCTTTTGGGTTATGAAGAAATCAAACATAGAACTAAGCATCTTCTAGAATTTGCCCTTGATAAACTTCTTGATTTTGATCTAAAGGAAATTTATATGTATTGTGCGGTGAATTGCATTGAAAATCCTTATATTGCCAATTACATAAAGACAAGAAAACAAATAGAAGATGAAGAGAATACTAATGAAAGGGAAGAGATTTCCCAATATCCTCCTATTATTTCTTATGATGAATCAGGTAACGAGGAGGAGTCTTCTATTCAACCAATCTCATTAATAAGGAGCTCCAAAAAGAAGATTAAACCCATACAGGATGCGAAGAAGAAAAAGAAAAGACTAAGAAGCAAAGGTAAAGAGGTTTCCCTTCCAAATGATGTTGCTCCTATTACTCATTGTGATGATGATAATTGCTATACTATCGGTGCTATCCATACTATTAATGATGAGAGTGATTATGCTTATGATATGCAAAGGCCCAAGCTTGGGGATGCTATGTTTGATGAGAATGACATGTTTGAGAATGTATTTGCTGCAATTAATGTTTGTCCCAAGCTTGGGGAGGCTACGTTTGATGAAGACGATATTTTTAGCCCCCCAAGTTTTGATATGCAAATTTATTATGATGAAAGCATGCCTCCTACTTATGATGATTATTGTGATGACACTTATGCCATAAAAAGTAGTGATGATTATATTTATCAAACTCATCATGATTATGATTACCCTTTCTCTGAACATTACTCTTTTAATGTGGAAACAATCTATAGTATTCAAGTCTCTTATGATACTCCCACTATTCCGAATGAGAAGAATTTTGCTTATGTGGAGAGTAATAAAATTTATATGCTTGGGGATCATGACAAGAATGATTTATGTGATAGTTATATTGTTGAATTCATTCATGATACTACTGAAAACTATTATGAGAGAGGATCATATGCTTGTAGGAATTGCAATAATATCATGTTTCCTCTCTATGTGCTCGAAGTTTTGAAGCTATGCTTGTGTTTGCTTTCCTATGCTAGTAGATTATTGTTCCCATAAGTTGTTTGCTCACAAAATCCCTATGCATAGGAAGTGGGTTAGACTTAAATGTGCTACTCATATTCTTCATGATGCTCTCTTTATGTTTCAATTCTTATCTTTTATGTGAGCATCATTGAAATCATCATGCCTAGCTAGGGACTTGTGTGAAGTTTATGTGATCATGCTGTAAAAATCAGAAACTTTAGCGCTCATGAGAATAGCTACCATTTTTACTGGAGAGTGTTTTTTAGTTGATTCCTTTTGCAGATGATTAATAGACAAATTCCTCGGGTCTACCAATTTATTTCAGAATTTTTAGAGTTACAGAAGTATTCGAAAGTTACAGATTGCTATAGACTGTTCTGTTTTTGACAGATTCTGTTTTCTATGTGTTGTTTGCTTATTTTGATGAATCTATGAGTAGTATCGGAGGGTATGAACCATAGAGAAGTTGTAATACAGTAGATATTACACCAATATGAATTTAGAATGAGTTCATAACAGTACCTAAGTGGTGGTTTTATTTTCTTATACTAACGGAGCTTACGAGTTTTCTGTTGAGCTTTGTGTTCTGAAGTTTCCAAGTTTTGGGTAAAGATTCGGTGGACTATGGAATAAGGAGTGGCAAGAGCCTAAGCTTGGGGATGCCCAAGGCACCCCAAGGTAAAATTCAAGGACAACCAAGAGCCTAAGCTTGGGGATGCCCCGTGAAGGCATCCCCTCTTTCGTCTTCGTCTATCGGTAACTTTACCAAAGGCTATATTTTTATTCACCACATGATATGTGTTTTGCTTGGAGCGTCAATTTATTTTACTTTGTTTTGCTTGTTGTTTGAATAATATCTCAAGATCTGAAATTCCCAAATGTTATATAGTCTTCACATAGTTACATAATTATTCAACTACTCCTTGATCTTCACTTATATCTTTTGGAAGTAGTTTGTTGGTTGCTCTAGTGCTTCACTTATATCTTTTAGAGCACGGCGGTGGTTTTATTTTGAAGAAATAGATGAACTCTCATGCTTCACCTATATTATTTTGAGAGTCTTTTAGAACAGCATGGTAATTGGCTTTGGTTATACAACTAGTCCTAATATGATAGGCATCCAAGTTGGGTATAGTAAAAACTTTCATACAAGTGCATTGAATATTATGGGAAGTTTGATACTTGATGATTGTTTTGAGATATGAGGATGGTGATATTAGAGTCATGCTAGTGGAGTAATTGTGAATTTGAGAAACACTTGTGTTAAAGTTTGTGATTCCCGTAGCATGCACGTATGGTGAACCGTTATGTGATGAAGTTGGAGCATGATTTATTTATTGAATGTCATCCTTTGTGTGGAGGTCGGGATCGCGCGATGGTTAACTCCTACCAACCCTTCCCCTAGGAGCATGCGTTGAATACTTTGTTTTGATAACTTGTAATTTTTTGCAATAAGTATATGAGTTATTTATCACCAATGTTGAGTCCATGGATTATATGCACTCTCACCCTTCCACCATTGCTAGCCTCTCTTGTACCTCGCAACTTTCACCGGTACCATACACCCACCATATACCATCCTCAAAACAGCCACCATACCTACCTATCATGGCATTTCCATAGCCATTCCGAGATATATTGCCATGCAACTTTCCACCGTTCCATTATTATGACACGCTTCATATTGTCATATTGCCATGCATGATCATGTAGTTGACATCGTATTTGTGGCAAAGCCACCATTCACAATTCATTCATACATGTCACTCTTGATTCATTGCACATCCCAGTACACCGCCGGAGGCATTCACTTAGAGTCATATTTTGTTTTAGCTTCGAGTTGCAATCTTTGAGTTGTAAGTAAATAAAAGTGTGATGATCTTCATTATTAGAGCATTGTCCCGTGTGAGGAAACAAAAAAAGAGCGAGAAAGGCCAAAAAAGGAGATGGCACAAAAAAGGAGAGGGGGTCTAGAAAAAGGGAAAAGCCCCTCCAAAAAAAGAGAGAAGGGACAATGATACTATCCTTTTCGACACTTGTGCTTCAAAGTAGCACCAAGATCTTCATGATAGAGAGTCTCTTGTTTTGTCACTTGCATATACTAATGGGAATTTTCATTATAGAACTTGGCTTGTATATTCCAACGATGAGCTTCCTCAAAATGCCCTAGGTCTTCATGAGCAAGCAAGTTGGATGCACACCCACTTAGTTTCTTTTGTTGAGCTTTCATACACTTATAGCTCTAGTGCATCCGTTGCATGGCAATCCCTACTCACTCACATTGATATCTATTGATGGGCATCTCCGTATACCATTGATACGCCTAGTTGCTGTGAGACTATCTTCCTCTTTTGTCTTCTCTACAACCACCATTCTATTCCACCTATAGTGTTATATACATGGCTCACGCTCATGTATTGCGTGAAAGTTGAAAGGTTTGAATTTTTTTGAGTATGAGATAATTGCTTGGCTGAAACCGGGGTTGTGCATGATATGAATATTTTGTGTGATGAAGAGAGAGCATAGCCAGACTATATGATTTTGTAGGGATAACTTTCTTTGGCCATGTTATTTTGAGAAGACATAATTGCTTTGTTGGTATGCTTGAAGTATTATTATTCTTACGTCAATATAGACTTTTGTCTTAAATCTTTGGGATCTGAACATTCATGCCACAATAAAGAAAATTACATTGAGAATTATGTTGGTTAGCATTCCACATCAAAAAAATTTGTTTTTATCATTTACCTACTCGAGGACGAGCAGAAATTAAGCTTGGGGATGCTTGATACGTCTCCAACGTATCTATAATTTTTTATTGTTTCATGCTATTATATTATCCTTCTATGATGTTTTATGGGCTTTTATATACACTTTTATATGATTTTTGGACTAACCTATTAACCCAGAGCCTAGTGTCAGTTTCTGTTTTTTTTTCCTTGTTTTTATGTTTTACAGAAAAGGAATATCAAACGGAGTCCAATTGATGTGCCAATTTTTGATGATTTTTATGGACCAAAAGAAGCCCCCGGAGTAAAAGAGTTGGGCCAGGAGAGTCACGGGCTGCCCACGAGGGTGGGGGGTGCGCCCACCCCCTGGGCGCGCCCCCCTATCTCGTGGACAGCCCAGAGACCCCCCTGACTTGTGCCCTATGCCAAAAAATCCTATAAATACAGAAACCTCCAGAAAATAACCTAGATCGGGAGTTTCGCCGCCGAACGCCTTTGTTGCCACCGAAAACAAATCTAGACCCGTTTCGGCACCCTGCCGGAGGGGGAATCCCTCTCCAGTGGCCATCTTCATCATCCCGGCGCTCTCCATGATGAGGAGGGACTAGTTCACCCTCGGGGCTGAGGGTATGTACCAGTAGCTATGTGTTTGATCTCTCTCTCTCTCTCTCTCTCTCTCTCTCTCTCTCTCTCTCTCTCTCTCTCTCTCTCTCTCTCTCTCTCTCGTGTTCTTGAGATGGCACGATCTTGATGTATTGCGAGCTTTGTTATTATAGTTCGATCTTATGATGTTTCTCCCCCTCTACTCTCTTGTGATGAATTGAGTTTTCCCTTTGAAGTTATCTTATCAGATTGAATCTTTAAGGATTTGAGTACACTTGATGTATGTCTTGCATGTGCTTATCTGTGGTGACAATGGGATATCACCTGATCTACTTGATGTATGTTTTGGTGATCAACTTGCGGGTTCCGTGACCTTGGGAATCTATGCATAGGGGTTGGCACACTTTTTCGTCTTGACTCTCTGGTAGAAATTTTGGGGCACTCTTTGAAGTTATCTGTGTTGGTTGAATAGATGAATCTGAGATTGTGTGATGCATATGGTATAATCATGCCCACGGATACTTGAGGTGACAATGGAGTATCTAGGTGACATTAGGGTTTTAGATGATTACGAACTCTAAGATAGATCGAACGGAAAGAATAGCTTCGTGCTATTTTACTACTGACTCTTGAATAGATCGATCAGAAATAATAACTTTGAGGTGGTTTCGTACCCTACAATAATCTCTTCATTTGTTCTCTGTTATTAGTGACTTTGGAGTGACTCTTTATTGCATGTTGAGGGATAGTTATATGATCCAGTTATGTTATTATTGTTGAGAGAACTTGCACTAGTGAAAGTATGAACCCTAGGCCTTGTTTCCTAGCATTGCAACACCGTTTATGCTCACTTTTATCATTAGTTACCTTGCTGTTTTTATATTTTCATATTACAAAAACCTATATCTACCATCCATATTGCACTTGTATCACCATCTATTCGCCGAACTAGTGCACCTATACAATTTACCATTGTATTGGGTGTGTCGGGGACACAAGAGACTCTTTGTTATTTGGTTGTAGGGTTGTTTGAGAGAGAGTATCTTCATCCTACGCCTCCCACAGATCGTTAAACCTTAGGTCATCCACTTGAGGGAAATTTGCTACTGTCCTACAAACCTCTGCACTTGGAGGCCCAACAACGTCTACAAGAAGAAGGTTGCGTAGTAGACATCATAGCCCGCTCAAACAACCAATGCAGTGGCTCCATAGTAAGGATAAAAAGCATTGGTGAAATTGGGCCCCCCTGCCTCAGCCCCTTGCAGTTGTAGATCGTATCTCCAGGGTCTCCATTCACCATTACATTGGTGGTAGATGTCGAGAGAATAGCGCAAATCCATGACCTCCACCTAGGTCCAAAACCCATTTGTTGCATCGCTTCAAGTAGGAAGGGCCACTGGACAGAATCAAAAGCTTTGGATATGTCAAGCTTAAGTAGCATCGCTGGTATCCTGAGAGCATTGAGCCTGTGTGGCGTACTCTGAAGCAGCATGAAATTATCATGGAGCGCTGGGCCTTTCACAAAAGCGCTTTGATGGTTTCCCACAAGCTTCGGCAGTTGCACCACAAGTCTACAGGCCAACACCTTCTAAAAAAATTTAATGGCCCCATGCACAAGGTTAATTGGCCTAAAATCTCCCACCTACAAGGCTCCATCAATCTTGGGCAAAAGAGTGACCAAAGGTTTGTTGATGGCTCCCATGCCCCTCATATCACCATTGTAAAAACAGTTCATGGCCTTCATGAAGTCCACCTTAATTATATTCCAGCACATGGCGTAGAACCGGCCCGTAAAATCCGTCTGGCCCTGGTGCCTTGTCCGGAAGCATGTCTTTATCACACCCTCCACTTCCTCCAAGGTAAAAGGATCCTCAAGCAGTGCAAGATCCAGGTGTGGCAGGTTGAGCTCATGAAGATTTAACGTGTAACCTCTTTGCTCCGTAGTACCAAAGGCCGCACCATAAAAGGCATCCATCGCTGATGCCACCTCGTCCTGGCCGGAATAAATATTCCCATTGTGTTTTACCAATCGTAGTATATTCTTTCTCTGCCTGTGGCTTGCTTGCTGATGGAAAAGTCTCATGTTCCCGTTTCCTTCTCGCAGCTGCAGCATCCTCGAACGATGCCTTGCAATCGTTCTCTCAAGAGAACAGAGCCCCAGAAGCTTCCTCTTCAAGGTTCTCCGCAGGTCCCGTTCTTCCTTCGAGAGCGTCCTGGAGTCCATGGCAATATCCAGCCTCTTAATCACTTCCAGCGCAATGGCTATTTGAAGTTTAACGTTTTCAATCCAACGAGCACTCCGTTTTTGCAAGCTGACTGTCGTGGCTCTTAACTTATTATGGACCGTGAGATAGTCCTTTGTAGCTGCCGATGTCGAGTCCCAAGCCGTACGCACCACCTCCATAAATCCCTCCGCTTTGATCCAGAATGCTTCAAACCTAAACCGTTTCTTCGTGTTGACCTCCAAGTTCATATCCAACATGAGCGGGCAACGATCCGATACCGCGGTTCCAAGAGCGGATAGAAAACAAGATGGGAAAGCCTCGTCCCACTCGTTCGACACAAACACATGGTCAATCTTCTCTAAAGTTGCATTCTACCTCTCATTCGACCACGTATATCTCCGCCCATTCAAGTAAAGCTCTTTAGTTCCAAGAAGTTCAACTTGGCTCTAAACCGCCTGAGCATCCGTCGGTTGATCAAGTCATTGTTCTTGTCCTCCTATCTTGCGAGGAGATTAAAGTCCCCTACTACCAACCACAGACCCGCATGTAGTTCACGAATATCCACTAAGTCCTGCAAAAACTCCATCTTGTCGGCCTCCCCTTGTGGTCCATACACACAGGTCAGCCACCACGCCTGTTCGTCCTCCGGACACTTTACAAGGGCCGTCAATGTGTGGTTTGTGTAATGTGGGCTCGATAGTTGGGTGATGGTGTCATCCCAAGCTATCAAGATCCCACCCCTCGTGCCAACCGTTGGTAAATAGAAAAACTTTGCATATTATTTCCGAGGCATTGGCTAACAATGCTCACCGATACATCTCGCAACTTGGTTTCTTGCAAACACACGATCGCCGAATTGGCCATATTCACCACCTGGAAAACCGCATTACGACGCGCCCTAGCGTTGAGCCCACACACATTCCACACTATCACTTTTAGGGGTTGAGCATTCATATTCATAGCCCACAACACCAGCCCCAGCCAAAGAACCCAGCTAGGCCACCATGGGGTCCTCCATCCCCGGCTCCAGAGGTGACTCCCAACCAAACAAGGCAAGCACCGCCGCAATATGTCTGTCCGAGAGCGGGCGAGAAAAGAGATCCATGTATATCCGTAGTGCCTCCTCCGAAATGACCCCCCCCCCTCATGCGCAAGACACAATTTTCTAATGAGCACTTGTTGTTGCTTGGTGGCCACATGTTTGACAATTCTAGCACTCCGTCTTGGTGTGACGTCCAGCCTTGGCTTCTTCCTTGCTTGGCGACTCAGGTTGGCTAGACGTAGGCCGCAGCAGGATCGGAGAAACAGCCTTGCGAACACTCGCGC
>LR738713.1:536705620-536718134 GCA_902687465.1 Secale cereale
CATGAAGATTTCCGTCCCGTGCCTCCAGCAAGGGAGCGGGCGTGCATGGCCTCGGATCCTGCGCGCTGTCCATAACCAGCCACGCATGCAATGGAGCAGGTGTACATGGCATCGGGCCCAGTGTGTTGTCATTTTCCGATCCAACATGCGTTGGAGCCAGCATGCATGGCCTTGGATCTAGTGCGCTTCCTGGCTGGTCATCCAGTGGGTCCACCCTCGCACATGGCCCTGGACTCCGCCCCGCGCTGCGCCCGGCGCTCTCCCCGCTACCAGACTGACTGACCAGGAAAGCATCCATGGACCCCACCTGCATGCCCCGGTTGTCCAACTCAGACTGCATCGACATGAGTTCCTCATCTTCACCAAACCCAAAGCAGACAGGATCTTCGTCGATCAGTTGCTGCAGCGAGATCTGCACCAATCTGATTTGGATCGAATCATCCCGCAGCGCTCCACCACAGGGCTCACAATCCAAAGCACGGGCCCCAACATCCTGCAAAGCTGCAGCAGCCCTATCCGTCCCTTGTCGCCATCTGCTCAATTGCACCGAAGGGGGAGACCCAACGGAAACAACTGCACCCACACCGGGCCCATGCAGGACGCCTCCCGAGAGTGGGCACCGCTGTCGCTATCCACGCCAATGCATGCAATTGGCTGTCCACCCAGGCCCGCAGGAAGGCCCCCGACGTCGGCCACGCGGCTGCTGCTAACTATTCGCTCCTCCTCGCGAGCAGTTTGAACTCGAGCGCGCGTGCCCGGCAGCGGCGCCGCCCCGGTCGATGAGCCTGCCGTACTGGCCGAACCACCACCGAATCCACCCCGGTGATCCATGCCACCCTCGGCCGCCCCATTATTCAAGTCATCATCACCAGTAGGCAGGGATGGCGGAGGCGGCGCCATCTGCCCATCCGGGGCCTCACCGTCCGCCCTAGGAACGTCCAGCACCACGATACCGATGGGATACCAGAGCGCAGAAGCACCCCGCTGCACCATCCTCCGCCGTCTAGAATCCTTAGCCGAGAGCGTTCACCGTGGTTCATCGATGAAGAGCAGCCTTCTCCTCGGAATCAGCTCCGGTCTGTCAGTGCGCAGCCAAATGCGAAAATCCGCCATGTCCGCCCGGCTCGCGGTGTCCGCATCCACCCCCACGACGAAGCCATGCCAGCGCAAGATCGCATTGGCCGTTCGCTGGCACCAGGCATGCGCGGGCACACCCCGCAGCAAGATTGGCACGAGAAACGACAAGGACGCCGCCGTGGCCTGAGCCTGTCAAAGCCATGGACGTAAGGAGAGCTCGAACCATGACGACTCTGCCCGCTCTGCACGCACCATGCGATCCCGCAAGGCACCATCATGGCACAGGGCGAGGAAGTCCTCCGGGGAGAAGCGCCGGATGGACATCTCCGCTGGACCAACGTCGAACGCCGCGTGCAGCGCGCGTGCCACAGAGTCCACATCCACCGTTAGCCTATCATCGGTCACAATGACCAACACGGCCCTAGTCAGTTCCGCCTCAAGCATCCGCGTGTCGTCGGCCGCCTCCAAGAAGCAAACTTCTAGCGGCACCCGCGGCTCTAGCTGACACTACTAGAGGAAGAACAACACAACACATCATCGAAACATTGAACGAAAGCCAACTTCACATGATTACCTATAACAAGACTTCTCATATGTCCTCAAGAACAAATGGAACTACTAACGAAGCATAATTGTGTTCATGATCGAAGGTTAGGGTTGGCTTTAGATGCTACTGCATTATGTCGCTAAGGAGCTTGTCACCAATGCTCATGAGCTGCACCATGTGGCGGCCATCTGCTTTTTCAGGTTATCGTCCGTGGTGGACTGCTACTCCTAGAGGTGAATCCAGTGATTGCTTCGTTAATAATCTCGAGCGGTCGCCATATTTGGGGGTACGAGCAGTCCTCCCGTAACGAGGGTAGTGGAAGGAGGGAATGTGGTGGATCTAGCTCTTAACCTCGCAGATTCAATGAGCCCTAGGGGAACTAGACGGTTTACGTGCTTCTTCATCAATATTTTTTTTTACACTGCTTTAATCTTTGTTGTTGGAGCTACTGATCAATCAACAAACACCCCACAATCGAGCTGTGATGAATGCTTATGGTGGATCAACAACCTTTGGTGGTTTCGCTAGTTTGATCCTGATGCCCCCTTCTCCAACCCTTACATGTAAGTCCCTCTTCTCTTTGCCCTATGATGGCTCTAGCGAGGTCGTTGGTCGCTTCAGGATCCAATTGTATTCCTGTTGTCTCTTTTGGGGTCCTGGTTGCAAAATGAAAGGACCTGATTGCAAATTTTCCTGAGCGAAGTACCGCGACCGTTACACGCGTCGGGTTGGAACTTGGCCACGCATTGCCGGTACGTTTGGCTGGGTGGAGCTCGACCGCGTAGTGTGATCTGCCGTGAAAAACCTGAACCCAAATTCACAACGGTTCGATTGCAGGCCGTTCAAAGGCCGGCGACGTTCCGAGGTCGTCCGCGAGCCAGCCCGTTGCCCGATCGTTCGGCCGACCCGACCCACCCCCTCCCTGCCAGGATATCTCCCCCGGCTCGCCGTCTCCACCTATCACGCTCCTCCTCGCCCCCCACTCCAGCCTCGTCGCCGGCGATGACCGCGTTTCCCCAGACGCAGGCCCCGTCCCCGCGAGCATGAACCCTCCGAACACCGCCCCGGCGCGCATGAATCCCCCGAACCCCACCCCGCTCCTCTCCCTGCGCCCCAGCAACCCCTCCGTCCCCCTCCCCCGCCGCCACCGGCGCCCCCACCCGCCCCGCCCGGCGGCCGCCAACACCACCGGCGCCGCCTCGCCGCAGGAATGGTTCCGCCCGCGCCGCCCGACCGACTCGGACCCCTCCACCTCCGGCGGGCGTGTCGCGGCGCGCGACCCGGGCGTGCGCGTCAAGGCCAAGGACGGCGGCGAGGAGAAGAAGGGGGAACGTAAGAGGAGGTGGTGGGAGCGCTGGTCCAGGGACAAGGAGAGCTACCTGGTCGACGACGTGGAGCCGCTCCCGATGCCGTTGACCATCCCGGGGACCGAGCCGATGTCGCGGGAGGAGCTCGACCGCCGCCTCAGCTGCGACGTGAAGATCGATGTGGGTGACCGGGCGCGGTGTCTGTGTTTTCGAGTTATTTGGGGTTGGATATGGTGCCAATTCTGAGATGTTTGTTTGTGTGGCTTTGGATTGTAGGAATGCAAGATGGTTTCGTACGAGTGGACGGGCAAGTGCCGGAGCTGCCAGGGGTCGGGACTGGTGACCTACTTCAGGAAGAAGGGGAAGGAGACCATCTGCACGTGTGTGCCATGCGCTGGCATTGGTGAGATTTCTCGGTCTTCAGTTCATTACTCAGCTTTGTTCTTGTTGTTAGGAAATAGCACAGGCGAAATGAAGGGGATATAGCAAGGCTTGCTATCTTGCTAGAAGTTAATGCTTTAGCTTGAGTTAGGCTTGTGATGTTGCTGTGATGAATTCTTACTTCGGAAAGATAATTTGCCGTACAACCTTGACCGGCGGCAAAGCTGTTACCGGTGGAAGCCCGTTGTGGTTATGAAAATATGAACCTCCATCTCTGTTTTTAAGTTGCAGAAGCAATACTATAAATATTTCTGATATGGCAATGGCACCAAGTTCACGACGATCGTGCATAGAACCGTTGGTGCTACAGCGATTAAAATAACTCACATTTAGAACTGGGTCAGTAGACCTTGGGTAATTGCAGCAAAGTCAATAAATTTTGTGGTGCTCCAGAGTCAACTAAGGATTCATAAGAAAACTTGTGATACTCCAATAATTGGTGCACAATAAACACTATACTCCTGATGTAAGCTGAACCTGAGTTAAGCATCTTAGTTGCAATCCTAGCAGAGGTCGCAATAATGATGACAGCTTATTTTTCTTTAATCAAAAGACTATTTAACACATCACATTTTGGGTTAGATTGGGTACTGCATGAACTACATATAGTGCCACAATTACGTTGAATAATAGGTTAATTATGCAACAACTGGAACTTCTGTTAGCCTAGATGTGGGCATTAGTCTCTCGTATCTATTCGGGAATAACAGGATTTCTAAGCTATCTTATGTAAATTTAAACGTATGATGTGGGCATTTCACATATATGGATATACCGATGATATAGGACTGTTCCAAGAAAAGAACATTCATGGAAATGTGTTTTACAAAAACAAAAAAAATAGAGAAATCTGCCAGAGATTATAGTAAGTTATAACAACAAAGGAAAACATCTAACATTTAATTCTGTGGACATTATGGTTAATGACATATAGCTGGCAGATGTTATTTGTCTTTCCAATCTACAAAGGTGCATCCTGGTCATGGAGTTCTCTTTGATTTGCATGACATGGCAATATTATCTTATAAAGAAATTAATAAATACATGCAAATCTGGGTTCCTGCATGCCTCATGCTCTTCGTTGTATACATACCCCTCTTACTTCCATACCCTCCCACACCCCCACCCCACACTCCCTTAACCCCAGTTGTGCACTGAAAACAACAGCATGCTGCCAGTTACCATACTATGACCTTGTCTTTCTACAGACTCTTTCCTATCTCTTGTATGTTAGAGTAAAGACAAATTTCTCATGCGATTTTTTTTCACCTCTCATGCCGCTGAAAAATACAACTGTGTTTATATAACTTAACACTCTTTATATTTGATTAATCTTTACTAAGTAGATATAATTGCATCTTTTATACAAATGTAACACCTGTAATATCTGGATTTTGTCCATTCCCAATGTTATAAACTTATAAGTTGGTCCCCACGAAAACAAGTGCTCTAGTTGTTCTCTTTTCCCCGTTGTTCCCTTTTTCCCTTGATTGATTTGCACATTATAATCTTGCGCCGGACTCAAGGTATTTTTTCCTCGTCATTGAAGGAATTTCTAGGCTTTTATTTTATTTAATAGGAATGGTGTGGGATTTTTTAGCCTTAAAAGCAATGAATTCTCTTGAATGCCACTGGTTATTTATAATTATTGTGTTACATAGATAATACGTGTACTCCCTCCGTACCATAACATATGTTGTTTTGGCAGTTCAATTTGAGCTGCTAAAACGACATATATTATGGTACAGAGGGAGTATTTTGATTAACAATAAAATTGCATATAAACTAATTAAATATCAAGAATGTCACATGTTATTATACAGACCCTCTAATAGATGCCCCACCTACTGCACATATTCATTCTTCTCAAAGTCAAAATTGTGATATTACATAGTATGGCTACCCATGCACCTTCTGCCGATTATTGTACTCCTAATTTCAATAGCAAGCGCCCAAGAACCTAGAAACGTGCAGAAAAGCAAAAGTAGCAAGTATGAAAATAGGGAGTGTGAATTTGGGATTTTGGGGTAGTGGGAACTTCGATAGGAAGTTGATTAGATGAAAGAAATGCTACATTCAGATTTGAGTCCTTGACCAGCTCGTCCAAATTCAAGCCAGTTTACCCACGCACGTGGAACTCGACAGTGTTCATGGCCGTGGTTGCTTCCATGCCAATTACCGCCGATGTCGATTTCGATCTGAAAGGATCGATGATCCCTTCATTCATAGTGCATCCCCACCTGTTCTGGCTCACTTGAATTGATTTACAGAAACCAGATTCCCTGAGCCTAACCAAGGGTAGTGTGTCGTCATGCTATATCCTACGCACTATCTAAAATGTTGGAAAAGGTGCACAGGAGGAGGGACCGGGGGGTGGGGTGGGGTGGGGGGTTGTCTGAACCAAATTGCCTTGATATATCATCAGGTTTTCCAGCGGAACCTTCAAAATGCATCAAATACTGGACTTAACTGATACATGGAAGGTAAAACTCCTGATGAGATCTGCACAAGACCTGGAGGTGTCTTACATGATTGTATTCCTTTTATGCCAGTGGATGGGTAGTTGCCATGATTGTTGGCTTATGCTGCCAAATTGTGTAGGCTTTGTTTGTCATGGAACTGTAAATAGCTCGGGCTAATCAGACCTTCCAGTATAGCTTGTTGGGATAAATTCTTGACATCTTGGTCATACCATAGTCCCATTTTTTTTTCTGCTATGGCATTCAGTACAGAAGGATCTAGTTGCTGACTATTTTTTGTGCCTGTTGGACGGCATCTTGTTTGTTTTGTAGGCTACGTTCGGAAAATTACATACCGAGAGGGAGCTGAAAATCTGGATGAGTTAGACAATGGGAGACCACCATAATTTGATGGTGATGTCTGTTTGTTGGTGGTAATTTTATTAACTGGTGCTGAATAGATTGTGTTCACTACATGTGATCCTTTTCACTACACAATTTCTATTTCAGGCACGGTACAGGACAGGATGCCATTCTTTAAGATTGTAAAATTTTATTTTCTGTCTAGTTACTCTACCCCTCTTGTTCTCCATTTATTACAGATGTATGATCAAAATTCACAAAGAAGGAAAGAATAAAATATAAAGAGATTGCTTGGACCAGTTCTCAGAAAACCTTTGGGCATGTATTGCCCCAAGCAGCTTGGATGAGATTCTTGCTTTGCAATGTTTATCTGGTCCATCTTTGCCCTCTTTTCTGGTTCGAGGTTCCTTTCAGTGCAAGTTCTAGAGGAATCCCAACTTCTGCAACTTTCTGCAGCCATCAGGCATTTGTATCCTGGCCGCCTTAGCTCTGTTCAGCACACAACAGTAGCTATAAACCTTCATCAAGGGCACGCAGAAGCTGCCTGGGCAGACCAGTTATAGCCTTCTCCATCATCTGTTGGGAGCCGCAGCAAATCATCTGCAACATGTCGCACCTGAGCATCCTGACCTTCAAATACAACCTAGCGAAGCTCCGGTTCAAGCCCTCCCGGCCGGCCGGACGGCTGCTGTCCGCCAGGGACCGGCAGCAGTCCGACCTGATGATGTACAAGCCTGACGACGAGGAGATGGCCAAGGTGTTCGACAAGATCGCCGGCAAGCCTGGCCGGATCTCGAGGAGCGACCTCCAGGCGCTCCTGCAGAGGTTCGAGAAGGCGGACGCCGCGGGCGAGGCGCGGCGGATGGTCTGCGCCGCCGACAGCAACAAGGACGGGTACATGGACCTGGAGGAGTTCATGGAGGTGCACAAGAACGGCGTCCAGCTGGGCGACATACGCCGGGCCTTCTTCGTGTTCGACAGGGACAGGGACGGCAGGATCACCGCGGAGGAGGTGATGGACGTCCTGCGCAAGCTCGGGGACAGCTGCAGCCTCGAGGACTGCCGGAGGATGGTGAAGGAGATCGACAGGAACCATGATGGGTTCGTGGACATGGATGACTTCATGGCCATGATGACTCGCCCGAGGAAGAGGATGTAAACATTTGTGGTCAAGCAAGCCTACGTATCGTATATTCTGTCAAAAAAAAAGAAGCCTACGTATCGTACCAACGCTGGTTTAGCTCGTCTCTATTGCGTGTACCAAAAACTGAAACTTGTAAAAGCAGAAAGAATAAATAAAGTAAATAAACGCCTCTATGCTTGTAATCTTAACCAGCACATAAAACAGATTATTTGTTGGAAATAAGGCCAAGAAATGAAACATAAGTATGTTCAGCTGCATGGACGAACTGTATACAAGTGCAGCGTGAAGCTCATGTTCAAAGTTTTGACCAATTATTGCACCTAAAAATACTGTGGTTTGATCATGTGGAGTAGAAAAGTTTCGACCATGTGGAGATTAGTTACTGTCTGACGGAAATAACTGTGTCTGATCATGAAACACTTTGTTTTGTAAGTGGATATACAAGAAATGCGAGCTAATCCCCATTCACATTTCCGGTATGATATCATGGAAGTCAAACATGTACTTTTACTCCTGTTGTCAAAGGGTTGTAGGTGATGGTAAAAAACATGATTCTGGGAGGATTCATGGATAGGACGCAAACCTTTGCGTCAAAGATTGGTTAGGTTATACAGTCTTCCTCTGAGCCATAATATTACTGTAAGCAAACTAATTTCGCAGGGTATTTGATGCTTTGAGATTTACTTGAAGATTCCCAAGACTTGGGACACTGCCAATGTGGCAAAGCCTGCAGGAACTAGCTATATTCGCAAGTATGTTGACAGGTGAATGGTGAAATCATTTTCTTTTCAAGGAGGATGAACCCCCGTGCATCGAACAGGCCGGCTTACAAAATAAACTAAAAAACTCGAGGCCATCCAGATAGAAAAATCCTCTTAACAATATCATAAAATCTCATTCTAAAACCGACCGATGATATAGCAATAGACAGAGGGCGCAACACTCCTAGACAACGCCTTCAAGAAGGAATCACTGCTCGCAAGCCGAAATTGAATGGTCCAACTAGATGTCAGAGCAAGGGCTAGCACACCCCTGAAGCAGATCTTCGAACCAACGCCTTCAACAAGGTAATGGCACCCGGTCGTCAACTTTGCATGATCAAGCTAGAAGGCTAGATCATGGATTTGTGATAAGTTTTGGATTTTCTCGGTTGAGTCTTGTATATGTATCTAATTACTAGGAGAGTCGCGACTTCCCTTTCAAGCAAACGCGGGCCTTCAAGTTGGCACTGAAATTAGAGGTGTTTTCTTGGTTGGTGATAAAAGATAAATCCTGTCATGGGATAATTTCTTGAAATGGGGGTGGCATTGTTCTGTCATTTGCTAGATTTGTGGAGATCACAAAATGATGGAGCATTTGTTCTTTCCTTGTCCCTTGGCTAAATATCTATGGAATGTAGCTAGTGTAGCTTTAGGCATCAATGCTAAACGTGATAATTTCAGTGAGTGCATTGGTTTTAGAACTACACGGGCCGAGATAGAAGGTTCAATAGACTAATGCATCTCGACAAACTTGAAAAATATTACCCTAGTTTTGGTACATACTCCCACTGTTTTTTAAAGAATATACTTCCAACTTTGTCGGAGGGTTAAACTATCTTAAAGTTTGACCGACCTTGTGCGAAAATATATCAATGTTTGTGAAATCAAATAGGTATATAATGAAAAAATATTTTATGATGAATCTAACGGTACTAATTTGATGGCATAAATATTGATGTATTATTTTATAAATACGGTCAAACACAAAAATGTTTGACTTTCCACACAAAATTGAAAGTACACTCTTGTGACGCCCCCGATTTGTCCGTACACTAATCATGCACGCAAATGTGTACGGCCAAGATCAAGGACTCACTGGAAGATATCACAACACAACTCTAGACACAAATTAAAATAATACAAGCTTTATATTACAAGCCAGGGGCCTCGAGGGCTCGAATACAAAAGCTCGAAAACACAAGAGTCAGCGGAAGCAATAATATCTAAGTACAGACATAAGTTAAACAAGTCTGCCTTAAGAAGGCTAGCACAAAAATAGCAACGATCGAAAAGGCAAGGCCTCCTGCCTGGGACCTCCTAACTACTCCTCGAAGTCGAACTCCACGTAGAAACATCCTCGAGATCTTCTGGGTCCGGGACTCCACCACCTGGTTGCATCATCCGAGAAGAACGGAAGAAAGGCGGAAAAGGGGGAGCAAAGCAACCGTGAGTACTCATCCAAAGTACTCGCAAGTAAGGATCTACACTACATATGCAATGATATATGTGTAAAGGGGTAATATCTGTGGGTTAAACTGCAGAATGCCAGATTAAGAGGGGGATAGCTAATCAAATCGAAGACTACGCTTCTGGCCACCTCCATCTTGCAGCAGTAGAAGAGAGTAGATGGAATAGTAACAAGTATCAAAGCTTCTGGCAGCCTCCATCTTGAGTAGCTGGAAAGTTCACCAAGTAACACGTATAGCATAATCCTACCCGGCGATCCTCCCCTCGTCGCCCTGTGGGAAAGCGATCACCGGGTTGTATCTGGAACTTGTCTGGGTGTGTTTTATTAAGTATCCAGTTCTAGTTGTCATGAGGTCAGAGTACAACTCCGGGTCGTCCTTTTACCGAGGGACACGGCTATTCGAATAGATTAACTTCCCTGCAGGAGTGCACCACATAACCCAGCACGCTCGATCCCATTTGGCCGGACACACTTTCCAGGGTCATGCCCGGCCTTGGAAGATCAACACGTCGCAGCCCTACCTAAGCACAACAGAGAGGTCAGCACGCCGGTCTAAACCCTAAGCGCACGGGGGTCTGGGCCCATCGCCCAATGCACACATGCACGTTGCGAGGGCGGCCGGTAAGCAGACCTAGCCTCTCCTAATACCAGAGTAGGCTTTCCAGTCCAATCCGGCGCGTGCCGCTAAGTCGCTGACGTCAAGAAGGCTTCGGCTGATACCACGACGTCGAGTGCCCATAACTATTCCCACGTAGCTGGTTAGTGCGTATAGGCCAATGGCTAGACTCAGATCAAATACCAAGATCTCGATAAATGTGTTATTATGACATAACCGCGGACAACGACCAGGGCCAGGCCCACCTGTCTCCTAGGTGGTCGCAACCCGTCCTGTCGCTCCGCCATAAAGTAACCATCAGGGGGCTGCCGGGAACCCAGGCCCACCACTACCTGTCTGGAACCACCTGCCCCTTCAGCCCCCATCTCCGAATCATCATCATGTGTATGTAAAAAATGTATATAGTATATACCCATGATCACCACCCGAGTGATCACGGCCCGATGGTATAGCATGGCAGACGGACAAGAATGAAGGGCCACTGATGGAATACTAGCATCCTATACTAAGCATTAGGATGGCAGGTACAGGTATCAACAGTTGTAGCAGTAATGACATGCTATGCAACAGAATAGGAGTAACCGAACAGTAACATGCTACACTACTCTAATGCAAGCAGTAGAGAGAAGAATAGGCGATATCTGGTGATCAAAGGGGGGGGGGCTTGCCTGGAAGCCCTGCAGACGAAAGGAATCTTCGGAAGCGTAGCCGTAGTCGAACACCGAAGCATCAATGGTCTCGGGGTCTATCACAGTATCGAAGTCTACCGAAAATAAGCAACGAAGGGGAAACAAATAAATAACAGAGCAAACAATAGCATCACAAAGCATAACATGGCAAAAGGCGGTGCTACGTGTGACCTAACGCGATGCTCGGTGATACAGGCGGAGATGAATAACACCCGGGAAAGTATTCCCGGTGTTCGGCATTTTCGGGCACATGAAACGGAGGGGAATGTTGCATGTTCAGTATGATAGAGATGTGTGGCGCACGAACGGACCGCGTATACGGGTTCGTCTCGTTGTTCTGAGCAACTTTCATATATAAATTATTTTCATCCGAGTTACGGTTTATTTTCTATGAATTTTCAATGTTTTTAATCATTATCTGATATTTATTATTTACCTAAATCCAACATTATCCAGAACAGTGAATGATGACGCAAGCATGACATCAGAGTGATGTCATCAGGTCAACTGGTCAGTTGACCAGTCAAACAAGACAGGTGGGTCCAGTGGGACCCACATTTCATTGTCAGGGACACTAACAGGGGTTTAGACTAACTAAAAGGGTTAATTAACGGGTGGGGCCCAGTAGTCAGTGAGAGATTAAGGGTTTAATTAACTAATTAATTAATTAGCAATTTATCTATTTATTTTATTCGTTTATGCCGTGGGCCCCGCATGTCATAGACATAGAGGAGCCACGTCAGTGCTGACCGAGTCAATGGGTCAACGGGGCCCACCCGTCAGCGACACAAGGGGCCCACGCGTCAGGCCAGCTCAGCGACGGCCGGCGACTCGTCGGAATCACGCCGGCGAGCTCGTTCGCGGCGGCGTGTCCTCGGGCACCTTCAGAAATCGCCCACAGGGCGCCATTTTGGTCGCGGTCGGGCGCGTTAGAACGGCAAGACGACGACGCGTCGGATGGCGGTGGTCTCGCGGGCTGCGGTGGCCCGAGACGAGCAGTACGACATCGCCGGCGGAGGCGTGTTCGGGCGCCCAATGAGCTAGGGGCTAGGGGCCACGGGGAAGCGCGTGCGCGGGCGCGTTGGGTTCCTGGAAGCACCAGGAACACGATGCCGTGCTCAGGCGAGCACGACGGAGAGCATGGCCACGGCGGCGAGGCGATCCGCGGCGACGTGCTCACGGCAACGGCGACGAGGTAGCTACGGTGCGCGAGGGGCTTAACGAGGAGGAGCAGGAGGCGGGGAATCTCACCGTGCGGCACACAAGATGGCCCGTGGTGGTTTAGTAGCAGCAGGGGGGTGTCGCCGGAGTTGGTGAAGAATGGCGGCGAGCGGAGATGTGGGAGAAGGGGACCGTTGCAGCAGCGTCTCCGAGCTCCAGCTACGGCCACCGATCGATGAGGAGGACGACGGCGGGGACAATGGACATGCAGGCGCGGCGAGGCGATGGCTGTGGCCGTGCGTTTCACGGCGGCGGGTCCACGGTGGCGTCCGGACGCGGTGGGGAAGGCGAAGCAGCGAGGTGGATTTGAGGGGGAGAGCTGCATGGAGGGAGAGAGGAGGTAGCGGCGACTAGGGTTAGGGTTCGACGCCGGGGAGACCTTATGGAATGGCGCTGCCGGCGGATGGCTGCCACGGCGACG
>LR738713.1:536718343-536778511 GCA_902687465.1 Secale cereale
CGAGGCCCAGCTGGGGGGGGGGCTTTTACTTTGTTTTGTTTTGTTTTAATTCTGTTTAGTCTTTCCTTTTATTTATTTCTTTTCTGTTTTAATTTTAGTTCCTTTTATTTTAGATTTTATAAAAATTACCACTAGCACCTAAATTAGTACTTATAAATATACTAGTGCCACACTAATTCTTATCCCTAAATAAACTAGATTGATATTTTATACTTTATGTAATGAATTTAATTAATTGGTCAAGCCACTGTTTTATTTATATTAGTGCATTTAATTATTTTATAAAAAAATGATTTCTCCACCAGTATTACCTATGAATTATTTGCCACAGTTTGTACCTTTTAGTTTTTGACTTTTGAAAACTTTAAACTTTGACCTTGATTTAAATTTGAATTTGAACCGGCTTTGACTCGAGTGAGATTAGCAACAGTAATGATGGTGACATGGCATCATTAGCAGGGGATTACTGTAGCTTAATTATCCGGGCGTCACAATTCTCCTCCACTACAAGAAATCTCGTCCCGAGATTTAAGCGGTGGAGTAAGGGGAGGGAGTGCTGGTAGCGCAACCTAACGAGTCTTCTCGGTCTTGGCTGCCCTTTCGAAGAGGTTGACCCCTTCCGTTGATGTCTTCATTTCTCTGCTTCAAGTTATTGTGATCAAGTCGTCATCCTTTCTTTGGGATCTCCATCGCCCTACGAACGCGATAAGGGGAAAAACTTTGGAAGAATGCATCTCCACAAAGTTGGGCATCTAACGACGAACTTAATGGGAATTACACAGGGTACCCCACGAGTTGTATTTCAGTGTATTCGTTGAGTGCAATATACGATGGTACCAAAGTTTCAATTGGGTAGGCAATCATTCGATGCCTAGACAGAAGCTAGAATGGGGCCTTGAACAATGAGAATAACATGGTGTTTGATTCCAAGATGAATAATGGTATAGAATTTAGCTCGTGAATCACATACAAAGCCAGGTGCAAAGGATACATTAGAATCCGGGTTGTAAGGAAGAGTCAGGTTTCGATCCAGTGGACCTGTGGGTTATGGGCCCACCATGTGGATTAAGAGTAGGAAGGGTGATGACATCTTGTATAGAAAGCAAGGCATGTCAGAGGATGGTCTGTCAGCTAAGTTGGCAACAATGTCGAAACCTAGGACGGGGGACGAAGAGAGCCATTTTCTTGCTCGTTGAAACGAGGCGGACCGGTAGGCAAAGTTTTCTTCCATCGGTGGTTACCGGAATGTTACCAACCATAGTTACAGGGTCTTACCGACAGAGTTGTACAACAAGGTGTTTACATAAGCAGAGAATTATTACTGCTTAGATTATATGTAGATCAAGGAAAGGTTAAACAAACAAATGGAAAGGAAAATTGTGAATACACACCAGTATTAGGAGTATATCCTTCCAATGGACAAGAAGAACAAGGCATACAGGGTAGGAGAGCAAGTACCTAACCATTCAGATAAAGAGGCAAGGATTAATCAAGATGTTACCCATACAACGATGTTTGGATAACTGACCAAGAAACCTTTAGCATCACGCCTCCAATATTCTTGTTGATGGTGGGGTATCATAGTCATGCTTCGAGGTAGCAATGATATGGTGTTTCAATCAAGGGACAGACCTTGGATACACAAATGATCCATCAGAAGCAACTTATAGAATAAGTCTTACAATTTCCTCCTAGAAGAATGGCTATCCTTACAAAAGAAATTATAATGATGGGTCCTCTAGCCCGGGGTGCTAGGCATGACATCATATTACCGGGTCATCAAAGGACCAACACTATAACTACTGGAAAGTTGTCCCGACCATCATATCTGACTGAGATTCAGATCCGGTTGGTGTCATGATACCTTAGACTCAGGATGTTCGAGAAGAAAAGGTGCAACACAAATCGACAAAATGACATTGCAAGATCCTCGGGAAATGAACTATGGGAGCGGGTTCCGAAACAATAGTCCATCATTAAACCAAGGAGAGGATGAGGCGGTGGCTGATGGGCTCAGCGACAATTCATCGAGAGTTCCAAATGGAGGGATTTCCACAATAATGTGAACAAGAGGATGACACTTGTCAATTCAAATGATATAATGTTGTATGCTCGAGGAAAACATACACCATTAATCATTAGTTGAAAGGTGTGCCTGAAATATGACCTTAGGCAGCAAGATGTAATGCCCAGGATGGGACTATATCTCCTACGTGTCGAGGCACGACTTAGAGACATAACCCCATGCTGGAATGATCGCAAGTCTGGTATCTTTGCACAACTCATGTAAAAGATGGGGATGGAAAACATAAAATAGTTGGCTTACACTCGCCACGTCACACAAATACATTACATGTTCAAATCATCATTCAATAAAACATCACAGCCCTCTAAGGGTAAAATCCAAATGACAAGATACCAAACATAATTTAAATCCACAGGTCGGATCGAATCCTAGTAGAAGTCACCACTACTGATCGTCAGGATAACGAACATAGTAACGGCTACGCTCCTCGTCGTACTCCCAGTCTAGCTCGGTGCCATCACCTGGATAGCTCACCACTGGACCTGCATCTGGTGTGGTGAAGTAACTGTGAGCCACAGAGGACTCAGCAATCCCGTTCCCGGGTAACATGACTATCTAAGCCTTGGGTGTGGAACAAGGCTGAAGAAAGAATAAGAATAAGTGGTTGCAGCAGCACCGCCTATCTTACGTGAATGAGAGCGAGAAGAGAAGGCGCCACGGTCGAGAGATGATCACTAAGTGATCCTGAACTAATCAAGTCAAACATAACCCCACCGTGTTCATCTCCCGAAACCCCTTCGGAAAATGACAGTCACGGTACACACGCTGGTAGTGTATTATAATATTGGTGTCAAGTTATCTACAACCGGATATTAACAAGCTCCCATCTGCCACATAACCGCGGGCACGGCTTTCGAAAGTTCATAACCCTGCAGGGGTGTTCCAACTTGGCCCATGACAAGCCCACGATCCGCGGAGTCGCAACTCCAAAGTGGGAAGACCCGAGTATTCTCGGAATCCCGTGCTCAAGATACTCCGAACTAAGGTAAGGCTAATCCAGCAAATCCTCCCGGCGTGTCGACACCCTGATGGTAGCCGCGCGTATCTAGTCTCAGGACACGACCGGATGGGTGAAGCTACGGGTTTATATCAATCCTCGAGTTCCCTCGTGGTGACCCCGCAGGCTCCCCGTTTCGGACCAACACTCATGTGGAGCACTGGCCCGGGGTTGTTGATTAAGAACTCGGGTTTGCAAGACCCTATGCAAGTTTTTATTAGTTATTAGGCGAATAGTACCAATGTTGGGACTTGCTGGAAAAGACTTAGCACTTAGCGGTTTATCAAGGGGGACCCCATAACCCCAACCGTGTGAGGAACACATAATCAAGGAACATAACACCGGTTTATACGGTTCCTAGCGGCATGAGTGGAACAAATCACCAAGCAAAAGGCTTAGCCTTCCACCCATTGCCAATATATAGATGATTTCATTTTAAGCATTTATATAGTGTGATATAACCCAACAAACTTCAACATGAAGCAAGCATCTTCAATCTTCACCTGCAGCTAGCAATGCTATAAGAGGGGCTAAGCGAGCGTACTTAGCCAAGCAACGGTTTGCATAGGTAGGGTGGTTAAACAGGTTCATGGTTACAAGTAGGAGGCTGACAGGAAAACATGGGCATCGAGGCAAAACTATAGAGCGATACTCTAGCAATAGGCAAAGATAGTAATGTTATCGGGGTTTGGTCATCTTGCCTGAAGAGTTGTCGTTCGGATCGTAAGAAGGGTCCTCGTGCTCAACCTCATTGGTAACCTCGTGCTCGTACTCGTACTCGGCCTCAGCTTCCGGCTCTAAACAATACAATCACGCAAGGCACGAATCAACAAGATGCAATGAGCACACCAAAAATGATGGATGCATGGTTGATGCACTATGAGAGCACACGGAGCACGGAAAAATAAGCATTCAAGAAAAAGCTTCAAAACAAGATAACAATAGGATATTATGAATCTACACGGAAAATCAATCAAGTTTCATATAAGACTCGCTGAAAACGGAGCTACGGGCTAAAAGTTATGCCCGAAACAAGAAACATGCGAAAGCTGAAAATTACAGCCACATAGCAACTTCGGAGCACAAGATAAATAAGTTACAGCACTCAAACATCATGGCAAATAGCATGAACATAAACTAGACATATCCTACAGCAAATAAGTCCAAAGGTGCACCCCCAAAGGAGCCACGCATCAATAGCAACAAGCTTGGACATATTGAACTTGACAACAAAATCCTGACAGCAGTAATTTATTGCAACTTTGGAGCCAAAGTTAAATATGCTACAGCCACTCAAATAAGCATGTGAGAGCATGAATGGATAGCCAACAATATATACTACAAGGAACCATCAAGAGTCACTCCAAAACTATCATGGATTGTCCTAGAACAGCAAGCAAACATGACATCTGAGAATTACAGATCCCAGACTTAGTGAAATTTCACTAAGTGTTAAAACAACAGTTTCATCATGGCATCTTTGAGAGCAAGTTTAAGTCACCTCAAAACTAAACATGGCAAGTGGTAAGCACCACATCAAAGTACACATGATGGTGATTCCGAAACATACAAGCATGCATCATGGAGATAAATACAACGATAGCAATGAGCTCAACAAGATGGCATCTCATAACAAGTTAAACAACTAAACAGCCACATAGCACTTTGCAACGAGGATAACCATGGCAAGAATAAATCTATCATGCAACCTAACACAAACAACATGTAGAGCATGGCAAGACGAACACGTGGACATGTCATTTGCATCATTCGGATAAACGAGCTAAAAGATATCACTATGCAAAGATGGCATAAAAACAACACATAGCAGCAGTTTATAACGGAATGCACTCTTGCAACAGATATTTAAGCATCTAGATGATCTCAAACATGCATGGCACAAAGGAAAGAAACGTAGTGCTAGTCACCACGAACGTCTGGACATGTCATTTGCGCAAAACAGAGCAACACACAAGAAGTTATCACAGTTCTAATATAGCATCAGCACACGAAACAACAGGGACTTAGAGATGAAATCAACCTAGATCTGAAAACAAACGGGCCTGGAGGAGTGGATCTGGCCCAGGCGCGGCTGTGGAGTGGGCTGGCTCGGGCCTGCAGCGAAGGAGGGCCTTGGCGCCGGCTGGGCTGGATGGGGGCCTCGGCCCGGCCTGGAGCGACGAACGCGGCTGGCGACCGCGCCGGATCTGGGATGCGCGGGGCTGCGAGGCCGGCCTGGAGCGGCTGAGGCGCACGCTGGAAAGCGGCCCAGCTGCGGGCGGCTTCGGGCCAGGCGGCTGCTGGCGCTGGCCCCGGCCCGGTTCGGAGAAGCGGCCTGGCGCCTGGAGAGGGAGGCCGGCTCGCGGATCTGGCGGGCCCGCAGGAGGCGAGGCCGGCCCAGGCGACCAACGAGGAGGAGGCGGCCGGTCGATGCGGTTGGAGGGCGCTGGCGGTCGGGCCGCGTGGTGGCGCGGGAAGGCCCAGCGGGGCGAAGTGGCGACGGCGCAGGGGCGACTCGGTCGCTGGCGCCTGGCGACGCGGTCCACGGCGGGCGAGCGGGAAGGCCCAGCTGTGGGCGATCTGGAAGTGATCGATCGATCGGGGAGGCGAGCGTTGACCCTGGATCCTGCCCGATCCAGAGGCTGGCGGCGGCGATGGAGAGCCTGGGCGGCGGCTGGAGACCCTGGTTTGCGAGGAGGGGACTGCCAAGTGGCGACTTGGATCTGGCCAGGCACGAAAATTGAGGGGGAGGAGGCTAGAGGTAGGTGGAGGGGGGTTAGGCTGCCAAAAATGGCATGGGGGATGTTTATATAGGGTAGGTGCTAGGGTTTGAGGGTTTTGGGGGGGTTTTAGAGCCCTCCGATCGCGATCCGACGGATCCGATCGCGAGGGGAGTTAGGATGGGCCAAGAGGAGGGAAGTGGGTTGTTGGAGGGATGTCTTGGGCCTCAAAGTGGATGCACTTTGAGCCCACACGAATAACTGTTGGGGTAGCAAACGGACTCGAAACGCGACGAGATTTGACAGGCGGGTTACACAAACGAAAACAACAACACACGACAAGTCTCGCGCCAAACCGGTAATGTTACACGGCCAAACACGAAAGTAGGCCTACGGGACGCCACGGACACGTGAGGGAGCTCCGGAACGCGAAACGGACAACGGGACGGAACGCATGGGACCGGATGCAACCACAACACAAATGCAATGCGATGCACATGACTACATGATATGAATGAATGCCACACACGCACACAACAAAATGGCGAAAACCCGAAAGACAAAGAATCCGGAATGGAATAGATGAAGCCAGAGATATATTATATGCCCAAAAGGGAAAGTATTACATCCGGGGCATTACAAACTCTCCTCTACTACAAAAAGATCTCGTCCCGAGATCTAGGACTGGAAAAAGGAAGGGTACTCGGAATGAAGATGATCTTCTCGTTCCCACGTAGCTTCTCGGTCGGTATGATGTGACCACTTGACTTTCAAGAATTTGATGGACTTGTTGCGGGTCTTGCGCTCGGTTTCTTCGAGAATAGCAACAGGATGCTCTCGGTAGGACAAATCTTGTTGAAGATCAATCTCTTCAAACGGAATCATGCGTTCAGGTGCCTTGATGCATTTGCGGAGTTGAGACACATGGAACACATCATGAACATTGGCGAAGTTTGGAGGGAGCTCAAGTTAATAGGCTAGATCGCCTCTTTTGCCAAGGATCTTGAAAGGCCCGACGTATCTAGGAGCAAGCTTTCCTTTGATACCGAATCTTTGGGTTCCTTTCACCGGAGAAACACGGAGATATACATGATCACCAATGTTGAAGGCCAAATCACGATGCTTGCCGTCATAGTAGCACTTCTGACGCGACTGAGCGGCCTTGAGATTCTCACGTATGACTTTGCACATTTCTTCGGCTTCTGAGATCAAGTCATTGTCAAGAAGTTGACGTTCTCCTGTTTCAGACCAGTTGAGAGGTGTACGACACTTTCTGCCATAGAGGATTTCAAACGAAGCTTTGCCTGCACTTGCTTGAAAGCTGTTGTTGTAAGAGAACTCGGCAAATGGAAGGCAATCTTCCCATTTCATGCCAAAGGATATGACACAGGCTCTGAGCATGTCTTCTAGAATCTGATTCACTCTCTCGACTTGACCACTGGTCTGAGGGTGAAAAGCAGTGCTGAACCTGATCTTAGTGCCCATGGCGGACTGAAAGGAGTCCCAGAACTTTGAAGTGAACAAACTTCCACGGTCTGAGGAGATAACTTGAGGGATGCCATGTAGGGACACAATTCTGGAAGTGTACAACTCTGCCAATTGAGCTGCATTGATGGATTCTTTGACTGGAAGGAAGTGAGCGACTTTGGTAAGCTTGTCAATCACCACAAAGATAGAATCATTCCCTCTCTTGGACTTAGGAAAACCAGTGACGAAATGCATTTCAATGTGGTCGAATCTCCACTCGAGAATAGGAAGAGGTTGGAGAAGACCGGCTGGACGTTGATGTTCTGCTTTCACTCTTCTGCAAACATCACATTCGTTCACGAATTGGGCAATTTCCCTTTTCATGCGTGTCCACCAGTAAGATTGCTTGAGGTCTTGGTACATCTTGGAACTGCCAAGATGAATGGAAAGGAGAGAATCATGTGCTTCTTCCATTATGAGCTTCCTGAGATCACCTTTGGGAACAACGAGTCTATCCTCGAAGAACAAGGTATCTCTCTCATCAACACGATAGCACTTGTATTTAGGAGTGCCCTTTGCAATACCATGTTTCACCTTCTGCACCATGGCATCACTGAGTTGGGCCTCACGGACCTGATCTTCCAAGGTAGGAGCAACTTGAAGATTTGCAAGAAAACCCTGCGGAACAACTTGGAGGTTGAGTTTCCTGAATGCTTCACAAAGCTCAGGCTGGAACGGCTTGATAAGAAGGTTGTTGCAATATGCCTTTCTGCTCAAAGCATCTGCAATCACATTCGCCTTTCCAGGAGTGTATTCGATGCTGGGATTGTACTCTTGGATCATTTCAACCCAATGAGTCTGGCGGAGGTTCATATTCGGCTGTGTGAAAATGTACTTCAAGCTCTTGTGATCAGTGAAGATGTCGACTTTTCTGCCCAACAACAGATGTCTCCACGTAATCAAAGCATGTACCACAGCTGCTAGCTCGAGATCATGTGTGGGATAGTTCTTCTCACTTGGCTTGAGCTGACGAGAAGTGTAAGCCACAATTCTCTTATCTTGCATAAGCACACCACCAAGGCCTTGAAGAGAAGCATCACAGAATACTTCATAGGGCTTGGACTCATCTGGAGGAGTAAGAATTGGAGCAGAGACAAGCTTTTCTTTGAGAGTTTTGAATGCCACTTCACACTCTGGAGACCAAAAGTATTTGACATTCTTCTGAAGCAAGTTGGAAAGAGGCTTGGCAATCTTGGAGAAGTTCTCAACGAACCTTCTGCAATAGCTGGCAAGACCCAGAAAACTTCGGAGTTGCTTGACGTTCTGAGGAGCTTCCCAGTTGACAATTGCTTCAACTTTCTCGGGATTTACCGCAATACCGTCAGTTGAGATGATATGGCCCAGGTACAAAACCTTATCGAGCCAAAACTCGCACTTGGAGAACTTGGCATAGAACTTATGCTCTCGGAGTCGATCAAGAACCAGACGTAAGTGCTTTTCGTGATCTTCTTCATTTTTGGAAAACACCAGAATATCATCCAGATACACAAGCACAAACTCGCCAGTATAGGGGTTGAAGATGTAGTGCATCATTCTCGAGAAGGTAGGAGGAGCATTGACGAGACCAAAGGACATGACTGTATACTCCTATGAACCGTAGCTCGTTTTGAAGGCAGTCTTGGGAATGTCTTGCTCGCGAATGCGAATTTGGTGATAGCCCATTCGGAGGTCGAGCTTAGAGAACACTTTAGCTCCTTTGAGCTGCTCGAAGAGTTCGTTGATGTTGGGGAGCGGATATTTGTTCTTTATTGTATTCTTGTTCAATGGCCGGTAATCGACGCAGAGACGCTCCGTGCCATCTTTCTTCTTGACAAATAAGACACCACAGCCCCAAGGAGACGTACTAGGCCTGATGAGACCCATACGCTCCTGTTCATCAAGCTGCTTCTTCAATTCCTTCAATTCTTTAGGAGAGAGCTTGTACGGACGCCGGCATGCTGGCTCAGTACCCGGCTCGAGTTCAATGACAAATTCCACCTGACGGTGTGGAGGCATGCCTGGAAGTTCTTCAGGAAAGACGTCTTGGTATTCGTTTACCACCGGAATTTGAGATATGGCATTAATTTCGCCCTTATCATTGAGAGAGAAAAGCCTGATAGTGTTATCCCTGGAGGCAAAGATAATCACATCTTCATCAGGATGAGTCATCTTGACTTCCTTCCGTGCACAATCAATGTGAGCATCATGCTGAGAAAGCCAGTCCATCCCGAGGATGAGGTCAATGTCAGAATTGCCAAGAACCACCGGTTTAGCCAGAAAGCGATAATCACCCATGCAAATAGAAACATCCGGAGCAAATATATTAGAAGTCATACGTCTCCCCGAAGAAATGACTTGCAACTTCTGAATCAGACTTTGGACGTCAACATTATACTTGGATGCAAATGGTTGAGACATGAAAGAACATGAAGCACCCGAATCAAACAACACTTTAGCTGGAAAAGAGTTAACTGAGAGGTTACCCAAAATGACATCAGAAGAATTCTCCGCTTGCGCTGCACTCATTAGATTCACCCTTGCTGCCTTTGGATCATGCTTGACCATAGCGGTACCGACAGGTGGAGGAGGCGGAAGGCGCCTTGGGTTGTTGCACTTGTTGGAATAATGACCCTTCTGGCCACACTTGTAGCAAGTCACCTCAAAAAGTGGACGAGCAGGAGGAACACTTGGTCTTTGAACTTGGAACTTTTGCTTGGACTGCTTGTTGGAGTTGGGTGGGTGGGAGAAACCACGTCCACTAGAGTTCTTGTTGTTGGAGTTGTTGGAGTTGTTGTAGGGAGCTCGAATCACTGGAGGAGGAGGAAGCCAAAATTTCTGTTGTTTCGCAGCCAACTGAGACAATGAGGAAGAGTGAACGGCATCTCGAATCCTCTTTTTAGAAGCCTCCATCTTGAGCTGAGCTGCCTCTTGCTTCAAAGCCATGTTATAGAATTTGTCGAACTCATCGGGCTCGAACAAGGTGAGAGCAAGTTGAAGTTCATCTTTCAGGTCTCCACGGAACTGATAGATTTTACTCTTAGCATCAGGAATGTCTTGCTTAGCATAGCGGGCGAGGTTTTGGAACCTGACATTATACTGATAGACAGACATAGAGCCCTGCTTCAGGTTGCGGAATTGCTCACGCATACCCTCGATGACACTTGTTGGAATATGGTGAGAGCGAAAGTCCTTGCAGAAATCCTCCCAAGAGATCACACGACCTGGCCTGGAGTCTTTGTACTACTGCCACCAGTCAGCTGCTTGGTCTTTGAGTTGGAAGGCTGCAAACTTCACATAATCCTCTTCCTTCACGTTACTGCACTCAAAATGCTTCTTTATGTCGGTTAACCAATCTTCAGCATCAAGAGGGTCGACACAGTAACTGAAAGCTTTTGGATTATTGGCCAAGAACTGGTTGAGAGTAGCATGGTGCTGCTGGTTGAAGAAGTTGCCTTGGTTCACTGGAACACCCTGATTAGCTTGATTAGCTTGCATCTGCTGCAACATCTGCATCAACAACTGGGTGTTCTGATTTGTAGTCTGCATAATCGCTCTCCAAGCCTCAGACGGAGGAGGAGGGGAAGGAGGACGATCTGGGACCTCTTCACCCTCTGGGTTAGCGTTGGGAACCCTTTTCGGAGCCATCCTGAAAGAGATGACCACGAATCAGCAATTTGATTGACAGAAGGTATAAGCTGAATCAATGGAATGAATTGCAACAAGTCTTCACAATAATCGTTCGAACAATAGGAACGAATGAAATCATTCGAACAAGAGGAACAAATGAAATTCTCAGTTTAATGATAACAAAAATCTTCACGAGAAGCCACATAGGGGACAAAAGGTAAAATAAGAAAACAACAAGGTACGGATGGAAACAAACACAAGATAGGAGCTTCGTTCGACATCTTTGTGCTGTAAGCATATGAACGCGTTACGAAAGGGTTTTGCAATCCCCGGATCAGCATAGCCAAGGACCCTTTAAGATGCAACTCCCGATCGGAACATCGGTCATAATACCACTTCACTCAATGTAGAACCCCGAACTCGCTAACCTGCATTCGTTGGAAGAATGCCTACGATCTACTGGATAAACCCACCAATAAATTTCCAAAAGATTCCAGTTATGCAATCAGGTGTTGGGGATACAGGGGAAGCACCGCGCAATCAACTCTAAACCTACATCCAGCTGTATCCATCCTTCAACACATAACCAGTGTTTCTCGGAAACCGTCTACCTCGGACCTTCGAAAAGCATCCACTATACCAAGCTATGGCAATACTCCCGAACTACCTCCCCAGTACTGGGTGATGTCGGGGTTATCTTGCCACTAACCGTATAGGAGAGATTTTTGATGTCGGCCGTCTTAAGTATTTAGTACTGCCGCGATATGCTTGTGACGACAATACCCCGAAGCTCAACTCCCCGGGACACTGCCACAACCCCTAATGTCAGGAGGCATCGAGAACAATATTCTCGTCACAAGAACATCGAAACAATCCCAGAATACTCGCGAGATTCCTAAAAAAAATTTGGTGCAAAATTTTGAAGATAGAAGAGACAAGAGTAGACGTCAGGAGTCCTCACCAGAGATAAAGGGGATGAGAAGCAAAGAAATCCTACTCTCCGATATAATATAGGACTCAAAATATTTTCAGTGTGTGCCTAGACTCGACCGTCAACGATCCGATCAATCAGTGGGGGCTCCTAGGTCGGAGAAGGCTCTGAATACCAACTTGTAATGCCCAGGATGGGACTATATCTCCTACGTGTCGAGGCACGACTTAGAGACATAACCCCATGCTGGAATGATCGCAAGTCTGGTATCTTTGCACAACTCATGTAAAAGATGGGGATGGAAAACATAAAATAGTTGGCTTACACTCGCCACGTCACACAAATACATTACATGTTCAAATCATCATTCAATAAAACATCACAGCCCTCTAAGGGTAAAATCCAAATGACAAGATACCAAGCATAATTTAAATCCACAGGTCGGATCGAATCCTAGTAGAAGTCACCACTACTGATCATCAGGATAACGAACATAGTAACGGCTACGCTCCTCGTCGTACTCCTAGTCTAGCTCGGTGCCATCACCTGGATAGCTCACCACTGGACCTGCATCTGGTGTGGTGAAGTAACTGTGAGCCACAGAGGACTCAGCAATCCCGTTCCCGGGTAACATGACTATCTAAGCCTTGGGTGTGGAACAAGGCTGAAGAAAGAATAAGAATAAGTGGTTGCAGCAGCACTAGCCTATCTTACGTGAATGAAAGCGAGAAGAGAAGGCGCCACGGTCGAGAGATGATCACTAAGTGATCCTGAACTAATCAAGTCAAACATAACCCCACCGTGTTCATCTCTCGAAACCCCTTCGGAAAATGACAGTCACGGTACACACGCTGGTAGTGTATTAGAACATTGGTGTCAAGTTATCTACAACCGGATATTAACAAGCTCCCATCTGCCACATAACCGCAGGCACGGCTTTCGAAAGTTCATAACCCTGCAGGGGTGTTCCAACTTGGCCCATGACAAGCCCACGATCCGCGGAGTCGCAACTCCAAAGTGGGAAGACCCGAGTATTCTCGGAATCCCGTGCTCAAGATACTCCGAACTAAGGTAAGGCTAATTCAGCAAATCCTCCCGGCGTGTCGACACCCTGATGGTAGCCACGCGTATCTAGTCTCAGGACACGACCGGATGGGTGAAGCTACGGGTTTATATCAATCCTCGAGTTCCCTCGTGGTGACCCCGCAGGCTCCCCGTTTCGGACCAACACTCATGTGGAGCACTGGCCCGGGGTTGTTGATTAAGAACTCGGGTTTGCAAGACCCTATGCAAGTTTTTATTAGTTATTAGGTGAATAGTACCAATGTTGGGACTTGCTGGAAAAGACTTAGCACTTAGCGGTTTATCAAGGGGGCCCCATAACCCCAACCGTGTGAGGAACGCATAATCAAGAAACATAACACCGGTTTATACGGTTCCTAGCGGCATGAGTGGAACAAATCACCAAGCAAAAGGCTTAGCCTTCCACCCATTGCCAATATATAGATGATTTCATTTTAAGCATTTATATAGTGTGATATAACCCAACAAACTTCAACATGAAGCAAGCATCTTCAATCTTCACCTGCAGCTAGCAATGCTATAAGAGGGGCTAAGCGAGCGTACTTAGCCAAGCAACGATTTGCATAGGTAGGGTGGTTAAACAGGTTCATGGTTACAAGTAGGAGGCTGACAGGAAAACATGGGCATCGAGGCAAAACTATAGAGCGATACTCTAGCAATAGGCAAAGATAGTAATATTATCGGGGTTCGGTCATCTTGCCTGAAGAGTTGTCGTTCGAATCGTAAGAAGGGTCCTCGTGCTCAACCTCGTTGGTAACCTCGTGCTCGTACTCGTACTCGGCCTCAGCTTCCGGCTCTAAACAATACAATCATGCAAGGCACGAATCAACAAGATGCAATGCGCACACCAAAAATGATGGATGCATGGTTGATGCACTATGAGAGCACACGGAGCACGGAAAAATAAGCATTCAAGCAAAAGCTTCAAAATAAGATAACAATAGGATATTATGAATCTACACGGAAAATCAATCAAGTTTCATATAAGACTCGCTGAAAACGGAGCTACGGGCTAAAAGTTATGCCCGAAACAAGAAACATGCGAAAGCTGAAAATTACAGCCACATAGCAACTTCGGAGCACAAGATAAAGAAGCTAAATCACTCAAACATCATGACAAAGAGCATGAACATAAACTAGACATATCCTACAGCAAATAAGTCCAAAGGTGCACCCCCAAAGGAGCCACGGATCAATAGCAACAAGCTTGGACATATTGAACTTGACAACAAAATCCTGACAGCAGTAATTTATTGCAACTTTGGAGCCAAAGTTAAATATGCTACAGCCACTCAAATAAGCATGTGAGAGCATGAATGGATAGCCAACAATATATACTACAAGGAACCATCAAGAGTCACTCCAAAACTATCATGGATTGTCCTAGAACAGCAGCAAACATGGCATCTGAGAATTAGAGATCCCAGACTTAGTGAAATTTCACTAAGTGTTAAAACGGCAGTTTCATCATGGCATCTTTGAGAGCAAGTTTAAGTCACCTCAAAACTAAACATGGCAACAGGTAAGCACCACATCAAAGTACACATGATGGTGATTCCGAAACATACAAGCATGCATCATGGAGATAAATACAACGATAGCAATGAGCTCAACAAGATGGCATCTCATAACAAGTTAAACAACTAAACAGCCACATAGCACTTTGCAACGAGGATAACCATGGCAAGAATAAATCTATCATGCAACCTAACACAAACAACATGTAGATCATGGCAAGACGAACACGTGGACATGTCATTTGCATCATTCGGATAAACGAGCTAAAAGATATCACTATGCAAAGATGGCATAAAAACAACACATAGCAGCAGCTTATAACGGGATGCACTCTTGCAACAGATATTTAAGCATCTAGATGATCTCAAACATGCATGGCACAAAGGAAAGAAACGTAGTGCTAGTCACCACGAACGTCTGGACATGTCATTTGCGCAAAACAGAGCATCACACAAGAAGTTATCGCAGTTCTAATATAGCATCAGCACACAAAACAACAGGGACTTAGAGATGAAATCAACCTAGATCTAAAAAAAACGGGCCTGGAGGAGTGGATCTGGCCCAGGCGCGGCTGCGGAGTGGGCTGGCTCGGGCCTGCAGCGGAGGAGGGCCTTGGCGCCGGTTGGGTTGGATGGGGGCCTCGGCCCGGCCTGGAGCGACGAACGCGGCTGGCGACCGCGCCGGATCTGGGCCGCGCGGGGCTGCGAGGCCGGCCTGGAGCGGCTGAGGCGCGCGCTGGAAAGCGGCCCAACTGCGGGCGGCTTTGGGCCAGGCGGCTGCTGGCGCTGGCCCCGGCCCGGTTCGGAGAAGCGGCCTGGAGCCTGGAGAGGGAGGCCGGCTCGCGGATCTGGCGGGCCCGCGGGAGGCGAGGCCGGCCCAGGCGACCGATCGGGGAGGAGGCGGCCGGTCGATGCGGTTGGAGGGCGCTGGCGGTCGGGCCGCGTGGTGGCGCGGGAAGGCCCAGCGGGGCGAAGTGGCGACGGTGCAGGGGCGACTCGGTCGCTGGCGCCTGGCGACGCGGTCCACGGCGGGCGAGCGGGAAGGCCCAGCTGCGGGCGATCTGGAAGCGATCGATCGATCGGGGAGGCGAGCGTTGACCCTGGATGTAATGCCCCGGATGTAATACTTTCCCTTTTGGGTATATAATATATCTCCGGCTTCATCTATTTCCATTCCGGGTTCTTCGTCTTTCGGGTTTTCGTCGTTTTGTTGTGTGCGTGTGTGGCATTCATTCATATCATGTAGACATGTGCATCGCATTGCATTTGTGTTGTCGGTTGCATCCGGTTCCACGCGTTCCTTCCCGTTGTCCGTTTCGCGTTCCGGAGCTCCCTCACGTGTCCGTGGCGTCCCGTAGACCTACTTTGTTGTTTGGCCGTGTAACGTTGCCGGTGTGCCGCGAGACTTGTCGTGTGTTGTTGTTTTGTTGTGTGCAACCCGCCTCTCAAATCTCGTCGCGTTTGGACTCCGTTTGCTATCCCAACAGTTATTCGTGTGGGTCCAAAGTGCCTCCACTTGTGTCCCAAAGACGTCCCTCCAGCAGCCCGCTACCCTCTCCTAGGCCCATCTAAACTTCCCCCGCGATCGGATCCGTCGGATCGCGATCGGAGGGCTCCAAACACACCTAAATCCCCTAACCCTAAAAATCTGCTATATAATAGACCCCCTAGTCTATTTTTGGCATCTCTAGCTTCTTCCTCCTCCTTCCCCTAAATTTTTGGATCTGACCACCCCCTTCTCTCCACTTGGCAGCTCCTCCCGCAGATCCCGCACCTGGGATCGAGGGCGACCAAATCCCTCGATCCTCCCATCGATCCAACCGGGCGCCGCTCCTGGGATCGAACCCCCGATCCGATCGAGGCGCGGGAATCCGCCGGGGTCAACGCGCTCGACCGCATCGCTCCTCCCGCGCTTCCCTTCGCCAGCGGCCCGAAGGCCAGACCGACCCGCCGCTTCACCTCGTTCCCGCCTGGTCGCCCTGGACCACTTCGTCGTTCCCTCCATCAGGCCGAAGCGCGAGGCCCACGCCACCGAGGCGCGTCGCCGCGTCGCCAGCGACCGGGTCGCTCTTCCGCGCCAGGCCTCGGCCTCGCCTCCCCTCGGCCGCCCGGTGGGCCGAGGCTCCCCACCAGCCCGCGTCGCCCGGCTTCCCTCCGAGCTGGGCCGACCCGTCCGCCACTCCCGTCGCAGGCCGCTCCCGCGCCGCCTTCGGGCCCGTCCCCTCCAGGTCGCCAGCCCAGCCGCTTCAGGCCACGTGGGCCGAGGCAACCTCCCGCCGCCTCCATGGGGGCCCTCTCCTCCGTGGGCCCGTCTCCGCCAGCCACCACTCGGGCCGAGGCCAAGGCCCAGCTCCACCGCCTCCGATCCGCCGGCCTCCTTCGTTCGGGCCGATCCGGCGCCCGAAGCCCGTGGACCCGCGTCAGCCCGATCCGCCTCTTCTTCAGCCCGACCCGTTTGTTTTTTTCAGATCTGAGAGGTTGACCTCATTTTTCCTCTAAGTCCCAGTTTATTTTATGTGCTGATGCTATACTAGAACTGCTCTAACTTTTTGTGTGGATGTCCGTTTCGCGCAAATAGCATGTCCAGACGTTCGTGGTGATTAGCACTACGCTTTATCTTTTTGTGTCATTCATGTTAGAGATCATATAGGTGCTTGTATTTTTGTTGCAATAGTGCATCATGATAAAAACTGCTGCTATGTGATGATTTATGCCATCTTTGCCATGTGATAATTTTTAGCTCGTTTGTCCGATTGATGCAAATGACATGTCCACGTGTTCGTCTTGCCATGCTCTACATGTTGCTTGTGATAGGTTGCATGATAGATTTATTCTTGCCATGTTTATCCTCATTGCAAAGTGCCATGTGGCTGTGATGCTATTTCACTTGTTATGAAATGCCATCTTGTTGAGCTCATTGCTATCGTTGTGTTTATCTCCATGATGCATGCTTGTATGTTTCGGAATCACCATCATGTGTACTTTGATGAGGTGCTTACCACTTGCCATGTTTAGTTTCGAGGTGACTTAAACTTGCTCTTTTAGATGCCATGATGAAACTGCTGTTTCAACACTTAGTGGATTTTCACTAAGTCTGAAATCTGTAACGTTCCGATGCCATGTTTGCTTGCTGTTCTAGGACAAACCAGGATAGTTTTGGGGTGGATCTTGATTGTTCCTTGTAGTATATGTTGTTGGCCTTTCATTCATGTTCTCACATGCTTATTTAAGTGGCTGTAGCATGTTTATCTTTTGCTCCAAAGTTTCAATAAAATTCTGCTGCCAGAATTTTATTGTCAAGTTCAATATGTCCAAGCTTATTGCTATTGATCTGTGACTCCTTTGGGGGTGCACCTTTGGACTTAATTGCTGTAGGATATGTCTAGTTTATGTTAATGCTCTTTGCCATGTTGTTTGAGTGCTGTAGCTTAATTATTTTGTGCTCCGAAGTTGCTATGTTGCTGTAATTTTCAGCTTTCGCTCATTTCTTGTTTCGGGCATAACTTTTAGCCCGTAGCTCCGATTTCAGCGAGTCTTATATGAAACTTGATTGATTTTCTGTGTAGATTCATAATATATTATTGTTATCATGTTTTGAGGTGTTTTGCTTGAGTGCTATTTTCCGTGCTCCGTGTGCATCCTTAGTGCATCCATCATGCATCCATCATTTTTGAGTGCGCATTGCATCTTGTTGATTCGTGCCTTGTGTGATTGTATTGTTTAGAGCCGGAAGCTGAGACCGAGTACGAGTACGAGCACGAGGTTACCAACGAGGTTGAGCACGAGGACCCTTCTTACGATTCGAACGACTTCTCTTCAGGCAAGATGGCCGAACCCCGATAACATTACTATCTTTGCCTATTGCTAGTAGTTCCGCTCTATAGTTTTGCCTCGATGCCCATGTTCTTCCTGTCAGCCTCCTACTTGTAACCATTGCCATGTTTAACCACCCTACCTATGCAAACCGTTGCTTGGCTAAGTACGCTTCGCTCAGCCCTTCTTATAGCATTGCTAGTTGCAGGTGAAGATCGAAGATGCTTGCTTCATGTTGAAGTTTGGTTGGGTTATATCACACTATATAAATGCTTAAAATGAAATCATCTATATATTGGCAAGGGTGGAAGGCTAAGCCTTTTGCTTGGTGATTTGTTCCACTCATGCCGTTAGGAACCGTATAAACCGGTGTTATGTTCCTTGATTATGCGTTCCTAACACGGTTGGGGTGTATGGGACCCCCTCGACAAACCGCTAAGTGCTAAGTCTTTTCCAGCAAGTCCCAACATTGGTACTATTTGCCTAATAACAAACTAAACTTGCATAGGGAGTAATTAACCCTCTTTCTTAATCAACAACCCTGGGCCAGTGCTCCACATGAGTGTTGGTCCGAAACGGGGGTCCTGCAGGGCCGCCTTGGGGCAACCCGAGGTATCTGGCATACACCTGTAGCATCGCCCATCCGGTCGTGTCCTGAGACTTAGATACGCGCGGCTACTATCAGGGTGTCGACACGCCGGGAGGATTTGCTGGATTAGCCTTACCTTAGTTCGGATTATCTTGAGCACGGGATTCCGAGAATACTCGGGTCTTCCCACTTTGGAGTTGCGACTCCGCGGATCGTGGGCTTGTAATGGGTCAAGTTGGAACACCCCTGCAGGGTTATGAACTTTCGAAAGTCGTGCCCGCGGTTATGTGGCAGATGGAAGCTTGTTAATATCCGGTTGTAGATAACTTGACTCAATGTTCCTAATGCACTACCAGCGTGTGTTTCGTGACCGTCAATTTCCGAATAGGGATTCGGGAGTTGAACACGGAGGGGTTATGTTTGACGTGTTGTAGCTAGGATCACTTCGTGATCACTTCTCGTCCGAGGCCTTCTCTTCTCGCACTCTCTCACATAAGCTAGTTGCTAGTTGCTGCTGCAGACACTTATTCTTTTCTTCAGCCTTATCCTCTCCCAAGGCTTAAATAGTCTTGTTACCCGGGAACGGGATTGCGGAGTCCTCTGTGGCTCACAGTTACTTCACCACACCAGATGCAGGTCCAGTTGTGAGCTATCCAGGTGATGGCACCGAGCTTGACTGGGAGTACGACGAGGAATGTAGTCGTTACTATGTTCGTTATCCCGATGATCAGTAGTGGAGACTTCTACTAGGATTCGATCCAACCTGTGGTTTATTTATTTAAGTTTGGTATCTTGACATTTGGGTTTTGCCCTTAGAGGGTTGTGATATTCTTAATGTATGATGTTTGAGACATGTATTGTATTTGTGTGACGTGGCGAGTGTAAGCCAACTATTTATGTTTACAATCCCCTCTTTTACATGAGATGTGCAAAGATTACCAAACTTGAGATCATTCTAGGATGGACTTATGCCTTTAAGTCGTGCCTCGACACGTAGGAGGCATAGTTCCATCCTGGGCATTACACTGGATCCTGCCCGATCCAGAGGCTGGCGGCGGCTGGAGACCCTGGCTTGCGAGGAGGGGACTGCCAAGTGGCGACCTGGATCTGGCTAGGCACGGAAATTGAGGGGGAGGAGGCTAGAGGTAGGTGGAGGGGGGTTAGGCTGCCAAAAATGGCATGGGGGATGTTTATATAGGGTAGGTGCTAGGGTTTGAGGGTTTTGGGAGGGGTTTTAGAGCCCTCCGATCGCGATCCGACGGATCCGATCGCGAGGGGAGTTAAGATGGGCCAAGAGGAGGGAAGTGGGTTGTTGGAGGGGTGTCTTGGGCCTCAAAGTGGAGGCACTTTGAGCCCACACGAATAACTGTTGGGGTAGCAAACGGACTCGAAACGCGACGAGATTTGACAGGCGGGTTACACAAACCAAAACAACAACACACGACAAGTCTCGCGCCAAACCGGTAACGTTACACGGCCAAACACCAAAGTAGGCCTACGGGACGCCACAGACACGTGAGGGAGCTCCGAAACGCGAAACGGACAACGGGAAGGAACGCGTGGGACCGGATGCAACCGACAACATAAATGCAATGCGATGCACATGACTACATGATATGAATGAATGCCACACACGCACACAACAAAACGGCGAAAACCCGAAAGACAAAGAACCCGGAATGGATTAGATGAAGCCAGAGATATATTATATGCCCAAAAGGGAAAGTATTACATCTGGGGCATTACACAAGATCAATGTTAGAGTAATGATTCAATAACCAATAGTCTAAGAACGAACTGTCGATCGTTAACTTCAAAGCTATAGGGTTGCTAGAAGTGCAAAACTCAAGCAGCATCTTTAGCATATTGATATCTCGGTTGAAAACAACACGGGACCAAGGAAGAATGATGATGATGAGATGTATCTTCATACCGAGAATTTCTAAGAGGTGGGGCAATCCTCACAACATCCTCGACATAAAAGACAGTAATACTTCAAGCCAGAACACAACACTAGCTGGAGAGCAAGTTGTACTCATAATGTGGACAAGTTCGCGAAGAAAGGAAGTCAAGGGTGTTGTCGATGATATTAAAAATCATCGAGGGAAAGGAGGGTATTTCTCATCATGAACACAGTTGACATCTCGGAAGAAGTGAAAGTGTTGAAGGTGATTCGACACATTTGTCGGGAGGTTTCAAGAGGATGCAATCAAACAACAATGGCAACAAGCAAGGGAATGACGAAGTGGCAAGTTATAGGATCAATATATAGGATGAAAGCTCGGAACCAAAGTTGCCTTTTGAAAGGATCGATATGGTTGACTAGAAGGGGGGGGGGTGAATAGGCAACTAACAATTTTTAGCTTTTCTTAACCACTTTAAATTAAGCGTCAAAGTAAGTTGTCTAGATATTCTACTAAGATGACAACTAAAGGAAAGTAAAGATAACAACTTCACAAGCAAGCTATAGGAGTTAAACAAGTAATGCTTGCACAAGTAAAGGTAAGAAATAACCACAAGAGGAACCGGTGGAGACGAGGATGTGTTGCCGAAGTTCCTTCCCTTTGAGGGGAAGTACGTCTCCGTTGGAGCGGTGTGGAGGCACAATGCTCCCCAAGAAGCCACTAGGGCCACCGTATTCTCCTCACGCCCTCACACGATGCAAGGTGCCGTGATTCCACTAGTGGTGCCCTTGAAGGCGACAACCGAACCTTTACAAACAAGGTTGGGGCTATCTCCACAACTCGGAGGCTCCCAACGAAACCACGAAGCTTCACCACAATGGAATATGGCTTCGAGGTGACCTCAACCGTCTAGGGTGCTCAAACACCCAAGAGTAACAAGATCCGCAAGGGATTAGTGGGGGAAATAAAATATCTCTTGGTGGAAGTGTAGATTGATGCCTTCTCAAGCAATCCCGAGCAAATCAACAAGTTTGATTGGCTAGGGAGAGAGATCGGGTGGAAATGGAGCTTTTGGAGCAACAATGGAGTAGTGGGGGAAGAGGTAAGTCTTCTTGGGGAAGAAGACCCCCTATATATAGTGGGAGAGCTAATCCAACCGTTATGCACGTTTTCTGCCCGCAGAGAGCGGTAGTACCGCACGTAAGTTGCGGTACTACCGCTTGCTGAGCGGTACTACCGCTCTGAGAGCGGTACTACCGCTAGTCTAGCCTAGGCAAAAACAAGCGAGAAGATAACAGCCACGGATGAAATAAATTACATCCGTAGAAATACGGTAGTAGCAAAACACGACACGGTACTACCGTTTGGAGCAAGCGGTACTACCGCATAGGATGCGAAAGTAAAAAATTAGTTCCACACTTAATACAATGCCGAGCCAGATACACGGTACTACTGTTCTGGAGCCGTGGTACTACCACTGATGCGGTACTACCGTGTCTTCAGGCGGTACTACCGTATGTCTGTGCGGTACTACCGCGTATGGAGCGGTACTACCGCTTGCCAGGCAGATGTTTTAGTTAAGAAGTCATGGTTTGCATATACGATAATAAACGGTTGGAACTCCAGAGAAGCAGGGGAAAGGTGGTGTGAGAGTAAGATGTGTACGTGTTGATTCCACCCTAACCTTTCCGAAACGGACCCCCTCTTAATAGTACGGCTTTCCTATTACTCAAAGCCACCGACAGGGAGCAAAAAGGAAACACCGACTTCCATCGAATCCGAGGGGCAGGCAATCGTCTTGTGCCTAAGTGAGATATACCTGTGGGAGCTTTAGATCACATGATTAGTCCGCAAATGCATTGTCATCAATCACCAAAACTACTTAGGGAGAAATATGCCCTTACAATCTCCCCCTTTTTGGTGGATTGATGACAATACGGGATTTGCACAGGGATAAAATAAGAGAGTATGCAATCCTAAACACTAGAATATAGGTGAGCTCCCCCTGGATGTGTGCCTACACAAGAGTGTGCTTTGGACTGCACAACACACATACTAGGTTCAGTGCTCCCCCTATATTCTACACATAATATACTCCTTATATAAAACTGAGCACAAAAACAAGGGAAAGTAAACTAACTGCTCACGATATATAAATAAAGACATAACTAAGAGTTTAACGATAGAGAAGCATATGTCTTACACCATACGATAGTCTCACGCACACGACACAAAAGCACGCAAATAAACCGAGTTCGACCAACGAAGAGAAACAAACAGCACAAGACGCAAATCACTCTCTCCCCCTTTGGCATCGAGACACCACAAAGGGGAAAGAGGACACAAAGAAGGGTGGCAGCCCCGGCGGAGAAACTCAGTCATCGTACTTGCCATCGGACTCCTGCTGCTCCTCCTGATGCTCCTCGTCAGACTCTGACCACTTGTACCCCTGACGGGCCATCCAAGCTGCCTCAGGGGTGATGTTGTCCTCGGACCCGTTAGACACATCCTCTCCATAGACCGCTAAGAGCTTCTTGTCACGCTGGTGAGTCTTCTTGTCAGTGACATGAGCCCTGTACTGACCTTGAGCTTGCATGCAAAAAAGTGCCTTCATCTTCTTCTTTAGCTTTTTCGCCCAAGATGGCTCTGAGGAGGAATGAGCAAATCTTCCAGGGCCTTCCTCATCAGCCCCCTCCACAGGCTCCTCATCAGTGCCCATCTGAGCAGCAGCAGCTTGCGCACGAGTGGTAGTGTTGGCCCATCGAGTCTTGATGCGAAGACGAATGGGATCATGATGGATACAGTCGGCCTCGAACTCTTCATCAGGGTACAGCTTCTCCCAAGTCTTGGAGATCAGCAGAAACAAGAATGGACCATAGATGGGTACCTTGCGAGTGTAGATCGCAAAACGGAGCTCACACCACATGATATGGGATATGTCAAGTGGTGGAGTCTGCGTCGTGCGAGCCGCTTCACACATCAGCAGCATGTCAACCAGGTAAGCATGGACCTTGTCCTTGTCTCCAACGCGAGGGAACAAAGTGTTGCGAAAGATCCGATACATGATGTCCAAAAATGGGTTCAACACCCATGTCTTCTTGCCACTAGCAAGAGTCTTCTCCACATAGAATGGCAGCAGCTTGTCTTTGTTGGCAGATTCTGGATTGGCATGAGGCCGAGCTCCAACTGGGTTGTGGAGTCCCTCATCAGGAATCTATAAAAGATCCATGAAATCCTTCCAAGATGAAGTCATCTTGTGACCATTGGTCATCCAAGTCATTGGGCGATCATCCTTGGTGTGGAAGTGGACTGACGCATAGAACTGAGCAATGATCTCTGGATCAAACTCATGCTGAAAGGTCATGACGTGCTCAAGTCCAAGCTGCTCGACCAGATCCAGAGCCTCGGCAAAGTAGGCCCGGTTGGTGTCCTTCTGAAAGGATCGATATGGTTGACTAGAAGGGGGGTGAATAGGCAACTAACAATTTTTAGCTTTTCTTAACCACTTAAAATTAGGCGACAAAATAAGTTGTCTAGATAATCTACTATGAAGACAACTAATATAAAGAAGCACAACAACTACACATGCATGCTATAGGAATTAAACAAGTAAAGCATGCAAGAGTAAAGGTAAGAAATAACCACAAGTAGAACCGGAGGAGACGAGGATGTGTTTCCGAAGTTCCTTCCCTTTGAGGGGAAGTACGTCTCCGTTGGAGCGGTGTGGAGGCACAATGCTCCCCAAGAAGCCACTAGGGCCACCGTATTCTCCTCACGCCCTCACACGATGCAAGGTGCCGTGATTCCACTAGTGGTGCCCTTGAAGGTGGCAACCGAACCTTTACAAACAAGGTTGGGGCAATCTCCACAACTTGGAGGCTCCCAACAAACCACGAAGCTTCACCACAATGGAATATGGCTTCGAGGTGACCTCAACCGTCTAGGGTGCTCAAACACCCAAGAGTAACAAGATCCGCAAGGGATTAGTGGGGAGAATCAAATATCTCTTGGTGGAAGTGTAGATCGATGCCTCCTCAAGCAATCCCGAGCAAATCAACAAGTTTGATTGGCTAGGGAGAGAGATCGGGCGAAAATGGAGCTTTTGGAGCAACAATGGAGTAGTGGGTGAAGAGGTAAGTCTTCTTGGAGAAGAAGACCCCCTATATATAGTGGGGGGACAAATCCAACCGTTATTGGAGGTTTCAGCCCGCAGAGAGCGGTAGTACCGCGCATGAGTTGCGGTACTACCGCTGGCTGAGCGGTACTACCGCTTGGGAAGCGGTACTACCGCATAGGCAAAAGATTGCGACCTGATAGACAACCACGAATGAAATAAATTACATCCGTGGCTACATCCGCAGGGGAAAACGGAAGTAGCAAAACGCGACACGGTACTACCGCTTAAGTTAAGCGGTACTACCGCGTTGTATGCGGAAGTAAAAAATTACTTCCGCATCCACTTCTATACTTAGACTCAGCGCCTGGGCCAGATACACGGTACTACCGCTCTGGGGACGCGGTACTACCGCGGGAGCGGTACTATCGTGTCGGCAGGCGGTACTACCGTGTACCTGCGCGGTACTACCGCTTGGTAGAGTGGTACTACCGCTTGCTAGGCAGTTGATCAGTACAGAAGCCACAGATTTGCCACAACGAAGGAAAACCGGTTGGACCTCCAGAGAAGCAAGGAAAGGAAGTGTGGGAGAAAGATGTGTACGTGTTGATTCTACCCAAACCTTTCCAACGCGGACCCCCTCTTAATAGTACGGCTTTCCTATTACTCAATGCCACCTACAGGGAGCAAAAAGAAAACACCGTCCTCCATAGAATCCAAGGGGCAAGCAATCGTCTTGTGCCATAAGGGAGATATACCTGTATGAGCTTAGAGCACACGATCAGTCCGCAAAAGTATTGTCATCAATCACCAAAACTATTTGGGAGAAATATGCCCTTACAATCTCCCCCTTTTTCGTGAATTGATGACAACACGAGATTTGCACAGAGAAGAAATAATAGAGTAAGCAATATAAGCCCTAGAGTATAGGTGAGCTCCCCCTGTATGTGTGCCTTCACATGATTGTGCTTTGGACTGCACCGCACACATACTAGGTATAGTGCTCCCCTATAATCTACACACGAGATACTCTATATAACATTGAATGCATAGGATAAACATTAACGACATAATAATAAGTTCAACAATACCGGGGCATATGTCTTACACCATATGATTGTCTCACATAAACACGCATAATAAACCAAGTTCAACGAAAAGAAAACACACGAACAAGCACAAGACGGCAAATGCAAATCACTCTCCCCCTTTGTCATCGAGACACCACAAAGGGGAAAAGAGGAAACGAAGACGTGTGGCAGCCCGGGAGTAGCTCAGTCGTCATACTCGTCATCAAACCCCTGCTGCTGCTCCTCCTGATACTCATCATCAGATCCCTGCTGCTCTGGCTGATACTCCTCATCAGAATCTGACCACTTGTATCCCTGGCGAGCCATCCAGGTAGCCTCAAGAGTGATGTTGTCCTCCGAGCCATTTGAAACCTCCTCTCCATACAAAGACAGAATCTTCTTGTCCCGCTGATGCGTCTTCTTGTCCGTCACATGAGCACGGTATTGCCCCTGAGCCTGCATGCAGAAGAGGGCCTTCATCTTCTGCTGTAGCCTCTTAGCCCACGAAGGCTTCTCCACTGCAGAGGAGGAAGAGGGGGCAAATCTGCCAGAGCGGACATCTGCAGTCTCCTCCACAGGCTCATCCTCAGTGCCCATCTGGGCAGCAGCAGCCTGAGCACGAGTAGTGGTGTTGGCCCAACGAGTCTTGACACGAAGCTTGATAGGATCATGGCGGTAGCAGTCAGCCTCGAACTCCTCCTCTGGATACAATTTTGCCCAAGTCTTGGAGATGAGCAAAAATAAGAAAGGACCATAGATAGGTACCTTGCGAGTGTAGATGGCAAACCGGAGCTCATTCCACATGATGTGGGAAATGTCAAGTGGAGCAGCCTGGGCAGAGCGAGCCTCTTGGCACATCAGAAGCATATCAACCAGATAAGCATGGACTTTGTCCTTGTCGCCAACACGAGGGAACAGCGTGTTGCGAAAAATCCGATACATGATGTCCAGGAAGGGATTCAACACCCAAGTTGTTTTGCCACTAGCAATGGTCTTTGCCTCATAAAATGGAAGTAGTTTGTCCTTGTTAGCTGATTCCGGATTGGCGTGAGGCCGAAAACCAATTGGGGTATGGAGACCCTCATCAGGAAGCTGAAGAAGATCCATGAACTCCTTCCAAGTAGCGGTCATGTTGTGACCATGGGTCATCCAAGTCATGGGACGATCCTCCTTGGCCTGAAAGTTGACCGAGGCATAGAACTGCGCAATAAGCTCTGGGTCAAAGTCAATCTGGAATGACATGATGTGCTCCAGACCCAGCTGCTCGATCAAATCAAGGGCTTCGGCAAAGTATGCCCGGTTCTTATCCTTCCTCATGTGCTCCACATCAATCCAGTGAGCATCCACATACAGATTGGCCTTGGTCTTGAGCACCTCATGATAGATGCAATACTGTTGCTTGGTCCAGAAGACATCATCACCAGGGAAGTGCTCACGGGGTTCCCCATATGGGTTGATCTTCCGTCTAGCCATGAACTCACCAGCAGGCATTTCCTCCATAGACATGGATGATTCCTTGCGCTTGTTGGCTGAGGTCTTGTACCGGCGCTGGGGATTGGAGCCCTCTGGCACATCGCTTGGGGTACGCAGGCGCTTGGAACCGGTGTCACGAACTGGGTTGGTACGACGACCCTCAAAGCCTGAGCCACCACCTAAAAACACAAACACAAGACCACAACAACACAAACACAAGAAGAATCAATGCTAAAGCCTCGAAAGACACAAGAAACCAAGGGAAATAGAAAAGAGAACATGCCACGAAGCTAGTATGAGCCAAGCGGTAGTACTGCTGACCCTTGCGGAAGTAAAAAATTAGTACCGTAGGGTAAGCGGTAGTACCGCATGGCACATGCGGTAGTACCGCATACGCTGCGGTAGTAAAAATTTACTTCCGCAAGAAGAGGCGGAACTAAAATATTAGTACTGCATGCGGAGCGGTAGTACCGCATAGGGATGCGGTAGTACCGCTCGACAAGCAGTACTAAAATTTTACTTCCGCCCGAGGGGGCGGAACTAAAATATTAGTGCTGCATGTGGAGCGGTAGTACCGCATCGGGTCGCGGTAGTACCGCTCGGCAAGCAGTACTAAAATTTTACTTCCGCCCGAGCGGTAGTACCGCTGAGGACAGCGGTAGTACCGCTCAGGTCAGATCGGATCTGGATTACATCGTGCGGTAGTACCGCGGTACTCCAGCGGTAGTACCGCACGAAACAGATCTGAGAAGAATAGATCTAGAAACTACCAACGAGATCTACACACGGTACTACGGCTGATCATAGTAACTTCGTAGCAACAACTCTAAGCATATTTCAGGAGCACAAACACTCTCCCACAACCTAAGCATCCATGGATAAGATCACGAAGAACACAAGAAAGCACTAAGCATCTCCCCTAACCCTAAAAACTCAGGCAAGGCAATAAGAAGAGGGGAAAAGGGGAGAAAACCTGCATCCATGGCAAGAGGACGTGGTGGGGAACGATCCCACCGGTCGGAAAGCGAGAAGAGTGGCCGAGGGAGGAGATCCGGCGAGGTCCTCCGGCGGCGTTCTTGAGAGAGAGAGAGACAGGGACGACGTGGGGGTTAGGAGTGAATGGGTATGGGGGAGATGGAACTCCCCCTGCCAGCTTATAACCCCCACACGTTCTGATATGTGCGGTAGTACCGCGGTCATTGCGGTAGTAACGCTTGCGCGGTAGTACCGCTCGCCGAGCGGTAGTACCGCCCTACCAGCGGCAGTAAATAAATACTGCCGTGCCGGTCGAGCGGTAGTACCGTAACCCCTTTGCGGTAGTACCGTAATCTAGCACGGTAGTACCGCTCCTCCAAGAACTTGCACGTTGACAAGAGGCTTTAAGCAAAAGAAGAGAGAAAAGCAAACGCACGCACAAGCAAAGTGAACAACACAACTCCTCAGAGGAGGGCGGTGGCCGAGGCCACCTATGTTTGAGTTTATAGATATGGCACCGCGAAGAATTATCCTTGGGCCCATGACCAGTACTCGACTTGAAGCATTTAAACCAACTATGTATGGCAAATGATAAAGACTTGGTCAGTTTATGCATAATGGGGGGAGGAATAGTTCATTGAGAGAACAATACTCCCCCTATGTCCATGCCTACATCTAGACAAGATAGCTATATTGAGTGTGAGGGGTGTGTGTGCACAGGCTCAAGCCACATTGCTCAAATCGATGATATTTAGCTCATGCCTTAACTCGCGAAATCTTGCTTCATCCAAAGGCTTCGTGAAGATATCTGCAAGGTTATCATGAGTGTTGACGTAGTGAAGCTCGATCTCTCCTTGCCTTATGTGATCCCAGATGAAGTGATACCGAATCTCAATATGCTTCGTCTTGAAGTGAAGCACCGGGTTGAGAGAAATCTTGATGGCACTTTCATTGTCACACCAAAGAGGCACTTTGTCACAAGTGACACCGTAATCCTTCAAAGTTTGCCTCATCCATAAGAGTTGAGCACAGCAACTGCCAGCGGCCACATATTCTGCTTCAGTGGACGAGAGAGATACACAACTTTGCTTTTTGGAAGACCAACTAACAAGAGAGCAACCAAGAAATTGGCACCCTCCCGAGGTGGACTTCCTATCCACTTTGTCTCCCGCCCAGTCAGAATCAGAGAAACCAACAAGGTTGAAATTTGCTCCTCTTGGGTACCATAAGCCAAAGTTTGGGGTATGAGCCAAATATCGAAAGATTCGCTTGACAGCCACAAAGTGACTTTCCTTAGGTGAGGCTTGAAACCGTGCACAAATTCCCACACTCAACATAATATCCGGTCTAGATGCACAAAGATAAAGCAAGGATCCGATCATAGAGCGATATACCTTTTGATCCACCGCTTTACCACTGGGATCAATGTCAAGTTGGCATTTGGTTGGCATTGGAGTAGTAGCCGGCTTGACATCACTAAGGTTGAACCTTTTGAGCATGTCTTGAGTATACTTGGATTGTTTGATGAAGATGCCTTCTCTTCGTTGTTTGATCTCAAATCCAAGGAAGTACTTCAACTCTCCCATCATGGACATCTCAAAATGTGTGGTTATGAGTGCGGCGAACTCATCATTGAAAGCTTTGTTAGGAGAACCAAAGATAATATCATCTACATATAGTTGGCATACAAACAACTCCCCTTTGACCTTCTTAGTAAAAAGAGTGGGGTCGATTTTCCCAATTTCAAACCCACGATCTTGTAACAACTCGGTAAGGTGCTCATACCATGCTCGTGGGGCTTGTTTAAGGCCATAGAGTGCCTTATCAAGTTGATACACATGATTGGGGAACTTAGGATCCTCGAACCCCGGGGGTTGTTTAACATACACCAACTCATTAATGGGACCATTAAGAAATGCACTTTTCACATCCATCTGTTGCAATTTAAAGTTATGATGGGAAGCATAGGCAAGCAACAACCGAATGGATTCAAGACGAGCAACGGGGGCAAAGGTTTCACCGTAGTCGATACCCTCGACTTGGGAGTAGCCTTGAGCCACCAGACGTGCCTTGTTGCGGATGACAATGCCATGGGCACCTTGCTTCTTCTTAAAGATCCATTTGGTTCCAATGACATTATGGTTATCCTTTGGTCTTGGCACCAGACGCCACACTTTGTTGCGCTCGAAGTTATTGAGTTCTTCATGCATGGCATTGAGCCAGTCAGGGTCCTCGAGCGCCTCATAGACCTTCTTAGGTTCAACAAAGGAGACACAAGCTTGATGAGCACAATAGTTTGCTAATTGTCTACGAGTGCTTACCCCCCTTTTGATGCTTCCTAAAATATTCTCGATGTGATGCTCGTTGGAAGCAAGCCTGGAGGCAACTTTTGCAGCACGACGCTCTAATTGCTCTTCAAGAGATAACTGAGGAGCATTGAGTTGATCATCTTGAGCGTCATCATGAGCAAGATTTTGATCTTGAGCTTCCTCTTGACCTTGATCTTGCTCGGGGGATTGAACTTGGCCTTGTGCATCAATTGGTGGTTCTTCACCAACTTGAGGTTGATCTTGCACTTGGCCTTGTTCAATAGGCTGAGGGCCTTCACTTTGTTCTTCGGAAGCGTGTGGGTCTTGGGTAGGTGATGGTTCCACTTGAGTGGAACATTGTCCTTCTCCTTCGGCCACAAGGGGTTCCTCAACGGGTAGGATATATCCAACACCCATTCTTCTTATGGCATGAGGAGGAATTTCATCACCTGCATCACAAGTACCACTTTGCTCCACTTGGGAGCCGTTATTTTCATCAAACTCTACGTTACTCGTCTCCTCTATGAGTCCAGTGGACTTGTTGAGGACACGGTAAGCATGAGAGTTTGTAGCATAACCAACAAATATGCCCTCATGAGCCCTAGATTCAAATTTAGACAAACGAACACCTTTCTTGAGAATGAAACACTTACACCCGAACACCCGGAAGTACTTGAGATTGGGCTTGTTACCGGTAAGAATCTCATATGGAGTTTTGTTCAAGCCTTTGCGGAGATAGAGACGATTTGATGCATGGCAAGCGGTATTGATGGCTTCGGCCCAAAAGTTGTATGGAGAGTTGAATTCATCCATCATTGTTCTTGCAGCATCTATCAAGGTTCGGTTCTTTCTCTCCGCAACACCGTTTTGCTGAGGGGTATATGGGGCGGCATATTGATGTTTGATCCCTTCATCACCAAGAAACTCATCCAGGGTGTAGTTTTTGAACTCGGTGCCATTGTCACTTCTGATCATCAAAATCTTTGCTTCATGTTGTCGTTGAGCTTCATTTGCAAAGTTGATGACGGTTTGTTGGGTCTCACTCTTCTTCTTGAAGAAGTATACCCAGGTATATCTTGAGTAATCATCCACAATCACCAAGCAATATTTCCTACCCCCAAGACTATCAAAAGTGGGAGGCCCAAAGAGATCCATGTGGAGGAGCTCTAGAGGTCTCTTTGAATAGATGATAGTCGTGGGAGGGTGAGCCTTCTCATGTAATTTTCCTTCAATGCACGCCCTGCAAGCACGATCTTTGGCAAAGCTAACATTTGTTAGTCCTCGGACATGGTCCCCCTTGAGAAGACTTTGCAAAGATCTCATATTGACGTGGGCCAAACGGCGATGCCAAAGCCATCCCACATCAACTTTAGCCATTAGGCATGTCGCGACCTTAGTGGGTTGCTTCGAGAAGTTAACCACATAAAGACCATTCTCGACATGCCCAACATAGGCTACTTTAAGAGTCTTGCTCCACAAGAGGGCCACAGAATCAATATCAAAGAATGTAGCAAAGCCCATGAGTGCGAGTTGGCGAACAGAAAGTAAATTGTATGCAAGGGACTCAACAAGCATGACTTTCTCGATCGTGAGATCATGAGAGACAACAACCTTGCCAAGTCCCAATACCTTAGAAGATGAAGCATCACCCCATTCGACGTTGGTGGCCATAGATGAACCGAGATGCACGTCCACCACCAAGTCTTTGCTTCCGGTCATATGATTTGTGGCTCCGCTATCGAGCAACCATGATCCCCCACCGGAAGCAAACCCCTACAATAGATCAATGCTTGGATTTAGGTACCCATTTGGTAATGGGTCCTTTGAGGTTAGTGACAAGGGTCTTAGGAACCCAAATGGACCATTCAATATACTCATAAGAAGAACCAACAAATTTAGCAAACACATGGCCATCACTAGCACGGCATAAAACATATGAAGGATTAAAATCGCCGGCCATGTTTGAAGGTGTGGTGGAGTTTTTCTTGACACCACCACTTTTCTTCTTGGTTGACGTGCCCTCTCCTTCTTTCACAAAGGATTGTCGGAGAGGGGGTGGTTGCTTTGTCTTGTCATTCTTCTTCTTCTTGGGCTTAGGAGCAAACCCAATTCCTTCCTTTGCCACAACTTCCTTTTGATTGCTCAAAAGGGCGTTGAGGTTCTTCTCACCTTGTATGCAAGTCACAAGGCCTTTCTCAAGTTGCTTCTTCAATTCGGCATTCTCTTCAACAAGATGCACATGCTCACAACATGGGTTAGTAGCATTTGCATTATCAATTAAAACCATGCGAGGAAAGATAGCCTTTTCCTTGGTTAGCGAAACTTGGAGTTGATCATGAGACTCCTTGAGAGTAGTATGCATTCCTTTCAAGGCCTTGTGAGCCTTGTCAAGTATGTCAAACTCCTCTTTGAGTTTAGCATGGTCAACCACAAGTTTTGCCTTCTCAGAGTTAAGGACACGAGAGACAACTAAAGCATGATCAAGATCTTTCTTTAATTTAGCATGATCATCGTTGTGTGACTCCTCAAGAGCCAAACGAAGACCACGCTCCTCCTCTAGGGCGTTAGAGAGATCCGATATCTCATCGGCATAGTCTCGACTATGCCCTTCCATTTTAGTAATGGTTTCCTCGTGAGCTTCAATAATGTCATTGGCCTCACCGAGTTGTTCCAAGAGAGCAACCACATGCTTCTTGGATTTGCCCTTGAGATTCTTTATGAACACATCAAATTCATTTTCTCCCTCCTTACTACCCTCACCCTCATCAATACAATTAGTTAATGAGGGGTTAGAAGAGATAGTAGAATTGATGATCGGGGTTACCTTGTTGGTGGCCTTGGCCATAAGACACTTGGCGGTGATGTTCTCGTTTGGTGAGTTGAAGAGAGATGAGTGTGGAGTGGTAGCAATTGCAATTGTGGCCATAGTGGTCACCTCATCGTCTTCATCATTGTCATCATCCTCCACATATTCTTCTTGAGCCACCAACACTTTCGGAGGAGTCTTCTTGATGAAGTTGTTCTTGTTGGGATAGGACTTTGACTTGTCCTTCCGAATAAGCTTGCCTCCAAAGTCTTCTCTCTTCTCATATGGGCAATCCGCAACGAAGTGGCTTACATTTCCACAGTTGAAGCATGTCCTTACTCGTTGCTTCCCTTTGTTCCCACTGGAGTTGTTCCTGTTAAAGTTGGACCTTGAGTTCTTCTTGCCCCAGAATTGCCTTGAAGCAAGAGCCATGTGCTCGTGATAGGCATATTTGGTGTCCTCGGGGCAGCACTCATCATCATCTTCCACTTCCTCCTCTTCCACACAAACCTTGGCCTTCAGAGCAAGGTTAGGCTTCTTGGATCGTTGAGCTCTTAGGACCGCATTGTCGGCGGTAACGTCAAGGATCCTCATGGCAACAAATTCATCCAACACTTCGTTTGAGGAAAAAGTGTGGAAGTCCGGTCTCTGACGAATCACAGAGGACATGGCCTTGTGATAGGGCATCATGGCCTTGAGGAACTTGCGCTTGATCCAATTGTCATCCGTATCCTTACTGCCATGATCTCGAAGAGACACTGCAAGAATAGTTAATCTTCGATAAAGTTCACGAGGATCTTCATCCTCGATCATTGCAAACTCATCAGCTTCATCTTGCACCACTTCATAGTTGGAGCGTTGAATGCTTGTGCTTCCCTTGTACATTGTGCCAACATGCTCCCATGCGTCCTTGGCCACAGTGAATGGACGAAGATGAGCAATGTCTTCAGGAGGGATGGAGTCTTGAAGAATGCAAAGTGTGGACTCGTTGAACTGATGATCGGCAGTTTCTCTTGGAGTCATGTTGTCGGGATCATATGGATAAAAACCTTGCTCAATGATTCTCCAGAGGTTAGTGGAACAATGATTAATGTGATGTTTGAAATGAAACACCCAAGTAGCAAAATCAGTATTTTTAACGAACTTAGGAGGGGGCCCGACTGAATTTAAATGCGGTGTGGGAACGGGTCCTCCATAGTGAGTAGGCGGAGGAGATTGGGCAAATTTCCCACTTCCATGCTTAGCGACCGGGGCTTGCTCACTACTAGCTTCTCCCTTGTCGGGATTAGCCTCTGACACGTTGGTAGCGGGACGACCCACTTCCAACGGTGAGGTGGATAATTTAAGCCCCTCAAACATTTCTTTAAACATGCCTTTGACCTCGCTCGCTAGTGATTCTTTCAATGTGGTCAAGGCCACATTGAACTCCTCACGAGTGACCGAGGCTCCCCCATCTACCGTAGGCAAGGACGGATTTCCATCGGAATGGTCCTCCGTCTCGACTACGTTGTCAACCATACTCTTCGGACGGTAAAGTCCTTAAAAAGAGACGAGGCTCTGATACCAATTGAAAGGATCGATATGGTTGACTAGAAGGGGGGGGGGTGAATAGGCAACTAACAATTTTTAGCTTTTCTTAACCACTTAAAATTAGGCGACAAAATAAGTTGTCTAGATAATCTACTATGAAGACAACTAATATAAAGAAGCACAACAACTACACATGCATGCTATAGGAATTAAACAAGTAAAGCATGCAAGAGTAAAGGTAAGAAATAACCACAAGTAGAACCGGAGGAGACGAGGATGTGTTTCCGAAGTTCCTTCCTTTTGAGGGGAAGTACGTCTCTGTTGGAGCGGTGTGGAGGCACAATGCTCCCCAAGAAGCCACTAGGGCCACCGTATTCTCCTCACGCCCTCACACGATGCAAGGTGCCGTGATTCCACTAGTGGTGCCCTTGAAGGTGGCAACCGAACCTTTACAAACAAGGTTGGGGCAATCTCCACAACTTGGAGGCTCCCAACAAACCACAAAGCTTCACCACAATGGAATATGGCTTCGAGGTGACCTCAACCGTCTAGGGTGCTCAAACACCCAAGAGTAACAAGATCCGCAAGGGATTAGTGGGGAGAATCAAATATCTCTTGGTGGAAGTGTAGATCGATGCCTCCTCAAGCAATCCCGAGCAAATCAACAAGTTTGATTGGCTAGGGAGAGAGATCGGGCGGAAATGGAGCTTTTGGAGCAACAATGGAGTAGTGGGGGAAGAGGTAAGTCTTCTTGGAGAAGAAGACCCCCTATATATAGTGGGGGGACAAATCCAACCGTTATTGCAGGTTTCAGCCCGCAGAGAGCGGTAGTACCGCGCATGAGTTGCGGTACTACCGCTGGCTGAGCGGTACTACCGCTTGGGAAGCGGTACTACCGCATAGGCAAAAGATTGCGACCTGATAGACAACCACGGATGAAATAAATTACATCCGTGGCTACATCCGCAGGGGAAAACGGAAGTAGCAAAACGCGACGGTACTACCGCTTAAGTTAAGCGGTACTACCGCGTTGTATGCGGAAGTAAAAAATTACTTCCGCATCCACTTCTATACTTAGACTCAGCGCCTGGGCCAGATACACGATACTACCGCTCTGGGGACGCGGTACTACCGTGTCGGCAGGCGGTACTACCGTGTACCTGCGCGGTACTACCGCTTGGTAGAGCGGTACTACCGCTTGCTAGGCAGTTGATCAGTACAGAAGCCACATATTTGCCACAACGAAGGAAAACCGGTTGGACCTCCAGAGAAGCAAGGAAAGGAAGTGTGGGAGAAAGATGTGTACGTGTTGATTCTACCCAAACCTTTCCGACGCGGACCCCCTCTTAATAGTACGGCTTTCCTATTACTCAATGCCACCTACAAGGAGCAAAAAGAAAACACCGTCCTCCATAGAATCCGAGGGGCAAGCAATCGTCTTGTGCCATAAGGGAGATATACCTGTATGAGCTTAGAGCACACGATCAGTCCGCAAAAGTATTGTCATCAATCACCAAAACTATTAGGGAGAAATATGCCCTTACACCTTCCACATGTGGGCCACGTCCACCCAGTGAGCATCCACGTACAGGTTGGTCTTGTTCTTGAGCACCTCTGTGTAGATGTGATACTGCTGCTTAGTCCAGAAAAGCTCATCTCCATGAAACTGAGCACGGGGTTCTCCATAAGGGTTGTGCTTCCTCCGTGCCATGAACTCATTAGCTGGCATTTCTTCCATAGTCATAGAGGATTCGTTTTGCTTGTTGGCGGCGGTCTTGAACTTGCGCTGGGGATTGGAGCCCTCTGGCACATCACTGGGGTTGCGCAGACGCTTGGACCCGGTGTCGCGGACTGGATTGGTACGACGAGCATCGAAACCGGAGCCACCACCTAAAACACAAACACAAGAACACGACGAAAGCACAAAGAGAATCAATGCAAAAGCCTCAAAAAGCACAATAAATGAGTAGAAAGGGGAATATGTGCGTGCTACGAAGGTACTATGACACAAGCGGTAGTACTGCTTGACTGATGCGGAAGTAAAAAATTAGTACCGCTGAGTGAGCGGTAGTACCGCTTGATGGGCGGGGTAGTACCGCACACTCTGCGGTAGTAAAAATTTACTTCCGTGATCAGAAACGGAAGTAAAAAACTAGTACTGCTTACGGAGCGATAGTACCGCATCGGGGTTGCGGTAGTACTGCTCGGTATGCAGTACTAAAATTTTACTTCCGCTCCGGAGCGGTAGTACCGCGGAGGACAGCGGTAGTACCGCTCTGGAACAGATCTGACGAACGGATCTGGACCAGATCGGGCGGTAGTACCGCGGTTCTCCAGCGGTAGTACCGCTCGGATCAGATCTGAAAAGAACTGATCTGGATAAGACCGCGTAGATCAAGCAACGGTACTATGGCTGATCATAGTAACTTGGTAGCAACGTACATACTAGCATTTCTAGAGCAAGAACACTCTCCTACATCCTAAACTTCCATGGATAAGAACACGAAGAACACAAGAACACTAAGCATCTCCCCTAACCCTAAAACAACAACAAGGCAACAAGAAGAGGGGAAAAGGGGAGAAACCTTCATCCATGGCAAGAGGGCGAGGTGGGGAGCGATCCCACTGGTCGGAATGCGAGGAGAGTGGCTGAGGGAGGAGATCCGGCGAGGTCCTCCGGCGGCGTTCTTGAGAGGGAGAGAGAGGGACGGCGTGGGGGTTAGGAGTGAATGGGTATGGGGGAGTTGGAACTCCCCCTGCCCGCTTATAACCCCCACCCGTGCGAATATGAGCGGTAGTACCGCGGTCATCGCGGTAGTACCGCTTGGGCGGAAGTACAGCACGCCAAACGGTAGTACCGCTCTACCAGCGGCAGTAAATAAATACTGCCGTGCTGGACTTGCGATAGTACCGTAACCTCCTGTGTGGTAGTACCGTAACCTTGCACGGTAGTACCGCTTCTCCAAGAACAAGCACGTTTCGACACGAGGCTTTTAGCAAAGAAAAGAGGAAAAACAAAAGGACGCACAAGCGAGGCAAATAACGCAACTCCACAGAGGAGGGCGGTGGCCGAGGCCACCTATGTTTGAGTTCGTTGGTATGGCACCGCAAAGAACTATCCTTGGGCCCATGACCAATACTCGTCTTGAAGCACTTAAACCAACTATGTATGGCAAATGATAAAGACTTGATCAATTTATGCATAATGGGGGGAGGAAAGGTTCATTGAGAGAACAGTACTCCCCCTATGTCCATGCCTACATCTAGACAAGATAACTATATTGAGTGTGAGGAGTGTGTGCAAAGACTCAAGACACATTGCTCAAATCGATGATATTTAGCTCATGCCTTAACTCGCAAAATCTTGCTTCATCCAATGGCTTTGTGAAGATATCTGCAAGGTTATCATGAGTGTTGACATAGTGAAGCTCGATCTCTCCTTGCCTTATGTGATCCCGGATGAAGTGATACCGAATCTCTATATGCTTCGTCTTGAAGTGTTGCACCGGGTTGAGAGAAATCTTGATGGCACTTTCATTGTCACACCAAAGAGGCACTTTGTCACAAGTGACACCGTAATCCTTTAAAGTTTGCCTCATCCATAAGAGTTGAGCACAACAACTGCCAGTAGCCACATACTCTGCTTTGGTGGACGAGAGAGACACACAACTTTGCTTTTTGGAAGACCAACTAACAAGAGAGCAACCAAGAAATTGGCACCCTCCCGAAGTGGACTTCCTATCCACTTTGTCTCCCGCCCATTCAGAATCAGAGAAACCTACAAGGTTGATGCTCCTCTCGGGTACCATAAGCCAAAGTTTGGGGTATGAGCCAAATATCGAAAGATTCGCTTGACAGCCACAAAGTGACTCTCCTTAGGTGAGGCTTGAAATCATGCACAAATTCCTACACTCAACATAATATCCGGTCTAGATGCACAAAGGTAAAGCAAGGATCTGATCATAGAGTAATATACCTTTTGATCCACCGCTTTACCATTGGGATCAATGTCAAGTTGGCATTGGAGTAGTAGCCGGCTTGACATCACTTAGATTGAACCTCTTGAGCATGTCTTGAGTGTACTTGGATTGTTTGATGAAGATGCCTTCTCTTCTTTGTTTGATCTCAAACCCAAGGAAATACTTCAACTCTCCCATCATGGACATCTCAAAATGTGTGGTCATGAGTGCGGCGAACTCATCATTGAAAGCTTTGTTAGGAGAACCAAAGATAATGTCATCAACATATAGTTGGCATACAAACAACTCCCCTTTGACCTTCTTAGTAAAAAGAGTGGGGTCGATTTTCCCAATTTCAAACCCACGATCTTGTAACAACTCGGTAAGATTCTCATACCACGCACGTGGGGCTTGTTTAAGGCCATAGAGTGCCTTATCGAGTTGGTACACGTGATTGGGGAGCTTAGGATCCTCAAACCCCGGGGGTTGTTTAACATACACCAACTCATTAATAGGACCATTAAGAAATGCACTTTTCACATCCATTTGTTGCAATTTAAAGTTATGATGGGAAGCATAGGCAAGCAACAAATGAATGGATTCAAGACGAGCAACGGGGGCAAAGGTTTCACCGTAGTCGATACCCTCGACTTGGGAATAGCCTTGAGCCACCAGACGCGCCTTGTTGCGGATGACAATGCCATGAGCATCTTGCTTGTTCTTAAAGATCCATTTGGTTCCAATGACATTATGATTCTTCTCTGGCCTTGGCACCAGACGCCACACCTTGTTCCGCTCGAAGTTATGGAGTTCTTCATGCATGGCATTGAGCCAATCAGGGTCTTCGAGCGCCTCATAAACCTTCTGAGGTTCAACACAGGAGACAAAAGCTTGATGAGCACAATAGTTTGCTAATTGTCTACGAGTGCTTACCCCCCTTTTTATGCTTCCTAGAATGTTCTCGATGTGATGTTCATTGGAAGCAAGCCTGGAGGCAACTTTTGCAGCACGACACTCTAATTGCTCTTCAAGAGTTGATTGAGGAGCATTGAGATGATCATCTTGAGTGTCGTCAGGAGCTAGATCTTGATCTTGAGCTTCCTCTTGATCTTGATCTTGCTCGGAGGACAGAACTTGGCCTTGTGCATCATTTGGTGGTTCTCCACCATCTTGTAACTAAACTTACACTTGGCCTTGTTCGTCAGGTTGAGGGCCTTCTCTTTGTTCTTCGGAAGCGTGAGGGTCTTGGGTTGGTGATGGTTCCACTTGAGTGGAACATTGTCCTTCTCCTTCAGCCACAAGGGGTTCCTCAATGGGTAGGATGTATCCAACACCCATTCTTCTTATGGCTTGAGGAGGAATTTCATCACCTACATCACAAGTACCACTTTGCTCCACTTGGGAGCCGTTATTTTCATCAAACTCTACGTTACTCGTCTCCTCAATGAGTCCATTGGACTTGTTGAGGACACGGTAAGCATGAGAGTTTGTAGCATAACCAACAAATATGCCCTCGTGAGCTCTAGATTCAAATTTAGACAAACGAACACCTTTCTTGAGAATGAAAAACTTACATCAGAATACCCGGAAGTACTTGAGATTGGGCTTGTTACCGGTAAGAATCTCATACGGAGTTTTGTTCAAGCCTTTGCGGAGATAGAGCCGATTTGATGCATGGCAAGCGGTGTTGATGGCTTCGGCCCAAAGTTGTATGGAGATTTGAATTCAGCCATCATGGTTCTTGCCGCATCCATCAGAGTTCGGTTCTTTCTCTCCGCTACACCGTTTTGTTGAGGGGTATATGGGGCTGCATATTGATGTTTGATCCCCTCATCACTAAGAAACTCATCCAAGGTGTAGTTCTTGAACTCGGTGCTGTTGTCACTTCTGATCATCAAAATCTTTGCTTCATGTTGTCGTTGAGCTTCATTTGCAAAGTTGATGACGGTTTGTTGGGTCTCACTCTTCTTCTTGAAGAAGTATACCCAGGTGTATCTTGAGTAATCATACACAATCACCAAGCAGTACTTTCTACCCCCAAGACAATCAAAAGATGGAGGCCCAAAGAGGTCCATGTGGAGGAGCTCTAAGGGTCTCTTTGAATAGATGATAGTCGTGGGAGGGTGAGCCGTCTCATGTAACTTTCCTTCAATGCAAGCCCTGCAAGCACGATCTTTGGCAAAGCTAACATTTGTTAGTCCACGGACATGGTCCCCCTTGAGAAGACTTCGCAAAGATCTCATATTGACGTGGGCCAAACGGCGATGCCAAAGCCATCCCACATCAACTTTAGCCATTAGGCATGTCGCGACCTTAGTGGGTTGCTTCGAGAAGTTAACCACATAAAGGCCGTTCTCGACATGCCCAACATAGGCTACTTTAAGAGTCTTTCTCCACAAGAGGGCCACGATATCAATATCAAAGAATGTAGCAAAGCCCATGAGTGCAAGTTGGCGAACAGAAAGTAAATTGTATGCAAGGGACTCAACAAGCATGACTTTCTCGATCGTGAGATCATGAGAGACAACAACCTTGCCAAGCCCCAATACCTTAGAAGATGAAGCATCACCCCATTCGACGTTGGTGGCCATAGATGAACCTAGATGCACGTCCACCACCAAGTCTTTGCTTCCGGTCATATGATTTGTGGCTCCGCTATCGAGCAACCATGATCCCCCACCGGAAGCAAACTCCTACAAGAGATCAATGCTTGGATTTAGGTACCCATTTGGTAATGGGTCCTTTGAGGTTAGTAACAAGGGTCTTAGGAACCCAAATGGACCATTCAATGTACTCATAAGAAGAACCAACAAATTTAGCAAACACATGACCATCACTAGCACGACATAAAACATATGAAGGATTAAAGTCGCCGGCCATGTTTGATGGTATGGTGGAGTTTTTATTGACACCACCACTTTCCACCATTTTATTCTTCTTTGATGTGCCCTCTCCTTCTTTCACAAAAGATTGTCGGAGATGGGGTGGTTGATTGGTCTTGTCATTCTTCTTCTTCTTGGGCTTAGGAACAAACCCAATTCCTTCCTTTGCCACAACCTCCTTTTGATTGCTCAAAAGGGTGTTGAGGTTCTTCTCACCTTGTATGCAAGTCACAAGGCCTTTCTCAAGTTGCTTCTTCAACTCGGCATTCTCTTCAACAAGATGCACATGCTCGCAACATGGGTTAGTAGCATTTGCATTATCAATTAAAACCATGCGAGGAAAGATAGCCTTTTCCTTGGTTAGCGAAACTTGGAGTTAATCATGAGACTCCTTGAGGGTAGCATGCATACCTTTCAAGGCCTTGTGAGCCTTGTCAAGTATGTCAAACTCCTCTTTGAGTTTAGCATGGTCAACCTCAAGTTTTGCCTTCTCAGAATTAAGCACACGAGAGACAACTAAAGCATGATCAATATCTTTCTTTAATTTAGCATGACCATCATTGTGTGACTCCTCAAGAACCAAACGAAGACCACGCTCTTCCTCTAGGGCGTTAGAGAGATCCGATATCTCATCGGCATAGTCTCGACTGTGTCCTTCCATTTTAGTAATGGTTTCCTCGTGAGCCTCGATCATGTCGTTGGCCTCACCGAGTTGTTCCAAGAGAGCAACAAAATGCTTCTTGGGTTTGCCCTTGAGATTTTTCATGAACAATTCAAATTCATTTTCTCCCTCCTTAGCACCCTCACTCTCATCAATACAATTCGTTAATGAAGGATTAGAAGAGATAGTAGTATTGATGTTTGGGGTTACCTTGTTGGTGGCCTTGGCCATGAGACACTTGGCGATGATTTTCTCATTAGGCGAGTCGAAGAGAGATGTGTGCGGAGTAGTAGCAATAGCAATTGTGGCCATGGTGACCGTCTCATCATCTTCATCATTATCATCATCCTCAGCATATTCTTCTTGGGCCACCAACACTTTCGGAGGAGTCTTCTTGTTGAAGTTGTTCTTGTTAGGATAGGACTTTGACTTGTCCTTCCGAATAAGCTTGCCTCCAAAGTCTTCTCTCTTCTCATATGGGAAATCCGCAACGAAGTGGCTTACATTTCCATAGTTGAAACATGTCCACACTCGTTGCTTCCCCTTGTTCCCACTAGAGTTGTTCCTGTTGAAGTTGGGTCTTGTGTTCTTCTTGCCCCAGAATTGCCTTGAAGCAAGAGCCATGTGCTCATGATAGGCATATTTGGTGTCCTCGGGGCTACACTCATCATCATCTTCCACCTCCTCCTCTTCCACACAAGCCTTGGCCTTCAGGGCAAGATTAGGCTTCTTCGATCGTTGAGCTCTTAAGACCGCATTGTCGGCGGTCGCGTCCAAGATCCTCATGGCAACAAACTCATCCAACACTTCATTTGAGGATAAGTGGTGGAAGTCCGGTCTCTGACGTATGACAGAGGACATGGCCTTATGGTAGGGCATCATGGCCTTGAGGAACTTGCGCTTGATCCAATTGTCATCCGTATCCTTATTGCCATGATTTCGAAGAGAGACCGCAAGGATAGTTAATCTTCGATAAAGTTCACGAGGATCTTCTTCTTCGATCATAGCAAACTCATCAGCTTCATCTTGCACAACTTCATAGTTGGAGCGTTGAATACTGGTGCTTCCCTTGTACATCGTGCCAACATGCTCCCAAGCTTCCTTGGCCACAGTGAAGGGTCGAAGGTGTGCAATGTCTTCAGGAGGGATGGGATCTTGAAGAATGCAAAGAGCGGACTCGTTGAATTGATGATCCGCGGTTTCTCTTGGAGTCATGTTGTCAGGATCATGCGGATAAAAACCTTGCTCAATGATTATCCAAAGGTTAGTAGAACAATGATTAATATGACATTTGAAACGAAACACCCAAGTAGCAAAATCAGAATTTTTGATAAACTTGGGAGGGGGCCCAACGGAATTTAAATGCGGTGTGGGAACGGGTCCTCCATAGTGAGTAGGAGGAGCGGATTGGGCAAATATCCCACTCCCATTCTTAGTAACAGGAGCTTGTTCACTACTAGCTTCTCCCTTGTCGGGATTAGCCCCCGACACGTTGGTAGCGGGACGAGCCACTTCCAACGGTGTGGTGGATAATTTAAGCCCCTCAAGCAAATCTTTAAACATGCCTTTGACCTCGCTCGCTAGTGATTCTTTCAATGTGGTCAAGGCCACATTGAACTCCTCACGAGAGACCGAGGCTCCCCCATCTGACATAGGCAAGGACGGAGTTCCACCGGAATGGTCCTCCGTCTCGACTACGTTGTCACCCATACTCTTTGGACGGTAAAGTCCTTAAAAAGAGACGAGGCTCTGATACCAATTGAAAGGATCGATATGGTTGACTAGAGGGGGGGTGAATAGGCAACTAACAATTTTTAGCTTTTCTTAACCACTTTAAATTAAGCGTCAAAGTAAGTTGTCTAGATATTCTACTAAGATGACAACTAAAGGAAAGTAAAGATAACAACTTCACAAGCAAGCTATAGGAGTTAAACAAGTAATGCTTGCACAAGTAAAGGTAAGAAATAACCACAAGAGGAACCGGTGGAGACGAGGATGTGTTGCCGAAGTTCCTTCCCTTTGAGGGGAAGTACGTCTCCGTTGGAGCGGTGTGGAGGCACAATGCTCCCCAAGAAGCCACTAGGGCCACCGTATTCTCCTCACGCCCTCACACGATGCAAGGTGCCGTGATTCCACTAGTGGTGCCCTTGAAGGCGGCAACCGAACCTTTACAAACAAGGTTGGTGCTATCTCCACAACTCGGAGGCTCCCAACGAAACCACGAAGCTTCACCACAATGGAATATGGCTTCGAGGTGACCACAACCGTCTAGGGTGCTCAAACACCCAAGAGTAACAAGATCCGCAAGGGATTAGTGGGGGGATCAAATATCTCTTGGTGGAAGTGTAGATCGATGCCTTCTCAAGCAATCCCGAGCAAATCAACAAGTTTGATTGGCTAGGGAGAGAGATCGGGCGGAAATGGAGCTTTTGGAGCAACAATGGAGTAGTGGGGGAAGAGGTAAGTCTTCTTGGGGAAGAAGACCCCCTATATATAGTGGGAGAGCTAATCCAACCGTTATGCACGTTTTCTGCCCGCAGAGAGCGGTAGTACCGCATGTAAGTTGCGGTACTACTGCTTGCTGAGCGGTACTACCGCTAGGCAAAAACAAGCGAGAAGATAACAACCACGGATGAAATAAATTACATCCGTGGCTACATCCGTAGAAATACGGTAGTAGCAAAACACGACACGGTACTACCGCTTGGAGCAAGCGGTACTACCGCATAGGATGCGGAAGTAAAAAATTACTTCCGCACCTACTTCCGCACTTAATACAGTGCCGAGCGAGATACACGGTACTACCGTTCTGGAGCCGCGGTACTACCGCTGATGCGGTACTACCGTGTCTTCAGGCAGTACTACTGTATGTCTGTGCGGTACTACCGCGTATGGAGCAGTACTACCGCTTGCCAGGCAGATGTTTTAGTTAAGAAGTCATGGTTTGCATATACGATAATAAACGGTTGGAACTCCAGAGAAGCAGGGGAAAGGTGGTGTGAGAGTAAGATGTGTACGTGTTGATTCCACCCTAACCTTTCCGAAACGGACCCCCTCTTAATAGTACGGCTTTCCTATTACTCAAAGCCACCGACAGGGAGCAAAAAGGAAACACCGACTTCCATCGAATCCGAGGGGCAGGCAATCGTCTTGTGCCTAAGTGAGATATACCTGTGGGAGCTTTAGATCACACGATTAGTCCGCAAATGCATTGTCATCAATCACCAAAACTACTTAGGGAGAAATATGCCCTTACACCTTTCAAGACAAGCAACATGATGTTGAAAGCTCGACGTAAGTCGTGCTCACACTCTGAAGAATTCGTGCACCAGAGAAGGATGAGGTAGCACACTCAAAGATAGCAAGACCAGGACAAAGTCGATAGTCTAGGAATGACCAGATTGAGTTTAGAATTTCCCGGTAAAATACTAGGGGTATTTGATTTGTAGTGCAGAATAATTTCATTAGTCGGTGTCCTTGGTTGACAACAACCCAGAACCCGTAGAGTGATTACGACAAGGAAAGACATTACTTCAACAAAGTTAGTAAGATGTGGAGCAATGGCAAGACATCTTCGAGATACCAGGGGTAATACTCGAATGTAGAACATGATAGAAGTAGAACCGGGTCATTGACCTAAGACAGTAGATACTTCAACCTTGCCAATAATAGGCGAGGCACTGAAATGAATTCACATCAGATATGTCAGATCGGGACAGCATGGTTGAAACCAAAACTGTAAGGAATCAATTCGAGAATACCGAAAGAATCATACAACTCGATAATCATTTTGAAAGAAGCTTCCGAGACGGTCTACATCAATTTCATGGGCATGAACACAAAGTTCAAGGTCGACTCCCACCTCTATAATGCATATCATTTCATTCACCTCTCGCTTTCATAAAATTGTAGTGTTGGAATTTTATCTGGTAGAACACCGGAAGAGTATGACTTGTGAGAACTTTCGGGTTCTCATGGATTATGGGAAGGCATAGGTTCAACCCACCGGGCATCTTAGTATCATACCATAAGTTTCAAAAGTAAAAACATAACCTCGAAAGCAGAGCATGGTTGGCAAAAGCAGAGGGTACAATTTACCAAAGGCATTATGTATCAGGGGAAGAACTCACAAGGTGCTTGAATATGAAGAACACTGTCGGATAAACATCCAACAATGGATCAGGTGATCCACAACGGAGCTGATGTGAGTATCGGTACTCACTCAGAGGAAGAGAGAAAGCAGAGACATCAGATTCAAGAATCACCTGATTAGTCTGATGCTTAAATAGAAAGAAATTATGGTTTCCAAAATGAAGGATCAGAAGCAGACGCTCTGATCAAGGATGGATAAGTTGAAAATACTTAGCTGGACAATCAATAAAGGTTTGAATTGCCGAGAACCAACTCATGTCCGGAAAGACGTCTGAGCCGGAAAGATAATTTAAAAAAGGATAACCTGATGACTTCGTGCATACGCACACATTGAATCAGTAGGCTCAAAAATGGCTAAGACAAGGGATATTAACGAAGACTACTAGTCATATGGAATTAACCATAATGCAAGCAGGCAAAAATTTCAAGAGTAACATGCTGCAGAGGATTTTCGAAAGATTGAAAAGTATTCCGAAGAATTTTGGGAGACACATGAACAATTGAGAAGAACGGATCCTCGATAAATGTGAGGAAATAACCGTAAGGGTTTTCATGCGAAATAAAACTGCAAGACAGTAAACTCAAAGGAATCTCGGACAATGGAGAATATTTCGAGGCATCTTGTAACAACAAGAGCGACGAGGAATGATCATGAGAATGAAAAGTGCATGCAGATACCCATAGGGATATATCGGTGGTAGTGGTTTGCAAAGGCGATGAGCACAAGGGTCTCGGAAAAATATCGAGGTATATCCTCAGAATCTTCTGACGAAGCAGGTAATCTTCCGAAATAAGGGACCTCCGAGAAAAATAGTTACGAGAACCTAGAGTCAGAGTTAGTAAAATATTTTAACCCGGATAGAAGAGAGATCAGAGTCCCAGAGCATAGAAAAGGAATAAAAGGTCCTAATACCATCCATTGGTGATGTGGGCTCATAAGCCACACAACAAGTTAGTAAATTTGTTTTTCAAAGACTAGACTCAACTTCGGCCAAGGAGTTGGAAAGGGGGATTCCTACAGGCAGTCGACTCTGATACCAACTTGTGACGCCCCCAATTTGTCCGTACACTAATCATGCACGCAAATGTGTACGGCCAAGATCAAGGACTCACTGGAAGATATCACAACACAACTCTAGACACAAATTAAAATAATACAAGCTTTATATTACAAGCCAGGGGCCTCGAGGGCTCGAATACAAAAGCTCGAAAACACAAGAGTCAACGGAAGCAATAATATCTGAGTACAGACATAAGTTAAACAAGTCTGCCTTAAGAAGGCTAGCACAAAAATAGCAACAATCGAAAAGGCAAGGCCTCCTGCCTGGGACCTCCTAACTACTCCTCGAAGCCGAACTCCACGTAGAAACATCCTCGGGATCTTCTGGGTCCGGGACTCCACCACCTAGTTGCATCATCCGAGAAGAACGGAAGAAAGGCGGAAAAGGGGGAGCAAAGCATCCGTGAGTACTCATCCAAAGTACTCGCAAGCAAGGATCTACACTACATATGCAATGATATCTGTGTAAAAGGGTAATATCTGTGGGTTAAACTGCAGAATGCCAGATTAAGAGGGGGATAGCTAATCAAATCGAAGACTACGCTTCTGGCCACTTCATCTTGCAGCAGTAGAAGAGAGTAGATGGAATAGTAACAAGTATCAAAGCTTCTGGCGGCCTCCGTATTGAGTAGCTGGAAAGTTCACCAAGTAACACGTATAGCATAATCCTACCCGGTGATCCTCCCCTCGTCGCCCTGTGGGGAAGCGATCATCGGGCTGTATCTGGAACTTGTCTGGGTGTGTTTTATTAAGTATCACGTTCTAGTTGTCATGAGGTCAGAGTACAACTCCGGGTCATCCTTTTACCGAGGGACACGGCTATTTGAATAGATTAACTTCCCTGCAGGGGTGCACCACATAACCCAGCACGCTCGATCCCATTTGGCCGGATGATGGCTTCTCGCCCCTCGTTGGTTACCCCAAGTGGAAGGTTTGAGATGCAGTGTAGCGGTAGTTTTCCCTTGGCAAAGATACCAAGGATCGAATCCCCTGAGACTCCGAGGGTCAACAAGAAGGTGTCAACTGCTAGCGGTGCAACTAGCGATTGACAGGACCTGCACACAGATACAAATAACTTTGCTCCCAACGAGTACAAAGAGGTTGTCAATCCCTCCGGCCTTGTAGTTTACAAAGGATCAAACGCAAGAGAATAGTGATAGGTATGACTGCAACTAGTAAATAAGAACATGAAGTAAATAGCGGGTGTGATCAGTGATGGTAATATGGACCGGGGTCCCATGATGTTCACTAGTGATGTCTCTCTCCCAAAAGACGATAAAACAGCTAAGCGAGGTAAACAAATTACAGCTGGGCAATTGACAGGATTATGTGCGCAAACCAATGCTAACTATGCTGTAAAGAAAGGTAGAGGCTCAAAAGCATGGGCGGTACACCAAGGCAAGTAGACCGAAATCCATCTGCATCTACTACTAATCATCCACCTTGAGATATCTATCCAGAACATCTCGCTGGTATTAAGTTGTGAGTCCCACCCATAGTGTAAACTCAAAGCAACAGACAACTTCATTAAAAGAACTTTGCGTAAAGTAAACAATCCTTGCACCCGCAAGTACAAGCACCGTTGTTTTCCCCCTTGTGGCAACAACACATCCCCTAGACTCATGTTTTTTCACTCAAGCTAGTCATCGAGGGGCATGAACCCAAAATCAAGCATAACGTTCCCTCTTGGAGTTACTACCTACTACTTGGCCAAAGCAATAAACATCAACGAAGAACATGCAAGAATTACTCAAGAACATAAATATAAAAGAGGTAAATCAAATATATTACTCACACACAATCTGAACATAATCTCATAATCCATCAAATCCCAGCAAACTCATCATAGCAACAGCATAAGGATTACATATGTGCCTCGATCATATAGGGCAGCTCACGAGGTCTAATCGATGAAGAACAAAGAGGGGAGGAGAACATCACATAGCTACTAGTCATGGACCCATGGTCCAAGGGAGACTACTAACAACTCATCCGGGAGGCGTCCATGGTGGTGGAGAAGCTCCCGGTGGTGATCCTCCCCTCCGGCAGGGTGCCGGGAAGAGTTCTCCTGGTGCTCCCGATCTTGGAAGCGCGGCGGCGGCGGAACAGAGATGAGATCGCGAAAAAGGGTTCCGTCCTCGAGGGTTTCGGGACGCGATGTAAATATATGCCAAAGGGGGGCGTCAGAAGAGGCCAGGGGGGCCCAGGCGCCCTGGCGGCGCGGCCAGGAGGTGGGCCGCCCCCTCTGGCCGCCTGGAGCCCTGGTGGCCCCCCTCTGGCCCTACTTTGGCCGCATGGAAGCTTCCGGAACGCTGATTTTTAATATATTTTTCCCGGGATTTTTCTGGCAATTTACGTAATGGGAAAACCTGAAATACAAAAACAGCAGAAAACAGAAACTGGCACTGGGGTGCACTGAGTTAATAGGTCAGTCCAAATATGATCAAAAGTGTATGGAAGTGCATAAATATCATAGCAATATCACACAAAAGAGGCATGGGGCAAGCAGAAATTATAGATACGTTTTGGACGTATCAACATCCCCAAGCTTAATTCCTGCTCGTCCTCGAGTAGGTAAATGATAACAAGCATAATTTCTGTGGTGACATGCTATTAACCATATAAGAACTTTTCACAGTCACAAGACAAATGCTTACTGAGATAATGAATCTGTAGTAATTAAGTTGCCTCATGAGGATATCACAAAGAACTGAAAGTTTTTCAATATGATACTGAAACACTCAATAGATTTGTAGTGAGCATGGTGTGCAAACATGACAAAGTGGTATCTCGCTTGCCCCCTTTAGTGAAGCAAAACATAAATGCAGGTGCACCTCCAAAGTTTAAGTGATGACTAGATAAAATGATTTCAGAATAAACGATATCATAATCATGCAGAAGACAATGGTACTTTGGGACAATGCACATTACACTCAGAATGACAATCATGCTCTCAATAGTTGGTGCTTTAAAGAAAGAAGGTGGAGACTCTCGAACTGTGGCTTTTGATGGCAAGGTTGAAAACCCGTGGTCGGAAACAAAAACTAAACATGTACCAGAGCTCTTGGTTTTTTTAAAACAGAGGTAAAAATTATTTTTGGGATATGCATATTTCGTCAACGAATGCTAGCAGATAACTCAATTACTTCTTGAGCTGGACAAGTTTCGAGGAACGGCTCCCGCACGAGGACGATCACATCCTCTTAATCTCCTTTGTTTATCACTGCCAAAGTTTTCTGATTTCTCATGAACAAAGCGTGAAGGAGGGTTTGTTTGTTGTATATATTTTTTAATGAGCCGGGCGCACTCTATGCAGTTCCTTCTCGTATTAGGGGTTTGCACATTAGACATGCAATCCCGGGGTGAAGCTTGTCCAACTTAAAAAGATCATGAATTAACTACTGCTTCCTCATGAGCTAAAAACAGAGGCACAAAAGAGAAATGCTTTTTTTTGATTAATTTCGAGATGGTACACGAAAGTCTTCGTTAGGAATGGCAAGTAAATACCATGTATAGGAAGGTATGGTGGACTCATATGGCATAACTGGTTTAAAGGATCTTGGATGCACAAGCAGTCAGTCCACTTAATACAGGCGAAGGTTAGCAAAAGACTGGGAGCGACCAACTAAGAGAGCAATGACGGTCATAATCATGCAGAGCGACAAAGCAACATTGAATCGAGCATGGAAGTTATATCGCTACTTAGAAATTAAAGATCATCAAGGCTTGATAGACTTTCTTTACAGTCTTAAATATGCGTGAGCATACGCCAAGTCAATCAAAATAAATTCTTGGAGGAACATATCACTAAACCATACCACATCATAGGCAAACAAATCATGTTGGTACTTCAATAACACATTAAGAACCCCCCAGCTATTTGAGACTAACCATAAGAAAACATGAACTACTAAGCACCATTATGCACATAGCATTTTTATCATAGACATATCAACCAGTGCAACAGAAGCCAACTCTCTTAACAAGATAAGCATGATAACTCAAGAGAGTTCCAGTGACCAACTAAATAAAAGCTCTTTAAAAAGTAAAGCATGAAAACTAAGAGCTGAACATGACAGTAGCTATTGAAAGACAAAGAACATACACAGCAAAGATAAACATGAAAATCCCATGTTATGTTCTAGGTTGAAGTGGAGCGTGTTTCTCTCCCACACAAAGAAAGATGGGTTCCAACTCGTTATGAACAACAAGCAAAGCTAAAGAAAACTAAAAAGGAAACTAAAAGCAAGACGCTCCAAGCATAGCACATAACACATGAAGTGATTAAAATATAGTGGAACGAAAGACGAACTGATAATTGTTGATGGAGAAGGGGATGCACGGGGGCATCCCCAAGCTTAGAGGATTGAGTCTTCTTGAATATTTCTTGGGGGTGCACGGGGGCATCCCCAAGCTTGAGCGTTTGACACTCCTGAATCTTTTTATCATCTTCCCTCGCACACTTGAAAACTCCCTTCATACATAACTCATCATAATCTGATTAGCGAGGTTAGTACCCATAATAAAATAATTTTTCCTTGCTGGAAATAAGGATAATCTTGAAGGTCTACTGTTTCTCAAGATTGCCAAAAGGTTTTTGCAAAGAAAAAGCAAGCTCAAGGTTTGCAAAACGAAGGAAAGGCAAAACAGGAGAGAATCTGTGAAAAACAGACCAGCAGGTAGTAAATAATTTTTTCGGGGCACTTCTGCAACTCAAATCAAAAAACTCAGAACAGAAGCCCGAAAGCCAATTGTATAGAGCACGCTGTCGAAAAAATTCAGACCAAAAAGATGATCTGGTGATTTTATACGGATTTTTCTATCCAAGGACAGAATCTGTTTCCTAGACAGCACGTCACAACTTTTGAACTTTCTTGCAATCAGAGGCTACACTTGGCACAAAGCTGAAAAGTAAAGATACAATGATGATGCTACTGTAGTAACAAACATCAAGACACAACAAAAGGAAAATAAAATTTTATTCATTGTGGGCTGCCTCCCAAAAGCGCTTTCTTTTATGCCTTTAAGCTAGGCATAATGCAAAGAGATCAAGTCTTATCAAGAGTAAAAGAATGGCTAGCCCGTATAACGGACTCAAAAGGTAACTTAATCTTCTTTCTAGGGAAGTGTTCCATCCCTTTCTTGAGAGGAAATTGGAATTTTATATTCCCCTCTTTCATGTCAATGATGGCACCAACGGTGCGAAGAAAAGGACGTTCCAAAATAATTGGACAAGAAGGTTCACATTCAATATCCATAATAGTAAAATCAACGGGAACATAATTGTCATTGACAATGATAAGAACATCGTCGATCCTCCCCAAAGGTTTCTTTATGGAAGAATCAACAAGACGAACACCAAAAGAACAAGAATCAAAAGGTTTCAATTTAAGCATATCATATATTCTTTTGGGCATAACGGAGGTACTAGCTCCAACATCACAGAAAGCATAGGAAGAGAAGTTATTTAACTTAATTTTAATCATAGGATCCCAACCATCTTCTAGCTTTCTAGGTATGGAGGCTTCTATCCTAAGTTTCTCCTCCCTAGCTTTGATGAGAGCATTAGTGATATGCTCTGTGAAGGCAAGATTAAGCGTGCTAGTGTGGGGATCTCTAGACATCTTGTGAAGGAAATCAATAACTTCGGAAAGGGTGCAATTATCAAAATCGAGGTCACTACTATCAAGTAAACTGGTAGTGGTGTCCTTTAGGCTCACTTGTTTGGTAGTTTCTATGGTCATAGCATCACCGTTAATAGGTCCAATGGGACCAGGAGTGCATTGGGTGCTAAGAGTTTGGATATACTCAACAACTTGGATAGTAGCAACAGTGTGGTGGGTAGGAAGGTTCTTAATTCTATCTTCTTCCTCCTTTTCTCTAGCCCAATTCTCTTTAAGTTTAGCCAACATCCTAATGTTTTCATTAATTTGTACTTGAATAGCATTCATAGGAGTGGTCTTCCTCTCCTCAAGAGGGGAAGTTCTAATTTTAAGCAACTCTACCTCATGGGCTAAATTGTCTACCTTCGAAGAGAGATTATCTAGTTTGGCTAATTTTTCTTCTACACTCTTATTGAAGGCTTTTTGGGTAGTGATGAAATCTTTAAGCATAATCTCTAGTTCAGAAGTGGAGTTCTTGGTGCTAGGATAAGCATTGTTGTTCCCATAGGAATTATAAGGGAACGGTCTAGGGTTGCTACCAAAATTACTCCTATAAGCATTGTTATTGAAATTGTTTCTAGAGATAAAGTTCACATCTACTTGTTCTTGAGCAATCAAAGAATTTAAAGGAACATCACGAGGATCAACAGAAGATTGCTTGGAAAGTAGAGACATGATTAAGTCAACTTTTTCATTTAGGGAGAAAGTCTCCTCGATAGAGTTTACCTTCCTACCTGTTGGAGCGCGTTCGGTGTGCCATTGGGAATAATTGGTCATCATCTCATCGAGAAGCTTCGTGGCAGCACCAAGTGTAGTTGACATAAAGGTTCCTCCCGCGGTCGAATCTAACAGGTTTCGCGAGGTAAAGTTCAAGCCTGCATAAAAAGTTTGGATAACCATCCAAGTAGTCAAACCATGAGTAGGGCAGTTCTTGACAAGAGATTTCATGCGTTCCCAAGCTTGGGCAACGTGTTCATTATCCAATTGTTTGAAATTCATTATGTTACTCCTTAGTTGGATAATTTTAGCAGGTGGATAGTACTTCCCAATAAAGGCATCCTTGCACTTGTCCCAAGAATCTATGCTATTTCTAGGCAAAGATTGAAACCAAATTTTAGCTCCTCCTCTCAAGGAGAAAGGAAAAAGCTTAAGCTTAACAATATTACCATCTATTTCTTGGTACTTTTGCATATCACAGAGTTCAACAAAATTGTTTTAAGTGTAAAACAGCATCATCTCCAGCACCGAAGAATTGATCTTTCATAACTAGGTTCAGTAAAGCAGGTTTAATTTCATAAGAAGGTGCTGAAGTGGCAGGTGTAGTAATAGGTGTGCAGATAAAGTCATCGTTGTTATGACTAGTGAAGTCACACAACTTGGTGTTCTCGGTGGAACCCATAGCAGCAAGCAAGTAAGATAACTATTTTTGTGATTTTTTATAAAAGGAACTAAAGCAAAAACTGAAAGGTAAACTAACAAGACTAAAAATCAAAGGTAAAAGATAGCGTGCAACTCCCCTATCTAGAAGAGTGGAGTCCCGGGCAACGGCGCCATAAAACTTTGCTTGATGGCTTCTCGCCCCTCGTTGGTTACCCCAAGTGGAAGGTTTGAGATGCAGTGTAGCGGTAGTTTTCCCTTGGCAAAGATACCAAGGATCGAATCCCCTGAGACTCCGAGGGTCAACAAGAAGGTGTCAACTACTAGCGGCGCAACTAGCGATTGACAGGTCCTGCACACAGATACAAATAACTTTGCTCCCAACGAGTACAGAGAGGTTGTCAATCCCTCCGGCCTTGTAGTTTACAAAGGATCAAACGCAAGAGATAATAGTGATAGGTATGACTGCAACTAGTAAATAAGAACATGAAGTAAATAGCGGGTGTGATCAGTGATGGTAATATGGACCGGGGTCCCATGATGTTCACTAGTGATGTCTCTCTCCCAAAAGACGATAAAACAGCTAAGCGAGGTAAACAAATTACAGCTGGGCAATTGACAGGATTATGTGCGCAAACCAATGCTAACTATGCTGCAAAGAAAGGTAGAGGCTCAAAAGCATGGGCGGTACGCCAAGGCAAGTAGACCGAAATCCATCTGCATCTACTACTAATCATCCACCTTGAGATATCTATCCAGAACATCTCGCTGGTATTAAGTTGCGAGTCCCACCCATAGTGTAAACTCAAAGCAACAGACAACTGCATTAAAAGAACTTTGCGTAAAGTAAACAATCCTTGCACCCGCAAGTACAAGCACCGTTGTTTTCCCCCTTGTGGCAACAACACATCCCCTAGACTCATGTTTCTGTCACTCAAGCTAGTCATCGAGGGGCATGAACCCACAATCAAGCATAACGTTCCCTCTTGGAGTTACTACCTACTACTTGGCCAAAGCAATAAACATCAACGGAGAACATGCAAGAATTACTCAAGAACATAAATATAAAAGAGGTAAATCAAATATATTACTCACACACAATCTGAACATAATGTCATAATCCATCGGATCCCAGCAAACTCATCATAGCAACAGCATAAGGATTACATATGTGCCTCGATCATGTAGGGCAGCTCACGACGTCTAAACGATGAAGAACAAAGAGGGGAGGAGAACATCACATAGCTACTGGTCATGGACCCATGGTCCAAGGGAGACTACTCACAACTCATCCGGGAGGCGTCCATGGTGGTGGAGAAGCTCCCGGTGGTGATCCTCCCCTCCGGCAGGGTGCCGGGAAGAGTTCTCCTGGTGCTCCCGATCTTGGAAGCGCGGCGGCGGCGGAACAGAGATGAGATCGCGAAAAGGGTTCCGTCCTCGAGGGTTTCGGGACGCGGTGTAAATATATGCCAAAGGGGGGCGTCAGAAGAGGCCAGGGGGGCCCAGGCGCCCTGGCGGCGCGGCCAGGAGGTGGGCCGCCCCCTCTGGCCGCCTGGAGCCCTGGTGGCCCCCCTCTGGCCCTACTTTGGCCGCATGGAAGCTTCCGGAACGCAGATTTTTTATATATTTTTCCCGGGATTTTTCTGGCAATTTACGTAATGGGAAAACCTGAAATACAAAAATAGCAGAAAACAGAAACTGGCACTGGGGTGCACTGAGTTAATAGGTTAGTCCAAATATGATCAAAAGTGTATGGAAGTGCATAAATATCATAGCAATATCACACAAAAGAGGCATGGAGCAAGCAGAAATTATAGATACGTTTTGGACGTATCACCGGACACACTTTCCAGGGTCATGCCCGGCCTTGGAAGATCAACACGTCGCAGCCCTACCTAAGCACAACAGAGAGGTCAGCATGCCGGTCTAAACCCTAAGCGCACGGGGGTCTGGGCCCATCGCCCAATGCATACCTGCACGTTGCGAGGGCGGCCGGTAAGCAGACCTAGCCTCTCCTAATACCAGAGTAGGCTTTCCAGTCCAATCCGGCGCGCGCCGCTAAGTCGCTGACGTCAAGAAGGCTTCGGCTGATACCACGACGTCGAGTGCCCATAACTATTCCCACGTAGCTGGTTAGTGCGTATAGGCCAATGGCCAGACTCAGATCAAATACCAAGATCTCGATAAACGTGTTATTATGACATAACCGCGGACAACGACCAGGGCCAGGCCCACCTGTCTCCTAGGTGGTCGCAACCCGTCCTGTCGCTCCGCCACAAAGTAACCATCAGGGGGCTGCCGGGAACCCAGGCCCACCACTACCTATGTGGAACCACCTGCCCCTTCAGCCCCCATCTCCGAATCATCATCATGTGTATGTAAAAAATGTATATAGTATATACCCGTGATCACCACCCGAGTGATCACGGCCCGATGGTATAGCATGGCAGACGGACAAGAATGAAGGGCCACTGATGGAATACTAGCATCCTATACTAAGCATTAGGATGGCAGGTACAGGTATCAACAGTTGTAGCAGCAATGACAGGCTATGCAACAGAATAGGAGTAACCGAACAGTAACATGCTACACTACTCTAATGCAAGCAGTAGAGAGAAGAATAGGCGATATCTGGTGATCAAAGGGGGGGGGCTTGCCTGGAAGCCCTGCAGACGAAAGGAATCTTCGGAAGCGTAGCCGTAGTCGAACACCGAAGCATCAATGGTCTCGGGGTCTATCACAGTATCGGAGTCTACCGAAAATAAGCAACGAAGGGGAAACAAATAAATAACAGAGCAAACAATAGCATCACAAAGCATAACATGGAAATAGGCGGTGCTACGTGTGAACTAACGCGGTGGTCGGTGATACAGGCGAAGAGGAATAACACCCGGGAAAGTATTCCCGGTGTTCGGCATTTTCGGGCAGATGAAACGGAGGGGAATGTTGCATGTTCGGTATGATAGAGATGTGTGGCGCACGAACAGACCGCGTATACGGGTTCGTCTCGTCGTTATGAGCAACTTTCATATATAAATTATTTTCATCCGAGTTACGGTTTATTTTCTATGAATTTTCAAAGTTTTTAATCATTATCTGATATTTATTATTTACCTAAATCCAACATTATCCAGAACAGTGAACGATGACGCAAGCATGATATCAGAATGATGTCATCAGGTCAACTGGTCAGTTGACCAGTCAAACAAGACAGGTGGGTCCAGTGGGACCTGATGACCCACAACCGTAAGGGATCTATTGCAGCGTTTTCGATAAGTAAGAGTGTCGAACCCAACGAGGAGCAGAAGGTATTGATAAGCGACTCTGAGCAAGAAATTACTGCAAGCACTGAAAGATAACTTTTAGGGGTTTTCTCGATATAAGCAACAGGAAAGTAAAAGCAAGTAATGTAAAAGGTACTGAGAGTAACAAGTGGCCCAATCCTTTTAGCAAAGGAGAGGCCTAGCAACTGAACTTATAAAGACTAAAGCGTTCTTGAGGACACACGGGAGAGGTAGTCATGTGCTTTCACCATATTCCGTATCGATACTATGTTATGTGTTGATAAGTGTTGAGTGGGTGGATCTATGCTAGTGCGCTCTCTAGACTAAGATGAATGCACTCTTATGATTAAACACCTTGCAAGCATCCGCAAATACAAGGTAGAATTTAAGGCAAAAGCCTAACCATAGCAATACGATCGAGGATCCATTATTCCCTTATGCAAAAGCGTGCGAACTGGGGTTCAGGTTTCTGTCACTCCGGCAACCCACCATAAGCATTCTTTATACACAATGTATTCTCCTAGGTCCTTAATAAGGCGAAGTGTTGGGTGTTCGACTCACACAACACCACTAGTAGAATGACAACGCAACTTAAGTATCAAACAACACATATTACTTCAACAGCATATGACTACTAACAACAAGACTTTCCCCATGTCCTCAAGAACTAAGGTAACTACTCACGAGACATAAAAGAGATCATGATCAGTGGGGATAAATATGTGATAAACAATCTGGACATAATAATATTTCTCCAACAAAACTCAATAGCATTCACTGTTGGAGATATGCCCTAGAGGCAATGATAAAAGCATTATTATTATATCTCCTTGTTCATGATAATTGAATGTTATTCATGCTTGAATTGTATTGTACGGAAACATCAATACATGTGTGAATACATAGACCAAAATGAGTCCCTGGTAGGCCTCTAGTAACCAGCTCGTTGATCAACAGATGGTCACGGTTTCCTGACCATGGACATGAGATGTCAGTGATAACGGGATCACATCATTAGGAGAATGATGTGATGGACAAGACCCAAACTTGAGCATAACACGAGATCATATAGTTCGTAATGCATAAGCTTTTCGGTGTCAAGTATTTATTCCTTAGACCATGAGGTTGTACAACTCCCGGATACCGTAGGAGTACTTTGGGTGTGCCAACCATCACAACGTAACTGGGTGGCTATAAAGGTACGCATCGGGTATCTCCGAAAGTGTCTGTTGAGTTGGTACGAACCGAGACTGGGATGTTGTCACTCCGTATGACGGAGAGGTGCCTCTGGGCCCACTCGGTAAGACATCATCATAATGAGCTCAATGTGACTAAGTAGTTAGTCACGGGATGATGAATTACGGATCGAGTAAAGAGACTTGACATAACGAGATTGAACAAGGTATCGGGGATACCAACGATCGAATCTCGGGCAAGTACCGTACCGATGGACAAAGGGAATAACATACGGGATTGAGTGAATCCTTGACACAGTGGTTCATCCGATGAAGATCATCGAGGAACACGTGGGAACCAACATGGGTATCCAGATCCCGCTGTTGGTTATTGACCGGAGAGTGGTCTCGGTCATGTCTACGTGTCTCCCGAACCCGTAGGGTCTACACACTTAAGGTTCGGTAACGCTAGGGTATTAGAGATTAATGCACGTGGAAACCCGAAAGTGGTTCGGAGTCCCGATGAGATCCCGGACGTCACGAGGAGTTCCGGAATGGTCCGGAGGTAAAGATTGATATATGGGAAGTCCAGTTTCGGCCAACGGGTGATCTCCGGGGGTCACCGGGAGCGTCCCGGGACCACCGGAGGGGCCCCGGGGGTCCACCGGGTGGGGCCACCCATCCCGGTGGGGCCCCTAGGCCGCAAGGGGATGTGTGCAGCCCTCTGGGCTGGCGCACCACAAGGGGCCCCACCTCCCCATGCGCATAGGGATAAAACCCTAAGGGGAGGGGGGCCACCACTTGCCTTTGGGGAGGGGGACTCCTCCCTGGCCGCCGCCCCCCCCTTGCAGATTGGATCTGCAAGGGGCTGGCGCCCCCCTGGCCCCCTATATATATGTGGGGGG
>LR738713.1:536778667-536796844 GCA_902687465.1 Secale cereale
GGGGGGGGGGGGGGAGAGTGCAGCCGCACCTCAGCCCTGGCGCCTCTCCCCCTCCCGTCACACCTCCCAACTCCCACGCAGGGCGCCCGGCGAAGCCCTGCTGCGATCTCCACGGCATCCGTCATCACGCCGTCGTGCTGCCGGATCTCTGACGACTTCTCCTCCCCCCTTGCTGGATCAAGAAGGAGGTGACGTTGCTGCACCGTACGTCTGTTGAACGTGGAGGTGCCGTCCGTTCGGCGCTAGATCATCGGTGATGAAGAACGTGAAGAGTACGACTACTTCATCCTTGCTTCGTTGAAAGCTTCCGCACGCAATCTTCATAACGGTATGTAGATGCACTCTTAGTTGCTCGTTGCTAGATGTCTCCATAGTTGGATCTTGGTGAAGACGTAGAATTTTTTTGATTTATGCTACGTTCCCCAACAGTGGCATCTGAGCCTAGGTTTTATGCGTAGCATCTTGCACGAGTAGAACACAAAGCAGTTATGGGCGTATGATCTTGTTCAACTTTCTTACCGTTACTATTCAATCTTGATTCGGCGGTATTGTGGGATGAAGCGGCCCGGACCGACCTTACACGTACGCTTACGTGAGACTGGTTCCACCGACAGACATGCACTAGATGCATAAGGTGGCTGGCGGGTGTCTGTCTCTCCTACTTTAGTCGGATCGGATTCGATGAAAAGGGTCCTTATGAAGGGTAAATAGAAGTTGACAAATCACGTTGTGGTTTTGGCGTAGGTAAGAAACGTTCTTGCTAGAAACCCTATAGAAGCCACGTAAAACTTGCAACAACAATTAGAGGACGTCTAACTTGTTTTTGCAGCATGTGTTTTGTGACGTGGTATGGCCAAAACGAAGATGTGATGAATGATATATGTGATGTATGAGATTGATCATGTTTTTGTAATAGGGAATCACGACTTGCATGTCGATGAACTTGACAATCGGCAGGAGCCATAGGAGTTGTCTTTATTATTGTATGACCTGCGTGTCACTGAATAACGCCATGTAATTACTTTACTTCATTGCTAAACGTTAGCTATAGTAGTAGAAGTAATAGTTGGCGTGACGACTTCTTCAAGACACGATGATGGAGATCATGATGATGAAGATCATGGTGTCGAGCCGGTGACAAGATGATCATGATGCCCCGAAGATGGAGATCCAAGGAGCAAGATGATATTGGCCATATCATGTCACTTTAATTGATTGCATGTGATGTTTATCATGTTTTTGCATCTTGTTTACTTAGAACGACGGTAGTAAATAAGATGATCTCTCACTAAAATTTCAAGTGATGTGTTTCCCCTAACTGTGCACCGTTGCTAAAGCTCGTTGCTCCGAAGCACCACGTGATGATCGGGTGTGATAGGTTCTAACGTTCGCATACAACGGGTGTAAGACAGATTTACACACGCAATACACTTAGGGTTCACTTGACGAGCCTAGCATGTATAGACATAGCCTCGGAACACGGAAGACCGAAAGGTCGAACACGAGTCGTATAGAAGATACGATCAACATGAAGATGTTCACCGTTTTTGACTAGTCCGTCTCACGTGATGATCGGACACGGACTACTCGATTCGGATCGTGTATCACTTAGATGACTAGAGAGATGTCATTCTGAGTGGGAGTTCATTAAAATTTGATTAAGACGAACTTAATTATCATGAACTTAGTCTAAATTCTTTACAATATCTCTTGTAGATCAAATGGCCCACGCTCCAGTTTCCCTCAACTTCAACGCGTTCCTAGAGAAAACCAAGCTGAAAGACGATGGTAGCAACTATACGGATTGGGTCCGTAACCTGAGGATTATCCTCATAGCTGCCAAGAGATCATATGTCCTAGAAGCACCGCTAGGTGATGCACCTGCTCCCGATGCTGACCAAGACGATTTGAACGTCTGGCAGTCGCGTAGTGATGATTACTCCCTGGTTCAGTGCGGCATGCTTTACAGTTTAGAATCGGGGCTCCAAAAGCGTTTTGAGCACCATGGAGCATATGAGATGTTCGAAGAGCTGAAAATGGTTTTCCAAGCTCATGCCCGAGTCGAGAGATATGATGTCTCCGACGCATTCTACAGCTGTAAGATGGAGGAAAACATTTCTGTCAGTGAGCACATCCTCAAGATTTCAGGATTGCACAATCGCTTGTCTCAGCTGGGAATGAATCTCCCAGATGAAGCGGTCGTTGACAGAATCCTCCAGTCGCTCCCACCAAGCTTCAAGAGCTTCGTGTTGAACTTCAATATGCAGGGGATGGAGAAGTCCACTCCCGAGGTGTATTCAATGCTGAAATCAGCGGAGGTTGACATCAAGAAAGAACATCAAGTGTTGATGGTCAATAAAACCACTAAGTTCAAGAAAGGCAAGGGTAAGAAGAACTTCAAGAAGGACGGCAAGCAAGTTGCCGTGCCTGGCAAGCCTGTTGCTGGGAAGAAGCCAAAGTATGGACCCAAGCCTGAGACAGAGTGCTTTTATTGCAAGGGAACGGGTCACTGGAAGCGGAACTGCCCCAAATACTTAGCAGACAAGAAGGCCGGCAACGTCAAAGGTATATATGATATACATGTTATTGATGTGTACCTTACCAGCACTCGTAGTAGCTCCTGGGTATTCGATACCGGTGCAGTTGCTCACATTTGTAACTCAAAACAGGAGCTGCGGAATAAACGGAGACTGGCGAAGGATGAGGTGACGATGCGCGTCGGGAATGGTTCCAAGGTCGATGTGATCGCCGTCGGCACGCTGCCTCTACATCTACCCTCGGGATTAGTTTTGAACCTGAATAATTGTTATTTAGTACCAGCTTTAAGCATGAACATTGTTTCTGGATCTCGTCTTATGCGAGATGGATATTCTTTCAAATCGGAGAATAATGGTTGTTCTGTTTATTTGAGAGATATGTTTTATGGTCATGCCCCGCTGGTAAATGGTTTATTTTTGATGAATCTCGAACGTAGTGATACACATATTCATAGTGTAGATGCCAAAAGATGTAAAGTTGATAATGATAGTCCCACATACTTGTGGCATTGCCGCCTTGGTCATATTGGTGTCAAACGTATGAAGAAGCTCCATTCGGATGGACTTCTAGAGTCTCTTGATTATGAATCATTTGACACGTGCGAACCATGCCTCTTGGGCAAGATGACCAAGACTCCGTTCTCCGGAACAATGGAGCGAGCAACCAACTTGTTGGAAATCATACATACCGATGTGTGCGGTCCAATGAGTGTTGAGGCTCGCGGAGGCTACCGTTATGTTCTCACCCTCACGGATGACTTGAGTAGATACGGGTATATCTATTTGATGAAACACAAGTCTGAGACCTTTGAAAAGTTCAAGGAATTTCAGAATGAGGTTGAGAATCAACGTGACAGAAAAATAAAGTTCTTACGATCGGATCGTGGGGGTGAATATTTAAGTCACGAATTTGGCACACACCTTAGAAGCTGTGGAATTGTTTCGCAATTGACACCGCCCGGAACACCTCAACGTAATGGTGTGTCTGAACGTCGAAATCGTACTTTGTTGGACATGGTGCGATCTATGATGTCCCTCACCGATTTACCGCTATCTTTTTGGGGTTATGCTTTAGAGACTGCCGCATTCACTTAAAATAGGGCTCCGTCAAAATCCGTTGAGACGACTCCATATGAACTTTGGTTTGGCAAGAAACCGAAGCTGTCGTTTCTGAAAGTTTGGGGTTGCGATGCTTATGTCAAGAAACTTCAACCTGAAAAGCTCGAACCCAAATCGGAAAAATGCGTCTTCATAGGATACCCAAAGGAAACTATTGGGTACACCTTCTACCACAGATCCGAAGGCAAAGTCTTTGTTGCCAAGAATGGATGCTTTCTGGAGAAAGAGTTTCTCTCGAAAGAAGTGAGTGGGAGGAAAGTAGAACTTGATGAGGTGACAGTCACCCCTCCTGTACCGGAAAGTAGCGCAGCGCAGGAAACTGTTCCTGAGGTGCCTGCACCGACAAGGGAGGAAGATAATGATAATGATCATGAAGATACAGATCAAGTTACTACTGAACTTCGAAGGTCCACAAGGGCACGTTCCGCACCAGAGTGGTACGGCAACCCTGTCCTGGAAATCATGTTGTTAGACAACGGTGAACCTTCGAACCATGAAGAAGCGATGGCGGGCCCAGATTCCAATAAATGGCTTGGAGCCATGAAATCCGAGATAGAATCCATGTATGAAAACAAAGTATGGACTTTGGTGGACTTGCCTGATGATAGGCACGCCATAGAAAATAAATGGATATTTAAGAAGAAGACAGGCGCAGATGGTAATGTGACCATCTATAAGGCTCGGCTTGTCGCTAAGGGTTATCGACAAGTTCAAGGGATTGACTACGACGAGACTTTCTCTCCCGTAGCGATGCTAAAGTCAGTCAGAATCATGTTAGCTATTGCCGCATTCTATGATTATGAGATATGGCAAATGGACGTCAAAACAGCATTCCTTAATGGCTTCCTCAAGGAAGAGTTGTATATGATGCAACCGGAGGGTTTTGTCGATCCAGAGAACGCTAACAAGGTATGCAAGCTCCAGCGCTCGATTTACGGGCTGGTGCAAGCATCTCGGAGTTGGAATATTCGCTTTGATGAGGTGATCAAAGCGTTTGGCTTTATACAGACTTATGGAGAAGCCTGTATTTACAAGAAAGTGAGTGGGAGCTCTGTAGCATTTCTCATATTATATGTGGATGACATATTGCTGATGGGAAATGATATAGAATTCTTGGAAAATGTAAAGGCCTATTTGAATAAAAGTTTTTCAATGAAGGACCTTGGAGAAGCTGCTTACATATTAGGCATCAAAATCTATAGAGATAGATCGAGGCGCCTCATTGGTCTTTCACAAAGTACATACCTTGACAAAATATTGAAGAAGTTCAATATGGATCAGTCTAAGAAAGGATTCTTGCCTGTTTTGCAAGGTATGAGATTGAGTAAGACTCAGTCGCCGACCACGGCAGAAGATAGAGAAAAGATGAGTGTCATTCCCTATGCCTCGGCCATAGGTTCTATCATGTATGCCATGCTGTGTACCAGACCTGATGTGAACCTTGCCATAAGTTTGGTAGGGAGGTACCAAAGTGATCCCGGTACGGAACACTGGACAGCGGTCAAGAACATCCTGAAGTACCTGAAAAGGACTAAGGATATGTTTCTCGTTTATGGAGGTGACGAAGAGCTCGTCGTAAAGGGTTACGTCGATGCTAGCTTCGACACAGATCTGGATGACTCTAAGTCACAAACCGGATACGTGTATATTTTGAATGGAGGGGCAGTCAGCTGGTGCAGTTGCAAGCAAAGCGTGGTGGCAGCATCTACATGTGAAGCGGAGTACATAGCTGCTTCTGAAGCAGCGCAGGAAGGAGTCTGGATGAAGGAGTTCATCACCGACCTAGGAGTCATTCCAAGCGCGTCAAGCCCGATGACTCTCTTCTGTGACAACACTGGTGCTATTACCAAGGAGCCCAGGTTTCACAAGAAGACCAAGCACATCAAGCGCCGTTTCAACTCCATCCGGAATTATGTTCAGGATGGAGACATAGATATTTGTAAAGTGCATACGGATCTGAATGTAGCAGACCCGTTGACTAAACCTCTTTCACGGGCAAAACATGATCAACACCAGAACTCTATGGGTGTTCGATTCATCACAATGTAACTAGATTATTGACTCTAGTGCAAGTGGGAGACTGTTGGAGATATGCCCTAGAGGCAATGATAAAAGCATTATTATTATATCTCCTTGTTCATGATAATTGTCTGTTATTCATGCTTGAATTGTATTGTACGGAAACAGCAATACATGTGTGAATACATAGACCAAAATGAGTCCCTGGTAGGCCTCTAGTAACCAGCTCGTTGATCAACAGATGGTCACGGTTTCCTGACCATGGACATGAGATGTCAGTGATAACGGGATCACATCATTAGGAGAATGATGTGATGGACAAGACCCAAACTTGAGCATAACACGAGATCGTATAGTTCGTAATGCATAAGCTTTTCGGTGTCAAGTATTTATTCCTTAGACCATGAGGTTGTACAACTCCCGGATACCGTAGGAGTACTTTGGGTGTGCCAACCGTCACAACGTAACTGGGTGGCTATAAAGGTACGCATCGGGTATCTCCGAAAGTGTCTGTTGAGTTGGTACGAACCGAGACTGGGATGTTGTCACTCCGTATGACGGAGAGGTACCTCTGGGCCCACTGGGTAAGACATCATCATAATGAGCTCAATGTGACTAAGTAGTTAGTCACGGGATGATGAATTATGGATCGAGTAAAGAGACTTCCCATAACGAGATTGAACAAGGTATCGGGGATACCAACGATCGAATCTCGGGCAAGTACCGTACCGATGGACAAAGGGAATAACATACGGGATTGAGTGAATCCTTGACACAGTGGTTCATCCGATGAAGATCATCGAGGAACACGTGGGAACCAACATGGGTATCCAGATCCCGCTGTTGGTTATTGACCGGAGAGTGGTCTCGGTCATGTCTACGTGTCTCCCGAACCCGTAGGGTCTACACACTTAAGGTTCGGTAACGCTAGGGTATTAGAGATTAATGCACGTGGAAACCCGAAAGTTGTTCGGAGTCCCGGATGAGATCCCGGACGTCACGAGGAGTTCCGGAATGGCCCGGAGGTAAAGATTGATATATGGGAAGTCCAGTTTCGGCCAACGGGTGATCTCCGGGGGTCACCGGGAGCGTCCCGGGACCACCGGAGGGGCCCCGGGGGTCCACCGGGTGGGGCCACCCATCCCGGTGGGGCCCCTAGGCCGCAAGGGGATGTGTGCAGCCCTCTGGGCTGGCGCACCACAAGGGGGCCCCACCTCCCCATGCACATAGGGATAAAACCCTAAGGGAAGGGGGGCCACCACTTGCCTTTGGGGAGGGGGACTCCTCCCTGGCCGCCGCCCCCCCTTGCAGATTGGATCTGCAAGGGGCTGGCGCCCCCCTGGCCCCCTATATATATGTGGGGGGGGAGAGGGCAGACGCACCTCAGCCCTGGTGCCTCTCCCCCTCCCGTCACACCTCCCAACTCCCACGCAGGGCGCCCGGCGAAGCCCTGCTGCGATCTCCACTGCATCCGTCATCACGCCGCCGTGCTGCCGGATCTCTGACGACTTCTCCTCCCCCCTTGCTGGATCAAGAAGGAGGTGACGTTGCTGCACCGTACGTGTGTTGAACGCGGAGGTGCCGTCCGTTCGGCGCTAGATCATCGGTGACGAAGAACGTGAAGAGTACGACTACTTCATCCTTGCTTCGTTGAAAGCTTCCGCACGCAATCTTCATAACGGTATGTAGATGCACTCTTAGTTGCTCGTTGCTAGATGTCTCCATAGTTGGATCTTGGTGAAGACGTAGAAATTTTTTGATTTATGCTACGTTCCCCAACATTCACCACAAAGTAGTAATCAACACCGATGGAGTAGAGAGGATAGGTAGTACGAGTTACAACACGAGTTGTGATGGTAAGATGAGATTTGGATGAAGATGGAGATGGTGCTGGTGTTGGGGATGATGTTGATGATGATCTCGATGATGCCCGTGACAATGGTGATGACGATGGCGACGATCTCCCCTTCCGGGAGGTGATCTCCCCGGCAGAATCTGCCCGCCGGAGATGCCCTTTTCTTCTTTGTAGGATTCCGCCTCGAAGCGGCGGCGGAACTCCGTAAAAAAAGTCTTCTTTTTAGGGTTTTCGGAGAACGGAGAGTATATAGGCAAAAGGGGGCATCCGGAGGTGGGCCAGGGGCTCCAGGCGCCCCCCCGGCGCGACCAAGGGGGGGCGCGCCAGCAGGCCGCCTGGGCACCCTGTGGCCCCCCTGTGGCTCCCCTTTTGCGTGTCTTCGTGATTCATCTGAAAAATACCTCCCGTCAATTTTCAGGTAATTTGGAGGTATTCTTCTTCAGCAACTCAGCGTCCACTTTTTACTGCTGAATCCTGCGTCTGCTGTTTCGGCATCGGAGAGTTTGCAAACTGTGTAAAATAGACCAAAACAACATAAGAACATCACCGTAACGTGAAATATATCAATGAATAAGGATAAATTATGATACAAAATAGTGATGCATTTTGGACGTATCAACACCCCCAAGCTTAGACCTCGCTTGTCCCCAAGCGAATATGAACTCGGTAAACCTGTCCACAAGTTTAGAGAGTGAACTGTCGATAAGTAGAATACGGACAAGAAGCATCATAGTTTCTTTACCAACTCAAATATCCTCAACATCAATCTTCAACTCATAAGGCCCTTATGAAAGAGTGATAACACTTATATTCGAAAGTAGGGCTAAGGGAACTCATTATATCATGGCAAACATGTCCTTTGGTCAAAGAACAACAATAGATTTAACTTTTGCTCTTATATTTGATGAGATCAATTGAAGCTTTTTGAAAATAACATGTTAATAGGCAAGAAGTGAAAGTATTAACACAGAGGAAGATATTTGCCTTAGCTGGGCATGACAAACAACTTACTTATCGAATGATAATGTCAACAAGGATATGATATGACAAATCTTAATGCAGCATTATATGAATGAATCCTTATCAACATCAAACGTCTCCTCTCTTTGAGAAATAGAAGGAAGTAGAAGTAACTGACTCAACTTAAAATTAAAAGATAGGCCCTGCTCTAGGGTAGTAGGGAAAACTCATGTGCTATCCTTGAATCAAACAGAATGAAAACAAGTTTTTAGGGGTGCATGATTTGTCAACGAATGCTAATAGATAACTCAATTGCTTTTTGAGCTGGACAAGTTTTGAGGAACGGCTCCCGCACGAGGACGATAACATCCTCTTATTCTCCTTTGTTTATCACTGCCAAAGTTTTCTGATTTCTCATGAACAAAGCGTGAAGGAGGGTTTGTTTGTTATATTATTTTTAAGCCGGGCGCACTCTATGCCAGCTCCTCGTATTATGGGTTTGCACATTAGACATGCAATCCCGGGGTGAAGCTTGTCCAACACAAGAAGACTATGAATTAGCTATTACTTCCTCATGAGCTAAAACAGAGGCACAAAACAAAAGATTTTGAACATTTAAGGATAACACATAAATTATATACTTTGGGTGGTGGTAGTGGAATACCACGAATAGGTAGGTATGATGGACTCATATGGAAGGTATTGGCTTAAGGGTATGGATGCATAAGCAGAATTCCGCTTAGTACAGAGTTAGGCTAGCAAAGGTTTTGAGAGAACAGACAATTGATGATGACTAAGATGCAAAGCAATATAAAGCATGAACATTGAAATAAGCATAACACATCAAGTTGTCTTACTTGTCAGCATAACACTTCAAGCATAATAACATAAAGGTTTTGGCTATGTTGCTACTTTAAGAAAATCATGCTTGTTGTTATGACCAAAGCTATATTTGCCAAGATTAAATAAAGTTTCATAGCCATACCTGACATAAGGTCAATACTCCCCATAAGAATCATCATATAAGGTCGATTGCGTGAAGAGAATACCGAGTGCAGCAAAAGGAACCAATAAACTTCTCATTAATATTCCATCATAAACGACTCCACGCTCACGAATACAATTCCTCACCGAAGGAGCGATAGACCTCAATGCACACACCTATCTCATATAATAACCTCCCTAGACATGATACGACTCTACTTGACTCTAAAAGACAAAAGGTAAAGATAAAGATACCGGGCACTCCCCCAAGCTTGGAACAAGCCAAGGGAATGCCATTACCCCAGGAGAATTCACTCATCATCCTTGTTGGCGTTGATCAAGTAGTCCTTGGCGAAAAGCTTCCATGGAAGGGGTTCTCCAGTCTCATATGAGAAGCTCGTCTCCTGAATCCTGCATTCAGCACCCAAACCCATGCGCAGAAACCTTAGTTCATACTCACAGTTTTGGTTATGTAGATAATTAATTTGTCCTTGGAGTTCTATAATTCTGTCTTCAGACGCGGCGATTCTTTCCCACATCTCCTTCATTTCTTTCAGGAAGTAGTTCTTCAGCTCGTTGGTGATGTCAAAGTTAGCTTCGACACCACGCTCGATCATCTTCTTGTACTCGAAGACTTCTTGCTCCACTTTTTCCAGCCTGACCTGGATGCTCCCCTCCTTGATAGGTCCCTTCAGATCTTCTTGACGAAGGACACCATCTCCATCCGAACAACCTGAGGGTGCTTCTTCACCTCAGCGAGGTAAGGGTTGATGACGTTGACGGCGAACTTGTCCTTGGGGGAACTTGGAGAAGCCATGGCACCTAAATTCAGCTGAAAGATTCCCTGGCAGAAACAGATCGAAGAGAAAACACGCAAAATCGCAAGATACGTTGCCGGAACAATCCGGGCAAATATATAGGAAAAATTTATGCACAGAAAGGAAGGTAACGGACCAAAGCGAGGTCGGAGACGGGCTCCCGGGTGTCCAGGCGGCCTGCCGACGCGGCCCAGGGGGGGCGCCAGGGGGGCGCCTGGACTCCCTGGAGGTCGTCTCCGGCTCCACTTATACTCGGAATTTTACTAATTTTACAAAAACTCGTAATACGGAACTTTTATGGCTGTTCGCGATGTTTCCTTACCGTACTACATACCTTTTCTTTATTCTGCCTCTGCTGGCGTCTGAAACAGGGCTGCAACATGTTCTTCGTGGGTTGTTGTGTACATTATATTCACATCAACATCGACAGGGTCTCCTGCTATGTAATGTTTAAGCCTTTGCCCATTCACAACTTGGGGTTTGGTGCCTTCAAAATTGTTAATCTTAATTGCACCAGACCGATAAACTTCTTCAATATGAAATGGTCCTTCCCACCTGGAAAGTAGTTTACCTAGAGAAAACCTGAAACGGGATCTAAACAACAAAACTTTATCACCAACATTAAATTCACGTTTCAGAATCTTCCTATCGTGCCACTTTTTTACCTTTTCCTTGAACATTTTAGCGCTCTCGTAAGCTTCACTTCTCCATTCATCTAGAGAAGTCAAGTTCATGAGACGCTTCTCACCAGCTAGTTTCGGGTCAACGTTAAGCTCTCTAACAGCCCAGAAAGCCTTGTGCTCTAATTCTAATGGCAAATGGCAAGCCTTGCCATACACCATCTTATAGGGAGACATGCCCATGGGGTTTTTGTAAGCAGTTCTATATGCCCACAAAGCATCTCCTAACTTGTTTGACCAATCCTTCCTATTTTTGTTTACTGTTTTTTGCAAGATCAACTTAATCTCTCTATTGGTGAGCTCAACTTGCCCACTAGTTTGAGGATGATATGGTGAAGCAATTCTATGATTAACATCGTATTTAGCCAAAGCTTTTCTAAAAGCTCCGTGCGTGAAGTGTGATCCTCCATCGGTTATAAGATACCTTGGTACACCAAACCTAGGAAAAATTACATCTTTAAGCATTTTCAAAGATGTCTTGTGATCAGCACTTTCAGTGGGGATTGCTTCAACCCACTTAGTCACATAATCAACAGCTACTAAAATGTGAGTGTACTTGTGCGAAGAAGGAAAAGGACCCATAAAATCAAAACCCCAACAATCGAAAGGTTCAATTACTAGTGAGTAATTCATAGGCATCTCATTCCTTCTACCAATGTTACCAACTCTCTGACATTTATCACAGGCTAAAACATAATTTCTAGCATCTTTAAAGAGAGTAGGCCAATAAAAACCTGATTGAAGAACCTTATGTGCAGTCCTTTCAATGGCATGATGTCCTTCATAGGGACTATCATGACACCGTCTGAGAATGTCCTTCTGCTCATGTTCCGGAATGCATCTTCTCACGATCCCGTCGGGACCTTCTTTGAAAAGATGTGGGTCATCCCAAAAGTAGTGCCTCAAATCATGAAAGAACTTCTTCCTTTGCTGAAATGTTAGACCTGGAGGCAAATACTTTGCAACAATAAAATTAGCATAATCTGCATACCAAGGATCGGAAAGAGATTGTACTTTTACAACGGCAAGTTGCTCGTCTGGAAAACTATCGTTAACTGGGATGGGGTCGTGCGGTATATCTTCCATCCTGGAAAGATTGTCCGCCACCGGATTGTCTTCCCCTTTCCTATCAACAATCTGCAAATCAAATTCTTGAAGGAGGAGTACCCATCTGATAAGCCTTGGCTTGGCATCCTTCTTTGTCATAAGATACTTAATGGCAGCATGATCAGTATGAATAATAACTTTGGAATCAACAATATACTGCCTAAACTTATGACAAGCAAAAACTACAGCTAAGAATTCTTTCTCAGTAGTAGCATAGTTTCTTTGAGCACTATCAAGGGTTTTACTAGCATAATGTATAACATTCAATTTCTTATCAACTCTTTGTCCTAAAACAGCTCCAACAGCAAAATCACTTGCATCACACATAATCTCAAAAGGTAAATTCCAGTCAGGTAGTTGTACTATAGGAGCAGTTATTAAAGCTTTCTTAAGGACTTCAAAAGCTTCCTTACAATTTTCATCAAATACAAAAGGAACATCCTTCTGGAGAAGATTAGTGAGGGGTCTCGAGGTTTTAGAAAAGTCTTTAATAAATCTTCTATAAAAACCTGCATGACCGAAAAAACTGTGAATACCTTTGATGTCCCTTGGATAGGGCATCCTCTCAATAGCTTCGATCTTGGCCTTGTCCACTTCAATTCCCCTTTTGGAAATCTTGTGACCAAGAACAATTCCTTCATTAACCATAAAGTGGCACTTTTCCCAGTTGAGTACCAAATTTGTCTCCTGGCATCTCTGCAAAACTTTATTAAGGTTGTGAAGACAATGGTCAAAAGAAGTTCCATAGACGGAGAAATCGTCCATGAAGACTTCCATAATATCCCCGCAGAAACCATGAAAGATAGCAGACATACACCTTTGAAAAGTAGCAGGGGCATTACATAAACCAAAAGGCATACGCCTGTAAGCATAAGTACCAAAGGGACAAGTAAAAGTGGTCTTCTCTTGATCGACAGTGTTAACATGAATTTGAGAGAAGCCAGAATAACCATCGAGATAACAAAAGTGGGTATTTTTGGATAACCTTTCAAGCATTTGGTCGATGAACGGCAACGGATAGTGATCCTTCCTGGTTGCCTTGTTCAACTTCCTGTAATCAATACACATTCTATATCCAATAATAATTCTCTGAGGTATTAATTCATTTTTATCATTAGGAACCACAGTTGTACCTCCTTTCTTAGGAACACAATGTACCGGACTTACCCACTTACTATCAGCTATAGGGTAGATAATACCTGCGGCTAGAAGCTTGAGAATCTCAGTTCTCACGACATCCATCATCTTCGGGTTCAACCGTCATTGATGATCAACAACTGGTTTAGCATCAGGCTCAAGGTTGATAGTATGTTGACAGATAGATGGACTAATCCCCTTAAGGTCATCAAGGGTGTAGCCAATTGTGCCTCGGTGTTTACGAAGTACTTCCAATAATCGCTCCTCTTCATATCCTGAAAGGTTAGAATTGATAATAACAGGATATACTTTCTTTTCATCTAAATAAGCATACTTGAGCGTATCGGGAAGGGGTTTAAGATCGAACACCGGGTCTTCTTTCAGTTTTGATAAAATTCCCAAAGGTTCAACTGGAAGGTTGTGCTTTAGGATAGCAGGCTGCCTCAAGAATATTTCATCTAGTTCATTTATTTCCTGCATATGCAAATCATTCTCGTGGTCCTCCATGTATTGCTGCAAAGGATCATTAGGGGGAATAGCAATAGAGGCAATACTTTCAATAATCTTATCATCACTAGGTAAATCAGTACCACGAGGCTGCTTAGAGAACTTAGAAAAATTAAATTCATATGGTTCACCATCGAATTCAACAGAAACTTTACCTTTCTTGCAATCTATTATAGCTCCACAAGTTCTAAGAAAAGGTCTACCAAAAATAATTGGACAAAAATTATCCCTCTCTGAACCAAGTACTAGAAAGTCGGTAGGGTATTTTACCTTTCCACATAGGACTTCAACGTCCCTCACAATTCCGATAGGAGAGATAGTTGTTCTATTTGCAAGATGAATAGTAACATCAACTTCTTCAAGTTCACAAGGGGAAATCTCACCGATGACTTCTTCATAAAGTGAATAAGGGATAGCACTTGCACTTGATCCCAAATCGCATAGCCCATAATAATTGTGATCTCCTATTTTAACAGGTACCACTGGAGTACCTGAAATTGGGCCTTTATTCTTGGTTGTGACAAGGTTAGTGGAAACAGCACAAAAATTTATATTGGAATCCAAAACATCATTAGTAGCAAGGTCTTTAATCAATGCAACTTGAGGATCGACCCTGATCTGGTCCTCAGGCTCATCAACTCTTCTCTCACTTTTATTTATTATGCCTGTCACAAGAGAGTGCTCCCTCATCCTCGTGGGAAAAGGAGGCTTTTCATATATAACTGCAGGCAAAATAGGGTCAGCAACATAAATTTCAATAGGTGGTTCTTTAAAAGGTTCATGGTGCTGGTCTCTCTTCTTTTTAAAAGAATCAACGTGAGAGGCAAAATTCTTACACAAATCAATCACTAGATGGGAATCAAGACCAATCTTAGAGCAAAAAGTATTGAAGTAATCAGTTTTCACATAGCTCTCAATATAATCATGTTCATAATTTATAGCGGGTTCAATACCTTTATCAATTTCCCAATCTTCGGTATTCCTGTGGATTCTTTCAATGAGATCCCACCTTTCTTCAACACTCTTCTTTTGAAATACCCCACTAGAGGAGGCATCCAGCATCTCCTTATCCTGACGAGAAAGCCTGGCATAAAAATCTGTAAGTATAATTTCCTTGGGAAGCTTATGAATAGGGCATTTGAGCATTAGGGACTTCAATCTCCCCCAAGCTTGAGCAATGCTTTCTCCGTCACGAGACCTAAAGTTATAGATATAATTCCTGTCTCGATGAATTTCATGAAGAGGATAAAACTTAGTATAAAAGAGAGACATAAGCTCCTGCCAGTCCAGCAAGTGTGGGTTATCAAGAAGCCCATACCAATCTGAAGCTTTATCTATAAGTGATACGACAAACAATTTCCTCATGACAAACTCCCTCGATACACCTGCAAGCTTAAATAATGAACATAGTCGTGACAAATATAGCAAGTGTTCATCGGGATGTCTGTCTCCTGCATAACGATTAGCCAAAACATAATCGATAATGCCAGCTGGTATTTTATAAGGCACAATTTCAGTAGGGGGAGGATCAACCACCACAGGTGTGGGGCGTCTTCCCGCAAGCAACGCTCCAATAACAGGGTTATCCATAAGGACAAAGAGCAGCAATAGCAAAAACAAAAACAGAATTATATATAAAAAATTTTCTTACCAGTTTCACGTTACCAATAGCGCTACGCTCCCCGGCAACGGCGCCAGAAAACGGTACTTGATGACCCACAACCGTAAGGGATCTATTGCAGCGTTTTCGATAAGTAAGAGTGTCGAACCCAACGAGGAGCAGAAGGTATTGATAAGCGATCTGAGCAAGAAATTACTGCAAGCATTGAAAGATAACTTCTAGGGGTTTTCTCGATATAAGCAACAGGAAAGTAAAAGCAAGTAATGTAAAAGGTACTGAGAGTAACAAGTGTCCCAATCCTTTTAGCAAAGGAGAGGCCTAGCAACTGAACTTATAAAGACTAAAGCGTTCTTGAGGACACACGGGAGAGGTAGTCATGTGCTTTCACCATATTCCGTATCAATACTATGTTATGTGTTGATAAGTGTTGAGTGGGTGTATCTATGCTAGTGCACTCTCTAGACTAAGATGAATGCACTCTTATGATTAAACACCTTGCAAGCATCCGCAAATACAAGGTAGAATTTAAGGCAAAAGCCTAACCATAGCAATACGATCGAGGATCCATTATTCCCTTATGCAAAAGCGTGCGAACTGGGGTTCAGGTTTCTGTCACTCCGGCAACCCACCATAAGCATTCTTTATACACAATGTATTCTCCTAGGTCCTTAATAAGGCGAAGTGTTGGGTGTTCGACTCACACAACACCACTAGTAGAATGACAACGCAACTTAAGTATCAAACAACACATATTACTTCAACAACATATGACTACTAACAACAAGACTTTCCCCATGTCCTCAAGAACTAAGGTAACTACTCACGAGACATAAAAGAGATCATGATCAGTGGGGATAAATATGTGATAAAAAATCTGGACATAATAATATTTCTCCAACAAAACTCAATAGCATTCACCACAAAGTAGTAATCAACACCGATGGAGTAGAGAGGATAGGTAGTACGAGTTACAACACGAGTTGCGATGGTAAGATGAGATTTGGATGAAGATGGAGATGGTGCTGGTGTTGGGGATGATGTTGATGATGATCTCGATGATGCCCGTGATGATGGTGATGACGATGGCGACGATCTCCCCATCCGGGAGGTGATCTCCCCGACGGAATCTGCCCGCCGGAGATGCCCTTTTCTTCTCTGTAGGGTTCCACCTCGAAGCGGCGACGGAACTCCGTAAAAAAAGTCTTCTTTTTAGGTTTTTCGGAGAACGGAGAGTATATAGGCAAAAGGGGGCATCCGGAGGTGGGCCAGGGGCTCCAGGCGCCCCCCCGACGCGGCCAGGGGGGGCGCGCCAGCAGGCTGCCTGGGCACCCTGTGGCCCCCCTCTGGCTCCCCTTTTGCGTGTCATCGCGATTCATCTGAAAAATACCTCCCGTCAATTTTCAGGTAATTTGGAGGTATTCTTCTTCAGCAACTCAGCGTCCACTTTTTACTGCTGAATCCTGCGTCTGCTGTTTCGGCATCGGAGAGTTTGCAAACTGTGTAAAATAGACCAAAACAACATAAGAACATCACCGTAACGTGAAATATATCAATGAATAAGGATAAATTATGATACAAAATAGTGATGCATTTTGGACGTATCAGGACCCACTTGTCATTGTCAGGGACACTAACAGGGGTTTAGACTAACTAAAAGGGTTAATTAACTGGTGGGGCCCAGTAGTCAGTGAGAGATTAAGGGTTTAATTAACTAATTAATTAATTAGCAATTTATCTATTTATTTTATTCGTTTATGCCGTGGGGCCCGCATGTCATAGACACAGAGGAGCCACGTCAGTGCTGACCGAGTCAATGGGTCAACGGGGCCCACCCGTCAGCGACACAAGGGGCCCATGCGTCAGGCCAGCTCAGCGACGGCCGGCGACTCGTCGGAATCACGCCGGCGAGCTCGTTCGCGGCGGCGTGTCCTCGGGCACCGTCGGAAATCGCCCACAGGGCGCCATTTTGGTCGCGGTCGGGCGCGTTAGAACGGCAAGACGACGACGCGTCAGATGGCGGTGGTCTCGCGGGCTGCGGTGGCCGGAGACGAGCAGTACGACGTCGGCGGCGGAGGCGTGTTCGGGCGCCCAACGAGCTAGGGGCTAGGGGCCACGGGGAAGCGCATGCGCGGGCGCGTTGGGTTCCTGGAAGCACCAGGAACACGATGCCGTGCTCAGGCGAGCACGACAGAGAGCATGGCCACGGCGGCGAGGCGATCCGCGACGACGTGCTCACGGCAACGGCGACGAGGTAGCTACGGTGCGCGAGGGGCTTAACGAGGAGGAGCAGGAGGCGGGGAATCTCGCCGTGCGGCACACAAGATGGCCCGTGGTGGTTTAGTAGCAGCAGGGGGGTGTCGCCGGAGTTGGTGAAGAATGGCGGCGAGCGGAGATGTGGGAGAAGGGGACCGTTGCAGCAGCGTCTCCGAGCTCCAGCTGCGGCCACCGATCGATGAGGAGGACGACGGCGGGGACAACGGACACGCAGGCGCGGCGAGGCGATGGCTGTGGCCGCGCGTTTCACGGCGGCGGGTCCACGGTGGCGTCCGGACGCGGTGGGGAAGGGGAAGCAGCGAGGTGGATCTGAGGGGGAGAGCTGCATGGAGGGAGAGAGGGAGGTAGCGGCGACTAGGGTTAGGGTTCGACGCCGGGGAGACCTTATGGAATGGCGCTGCCGGCGGATGGCGGCCACGGCGACGGCCGGTGCCGTGGCGGGCATCGGTCGCAGCCACAGGGGGGAGGGGAGTGAACAGGGGGAAGGGGAAGGGGAAGTGGCCGGTTGGGCCGGCCTGGTGGCCCGGTAGCCTTCTAGGCCGAGGCCCAGCTGGGGGGG
>LR738713.1:536796914-536829809 GCA_902687465.1 Secale cereale
TTACTTTGTTTTGTTTTTTTAATTATGTTTAGTCTTTCCTTTTATTTATTTCTTTTCTGTTTTAATTTTAGTTTCTTTTTATTTTAGATTTTATAAAAATTACCACTAGCACCTAAATTAGTACTTATAAATATACTAGTGCCACACTAATTCTTATCCCTAAATAAACTAGATTGATATTTTATACTTTATGTAATGAATTTAATTAATTGGTCAAGCCACTGTTTTATTTATATTAGTGCATTTAATTATTTTATAAAAAAAATGATTTCTCCACCAGTATTACCTATGAATTATTTGCCACAGTTTGTACCTTTTAATTTTTGACATTTGAAAACTTTAAACTTTGACCTTGATTTAAATTTGAATTTGAACCGGCTTTGACTCGAGTGAGATTAGCAACAGTAATGATGGTGACATGGCATTATTAGCAGGGGATTACTGTAGCTTAATTATCCGGGCGTCACAACTCTTCAAAGGATGGAAGGGGTATGTATTTGGACGAGGTGCGTGTGGGTGGGTGGGTGGTGGGGGTCTAGATCAATCCGTAGGAGTTGATAAATAGTGAGCTGATAAGGGAAGTTTCCTGGGGCCGAATGGCATTGGCATACCTATAGGCTATATAGCTTTGCTTGTACAATATGTCTCTGTACCTGTCGTAAACATAATATGGATCGCCGTCTGTTGGGAGTTTTATTAAGTTAAAGCCGGACGCATCTGGCGTCTTCTTTCTAAAAGAAAACATAATATAGATTCCAGGTTGCTAGATTCGCTCAGTAGGGGTGATGAATAGTGAGCTGATAATGGAATTTTTCTTTGATGGAGTGGACGTATAGGCTATAACTTTGTTTGTAGTATCTTTGTACCTGTTATAAGTTGGAAAAGAGCCCGGAAGTTATGTTTCTGATACGCCACGTTTTCATGTTTTTCAAAAAACCGCAGTGGGTTGGTGTGGAAGTACTGAGCTCCGCCTAAGTGCAAGTTCTTTGCCTGACTAGTTATTAAAGATAGAATCTAGACGGCAGACCGGCTGCAAAAAAGAGGATGGCCAAATTGCAGCTTGTGTCAGTTGTGCAAGAGGGAGCAATAGACTGCAGCTTATCTTCTCTTCAAGTGTAGATTCACCACTCGCATTTGGAGCGCGATTAGATATTGGGTGGACGCCCCGGTGGTGGATACCACAACCTGGAGGGGGATCCCCGTGGTCAAGGAGTGGTGGACGACGGTGGTCCTTCGCCGTGGTCATAGGAGGAAGGCGGTTGCATCGCTCATCATGCTCGTCTTTTGGGAGGTCTGAAAAGAGAGAAACGCGAGGGTTTTCCAATACGTGTGCATGTTGCCAAATATGTTGGTCGAGGCTATTAAGCCAGAGGCGAGACTCTGGGTGATCGCGAGGGCGACACATTTGAGTTCTATAATACCGCGAGAGTAGATTTTTGTTCGTGGGAGGGCTAATGTCCTTCTGCAGACTTTGTTATCCTCCCTTTTAATGAGATGGGGCAAAGTCTTTGCCTTCGTTTCAAAAAACAAGAAAGAAACCGCAGTGGGGTTTTCAAGTTTTGGGGTTCCTGTGCGGATGTGCGTGGACTCTTGATTGTTCGTTGTGGCGTGGATGTGTATAAGACGCTTCAATTTCTCAAACGAAATTGGTAGGTTCCTTTCCTCGAAAAACAAGAAGAATCTTCGACACGCAATGATACAGGCCTAGACGCATGGTCCAGGAATCCAGTTCCATCTTTTGCATAGTTATCAGGTCAGATTTTTCTGAAACGCAACACTCAGCTGCACCTCACAGATCCGCATCTTATTATGTGCCGGTCTTATTTGTTTGCCTTTGCACGATTCCGGGCTATCCATGTCGCCTATCTGTAGCCATTTCCTGCCCACTCCACGTGCCACTGGTTCTTGATTCCTTCAACGGCCGTTCAATTATATGATCTACAGTAGCAATCTTATTCCAACCGTATGCGTCCATATATTCTTCGTTCCACTAATTCTCGAGATGGTTATCTATCTGCGTCCGTTATTTACTTGCACAACAAAATCACTGGAGCCATTCATTTGGGTGTGTCAGTTTACGTAACTGTAAACTCTCCGTGTTTTAATCCGAATCGGAATTTAGAGGGGGTGAAATTAGATAGATAGGGACGCATATATCCATCTCGTCATCTCCATGTCTATTGTTTCTTCCCACGGATCCGTGGAGCCAGGCCGCGGATATATAACCGCCACCAAGGCAACGCAGACAGGCTCACCCGCTCCGCTCGGTCCGACTCCGACACATATTAAGTGAAAGCACATTCGTAGTTTGGCGCGAATGTCACTTCTGCACTGCTTCCTGAAGCCGTCGAGGATGAGCCTGCAGCGGTGCGTCGTCGGCGACGACATGACGGCGGACGAGTTCAAGGAGTGGATCCGGGGGTTCGACGCGGACCAGGACGGGCGCATCAGCCGCGACGAGCTGCGGCGCGCCATGCGGGCGCTGCGCGTGCGGTTCACGCGGCGGAGGAGCAGGAGCGGCATCAGCTACGCCGACGCCGACGGCGACGGGTACATCGACGACAGCGAGATCGACGGCCTCGTCGAGTTCGCGCGGACCAACCTCGGCCTCCGTATCGTCGCCTGCTAGACACGGAGCAGAACGACTGTATTCCAGTCCAGTAGCCTGTAGCTACGTGCTCGATCTACGTGATGGCGCGCACGTGATGACCGTTGTACGTAACTGGAATAAGGTCATCTCTGATGCGGAACGTGAACCTTATGTTCTCTGTCTTCTTCTTTTCTTTTCATTTTCTCTCTACCTGCGGCCCGTGCACTGAAATAATAGAAGGTGCATGCCTGGCTTAGCATAAGTAACGACTATAGCAAAAAAGTCCGTGCGTTGCAACGGGGAAATAAAACCAATTCCCTAGCCTAATCTCTCTCTCCATGTAATGTATTTTTCGACAATCTTAAACATATAAAATTGAAGTATGAAGTGGTAGACTTTAATTATAAAAGAATGGAACAACTAACCTCACAACAGTGAATTTGTGTTGATGTCGATTATTGTGTCTTTTCTTTCGAGACATGTTCATCCTTTCAGACAAAGGTCAGCATAAGGAAAAGAAAATTCATAGAGCACTGTTTATAAATGAAATAAGATGTCTGTATGTTGCGACGGGTGGAACAATGCTCATATGATCATATATCAAGTATGGAAAAGATGTCCGTGTGTTACGCTGCGCTTAGCCGATGAAGAGCCCGTGCGTTGCAATGAGTACAAAATAAATAAATACATTCTTATAAAACATTAAAAAATAACACTCAAACTACTTTGCAAGTGATTCTAGAAAGAAAACTACTTTGCAAATGGAAGAACAATGTAAAAGTACTTAAAATGTACCAAGGGTCATTATTGAAAAAGAAAACCTTAGATAGAAAAGTGTCCAGACCTAGTATTGTGGGCGTGATGTGTAGCGAATCAAATGATCGTGCCAATATGGATCAACTCTAAAAAGTACTAATACAACCTTAGGTTACTCAGATCTTTATTTCATATTTTTTGGAGTTGTATAATTAATCAATGATGTGGTTCGTGGTGGGAGAGAGAAGGCCAAGAGCGCATGCAAGATGGATGGATGGATGGATGGTATTGCATGACCGAAACTACTCTACAAACGACTATGCATGGACGATATCTGGACGATTGCTTCCTTAGACAGTGCAGATTTGTTAAACGAGTACTATCCAACGGTGCTGCTGTCCATCGTCCACAAATCGTGCACGCATGTATCGTCTGTGTAGCACTGCTCTTGCATGACAGTGCCCGTATTGTGGAGTCTGTTTCCTGCATGCATGGTGCGGGAAGACAAACAGAGTAAAAAGCCCTGCACGACGAGCATGCAAATAGGCTAGGGGTTAAGTCCCTCCTGCCACCTCGCGCTAACCTCCTTCCACTTCCTTGCGAGCTCGGTCGCAACCACCATGACCTCGAGTTCTCTCGGCCTCGTACAGGCCGCGCTCGATCTGGTCGAGCCTTCCCTCACTCCACCGCTCGCCTGTTCGCGGCCTCCTCCTCCGACCGCATCTCTCCGGCAGCTCGCTTCCATCGTTGAGCAGCGATCACCTCATCCCCACAACCCCGCCGCCCGTGCCCATCTGATCACGCCTCCCTAGCAGCTCATGCCCCAGGGCTGCACGCAGGGCCCCCCTCTTGTTCCCGAGCGCCCTGTCTGCGAGAGGTCACCACCTCCACCATCCCTCTCCCTCCTGGATCCTCCATGGGTGCGCTGCACATCACCTGGGCACCGATGCGCGGTCCGTGCCGAACCTTTCCTTCACGCCATTCACTGTTTTCGTTTGGTTGCCCTCCACTTCGGTCACCACCAGCAGGTGTGGCTCCCGCTGCCATTGCCACCTGATATGTTAGGCTACATGTCTTCCTCCTAAGCAGCATGTCGTGTGGGTACAAGTTGTGCCGGTGCCACCTTGCATGGACGACCGGCTAGTGCGCCATCCCCGGAGTTCCTCAACGACACCTGCATCGGTTCCCGGAGAACACGGTCACGCGGGTTGCCACCAACCTCATCACCGCCGTGCTGCCGCTCATGTTCTCGCTGCCCACCACCTTTAGTCTTGCGCAGGGCGCTCACCACCGCCAGGGGCGGAGCCAGGATTTGGGTATAGGGGGGGCCGAGCCGAGTTGAAAAAAAATGCGCAAGCCAAAAAATAAGTACCATAATAATGTGTCATTTCAATGCAATTAAAACACAAATACATTTGTATTAGTTTGTTTTTTTTCCTACAATTAATTGCCAATAAGATAAAAAATATTAATAATGTCATCCGAAGATAACCTAATTGCTAGTAATTTCCTTTGAATGTATATCATCATGTAATTTCGAAGCAAGTCATATTCCATTGGACTAGTATTGGTAGCTCGCGCATTAGCCTCATGTTTAAATATCAAATCAAATTAATCTTTATGATGTTTGGCTGCACTTTGCTTTTCATGATCACATCACAAATCAAACAATCAAACGTAAAAATGAGTTAGAATCATTGACCTCGCCATCAAAATAACTAAGATTCGATGTATAATTTCGACACGTACTAGATGAGAGTTGAGAGGCATAGTACTCAATAGTGCTAAACTAGGCGCTGGCCTACTAGAATATTGAAAGAGTGCTGGTGTCGCCTGATTAGACAGCGGCGGCCGCCAGCTCTAATCGCCTCAAGTTTTTTTTTACGGGATTTACTCGCCTCAAGTCACACGTTAATCACACCATCGTTGACCTTTTTTTAGGATAAAATAAAGAGAGCCAGGAGCGTATTAGGAACCGGAGTAGGCCATCGCCATGAATGGGCTTTCTTATGGGCCCTTTTTCCAGATTTTATACTCTCAGTTTTCACCATCGTTTGGGTTAAGGGGGGCCAACTACGTGTATTCCCCTCAATCTAGCGCTGATTACTCGTAGCCACGAAAGGAATTGTCGATCGATAGGGGGGGCCAGGCCCCTGCTCGTCCCCCCTTGTCTCCGCCCCTGACCACCGCGCTAGCGTTCCGATTCAACCATGCCACCATGTTCCAGACCAACGGCCTCGCCACCGGCATGGTGTCGCTCAGCCGCACCCGCATACTGCTCCCGGCGCAAATCGTCACCATGTTTCGCTTCTCCCGCAAGTTCGTCGCCGCCTCCTGCCGGCCTCTGCAGTTGGGGTCGTCGAAGCAACACATTGAGGGAAGGATCAACTACGACGGTGCATGCCATCGGTCCTCGACATTATTGCATCTGCAGAATCAAACCGACAGATTACGTATCAAGGGCAGTACTTATACAGTGTACTAATTTGCATTTTTTAATAGAAAAAGGAGAAGGAGACGTTAGACGTGTCTTCGTTGGCTTTTTCTTTGGTTGTCTTTTTGTACCGTGGGAGGAGTCGCGAAAGAGTTTTTTTTTTTCAAATTGTTATGTAGATCTAGTTTTAAATCTCAACCGTCGATCTTTAAAGTTAACATAAAATTAACGGAGATAAAAGGGCGACGTATAGAGAACTATGAAAGCTTCCGTCCTTTATTAATTACTAGCAAAAGAGCCCGTGCGTTGCAACGGGAGAAAAAACATAACACACGATCTTAACCCAACAACCATCACTCAAGATCACAATATGTCCATCTTCTTTATTTTTGCAAGGCATCATATTTGTGTTGCCGCTTATCCTCCTTCTCACCCTCGCCGGCGATGGCCTCAATGTTCACACAAAACAAAGCAAAAAAACGTGTTTAAATATGGTTAATCCTAAGGCGTCCCTCTCTCTCTCTCGCTTTCTCTCACTCTCGCGATGAAAAATCTGTTGTTTTCCCCTGCGACATTTTCAGAGGTATGCATGTGTAGTTATCGATGTTTTCTTTTCCCTATATGGTTATAGTGGAGTGCTTATTTGCAATCCGGATCGCCATCGGTACGAAAGAAAAATCGGATCTTGCGCTATAAATTATAAGTTTGCTTCCAAAACAATATTTTAAAAATATTTAACAGGTAAAAATAACATCATATTTGGATTCTACACATTTTTTAATGAAATTTCATATACAATATGTTAAAATCGAAGTTACGGTTTAAAAGATACGTATATTTTAGAAAATCATTTGTTTGACTTAAATATATTCCAAAATGATATTTAAAAATACTTAACAGGTAAATTAATCTCATATTCATATTCTACATATTTTTCTAATCAAATTTCATATATAACATGTTCAAATCGGAGTTACGGTTTAAAAGATATGGATGATTTAAAAAAACATGTATTTGACTTAAATATGATCCGCGGATAAATTACCTAAAACATCAGGGGGTTTTTGAAAATTGTAAAATAACGGTTCGGGTATGACTTAAATCCGAACTGCGGGTTGATTTCAAGAAAATACAGGGTCTTTTGTGTAAAATACGAAAAAAAAACGATTCGTTTTGACTTAAAATAAGACTGCGGGTTGATTTATCAGAAGTGGAGGGACTTTTCTGAAAAATGCCATGACGGACGGGCTGAAACCCAATTTTCTTTATTATTAGGTAAAGATTAGGTAAAGAGATCTAGTTTCAAATCTCAACCGTCGATCTTTAAAGTTATCATAAAATTAACGGAGATATAAGGGCGACGTATGGAAAACTATGAAAGCTTCCGTCCTTTATTATTAGGAAAAGAGTAGTGTTGTAGTACTCGCTTTATGCATTCGCATGCATGGAATAATATATGTATGTTGATCTAAGGCCAACTCCAGCGCGTGACCCCATCCGGACGTCCGTTTTGCCTGGATTATGTCCGTTTGGGTAGGGCAATGGGATCGTGTCCGGGCATGGTCTGGGATGAGGTGGCCGTGCGCCCAACGTGTGACCGCATCCGTTGGCCCCATCTTGTCCGCCTCCATTTTAAAAACAACAACATTCGAAATACCAAGGCCTAGTTCAGGCCAGCGGCCCTAGTTCACGCTATCAACATAGCCAGCGGCATACACGTCCTCGCCGGCACTCAAGCTTCTTCCTTTGAAGCTCTAGGTATTGATTCATTTGCTTGTCCTTGCTTTGTCGCTTCTTCTCGTCCCTCATATCCTTTTGAGACATCATGCCATGTAAAGTGTCAAGCAAGGCCATGGATGAGGCATCTCGTATGTCGTCCACCTTGGAGTTGGTATTGCCCCTCGGCCTCTTCAACGCCTCACCATCTTCACCTCCGGCCAACGCGACCGGCTTCTTGCCTCTCTTCCTTTGAAGTTCACGGTATTGATCCTTGAACTTAGGGCAGTTGTTGATGATCGTCCAACAATGCGTAAGAGTGAATGGCTTATCATTGTGCCGAGCCTTGAATGCTTCCAAATATTGAAATGCCTACACCACATGATCAACAACAATTGAACATGCAAACATATACAAGGCCGAAGTGTCATGGCCGTAGCAACGAAAGAAGAAGGATGACGAGAGCATACCATGTCCCCAATGCCGAGACCACTCACGGGCCGTGCTTCAACGCTCTCAAGTGCGGCACAATACTTGTTGCACTTTTGTTGGATGAACAACCACCTCTTTCGGATCGAGGTGATGCCACGGTCGCTCGTAAATTGGTAGGGTTCAAACATCTTCCTCTCATGGAATGTTTTGTGGACCCTCGTCCGAAAACCAAGGCCCTTTTGTTGCACGCCGGTCCTTGGATCTTGGCTAATCTCCATCCAACTTTGGCAAATCAACTTGTCCTCGTCTTGTGTATATGAACCCGTGCGAATGCTCTTCCTCCTCTTTTGCGCTACCGATCTTTGGGTGAGATCGTCGATGAACAATGGCTCGCCTGAAATATCAATATCAACGACTTCTTCTTCATCACCACCACCTTCGACGTAGATGTCATCGTCTTCATGCCACGAGTCTGAAGGAAATATGCCCTAGAGGCAATAATAAAGTTGTTATTTGTATTTTCTTATATCATGATAAATGTTTATTATTCATGCTAGAATTGTATTAACCGGAAACTTAGTACATGTGTGAATACATAGACAAAACAGAGTGTCCCTAGTATGCCTCTGCTAGAATAGCTCATTGATCAAAGATGGTTATGTTTCCTAGCCATAGACATGAGTTGTCATTTGATCAACGGGATCACATCATTAGGAGAATGATGTGATGGACAAGACCCTTCCGTTAGCTTAGCAACTTGATCGTTTAGTTTACCGCTATTGCTTTCTTCATGACTTATACATGTTCCTATGACTATGAGATTATGCAACTCCCGAATACCGGAGGAACACCTTGTGTGCTATCAAACGTCACAACGTAACTGGGTGATTATAAAGATGCTCTACAGGTGTCTCCGAAGGTATTTGTGGTGTTGTCATAGATCCATAATAGAATTTGTCACTCCGAGTGCCGGAGAGGTGTCTCTGGGCCCTCTCGGTAATACACATCATAATAAGTCCTTGCAAGCAAACGACTAATGTGTTAGTCACTAGATGATGTATTACGGAACGAGTAAAGAGACTTGCTGGTAACGAGATTGAACTAGGTATGATGATACCGATGATCGAATCTCGGGCAAGTAACATACCGATGACAAAAGGGACAATGTATGTTGTTATGCGGTTTGACCGATAAAGATCTTCGTAGAATATGTAGGAGCCAATATGAGCATCCAGTTTCCGCTATTGGTTATTGACCGGAGATGTGTCTCGGTCATGTCTACATAGTTCTCGAACCCGTAGGGTCTGCACGCTTGATACTTCCATTTTGCATCATGCTTTTATATTGATGTTTATTTCATTATGGGCTGTTATTACACATTATGTCACAATACTTATGCCTTTTCTCTCTTATTTTACAAGGTTTACATAAAGAGGGAGAATGCCGACAGCTGAAATTCTGGGCTGGAAAAGGAGCAAACATTGGAGACCTATTCTGCACAACTCAAAAAGCCCTGAAACTCCATGAAACTCCGTTTCGGAAAATATAAAAAATATCTGGCGAAATAAGTATAGGAGGGGGGCCACCCACCGTCCACGAGGGTGGGGGGGCGCCCCCCTGGGCGCGCCCCTGCCTCGTGGGCCATCTAGTGACCCCCCGATGCCCATCTTCTGCTATATGAGGTGTTTTGTCCTGGAAAAAAATCATAAGGAGGCTTTCGGGACGAAGCGCCACCGTCTCGAGGCGGAACCTTGGCAGAACCAATCTAGGGCTCCAACGGAGCTGTTCTGCCGGGGACACTTCCCTCCGGGAGGGGGAAATCATCGCCATCATCATCACCAACAACTCTTCCATCTTGGGGAGGGTTATCTTGATCAACATCTTCACCAGCACCATCTCCTCTCAAACCCTAGTTCATCTCTTGTATCCAATCTTTGTACCAAAACCTCAGATTGGTACCTGTGGGTTGCTAGTAGTGTTGATTACTCCTTGTAGTTGATGCTAGTTGGTTTACTTGGTGGAAGATCATATGTTTAGATCCATTATGCATATTACTACCCCTCTAATTATGAACATGAATATGCTTTGTGAGTAGTTACGTTTGTTCCTGAGGACATGGGAGAAGTCTTGCTATAAGTAGTCATGTGAATTTGGTATTCGTTCGATATTTTGATGAGATGTATGTTGTCTTTCCTCTAGTGGTGTCATGTGAACGTCGACTACATGACACTTCACCAATGTTTGGGCCTAGAGGAAGGCATTGGGAAGTAATAAGTAGATGATGGGTTGCTAGAGTGATAGAAGCTTAAACCCTAGTTTATGCGTTGCTTCGTAAGGGGCTGATTTGGATCCACATGTTTCATGCTATGGTTAGGTTTACCTTAATACTACTTTTGTAGTTGCGGATGCTTGCAATAGATGTTAATCATAAGTGGGATGATTGTCCAAGTAAGGGCAGCACCCAAGCACCGGTCCACCCACATACCAAATTATCAAAGTAACGAACCCGAATCATATGAACGTGATGAAAACTAGCTTGACGATAATTCCCATGTGTCCTCGGGAGCGCTTTCCTTCATATAAGAGTTTGTCCAGGCTTGCCCTTTGCTACAAAAAGGATTGGGCCATCTTGCTGCACCTTATTTACTTTTATTATTTGTTACCCGTTACAATTTACCTTATCACAAAACTATCTGTTACCGATAATTTCAATGCTTGCAAAAAACACCTTACTGAAAACTTCCTATCATTTCCTTCTGCTCCTCGTTGGGTTCGACACTCTTACTTATCGAATGGACTATGATAGATCCCCTACACTTGTGGGTCATCAAGACTCTTTTCTGGCGCCGTTGCCGGGGAGGCTTACGCCAAGTCAAGTCAAGCTTTGATCTCCCGCCAACGTGCGGATTTCTGGCGCCGTTGCCGGGGAGTGAAGTGCCTTTGGTAAGTGGAATTTGGTAAGGAAAAATTTATATAGTGTGCTGAAATTTACTGTCACTTGTTACTATGGCACATAATCCTTTGAGGGGCTTGTTCGGGGTATCTTCACCCCAACCAGTAGAGCAAAGAGTTTCTCCTCAACCTACTGAACCTACTAAAAATGTTTACTTTGAAACCCCTTTGGGTATGATAGAGAAACTGCTAGCTAATCCCTTTACAAGAGACGGAACCTTGCATCCCGATTTTCACCTAATCTATGTGGATGAAGTTTGTGGATTATTTAAGCGTGCAGGTATGCCCGAAGATGTTATCAAGAAGAAAGTCTTCCATTTATCTTTGAAGGGAGAGGCATTGACTTGGTTTAGGCTATGCGATGATATTGGATCATGGAACTACAACCGGTTGAAATTGGAATTTCATCAGAAGTTCGACCCTATGCATCAGGTTCATCTTGATCGCAATTATATATATAATTTCTGGCCTCGCGAAGGAGAAAGTATCGCTCAAGCTTGAGGGAGGCTTAAGTCAATGTCATATTCATGCCCCAATCATGAGCTCTCAAGAGAAATGATTATTCAAAATTTTTATGCTCGGCTTTCTCTCAATAATCACTCCATGCTCGATACTTCTTGCACTGGTTCTTTCATGATGAAGATTATTGAATTCAAATGGGACCTATTGGAAAGAATTAAACGCAACTCTGAAGATTGGGATCTCGACGAAGGTAAGGAGTGAGGTATAACACCTAAGTTTGATTGTGTTAAATCTTTTATGGATACCGATGCTTTCCGTGAATTTAGCACTAAATATGGACTTGACTCTGAGATAGTAGCTTCTTTCTGTGAATCATTTGCTACTCATGTTGATCTCCCTAAGGAGAAGTGGTTTAAATTCCATCCTCCCATTGAAGTAAAAGTAGTTGAACCTGTTAAAGTTGAAGAAAAGACTATTACCTATAATGTTGATCCTATTGTTCCTACTGCTTATATTGAGAAACCACCCTTCCCTGTTAGAATAAAGGATCATGTTAAAGCTTCAGCTGTGGTTCGTAAGAGTAATACTAGAACACCTACACCTTCTGAGAAAATTAAAGTCGAACCTAGTGTTGCTATGGTTAAAGATCTCTTGGCCGATAATATAGATGGGCATGTTATTTACCTCCGTGAGGAAGCTGCTAGAATTGCTAGACCCGATACTAAGAATAAACATAGACCTGTTGTAGGCATGCCTGTTATTTCTGTTAAAATAGGAGATCACTGCTATCATGGTTTATGTGGCGTAGGTGCTAGTGCTAGTGTAATACCCATTTCCTTATATGAAGAAATTATGCACGAAATTGCACCTACTGAGCTAGAAGGTATTGATGTTACTATTAAGCTCGCCAATAGAGACACTATTTCACCAATTGGGTTTGTTAGAGACGTTGAAGTCTTGTGTGGGAAAGTTAAATACCCTGCTGATTTTCTCATTCTTGGTTCCCCACAAGATGACTTTTGCCCTATTATATTTGGTAGACCCTTCTTGAATACTGTTAATGCTAAGATAGACTGCGAAAAAGATATTGTTACTGTTGGATTAGGGGATATGTCTCATGATTGTAACTTTGCTAAATTTCGTAGACAACCCCATGATAAAGAATTGCCTAGCAATGATGAAATAATTGGTCTTGCTTCTATTGCTATGCCTCCTAATGACCCATTAGAACAATATCTGCTAGACCATGAAAATGATATCTATATGAGTGAGAGAAGGGAAATAGATGAAATATTCTTTAAACAGGGACCTCCATTGAAACACAATTTGCCTGTTGAAATTCTAGGTGATCCTCCTCCACCCAAGGGTGATCCCGTGTTTGAACTCAAGCCATTACCTGATACTCTTAAGTATGCGTACCTTGATGAAAAGAAGATATATCCTGTCATTATTAGTGCTAACCTTTCAGAGCAGGAAGAAGAGAAATTATTGAAAACTCTGAAGAAACACCGTGCTGCTATTGGATATACTCTTGATGATCTTAAGGGCATCAGTCCCACTTTATGCCAACACAAGATAAAATTGGAGAAGGATGCTAAACCAGTTATTGATCATCAACGACGATTAAATCTTAGGATGAAAGAAGTGGTAAGGAAAGAAATACTAAAGCTTCTAGAGGCAGGTATAATTTATCCAGTTGCTGATAGTCAGTGGGTAAGTCATGTCCATTGTGTCCCTAAGAAGGGAGGCATTACTGTTGTTCCTAATTGTCGTGGAAGTGTCATGGCAGATGTCCTAAGGTAAGGACTTGATTGCAGAGCCATAGCGGCGTGGTTAGCTTAAAGGGGTTAAGAACAAGACAAAGGACACAGGGAGTTTATACTGGTTCGGCCCCTTGCGGTGAGGGTAAAACCTAATCTAGTTTGAGGTGGAATTGCTGGGGTATTGATTGCTAGGGTGCGGATGTGCTCGCCTAGCCCTCGATCTGTTGTGTCTTGCCCTAAACCGCTGCCGCGTCATCCCCTTATATACATGGGTTGATGTCCTGTGGCCTACGGAGTCCCGGCCGGCTCATACAATCATGTCCAGCCCGGTGACTCTTGTTACATGCCTTACAACACAAGTCACACATATGGCGGTTGATACTCACAGGCTTTAAGCCGCCGCAGGCCTTGGGCCCTTAACTAAACCGCCATCTTTAACATGCTTCTGGGCTGGGCCCATGAACCGCCATTGGGTAAGTGATGGGCCTCGAACCCCTCGTTGGTTACCCCAAGTGGAAGGTGTAAGATGCAGTAAGTAGAAGTGTTTTCCCCTAGCAAAGATGCCAAGGATCGAATCCCCAGAGACTCCTAGGTTCAACAAGTAGATGTCAATTGCTAATGGCGCAATTAGCAATCAACGTGGACCTGCACACAGATACAAATAACTTTGCTCCCAACGAGTACAGAGAGGTTGTCAATCTCTCCGGCCTTGTAGTTCACAAAGGGTTAAAAGCAATATGATAGTAGTGATAGATAGTGTTTTTGCAATAGTAAGTAAAATAGCGAAAGTAAATAGTGGATGTGATCAATGATGGTAATATGGACCGGAGTCTCATGATGTTCACTAGTGATGTCTCTCTCCCAAAAGACGATAAAACAGCTATGCGAGGTAAACAAATTACAGCTGGGCAATTGACAGGACCACGAACGCAAACCAATGCTGATTACATTGCAAGAAAGGTTGAGGTTCAAAGCATGGGCGGTACGCCAAAGTAAGTAGACCGAAATCCATCAATATCTACTACTAATCATCCACCTTGAGATATCTATCCAGAACATCTCGCTGGTAATAAGTTGCGAGTCCCACCCATAGTGTAAACTCAATGCAACAGACAACTACATTAAAAGAACTTTGCGTAAAGTAAACAATCCTTGCACCCGCGGGTACAAGCACCGTTGTTTTCCCCCTTGTGGCAACAGCACATCCCCTAGACTCATGTTTCTGTCACTCAAGCTAGTCATCGAGGGGCATGAACCCACAATCGAGCATAACGTTCCCTCTTGGAGTCACTACTTACTACTCGGCCAAAGCAATAAATAACAACGGAGAACATGCAAGAATTACTTATGAACTAAAATATAAAAGAGGTGAATCAAATATATTACTCAAGATCAATCTAAACATAATCTCATAATCCATCGGATCCCAGCAAACTCAACATAGCAACAACATAAGGATTACATAGGTGCCTCGATCATGTAGGGCAGCTCACGAGGACTAATTAGTGAAGCACAAGAACGAGAGGAGAACATCACATAGCTACTGGTCATGGACTCATGGTCCAAGGGAGACTACTCACGAGTCATCCGGGAGGCGTCCATGGTGGTGGAGAAGCTCCCGGTGGTGATCCTCCCCTCCGGCAGGGTGCCGGGAAGAGTTCTCCTGGTGCTCCCGATCTTGGAAGCGACGGCGGCGGCGGAACAGAGATGGGATCGCGAAAAGAAGTCCTGTTTCGAGGGTTTCGGGGAGTCCTTTAAATATATGTCAAAGTAGGGCACCGGGGGGCTCTCGGGGGGGCCGAGGCGCCCCCCCCGGCGCGGCCCAGGGGGGGGGGCGCCCACAGGGCGCCTGGAGCCCCTGTGCCCCCCCCCCATGTTGCCCTTCGGACGCAGTGTTGTTTCCGGTTCGCTGATTTTTTATATAATTTTTCTGGATTTTTTTGGGCAGTTCTCGAAACGTGAAAACCTGAAATACAAAAACAGCCGAAAACAGAAACTAGCACTGGGGTGCACTGGATTAGTAAGTTAGTCCAAATATGATCAAAAGTGTATGGAAGTGTATGAATATCATAGCAATATCACCCAAAAGTGGCATGGAGCAAGCAGAAATTATAGATACGTTTTGGACGTATCAACATCCCCAAGCTTAATTCCTGCTCGTCCTCGAGTAGGTAAATGATAACAAGAATAATTTCTGTGGTGACATGCTATCAACCATATAGGACTTTCTCATAGTCATATGACAAAAGCTTACTGAGACAATGATTCTAAAGTAATTAAGTTGTCTCAAGAGAAAATCACAAATGACTAAAAGTTTTACAATATGAAACTGAAACATCAAAAAGATTTGCAATGAACATGATGTGCAAATATGATAAAGTGATATCTAGCTTGCCCCCTTTAGTGATGCAAAACATAAGTGCAGGGGCACCTTCAAGGTTTAAGTGATGACTAGATACAATCATTTCAGAATAAACGATATCACAATCATGCAAAAGACAATACTACTTTGAGACAATGCACATTACACTCAGAATGACAATCATGCTCTCAATAGTTGGTGCTTTAACATAAAGATAAAAGAAAGGTTAAGTGCTAGAGCTTTTTATTTGAAAACATGGAAGCAATTGTGTCAACGGTAGTAGTACTTCATATGTGTCATGTATAAAACATCTTATAAGTTGCAAGCCTCATGCATCGAATACCAATAGTGCTCGCTCCTTGTCCTAATTAGCTTGGATCCCCATGGGTTATCATTGCATTTCATATGTTTTAACCAAGTGTCACAAAGGGGTACCTCTATGCCACCTGTACAAAGGTCCAAGGAGATAGATCGCATTTGATTTCTCGTTTTTGATAGATCTCAACTTGAGGACATCCATACCGGGACAACATAGAAAATAGATGATGGACTCCTCTTTAATGCATAAGCATATTATCATGAGAGATTGAGGATTAAGGTCCAAGCTAAAACTTCCACCATGATGCATGGCTTTGGTTGGCGGCCCAATGTTCTTCTCTAACAATATGCATATTAATTCAACCCACGGTAAATCACCCTTACTTCAGACAAGACAAACATGCATAGCAACTCACATGATATTCAACAAAAGTGTGACAGTTGATGGCGTCCCCAGAAACATGGTTACCGCTCAGCAAGCAACTCATAAGAAATAAGATACATAGGCAACATATTCTTTACCACAATAGTTTTTAGGCTACTTTCCCATGAGCTATGTATTGCATGGTTAGTTTTCTTAGTGCAGGTGGACGTTAGCAAAAGACTGGGAGCGACCAACTAAGAGAGCAATGACGGTCATAATCATGCAGAGCGACAAAGCAATATTGAATCAGGCATGGTAGTTATATCGCTACTTAGAAACAAAAGATCATCAAGGCTTGACAGACTTTCTTTACAGTCTTGAATATGCGTGAGCATACGCCAAGTCAATCAAAATAAATTCTCGAAGGAAGATATTACTAAACCATACCACACCATAGGCAAACAAACCAAGTTGGTACTCCAATAACGCATTGGGAACCCCCCAACTATTTGAGATTAACCATAGGAAAACCTGAACTACTAAGCACCATCATGAAAGTAGCATCTTTATCATAGACACATTAACCCATGCAACGGAAGCAAACTCTCTTAATAAGGTGAGCATAGTAATTAAAGAGAGTTCAAGCAACCAACTAAATAAAAGCTCTTGAAGAGATAAGCATGAATACTAAGAGCAGAGCACGATAGTAGCTATTAAAAGACAAAGAACACACACAACATAGATAGACATGAAAATTCTATGTAATGTTCTAGGTAGAGGTGGAGCGTGTTTCTCTCCCACATAAAGGAATGCTGGGTTCCGACTCGTTATGAAAAACTAAATAGAAAACTAAAAGCAAGACGCTCCAAGCATAGCACATAACATATGAAGTGATAAAAATATAGCGAAACGAAAGACGAACTGATAATGTTGATGGAGAAGGGGATGCACGGGGGGCATCCCCAAGCTTAGATGCTTGAGTCTCCTTGAATATTTCTTGGGGGTGCACGGGGGCATCCCCAAGCTTGAGCGCTTGACACTCCTGAATCTTTTTATCATCTTCCCTCGCACACTTGAAAACTCCCTTCATACACAATTCATCATAATCTGATTAGCGAGGTTAGTACCCTTAATAAAATAATTATACCTTGCTGGAAATAAGGATATTCTTGAATTTCTACTGTTTCTCAAGATTGCCAAAAGGTTTTTGCAAAGAAAAAACAAGTTCTCAATTTGCAAAGTGAAGGTAAGGCACAACAGGACAGAATCTGTGAAAAACAGAACAGCAGGCAGTAATTGACCTGTTCGGGATACTTCTGCAACTCAAATCAAAAAACTCAGAACTGACGCACGAAAGACAATTATATAGAGAATGCTGTTGAAAAAATTCAGCTCAAAAAGATGATCTCGTGATTTTATACGAATTTTTCTATCCAAGGACAGAATCTGTTTCCTGGACAGCACCTCACAACTTTTGAACTTTCTAGCAATCGGAGGCTATACTTGGCACAAATATGAAAAGCAAAGATAGAATGATGATGCTACAGCAGTAAACAACATCAAGACACAACAAAATCAAAAAATTTATTCATGTGGGCTGCCTCCCAAAAGCGCTTTCTTTTATGCCTTTAAGCTAGGCATAATGCATAGATCAAGTTTTATCAAGTGTAAAAGAATAACTAGCCCGTACAACGGACTCAAAAGGTAACTTGACCTTCTTACGAGGGAAGTGTTCCATCCCTTTCTTGAGAGGAAACTGAAATCTTATATTACCCTCTTTCATGTCAATGACAGCACCAACGGTGCGCAAAAAGGGACGTCCCAAAATAATTGGACATGAAGGATCACATTCAATATCCATAATAGTGAAATCAACGGGCACATAATTATCATTGACAACAATAAGAACATCATCGATCCTCCTCAAAGGTTTCTTTATGGAAGAATCAACGAGACGAACACCAAAAGAACAAGAATCAAAAGATTTCAATTTAAGCATATCATATAGTCTTTTGGGCATAATAGAAGTACCAGCTACAATATCACATAAAGCAAAGCATGAGAAGTTGTTTATCTTAATTTTAATCATAGAATCCCAACTATCTCCTAGCTTTCTAGGTATGGAGGCTTCTACTCTAAGTTTTTCCTCCCTAGCTTTGATAAGAACATTAGTGATATGCTCTGTTAAGGCAAGATTAAGCGTGCTAGTGTTGGGATCCTTAGCCATTCCTTGTAGAAAGGCGACAACTTCTGAAATACTACAATTATCAAAATCAATTTTATCATTAATGGGCAGAATTGTAGTGTCATCCTCTTTGTTTAATTCGCTCTCTGTTATAAGAGTTTGAACATCTTCCCAAGTTTCGGGAAGCTTAGGAGCAATTTTAAACTGAGGCTCATACTTTTTTCCTGGAAGTCCATGCCATGGGCATAACTCTCCGTCATAACTAGTGTAATCACAAGGTTTATCTTTTTTGTAAACCCCATCAGAGATAAGTGGGGCAATGGAAGTAGGGTTGTACTCCTCCCATTTAGTGTTTTTGGTAGAACTCATAGTAGCAAGCAAGCAAGATAACTATTTTTGTGATTTTTGATAAAAGCAACTAAAGCAAAAATGAAAGGTAAACTAACAAGACTAAAAAGCAAAGGTAAAAGATAGCATGCAACTCCCCTATCCTGAAGAGTGGAGTCCCCGGCAACGGCGCCAGAAAATACTCCTTGATGGGCCTCGAACCCCTCGTTGGTTACCCCAAGTGGAAGGTGTAAGATGCAGTAAGTAGAAGTGTTTTCCCCTAGCAAAGATGCCAAGGATCGAATCCCCAGAGACTCCTAGGTTCAACAAGTAGGTGTCAATTGCTAACGACGCAATTAGCAATCAACGTGGACCTGCACACAGATACAAATAACTTTGCTCCCAACGAGTACAGAGAGGTTGTCAATCTCTCCGGCCTTGTAGTTCACAAAGGGTTAAAAGCAATATGATAGTAGTGATAGATAGTGTTTTTGCAATAGTAAGTAAAATAGCGAAAGTAAATAGTGGATGTGATCAATGATGGTAATATGGACCGGAGTCTCATGATGTTCACTAGTGATGTCTCTCTCCCAAAAGACGATAAAACAGCTATGCAAGGTTAACAAATTACAGCTGGGCAATTGACAGGACCACGAACGCAAACCAATGCTGATTACATTGCAAGAAAGGTTGAGGTTCAAAGCATGGGCGGTACGCCAAAGTAAGTAGACCGAAATCCATCAATATCTACTACTAATCATCCACCTTGAGATATCTATCCAGAACATCTCGCTGGTATTAAGTTACGAGTCCCACCCATAGTGTAAACTCAACGCAACAGACAACTGCATTAAAAGAACTTTGCGTAAAGTAAACAATCCTTGCACCCGCGGGCACAAGCACCGTTGTTTTCCCCCTTGTGGCAACAGCACATCCCCTAGACTCATGTTTCTGTCACTCAAGCTAGTCATCGAGGGGCATGAACCCACAATCGAGCATAACGTTCCCTCTTGGAGTCACTACTTACTACTCGGCCAAAGCAATAAATAACAACGGAGAACATGCAAGAATTACTTATGAACTAAAATATAAAAGAGGTGAATCAAATATATTACTCAAGATCAATCTGAACATAATCTCATAATCCATCGGATCCCAGCAAACTCAACATAGCAACAGCATAAGGATTACATTGGTGCCTCGATCATGTAGGGCAGCTCACGAGGACTAATTAGTGAAGCACAAGAACGGGAGGAGAACATCACATAGCTACTGGTCATGGACTCATGGTCCAAGGGAGACTAGTCACGAGTCATCCGGGAGGCGTCCATGGTAGTGGACAAGCTCCCGGTGGTGATCCTCCCCTCCGGCAGGGTGCCGGGAAGAGTTCTCCTGGTGCTCCCGATCTTGGAAGCGACGGCGGCGGCGGAACAGAGATGGGATCGCGAAAAGAAGTCCTGTTTCGAGGGTTTCGGAGAGTCCTTTAAATATATGCCAAAGTAGGGCACCGGGGGGCTCTCGGGGGGCCGAGGCGCCCCCCCGGCGCGGCCTAGGGGGGGCGCCCACAGGGCGCCTGGAGCCCTTGTGGCCCCCCCCAGGTTGCCCTTCGGACGCAGTGTTGTTTCCGGTTCGCTGATTTTTTATATAATTTTTCTGGATTTCTCTGGGCAGTTCTCGAAACGTGAAAACCTGAAATACAAAAACAGCCGAAAACAGAAACTGGCACTGGGGTGCACTGGATTAGTAAGTTAGTCCAAATATGATCAAAAGTGTATGGAAGTGTATGAATATTATATCAATATCACGCAAAAGTGGCATGGAGCAAGCAGAAATTATAGATATGTTTTGGACGTATCAGTAAGCCGGGCCCTCCTGGGCGGGTCATATGAAATACTTATATCCCCAACATTAGGCCCCAGGTTGATTTGAACTTGTTCATGTCAATCTTTTTTCATCTTGTTGCGAGAGACTGTAACCCGCCGTGACATCCGCTTTTGAAATGATAGTAATCCGCCATGACGTTAGTTTTTATAATAACGGTAACCCGCCATGACGTCACTTGTTGCTTGCCTTTGAACTGTCCAGATTCTAACAAATCTTTCCACATTGATAGGATCCCGACAATCGAGACGCCTGTATCGTCACTTTCCTGTTTACTCGCCTCCTCGATTTTCACGCGTAACCCTTATCCATCTTGCTTATAAATAGGACTAGGACACGACATAAAAAATACACTTCCGTGATGATACGTGTTTGTCACAGTAGGTCACGTTTTCTGTCATGCATGTACATTCATGACAAATTTATGACAGAATGAAGATAGTCATACCTGTGCTATCGTAGAAGTGTTCCATGACATTACCAAAATTATCATCACGGAAGTGTCCACTTCCATGACGATAAATCGTGCGTCACAAAAGTGCTTTCGTCAAGGGTGAACAACATGTGGCATCCACCGTAACGAAACTCCGTTAAGCTATCGGGTCAGGTTTTGGATCCGATAACCCGTTAACAGCCCGGACCAATGGGGATTTTCCACGTGTAAAATTCTGATTGGCTGACGGAAACACGTGTCAGCTCCGCATTGGCACATGTGTCACTCATCCAATGGGCGAGATGCGCCTATGATATGTTGACACGTGGACCGGCCCAAAAGTGGACCATAAAGTTTAAATGGGCCGGCACAACTAAAGGCCCACAAGATTTTGCGGTCCATAATGGGCCAACCCAGCAAAAGGCCCACGAGATTTTGCGGTCCATAATGGGCCGGCCCAGCAAAAGGCCCACGAGATTTTTGCGTATCATAATGGGCCGGCCCAGCTAAAGGCCCATGAGATTTTGCGGGCCATAATGGGCCGGCACAGGTAAAGGCGTGCGAGATTTTGCGGACCATAATGGGCCGGCCTAGCTAAAGGCCTAACATTCTCAGTTAAGGCCCATACGGCTAGCTAGTGTCAAATCGGCCCGTCAACGGCCTGTCCTAATCTTGTCATCATCGTGGCCCATGGTCACTTCTGGCCCGTTAACAGTCCGCTAAGTATATGGGCCGAATTACGGCACGGTGTATTCCAGGCTTGTTAAATGTCCTGCTTCATTTGGGCCCATTTACAGGCCATTGAAACTTTCGGCCCATAAGCGACCATGAAGGATTTGGGTCATATTCGGCCATGTTTGACATTCGGCCTGTTAGAGGCCAACTATAGATTTGGGCCCGGCCTGTTGTGATTTTCGGCCTGTTAACGTCGGACGAAATCCATGGGCCATATGTGGCCCAATGTCACATCGGGCCCATTAACGACCCATATAAAAATGACGATAATCTAGACTGGTCGAACTTCCGGCCTGTTAAAGGCCCGTTAGGTCGGCGCATTTACGGCCCGTCCGAATTTCGGCATGTGAAAGATCCGCATCGTAAATGGGCCCAATCTCACTTTCGGTCTTTTAAAGGCCCATGTTTTTATGGGCTCGAGATATTTACACCTATAAACGGCCTATTGTTACCGAGGGCCCAAATTATGTTTAGGCCTGTTAAATGCCCACTATGGGCACATGCCTACCAGAAAAATATGAAATCTTATGCTGATTTGGGCCTAGATATTTTTAGTGGGCTACATGCAAATTTCGGCCCATAATCGTTTTTAGCCCAATTGGAATGGGCCCGATGAATGTTGGCATGTTGGGCTCCTACGAAGCTTTCGGCCGAATACATTACTAAGACAAACCTACACTGTACAAAAATAGCGTCATAATTATTGCAGCCTTTGGCAGCATCATAAATGTTGTATCACAACAAAAGGCCTGTTGGCATAAAGTTTACAGTCCTTGCAGATAGAAGCACCAGCATATGTATAGAAGCACAGATCATTTGACCTGAGTGCTAATGTTTCAGGCTGTAGAATCTGATGGAGCAGCACGATCTTCACCTTTTTTCCACCATTGCTCTTGAACAATGAAGCAAATGTCTGATAGTCTGGTTTCAAAACCATTCATATCTTGACGACATTTGTCAACCTCTATTCTTGTTTCCAAAACGACGTCCATTAGGGATTGGACTTGTGTCTGGAGCACAGATATATCACTCTGTCTAGCAGGAAGATTTTGTTCAGTAGGCGATTTGGATGAGGTTACCTTGACAACCAACCCAAAATTACGCAGGAAGGTGATTTTTTTGCACTGTTAGTGGAGAGATACTGACGCACTGCAGCAAGAGGTGATATTGTGCCTGTGGTAGCCTCGTCACCTTCAGGTGGTTGTGGCTGTTCAATCATTTTTTCCTAGCTTCCTGAAAGTTTGAACTTGTAGATTAGTGTACCAGATAAGTTACTAATGAGACAAAAACAAACAAAGTAGGTTACACGGTTATACATAACTTATTTTGGCGAACTACTATAATACATTAGCATGTATTGTAGTGTCAACTACATAATAAAATCACTTTTGGAACATATGTCCATGTAGCATGCCTACTGTATCGTCTATTTCCTCACATTCGTTGACATCTAAGGATAAAGAGACATGGTTTAAAGTAGGATGAACATAGTATGACATCATTCATATCATGGGCAAACACATATAAAACAAACAGGCTATTTTATCATTGTGTGTGCACGTGAACATAATAACTAGAATACTGATCAAGACCATAAGAATATCTTTCATCTCTTTTAAACCATGTAAGGTGAAATGATACATTAAGACAACTGTGTATAAAAGTGAACAGAGTAACTGACATTGGTTGCAAACCAAGTAGTTAAATGAACACATCACAGTACCAATCAGTTCAAAGGCAGGAGGAGTAAGGACTTACAACAACGGCTTGAACTGGTGTGCTCATGCCCTTCATCTTGCTGGTGTGGCAATCCTTGAAGATTTGCACTGCATTCGGTTCAGGTTCTTTTTGGTACGCACAGGCTTTCCTCTGTATTTGGAACAAGTCAATATAGATACAATAATATGGCACAGAAAAAAGAAGGAAGTAGCAGCTATTTACAAGAGCCTCGCAGTGTGCAATATAGCTACGAGATCCTGTTGTCTGTTGGAATTTTACTTTAGAATGGTTGGTCTTGTTCTTCAAACAGTTAGCCTAGAAGAAGATACACTTGTAAGGCACATACATAAATACAAGGTCAATATGTGGTCTGATCAAATACATATAGCCTACCTGATACTTTGGATCAGACCAGTGTTTAACGAGGGCTGTCCAGTCTTCATCTGTAATATATTCCACTGGAGATGTTTAGGCGATTTCATTGTTAGCCTTGCCTTCAAAGTGAGATTTTCTAAGGTGGTACCGATACTGTCGCAGAGCAGACTGAAAAACATGAGTGCATGCTTGTTTAGTTGCATCATCTTTTGGATCCAACTTGAACCTCATCTATTAAAAAAAAGAATGTGAGTCTTATTAGGAGGAAGCTAGAAAGTATGGGAAAGAGCAAGACAATATTACTAATTGCGATGAATAATATTACTTACGGATAAATGGTCAAGGAAGATGTTAAATTGGGTATTGTCTTTCTCATTCCTGTACTGGATCCACGTTGGGAGGATACGTTCATGAAACCAAACGGCAACGGCTACCTCTGGTACTAACTTGGCTGACCCTGTAGCATCACATGGCCTTTTTAAACCCGCCTCAAAATGGATCCCATTCTTCCTCCTTTAGGTTTTGTTAATCTGTCAAGCATTATCCCTGATGTCTGTTTCTGCTTGTGTCGTGGTGCTAGTTCAACAACGAATATGGAAAGTGTTAGTGTACATCAAACTGTGAGAGTACATATAAAGGAGCATGCAACTGCAACTTGACTCGATCATGTACTGTCTTGGTGTTGATGCTCATGAGGTTCATCTGATCTTGCCAAGTCCTGTTGTGTCAGCAGTGCTTCGGAAGCAGTGTTAGGTGTGAAGGCAGCTTGGAAACTGGCCAGTTCCGGAGCAAATGAACGAGCAACTCATTGAGATGGTGGTACAGTTGAAGAGGATGCTGCAGCTGGTGGAGCAGGTGATACTGTGTTTGTAGATTTAGCCGGTGGACTTGGACCTTCTACTGCACTATAAGTACCAGCAGAATCTGGACGGCAGATCCTTTTTCGTTTCACCCGACGAGTAACACCACTCCCTACTATATTATTTTCCTTGCTCTTTTTTGACTTTGCCATGTCAAGCCGTACCCACAACACAAAAGAATAAAATTGCTCTTCAGAACTCATTGATGCATGATACAGACAAGCAATACTTTGATGTAAGACAACCGTATGAGGATGGAGTATGTAAGAAGAACTAGACGGCATGACATATTCACAGCTACGATGTGTAAACTAAGCAGAAGGATTTTCAAGAAAATAGAAGTAATGCAAGCTAGACACCATATGAAAGATGCAACCAATATTACTCTGCCAAGTTAAAAGTGTCTTGTCATAAGTGGCAATTCAAAAAAATTAGAAGCAGTACAATGTAGAAATCAATGCAAGATACAACCACTATCAAACTGCCATGTTAAAAGTGTCCAATCATGAGTGACTGATGCGGGATACACAACAACACTACTTTGATGTAAGAACATGGTATGATAGATAGATGCAGTGTATTCTAGACACAGAACGCCATGTCATATGCACACGTATAACGTATGAACTCAGCAGGTGCAATTTAATCAAAATAGAAGAAATACAAGTTAGACAACATATGCAACATGAAACCAATTATCACACTGTCAACTTAGAGCAAGCACCTGCGATGGTGGAGTACGGGAGATGAACTCATCATGTAGACTTGGGACTTCAACTTCATTAGCAGTAGCAGTGGCAAATCTAGAGAGTCTTTGTTTGCGTCAGTGCAGAGGACCACCAACATCCCCTAACTTACTCTTTTCCTTCCTATTTTCTGATATTGCCTTATGAAGTCAAAACCACAAGAAGATGAATAAAATTAGCTCTGCATAACTGGTTGATGCATGATACAAACGAACACTACTTTGTTGTAAGGCAAGCGCAGGATAGGAGGATGGAATATATATACAAAAAAGACAGTGTTTCATATTCACACGTACGATAGGAGGATGGAATATGTATGGAAAAATAGTAAGCGGATGGCATTTCAACAAAATTAGAAGAAATGAAAGCTAGGCACCATACGAACATGCAACCAATATCACTCTATTAGGTAAAAAGTGTCTTGTCGTAAGTGCCATTTCAAGAAATTAGAAGCAGTACAAGCTAGAAGACAATGCAAGATGCAACCTACATCACAGTCCCAAGTTAAATGTGTCTTATGGGTAAGTGATCATTGCAGGTATAAGTTGTAAGCTACGCAGATGCAATTCAACATAATCAGAAGCAATACAAACTAGACATCATACGGAAAACGCAACCACATATAACAGTTCCAAGTTAGAGCAAGCACCTGTGATGGTGGAGTAGGGGAGATGTGCTCATCATGTACACGTATGTTCTAGAAACAGGAACACGTGTCATATTCACAGGCATTATGTGTAAAGTAAGCAGATGCAATTCAACAAAGTTAGAAGCAATATAAGCTAGACATCATACGTAACATGCAACCACATATAATAGTGCCAAGTTAGAGCAAGCACCTGTGATGGTGGAGTAGGAGAGATGTGCTCATCATGTACACGTATGTTATAGAAACAGGAACACGTGTCATATTCACATGCATTATGTGTAAAGTAGGCAGATGCAATTCAACAAAGTTAGAAGCAATACAAGCTAGACATCATACGCAACATGCAACCACATATAATAGTGCCAAGTTAGAGCAAGCACCTGTGATGGTGGAGTAGGGGAGATGTGCTCATCATCTACACAGCTACGTTGACTGTCTAGCCTTGCATTGTCTTGCGAATCTTGTTGGGAGGATGGCAGAGTAGAATCTGTAGAGAACCTCCATTTCAGTTGCTCAGAAGGACCACCATCATCCAATGCCTTGCCAATTTCCTTCAGCTTTATTGATTTTGCATTGTGAGGTCAAACCGACAAGAAAAAGGAATATAATTCGCTCTTCAGAACTCATTCATGCATGATACTGACGAACACTACTCTGATGAAAGGCAAAGTCATGATACGAGGATGAAATATGTACGAAAAAATGGACGGCTTGACATATTCACACCTATGATGTGGTAACTAAGCAGAAGGCACTTCAACAAATTAGAAGCACTGCAAACTAGACACCATATGAAAGGTGCAATCAATATCACTCTGCCAAGTTAAAACTGTCTCGTCATAGGTGGCGTTCATCAAACTAGAAGCAATACATGCTAGAAACCATATTCAAGACGCAAACCAATATCACATTTCCAACTTAAAGGTGTTCCATCATAAGTGACTGATGCAGGATACACAAGAAGAGTAGTTTCATGTAAGAACATGGTGTGATAGACAGATATAGTATGTACCAAAAACAGGAAAGCGTGTCATATTCACACGTATCATGTGTAAGCTAAGCAGATGCAGTTTACACTAATTAGGAGCAATACAAGCTAGACACCATATGCAACATACAACCAGATATCACACTGCCAAGTTAGAGCAAGCACCTTGGATGGTGGAGTAGGGGAGCAGAGACTTGGACCTTGCAATGCACTATCAGTACAAGGAGAATCGGTACAGATGCTCCGTTTACGTTGCTGCAAAGGACCACCATCATCGCCTTCCTTACTCTTTTCCTTCCTCTTTCTTGATTTTGCCTTGTCAAGTCAAACCCACAAGAAAAAGGAATAAAATTTGCTCTTCAGAACTCATTGATGCATGATACTGACGAACACTACTTTCATGTAAGGCAGCCGCATGATAGGACTAGGAGGATGGAATATGTATGAAAAACAGGACGGCGTGACATATTGACATGTATGATGTATAAAGTGTAAACTAAGCACAAGGTGCTTGAACTTGTTAGAATCAATGCAAGCTAGAAACCATATGAAAGATGAAACCAATATCACTCTGCCAAATTAAAAAGGTGCCCTAACAAATGTATTTGACCAAAAGCAATACCTGGCAGCAGGCTAGAAATAATATGCAATATGCAACGAATAAAGGTGACTCATTGTAAGTGATTGATGCAGGATACAGAAGAGAGGTAGTTTCATGTAAGAGCAAGGTTAACACATAGATGTAGTGTGTACCAAAAATAGGAAGGCATGTCATATTCACAGGTATAATGTGTAAACTAAGCAGATGCAATTTACCGTAATTAGAAGCATTACAAGCTAGACACCGTATGCAACATGCAACCACATATCACACTGCGAAGTTAGAGCAAGCACCTGTGATGGTGGTGTGGGGGAATTGCGGTCATCAACTAGAGAGCTACGTTGACTATCTTCATTTATCCTTGTTGTTTCTTGAGAATCATGTGGGGAGGATGACACTGCACTCTTTAAACGAGTATGGCGTCTCACAATAACCCACCCGGGTGACTATCTCATCATAAGTGATTGACGAGGGATACAGTAGAGCATTAGTTTGATGTACGAACATGGTTAATAGACATATGTAGTATGTATCAAAAACATGAAGGCATGTCATTATCAAAGGTATAATGTGTAAAGTAAGCAGATGCAATCTAACCAAATTGGAAGCAATACAAGCTAGACACCATATGCAACATGCAACCACATTTGGCAGCGCGAAGTTAAAGCAAGCACCTGGGGTGGTTGTGTGTGGCAATTGAGATCATCAACTGCAGAGCTACGTTTACTGTTTGCAACTGCTGACACTGCATTCTTTAGAGCGCTGAAACGCTTAGTGCTTATCTTCGAATTACAATGGAGCGACTTCTGTCTTTTCTTTTCAACATTCATCAACACTGCGTCAGAGTCTGAAATACCCATGCATAAAAAAAAACAATAGTGTGAGTATGGGTGAAGTGTGTGCACAATTAGTAAAGTGTAAAGGTAGCAGATAGCAGGACGGTGAGAAATAAATGATGGGAGACATATGATAGCTCTACAACATGCATGGCACACTAAATTACTACAGGATTATATGAAAATAACATTCGACTGAAAACAAATAGGTCAGTCCATTTTTTTTGCACCGTCCGATGTACAAAGAACGGACAGATCGCCTTCATCTACCTCAAGCCAGTCAGTGTTGACGATCTTCCTCGAAACGGCAGCGACCACCGGCCCAGTCCCCTGCCTGCGCCCTCCCCTCGACCTCACCGCACCGCCGTGCTTGGCACTGCCCCCGGCAATCCATTCAAGCCCTGCCGACCTCTAGATTGGGCACAAGCAGCTCCTGCGCCCCACACCCCTATGATAGACACCGATGCGCCGCTTCCCCGGTGAACATGCGGACTAGGTGCTCCGCGCACCTAAGCGGGTGCTGCTTCTTTTAATTGTGGTTCGACTGACCCTGAATTGAAATCCAGGCGGGCTACTGACCTCTAGCAAAGGTGAAATAATAAAGGGAGGAAACCTTGTGCATTTAGTATCATGAAGAAGATGCAGTAAGAAGCGCTCAACTAGTTTCTTTCGTTGGATGAATACGGTGTGAGTAGAGACGTAAGGTTTGCACGAATAAGGGAAGAGGAGTACCTCTTTCTGCTGGCAGTGCTGTGTCCTCCTTCTGTTTTCCCAACGATCTTCTTGTGGTTCGCTGGAAACGAGAAGTTGTGGAGGACGGTGCAGCCTTGGACGAACCCATGGCCAAGTTGTTGAGTGTGGTGCGGTGGCCGCCTGTCAGCGGCGGGGAAGCAGATCCGAGGCGGCGAACGACAGCATACCGGGAACAGCTCCGGTGCGGTGGACGGTTGCGACAGTGGAGCGGCATCAGTGAGGCGCAGGATGGCGTGGTCGGAGTGGTTTTGGTACGGCGCACGTCGGCGTCGGTGTCGTGGAGGCAGGCAGCTCTACCTCGGCTTCAGCTGCTAAGTCCTTGAGGGCGTTGCGGTTGCGGTTGCGTTGGACGACGACGTCGGGGTATCGGCTCCGGCGTGATGGAGTTGGATGGCGGTGGATTGGGCGCTGTGGGGTGGAGGACGGAGGAGGCTGGGGTTTCGCGGCTGGTGGAGATGGCATTTTGGCGCCCACAGAGTATGAATGGGGAAACGGAGGGAGGCGGGGAACTGAGGGGGAACAATGTTTCGGTTTGGTACGCGCTTGTTTGAAATTTGGGGAAAGTTACAAACTTTGCCCCCATCTAAAATTTCGGACATATTGTGGGTTGGGGGTAGGACAGTAATCTCAGGTGTCCCAAATGTGGGCGGGATAGATTTCGGCCGAGCGCATGGGTGTTTAGGCGCCTATGATGTATGAATGCTTCTCGGAGGCGGTTGAGACTGGCGTCTTGGTGAAGTTATAAACCTACCCCGGTTTAGACCTTTGGACATCGGGCCAATAGGCTACACGGGCCAGAGTCACGACAGTAATTTCCTACCACCAAACATTAGTCTCGCGCGGTTTTGGGTGACCAGAGGCCTATTTGGCGTTTCGTTCAATATTTGGGAGCATAAGCATTAACGTTTTTAGGTTCTCTTGATTTGAACATTCAGGATTTGTCAAACTTCACAAATCTTTACTCTTGAAAATCCTAAAGCTACAATTATTTTGAAAAGGAGGTGGTACATTTGAATATACATTGTACACGAGTATATATTAAAAAATATGCAACTTACCTCAGTTCATGCATGGTTCCATATATAATCTCCTTGGTTGCAAAAGAAAAGTTAGACATGCGTATGAATATATATAGCATGTTCAAACGCACAACAAAGATTGATGCCCCCCTTTACATCTGATTTACAAATGCCATTATCTCAGGTTCAAATAGATGAATGCACTTCCTATGAATTCGAATCTTCGAAACCCCCTTTATGTTGAATTCGACATGTATTCTATTTCGTAGCTAGCAATTTGGAATGTATCCATGCAAATGACAAATGTATAAAGTGCTTCACACTAACAACATGGAGTGCACTAATTAATGTTTATATATGAATTGCAAAAGCATCCATTGCACGTATTTTAAACCGCTCTCACTCTGTGGATCGATAATATGAAATAAACACATGCACATGCTATAATTCAATAGAGTATTGGTGTCTGATAGACTGATTTCGTCCATACGCAATTTGCAAAATTCATGATCTCATCCAAAAATAATAATGCCATTTATATTTTAATTTAATGCGTAGATCCGCCTTTTACACGTAGATGCACTATGCATTGACCCATTCTCACAAACGTGCTATATCTCTCTCTATCTACCGCATAAGTGCACACACTTTATATGCATCGGCATTTCTCTTTCACACATGCTCACAATCTCTCTCGGGGTGTCAGGGAGTCTCACGCACATGCTCTCTCTCTCTCTTTCTGACTACTATGTACCACTCTTTTCACTAATCTCAGTTGGAAAACACTATTTCTCTCACATGCATATATACACACACGGTCTCTACTAGCCCTCTATATGCACATATATGTGCCTATGTGTCTCCCGCACGCACATTATCTTTAGGCCTCGCTCGTACACATTGCCCCCCCAGACACACCTCTCTCTTAGTAGTTGGCAGATATGATTCCATCATATCATTCGGTAGGATATCCCTGACTGTTTGGCTGGATGGTAATACGAGGCAAAGTTTTACCCTAGTTCAGACCCTTGCAGTTGAGGAAAAAGCCTACTCCTGGTACTGTATATTAGTGATAGGGGTGTGTACAAAGTACACGTGAATACCAGGCATTGTGCGTGTGTGTATACTATCGACGAACTAGCCCCCAAGCTTCTATAACATACCGGGGGCCTAGGGTTACAAATCATATATAGTCAGCTTATCACCAGTGGGGATAGAGTCCTCCGCGACTCTGGTAGCTAGCTTCGTGTTGTACGCCGAGTCCTCCACATGGGTCTTCGTATAACGTGTCTCGATGCAACCTATGTGGCACAGGATGGAACCGACCCATGAGTCCTCATGTTGACCCACCACAACTAGAAATGATGTGCCCACCACACCACACACGCAATCGGCCACTAAGAAAATAAGCATATACAATATAACAATGTTATACATGAAAGTTAATTGCATGGTGCATCCAAAAATATTTGTTTTGCATTGTGAACGTTTATATATTCTCCTAAAATATTAGTCACGGGAAAGAGAAACAAAGGCATATCTCTCCTTGTCTCCACCGGACATCCCTTCTTTCTACACCACTTTCACGTACACACACAAAATATCTCTGGGCCCTCTAAAAGTATGCATGCCCACGACACATTCACGCATGACGGCCACTGTATTTCAAGCTGAAGCACTATACGATCACTGGAGTTCAGAATATGCTCATTACGGTCACCATATACATTCTCGTGGTGATCATACGGTATCTAGCTCACGATACGTCTCCGTATTTTCTTGATGACACTGACGGACTTTGCATTTGATGCGTGCTCCGTATTTTGTTGACGACACTTACGGTCATTGTATTTGAAGCGAAAGCACGATATGGTCACTGGACTTCAGAATAAGCTCATCACGGTCACCACATACATTTTGTCGTGCTAACCAACATGTGGTTGGATGGTTAGGAGGACAGTGGTTTCTCGAGCCCACCAGGGTTAAAGTCCTGGTGCTCGCATTTATCCTGGGTTAATTTCAGTATTTTCCGGCAATGTGCGTTCAGTGGGAGGAGATGTTCCACTCGACTACGAGGCACCTATGGTGACTTCGTAAAATCTCAAGATCATATGCTGGCCCACTCTCTCGAAGGTGCTCATAGGGGTAGGGTCTGTGTGTGTGTGCGCTTATAGTGGTGAGTGCTTGCGCATATATATGAGCCCTTGCGTCTGTATCGTGTTAAAAAAATACATGTCATGATTATACGGTCACTGGCTCACCCGTACAACTCCGTATTTTGTTGATGACAATCAATTGACCAGTCAAACGTTCCATGTGGCGCAACTAGTGTTGCACCACCGGGGCGCGTAACCGTGGGGCCCACCTGTCAGCCCGTATATGAAAGAAAGAAATGGTAGTTTGAGTCTGTAATGTGTTAGTAAAATACATTTTAGGGTGATCATACGGTCACTGGCTCACCATACAGCTCCGTAATTTGTTGATGACACGATCAATTGACCAGTCAAACGGTCCACATTCAGCAGCGCACATTACCATAGGGCCCACCCGTCAGCGCGTATATAAAGGACAGAAATGGTAATGAATTAGTGGTCGATGGGTACTCGAAGTCGTGTGACCTCTGGTTGACAGTCGCCGGT
>LR738713.1:536839879-536851930 GCA_902687465.1 Secale cereale
GGGGGAAACTGCTCCTGTAGTGCCACGGGGGATGTAACCTCAAACGGGGCATTGACCATCTCAGTAGTGGCCGTGAGCGTATCTGGGGTCGGCTCGGTGGCTGCCTCCATCTTCTTGGAGCTCTCTGTCTCGTGGGGATCAGCCTCCCGCGTCTGCTCCAATATTGGCAGATCTTTGCCTGGTTCTACTTCGTCCATCATGAAACTGATGAATACTAGGAGACCACTGAAAGGAAAACACAATCGCAATGACAATGAAAGAAAAAAGAGAGTGAGGATCGGTTACTGCTTTGCAAAAGTTCTTTTTTTACTCTGAACGAAAATATACCAACATCACAGATCCACTTACCTCCCCTTCGTTGGGAGACAAGAACAGTGGCAGATGCGAGTATTGCCTTTCTTGAAGACGGTGAGGGAGAAGGGGATTCAGCGAAGAGTGAAATGATGGTTGCTTCGTCCGTCAAACTTAGACTGCGGGGAGGTGGGGTTTTGTGATACGACGACTCGTTATTGAAGGAAATATTCCCTAGAGGCAATAATAAAGTTGTTATTTATATTTCCTTATATCATGATAAATGTTTATTATTCATGCTAGAATTGTATTAACCGGAAACTTAGTACATGTGTGAATACATAGACAAAACACAGTGTCCCTAGTATGCCTCTACTAGACTAGCTCATTGATCAAATATGGTTATGTTTCCTAACCATAGACATGAGTTGTCATTTGATCAACGGGATCACATCATTAGGAGAATGATGTGATGGACAAGACCCATCCGTTAGCATAGCACTATGATCGTTTAGTTTTACTGATATTGCTTTCTTCATGACTTATACATGTTCCTATGACTATGAGATTATGCAACTCCCGAATACCGTAGGAACACCTTGTGTGCTATCAAACGTCACAACGTAACTGGGTGATCATAAAGATGCTCTACAGGTGTCTCCGAAAGTATTCGTGGTGTTGGCATAGATCAAGATTAGGATTTGTCACTCCGAGTGTCGGAGAGGTATCTCTGGGCCCTCTCGGTAACACACATCACAATAAGCCTTGCAAGCAAAAAACTAATGAGTTAGTCACGAGATGATGTGTTACGGAACGAGTAAAGAGACTTGCCGGTAACGAGATTGAACTAGGTATAGAGATACCGACGATCGAATCTCGGGCAAGTAACATACCGATGACAAAAGGAACAACGTATGTTGTTATGCGGTTTTGACCCATAAAAGATCTTCGTAGAATATGTAGGAGCCAATATGAACATCCAGGTTCCGCTATTGGTTATTGACCGGAGATGAGTCTCGGTCATGTCTACATAGTTTTCGAACCCGTAGGGTCCGCACGCTTAACGTTTGATGACGATCGGTATTATGAGTTTATGAGTTTTGATGTACCGAAGGTAGTTTGGAGTCCCGGATGAGATCACGGACATGACGAGGAGTCTCGGAATGTCCGAGACATAAAGATTGATATATTGGACGACTATATTCGGACACCGGAAGTGTTCCGGAAAAGTTTCGGATTTAACGGGATTGCCGGAGGGGGTTACCGGAACCCCCTACGAAGGGGGATGGTCCATAGTGGGCCTTATGGAAAAGAGAGAGGCATCCCATAGGGCTGGCCGGCGCCCCACCTAGGGTTCCTAGTTGGACTAGGAGTTGGGGGGCACCACCTCTTCTTCTTTTCCTATTCTCTCTCTTCCTTCTTTGGTGGTTCCTACTAGGAATAGGATTGCAATCCTATTCCTAGTAGGATTGCACCCCTAGCCGCACCAAACAAGGGCCGGCCGGCCTCCCCCCCTTGCTCCTTTATATACGGGGGCAGGGGGCACCCAAAGACACACAAGTTGAATTGTTCCAGCCGTGTGCGGTGCCCCCCTCCACAGAAACACACCTCGGTCATACCGTCGCGGTGCTTAGGCGAAGCCCTGCGCCGGTGAATACATCATATCCGTCACCACGCCGTCGTGCTGACGAAACTCTCCCGTGAAGCTCAACTGGATCAAGAGCTCATGGGACGTCATCAAGCTGAACGTGTGCTGAACGCGGAGGTGCCGTACGTTCGGTGCTTGATCGGTTGAATCGTGAAGAAGTTCGACTACATCAACCGCGTCACTTGACGCTTCCGCTCCTGGTCTACGAGGGTACGTAGACACACTCTTCCCTCTCGTTGCTATGCATCTGGTAGATAGATCTTGCGTGATCGTAGGAAAATTTTAAAATACTACGTTCCCCAACAGTGGCATCATGAGCCAGGTCTATGCGTAGATGATATGCACGAGTAGAACACAATGAGTTGTGGGCGATACTAGTCATACTGCTTACCAGCATGTCATACTTTGCTTCGGCGGTATTGTGAGATGAAGCGGCCCGGACCGACATTAGCGTACGCTTACGCGAGACTGGTTTCACCATTACGAGCATTCGTTGCTTAAAGGTGACTGGCGGGTGTCTGTCTCTCTCACTTTAGCTGAATCAAGTGTGGCTACGCCCGGTCCTTGTGAAGGTTAAAACAGCACATACTTGACGAAACATCGTTGTGGTTTTGTATGCGTAGGTAAGAACGGTTCTTGCTAAGCCCGTAGCAGCCACGTAAAATATGCAACAACAAAGTAGAGGACGTCTAACTTGTTTTTGCAGGGCATGTTGTGATGTGATATGGTCAAGACATGATGAGTTATACGGTTTTGTATGAGATGATCATGTTTTGTAAAGTTATCGGCAACTGGCAGGAGCCATATGGTTGTCGCTTTATTGTATGAAATGCAATCGCCATGTAATTGCTTTACTTTATCACTAAGCGGTAGCGATAGTCGTAGAAGCAATAGTTGGCGAGACGACAACGATGCTACGATGGAGATCAAGGTGTCGCGCCGGTGACGAAGGTGATCATGACGGTGCTTTGGAGATGGAGATCAAAAGCACAAGATGATGATGGCCATATCATGTCACATATTTTGATTGCATGTGATGTTTATCTTATTATGCTTCTTATTTTGCTTAGAACGACGGTAGCATTATAAGATGATCCCTTACTAAATTTCAAGGTATAAGTGTCCTCCCTGAGTTTGCACCGTTGCGAAAGTTCGTCGTGCCGAGACACCACGTGATGATCGGGTGTGATAAGCTCTACGTTCAAATACAACGGGTGTAAGCCAGTTTTGCACACGCAGAATACTTTAAACTTGACGAGCCTAGCATATGCAGATATGGCCTCGGAACACTGGAGACCGAAAGGTCGAGCGTGAATCATATAGTAGATATGATCAACATAAGATGTCCACCATTGAAACTACTCCATCTCACGTGATGATCGGACATGGTTTAGTTGATTTGGTTCACGTGATCATTTAGATGACCGGAGGGATGTCTATCTAAGTGGGAGTTCTTAAGTAATACGATTAATTGAACTTTAATTTATCATGAACTTAGTCCTGGTAGTATTAGCATATCTATGTTGTAGATCAATAGCTCGCGATGTTGCTCCACGTTTATTTTTTATATGTTCCTAGAGAAAACCAAGTTGAAAGATGTTAGTAGCAATGATGTGGAATTGTTCCGTGATCTGAGGATTATCCTCATTGCTGCACAGAATAATTATGTCCTTGATGCACCACTAGGTGACAGACCTATTGCAGGAGCAGATGTAGACGTTATGAACGTTTTGACAAAAGCTCGATATGATGACTACTTGATAGTTTAGTGCACCATGCTTTACGGCTTATAACCGGGACTTCAAAAACGTTTTGAAACGCCACGGAGCATATGAGATGTTCCAAGAGTTGAAATTAGTATTTCATACTCATGCCCGTGTCGAGAGGTATAAGACCTCTGACAGTACTTTGCCTACAAGATGGAGGAGAATAGCTCAACCAGTGAGCATGTGCTCATATTGTCTGGGTAGTACAATTGCTTGAATCAAGTGGGAGTTAATCTTCCAGATAAGATAGTAATTGATAAAGTTCTCTAGACACTATCACCAAGTTAGTAGAACTTCGTGATGAACTATAATATGCAAGGGATAACGAAAGTAATTCCCGAGCTCTTCACGATGCTGAAATCGGCGAAGGTAGAAATCAAGAAAGAGCATCAAGTGTTGATGGTTAACCAGACCACTTGTTTCAAGTAAAGGGCAAAGGGATAGAAGGGGAACTTCAAGAAGAATGACAAGCAAGTTGTCACTCCCGTGAAGAAACCCAAAGCTAAACTCAAGCCTGAAACTAAGTGCTTCTACTGCAAAGGAAATGATCACTAGAAGTGGAACTGCCCTAGATATTTGGCGGATAAGAAGGATGGCAAAGTGAACAAAGGTATATTTGATATACAGATTATTGATGTGTATTTTACTAGTGCTCATAGCAACCCCTCGGTATTTGATATTGGTTCAGTTGCTAAAGAGTAGTAACTCGAAATGGGAGTTGCATAATGAACAGAAACTAGTTAAAGGATGAAGTGACGATGTGTATTGGAAGTAGTTCCAAGATTGATATGATCATCATCGCACACTCCCTATACTTTCGGGATTAGTGTTGAACCTAAATAAGTGTTATTTGGTGTTTGTGTTGAGCATGAATATGATTTGATCATGTTTATTGCAATACGGTTATTCATGTAAGTTAGAGAATAATTGTTGTTCTGTTTACATGAATAAAACCTTCTATGGTCATACACCCAATGAAAATGGTTTGTTGGATCTCGATCGTGTGATACACATATTCATAATATTGAAGCCAAAAGATGCAAGGTTAATAATGATAGTGCAACTTATTTGTGGCACTACCGTTTAGGTTATATTGGTGTAAAGCGCATGAAGAAACTCCATAGTGATGGACTTTTGGAATCACTTGGTGCTTGCGAACCATGCCTCATGGGCAAGATGACTAAAACTCCGTTCTCCGGAACCGTGGAGCGAGCAACAGAGTTGTTGGAAATCATACATACTGATGTATGCAGACCAATGAGTGTTGAAGCTCGCGGCAGGTATCGTTATTTTCTGATGATTTGAGCAGATATAGGTATATCTACTTAATGAAGCACAAGTCTGAAACATTTGAAAAGTTCAAAGAATTTCAGAGTGAAGTGGAGAATCATCGTAACAAGAAAAATAAGAGTTTCTACGATATGATCGTAGAGGTAAAATATTTTAGTTAGCGAGTTTGGCCTTCAATAAAAACAATGTGAAATAGTTTCACTACTCACGCCACCTGGAACACCACAGTGTAATGGTGTGTCCGAACGTCATAACCGTACTTTATCAGATATGGTGCGATCGATGATGTCTCTTACCGATCTACCACTATCGCTTTTGGGGTTATGCATTAGAGACAGCTACATTCATGTTAAATAGGGCACCATCTAAATCCGTGGAGATGACACCGTATGAACTATGGTTTGACGAGAAACCTAAGCTGTCATTTCTTTAAGTTTGGGACTGCGATGCTTATGTGAAAAAGTTTCAACATGATAAGCTCGAACCCAAATCGGAGAAGTAAATCTTCATAGGATACCCAAAAGAGACTGTTGGGTACACCTTCTATCACAGATCCGAAGGCAAGATATTCGTTGCTAAGAATGGATCCTTTCTAGAGAAGGAGTTTCTCTCGAAAGAAGTGAGTGGGAGGAAAGTAGAACTTGATGAGGTAATTGTACCTTCTCCCGGATTGGAAAGTAGTACATCATAGAAAATTGTTCCAGTGATTCCTACACCAATCAGTGAGGAAGTTAATGATGATGATCATGAAACTTCGGATCAAGTTTCTGCTGAACGTCGTAGATCAACCAGAGTACGTTCCGCACCAGAGTGGTACGGCAACCCAGTTCTGGAAATCATGTTACTAGACCATGATGAACCTGCGAACTATGAGGAAGCGATGATGAGCCCAGATTCCGCAAAATGGCTTGAGGCCATGAAATCTGAGATGGGATCCATGTATGAGAACAAAGTGTGGACTTTGGTTGACTTGCCCGATGATCGGCAAGCCATCGAAAATAAATGGATCTTTAAGAGGAAGACGGACGCAAACGGTAATGTTACTGTTTACAAAGCTCGACTTGTTGCGAAAGGGTTTCGACAAGTTCAAGGAGTTGACTACGATGAGACTTTCTCACCCGTAGCGATGCTTAAGTCTGTCCGAATCATGTTAGCAATTGCCGCATTTTATGAAATCTGGCAAATGGATAACAAAACTGCATTCTTTAATGGATTTATTAAAGAAGACTTGTATATGATGCAACCAGAAGGTTTTGTCAATCCTAAAGGTGCTAACAAAATGTGCAAGCTCCAGCGATCCATCTATGGACTGGTGCAAGCATCTCGGAGTTGGAATATACGCTTTGATAAGTTGATCAAAGCATATAGATTTATACAGACTTGCGGTGAAGGCTGTATTTACAAGAAGTGAGTGGGAGCACTACAACCTTTCTGATAAGTATATGTGAATGACATATTGTCGATCGGAAATGATGTAGAATTTTTTGGAAAGCATAAAGGAGTGTTTGAAAGGAGTTTTTCAAAGAAAGACCTTGGTAAAGCTGCTTACATATTGAGCATCAAGATCTATACAGATAGATCAAGACGCTTGATAATACTTTCGATGAGTACATACCTTGATAAGATTTTGAAGTAGTTCAAAATGGATCAGTCAAAGAAGGAGTTCTTGCCTGACTTGTAAGGTGTGAAGTTGAGTAAGACTCAAAGCCAGACCACGGCAGAAAAATATAGAGAGAATGAAAGTCATTCCCTATGCCTCAGCCATATGTTCTATAAAGTATGCCATGTTGTGTACAAAACACGTTGTGTACCTTGCCATGAGTTTGACAGGGAGGTACAATAGTGATCCAGGAGTAGATCACTGTACAGCGGTTAAAATTATCCTTAGTAATTGGATGACTAAGGAAATATTTCTCGATTATGGAGGTGATAAAGAGTTCGTCGTAAAGGGTTACGCCGATGCAAGCTTTGACACTAAATCCAGATGACTCTAAGTATCAATCTGGATGCGTATTGAAAGTGGGAGCAATTAGCTAGAGTAGCTCCATGCAGAGCATTGTAGACATAGAAATTTGCGAAATACATACGGATCTGAATGTGACAGACCCGTTGACTAAACTTCTCTCACAAGCAAAACATGATCACACCTTATTACTCTTGGGTATTAATCACATAGCGATGTGAACTAGATTATTGACTCTATTAAACCCTTTGGGTGTTGGTCACATGGTGATGTGAACTATGGGTGTTATTCAAATAACGATGTGAACTATCGGTATTAAATCACATGGCGATGTGAGCTAGATTATTGACTCTAGTGCAAGTGGGAGACTGAAGGAAATATGCCCTAGAGGCAATAATAAAGTTGTTATTTATATTTCCTTATATCATGATAAATGTTTATTATTCATGCTAGAATTGTATTAACCGGAAACTTAGTACATGTGTGAATACATAGACAAAACAGAGTGTCCCTAGTATGCCTCTACTAGACTAGCTCATTGATCAAAGATGGTTATGTTTCCTAACCATAGACATGAGTTGTCATTTGATCAACGGGATCACATCATTAGGAGAATGATGTGATGGACAAGACCCATCCGTTAGCATAGCACTATGATCATTTAGTTTTACTACTATTGCTTTCTTCATGACTTATACATGTTCCTATGACTATGAGATTATGCAACTCCCGAATACCGTAGGAACACCTTGTGTGCTATCAAACGTCACAACGTAACTGGGTGATCATAAAGATGCTCTACAGGTGTCTCCGAAAGTATTCGTGGTGTTGGCATAGATCAAGATTAGGATTTGTCACTCCGAGTGTCGGAGAGGTATCTCTGGGCCCTCTCGGTAACACACATCACAATAAGCCTTGCAAGCAAAAAACTAATGAGTTAGTCACGAGATGATGTGTTACGGAACGAGTAAAGAGACTTGCCGGTAACGAGATTGAACTAGGTATAGAGATACCGACGATCGAATCTCGGGCAAGTAACATACCGATGACAAAAGGAACAACGTATGTTGTTATGCGGTTTTGACCGATAAAAGATCTTCGTAGAATATGTAGGAGCCAATATGAACATCCAGGTTCCGCTATTGGTTATTGACCGGAGATGAGTCTCGGTCATGTCTACATAGTTTTCGAACCCGTAGGGTCCGCACGCTTAACGTTTGATGACGATCGGTATTATGAGTTTATGAGTTTTGATGTACCGAAGGTAGTTCGGAGTCCCGGATGAGATCACGGACATGACGAGGAGTCTCGGAATGTCCGAGACATAAAGATTGATATATTGGACGACTATATTCGGACACCGGAAGTGTTCCGGAAAAGTTTCGGATTTAACGGGATTGCCGGAGGGGGTTACCGGAACCCCCTACGAAGGGGGGTGGTCCATAGTGGGCCTTATGGAAAAGAGAGAGGCAGCCCATAGGGCTGGCCGGCGCCCCACCTAGGGTTCCTAGTTGGACTAGGAGTTGGGGGGCGCCACCTCTTCTTCTTTTCCTATTCCCTCTCTTCCTTCTTTGGTGGTTCCTACTAGGAATATGATTGCAATCCTATTCCTAGTAGGATTGCACCCCTAGCCGCACCAAACAAGGGCCGGCCGGCCTCCCCCCTTGCTCCTTTATATACGGGGGCAGGGGGGCACCCAAAGACACACAAGTTGAATTGTTCCAGCCGTGTGCGGTGCCCCCCTCCACAGAAACACACCTCGGTCATACCGTCGCGGTGCTTAGGCGAAGCCCTGCGCCGGTGAATACATCATATCCGTCACCACGCTGTCGTGCTGACGAAACTCTCCCGTGAAGCTCAACTGGATCAAGAGCTCGTGGGACGTCATCAAGCTGAACGTGTGCTGAACACGGAGGTGCCGTACGTTCGGTGCTTGATCGGTTGAATCGTGAAGAAGTTCGACTACATCAACCGCGTCACTTGACGCTTCCGCTCCCGGTCTACGAGGGTACGTAGACACACTCTTCCCTCTCGTTGCTATGCATCTGGTAGATAGATCTTGCGTGATCGTAGGAAAATTTTAAAATACTACGTTCCCCAACAGTTATTGCCGCGCTATGACCGGGGCGACTCTCCGCCTGGATACTACCTTCTAATTTGGTGGATGGCACTTGGGCCCGCGCACTGCATGGCCCGCATGTCGGTGAACAAAAGTATAACGACGTTCAGTAGAGGGAGACATTTTGATGACCTAGGAGGAGTCAGAAGCGGTATTGTACCCACTGTACTAGTAGTAATTGTTTTTCTGGGTAGCTGTAGAGTGTCTCCACTGTACTAGTAGTAATTGTTTCTCTGGACCCAAGACAAAACAGCCCATCCACCCTAGTAAATAGTAACAACGGGGATGTGCGGGGGCTGTGACCCATCTAGCCAGGGTTTTATTTATGTTTACCACATCATGAGCTCAGTTGTGTTTTTTTCTTGCTAAAAATGGCTAGCCCAGTTCTATTTTTAAAAGAAATACCCAAACGAGGCCTACTTGCTTTATCAGCCCTGCTGGGCTGCAAATCTTTCAAGACGAGGAGAGTTTTATTCGGTTTGCCCAGAAAAGAGCTGTACATTTTTATAACACATCAAACCGGGAATTAGTTTCAATTTTTTTCATTACAAGATTTTAAATTCCATTGATTTTTATGCGTGGACAATTATTTGGATTTTATATTTATATAAATTATTTTTCAAAATAGTTTGAATGTGAATCGATATTTCGGGATTAAAAACAGTTGACCGCACCGAAATATGCCAAAAATTCGTATACTTTTTAACCGTGGCCACAATATGGGGTGTAATGCTAACAAAAAGAAGATGGGCTCCAAAAAATTTCTTAAGAATTAGCAAATGGGCTGTACATTATTAGAAATAATGCACACGAGAGCAGTGACTGTTGGATGTCCATCCAACGGTTGTCGTGCTTCTTCAATCTCTGCTTTTCCTGCTCCAGCCGCTCAAACAAGCGCCGGCGGGAGTGCCTCCTCCCTCCTCCCGCGGCCGGCTATGCTGCCATGCAGGCCTCACCGCCCATCGTACTCCCATCGCTGGCCTAGCCATCCCTCTACTCACGCACACCTAGTCCTGGCCATCTCTGGCCCGGGCCTGTCGGCCCACCCAGGCCCGGCCCTAAAATCCAGGGCCTAGGCCCAATGGGCTTGCCTATGGGCTAGGCTTGGGCCTGAGTTTTGAGTCCACCGACAGGGCCTCGACGGGCTTGGGCTTGGCATATTAGCATTTTAGGGAAGAGGCCCGGCCCACGGCCCTAAGCCCTAAGGGCCTTTCAGGGCTTTTTACCATATGGGCCGGGCTTGGGCTTGAAAAGTAGGCCCGGTGGAAGGGCCTCGCAAGGCCTGGGCCTTAGTTTTCTACCATGGGCTTTTTAAGGCCCGATCCAAGCCCATCCCGGCACGGCCCATGGCCAGGTATACCCACACCTGATGTTATTCTCCGGGGACGGCAGATGAACCAGTAAACCCTCGTACTCCTCCGCGTGGGAAACAACTGCCGAGTCTTCCCTGGCTGCGTGTCGTTCCCTTCCTAGGCCTCGCCATCGTCCACCGCCCTGGTGCTCTCGGCGCGGCCTGGTCAACGTGGTCAATGAACGACATCCATCAGAAGTGGACTGTACGTGGAGAGGCTAACAGCTGGGTCCACAGCCGCACGCAAGGAAATGCCTCCTTATTACGTGCAAAACAATGATTCCTCCACCTGACAGCTAGGACCCACGGGAAGGGCTTCTGTATTTCACGAGAAAAATGTTCCCCCCGCTGACAGGTAAGACCCACCAGCTATATCTTAGCACGCAAGGAAGCGCCTCCTTATGACGCACAAAAAAATGAATACCCCCTGCTAGATGGGACCCACCATAGTGGGTGGCTAACTTGTGGGCCTACTAAGTTGACGGGGACAGAGGGCTTTGTCAAGTTAGTCAATATGAACAATTCTAGCTCCAGTGACTGTACAATGTCCATCCAACGGCCATAGTGCTTCTTCAACCTCTGGTCTTCTTGCTTCAGCTCCCAAAGAAGCGCCGGTTGTGCCGCTTGCTCCTGCCTCCCGTGGCCGGCTGTGTTGCGGCGGAGGTCTCACCGCCCCCATACTACTCCCACCGCTGGCCAGGCCATCCCTCCACTCACCCACACCCCCTGTTATTCTGCGACGACGGCAGCCTCACACCACAGCCGAACCAGTGAACCCTCGTACTCCTCTCCGCGTGGGCACCCACTGCCACGTCTTCCCCGGCTCCACGTCGTCCTCTTCCTAGGCCTCGCCGTCGTCCACCGCCTTGGTGCTCTCGGCGTGGCATGGTCAATGTGGTCAACGACCGACTTCCATCGGAAGAGTATTGTACGTGGAGAGGCTGACAGCTGGGTCCATGGCCACAACCCATTTTTTTGTAATTTTGCCAAGTAAGTCGCTTTGTCAGGCCTGTTGGGCTGCAAATCTTTCAAGACGAGGAGAGCTTCATTCGGCTGGCCGAGAAAATGGCCTAGCAGTAATGAGAAATGGGTTGTACATTTTTAAAACACATCAAACCGGCAATTAGTTTCAAATTTATTTTTTTCATTTCGAGATTTTAAATTGCATTGATTTTTATGCGTGGACAATTTGTTGGATTTTATATTGATATACATCTATCTATTATATATTAAAAGTAATATACGGTGAACTAGAATCAAGAGAAATAGGCTAAAAATTCCACGTTAATCAGAAAATACTAGCCCTTGATTTCATGGATCTCTTAAAGTCAATATTACTTGACCGTTCAATCTATGTAACATATATAGAATGGTGGGCCTAACAGGACTTACGTGACACATGTACGCATCTACATATGTTCAAGGAAAAAAAATTGTACATCCCCCAACGCATAGCATTGAAAAGGAAAGTTAAAAAAAATTGGACTGTACCATGCCTTGAGGTCCAACACATGTACGTATCGAACGCAAGAAAAACCACATGTACGTATCTACATATGTCGTGGCAAAATAAAAGGAAAAGGGTACAGCCCCCGACGTATAGCACAAGAAAAGAAGCAAAAA